>CM035842.1:211568930-212784104 GCA_020510985.1 Pholidichthys leucotaenia
CTGGTTGGGAATGGTCTGTAATGACAATGAGAAAAATGATATACAGTATGTGGGCAAATCATACTTCAGTGATTATTTTATTGAAAAGATATTGTCAGCTAGATCAATGGGGAAAAACAGTTATGGTTTAGAATAAAATTCACATCAGGTGACCTGAAATAACTAACGATGTAAATTTAATCAGGTTATATAATGTGTGATGCCTCACCCACCATCTAATTTAAAAGGAAAATGTTGCAAATTTAGAAGAAAAAAAGCCTGTTAATTTACAAGAAAAAAGATGAAAATTTAGAAGAAAAAAGTTGCAAATATGCAAGAAAAAGTTGCAAACTTACAAGAAAAATGTTGCAAATTTATAAAAAAAAGTTGCAAATTTACAAGAAAACGCTGCAAATATACAAGTAAAATGTTGCAAATTGACAAGAAAAAAGTTGCAAATTTACAAGAAAAAAATTAATTTAAAAGAACAATGTTGCAAATGCGCAAGAAAAAAGTTGCAAATACACAAGAAAAAAGTTGCAAATTTAAAAGAAAAATGTTGCAAATATATACAAAAATGTTGCAAGTTTATAAGAAAAATGTTGCAAATTTCCAACAAAAATGTTGCAAATATACAAGAAAAAAAATTGCAAATTTACAAGAAAAATGTTGCAAATTTAAAAGAAAAATGTTGCAAATTTATGAAAAAAGTTGCAAATGTACAAGAAAATGCTGCAAATATGCAAGAAAAATGTTGCAAATTTACAAGAAAAAGTTGCAAATTTATAAGGAAAATGTTAAAAAATATATACAAAAAATGGTGCAAATATACAAGAAAAATGTTGCAAATATACAAAAAATGTTGCAAATTTATAAGAAAAATGTTGCAAATTTATAAAAAAAAGTTGCAAATTTACAAGAAAATGCTGCAAATATGCAAGAAAAATGTTGCAAATTTACAAGGAAAAAGTCGCAAATTTACAAGAAAAACGTTGCGAATTTACAAGAAAATAATTGTTAATTTACAAGAAAAATGTTGCAAATAAGCAAGAAAAAAGTTGGAAAATACAAAAAAATTGTAAATTTATCAGAAAAATGTTGCAAATATACAACAAAAATGTTGCAAATTTATAGGAAAAATGTTGCAAATATACATGAAAAATGTTGCAACTATAAAAAAAAATGTTGCAAATTTCAAACAAAAATGTTGCAAATATGGAAGAAAAATGTTGCAAATAAACATGAAAAACATTGCAAATTTAAAAGAAAATGTTGCAAATTTACAAGAAAAAAGTTGCAAATTGATAAGGAAAATGTTGCAAATAATAAGGAAAATGTTGCAAATATATACAAAAAATGTATATATTTTGTATATATACAAAATATATAAGAAAATTTATAAGAAAAATGTTGCAAATACACATGAAAAAAGTTGCAAATTTACAAGAAAACGTTACAAATTTACAAGAAAAAAATTATTAATTTACAAGGAACAATGCTGCAAATATGCAGGAAAAAAGTTGGAAATATACAAGAAAAAAGTTGCAACTATACAAAAAATGTTGCAAATTTATAGGAAAAATGTTGCAAATATACAAGAAAAATGTTGCAACTATACAAAAAATGTTGCAAATTTATAAGAAAAATTTTGCAAATTTCCAACAAAAATGTTGCAAATATACAAGAAAAATGTTGCAAATATACAGGAAAAAAGTTGCAAATTTACAAGAAAAATGATGCGAATATATACAAATTGTTGCAAATTTAAAAGAAAAAAGTTGCAAATTTATCAGAAAAATGTTACAAATATACAAGAAAAAAACTGTTAATTTACAAGGAACAATGTTGCAAATATGCAGGAAAAAAGTTGGAAATATACAAGAAAAAAGTTGCAACTATACAAAAAATGTTGCAAATTTATAGGAAAAATGTTGCAAATTTCCAACAAAAATGTTACAAATATACAAGAAAAATGTTGCAAATATACAGGAAAAAAACTTGCAAATATGCAAGAAAAAGTTGCAAACTTACAAGAAAAATGTTGCAAATTTATAAAAAAAAGTTGCAAATTTACAAGAAAACGCTGCAAATATACAAGTAAAATGTTGCAAATTGACAAGAAAAAAGTTGCAAATTTACAAGAAAAAAATTAATTTAAAAGAACAATGTTGCAAATGCGCAAGAAAAAAGTTGCAAATACACAAGAAAAAAGTTGCAAATTTAAAAGAAAAATGTTGCAAATATATACAAAAATGTTGCAAGTTTATAAGAAAAATGTTGCAAATTTCCAACAAAAATGTTGCAAATATACAAGAAAAAAAATTGCAAATTTACAAGAAAAATGTTGCAAATTTAAAAGAAAAATGTTGCAAATTTATGAAAAAAGTTGCAAATGTACAAGAAAATGCTGCAAATATGCAAGAAAAATGTTGCAAATTTACAAGAAAAAGTTGCAAATTTATAAGGAAAATGTTAAAAAATATATACAAAAAATGGTGCAAATATACAAGAAAAATGTTGCAAATATACAAAAAATGTTGCAAATTTATAAGAAAAATGTTGCAAATTTATAAAAAAAAGTTGCAAATTTACAAGAAAATGCTGCAAATATGCAAGAAAAATGTTGCAAATTTACAAGGAAAAAGTCGCAAATTTACAAGAAAAACCTTGCGAATTTACAAGAAAATAATTGTTAATTTACAAGAACAATGTTGCAAATAAGCAAGAAAAAAGTTGGAAAATACAAAAAAATTGTAAATTTATCAGAAAAATGTTGCAAATATACAACAAAAATGTTGCAAATTTATAGGAAAAATGTTGCAAATATACATGAAAAATGTTGCAACTATAAAAAAAAATGTTGCAAATTTCAAACAAAAATGTTGCAAATATGGAAGAAAAATGTTGCAAATAAACATGAAAAACATTGCAAATTTAAAAGAAAATGTTGTAAATTTACAAGAAAAAAGTTGCAAATTGATAAGGAAAATGTTGCAAATAATAAGGAAAATGTTGCAAATATATACAAAAAATGTATATATTTTGTATATATACAAAATATATAAGAAAATTTATAAGAAAAATGTTGCAAATACACATGAAAAAAGTTGCAAATTTACAAGAAAACGTTACAAATTTACAAGAAAAAAATTATTAATTTACAAGGAACAATGCTGCAAATATGCAGGAAAAAAGTTGGAAATATACAAGAAAAAAGTTGCAACTATACAAAAAATGTTGCAAATTTATAGGAAAAATGTTGCAAATATACAAGAAAAATGTTGCAACTATACAAAAAATGTTGCAAATTTATAAGAAAAATTTTGCAAATTTCCAACAAAAATGTTGCAAATATACAAGAAAAATGTTGCAAATATACAGGAAAAAAGTTGCAAATTTACAAGAAAAATGATGCGAATATATACAAATTGTTGCAAATTTAAAAGAAAAAAGTTGCAAATTTATCAGAAAAATGTTACAAATATACAAGAAAAAAACTGTTAATTTACAAGGAACAATGTTGCAAATATGCAGGAAAAAAGTTGGAAATATACAAGAAAAAAGTTGCAACTATACAAAAAATGTTGCAAATTTATAGGAAAAATGTTGCAAATTTCCAACAAAAATGTTACAAATATACAAGAAAAATGTTGCAAATATACAGGAAAAAAACTTGCAAATATACAAGAAAAATGTTGTAAATATACAAGAAAAAAGTTGCAAATTTACAAGAAAATGTTGCAAATATACAAGAAAAAATGTTGCAAATTTACAAGAAAAAAGTTGCAAATTTATAAGGAAAATGTTGCAAATATATACAAAAAATGTTGCACATTTATAAGAAAAATATTGCAAATTTATAAGGAAAATGTTGCAGATATATACAAAAAATGTTGCAAACACAAGAAAATGTTGCACATTTATAAGAAAAATGTTGCAAATTTACAAGAAAAATGTTGCAAATATACAAAAATGTTGCAAATTTGTAAGAAAAATGCTGCAAATTTATAAAAAAAAGTTGCAAATTTACAAGAAAATGCTGAAAATATGCAACAAAAATGTTGCAAATTTACAAGAAAAAGGTTGAAAATTTTCATTAAAAAAAACTTAATTTAAAATAACAATCAAATCAAATCAGCCTTTATTGTCATATTGCTGTACATACAACTGTAGTGCAGGCAAGATGAAATTGCGTTTCTCTTGGCATCCATATAAGTAAAAGAACATGATTTAAGACACACTCACACATATCTTCACCCCCCCACCCCACCACATCCATTCACACATCCCTGAGACATACTTGAAAAACTAACCAGAACTATAATATACAAATAATATACATAATGTCCGTAGGTGCAGTAGTATACAGTATATGAGAGATTCCGGATCAGCTGTTCAGCATCCTAACAGCTTGTGGAAGGAAGCTGTTAATCAGTCTGGTGGTTCTGCCTCTGATGCTCCAGAATCGTTTGCCAGATGGCAGAAGTTCAAAGCGTTTATGCAGAGGGTGAGAACGGTCCTTGACAATGTTCAGTGCCCTGCTCCTACAACGGTTCTGAAAAAGTTCTTGGACAGAGGGGAGGGAGACTCCAATTACCCTCTCAGCTCCCTTAACTATCCTCTGCAGGGCTTTTTTGTCCGACATACTGCAGCTGGAGTACCATGTAGCAATGCAGTACGTCAGAACACTCTCCACCACACTTTTGTAGAAGGTCCTGAGGATGCAGATGGGGAGAGAGGCCTGTTTGAGTTTCCTCAAGAAGTGCAGTCGCTGCTGAGCCCGCTTCCTGATCCCCAAGGAATTCTTGCTCCAGATCAGGTCCTGCGAGATCTGCACTTCGAGGAACTTGATGTTCTCCGCTCTCTCCACTAAATGGCCGCCGATGTTGAGGGGGATGTGTTCAGGCTGTGACCGCCGGAAGTCGATAATCATCTCCTTCATTTTGTCCACGTTGAGCACCAGATTGTTCTCCCTGCACCAGCCCTCCAGGTCTCTCACTTCTTCCCTGTGCATTGATTCCTCATCCCTCTGAATAAGTCCCACCACCGTGGGTGTCGTCTGCAAACTTAATAATCTGGTTCCCCTCGTGTCTGGATACACAGTCATGTGTTAGAAGTAGGGATGGGCATAATTTACCGATTAACCGATAATTGATCATTAAGAATTTCACCGAGGAAGTTCATTTTCGTCGACAAACCGTTTTTTTTTTTAAAACAATCCGAGGTTATTAAGCCTAGTGCATGGCCGTCCTCAAACAATGCAATGGCAAAATTTGGGCACCAGGGGGCAACATTACACCATCGCCGTACCCTGGCGTGCCTCAGTTGATACATGCGCGCTTCCGTAGGGCAATCGCCAAATCATGAAGCGGTTACGGCGAAGTGTTGCGTGGGACCATTTCAATTTAAAAAATGACCAGGTGTACTGCAATCACTGCAATGCAGCATACAAATATACCTCATCGACAGGGTCCATGGAACACCCTTATTACGCGAAGAAACCGCCAACAGTGGTTGCGCGCTGAGTAATGGCGGTCGGTGAAGATTCTTTTTTTTTTTTTTTCAGAAACTTTATTGAGAAGGTCATGAAGATTCGGTAGAAGACACACACACACGTGTAAGTGTACATACATACGTAGATGTAAATAAAGTGTACATAAATATGTTTTTAGAACTCTTTTATTCTTATAACAAGATACGTAACTCAAGATGAAAATGATTTACTGCACAGGTTAATGAGAGCTTTACTGCTCCTCAGGTGCTAGAGGCGCAGGATCGTCGAGGGAAGCTGCAGGAGGCGGCGTAGTGGCTCGACGGGAAGACTATTTCGCATAAAATGGCACAAGAGAACAGCAAAAAGTTCCGCGCGGCTAGACTAAGTAACACGAGCGATAGAGCAATGAATGCGGTCTTCGTTTGTTGGGTGGCCGCTCGGCAGGGACAGAAGCTGGGTAAAACATCTCGGCCAATCAGCTTGCGGGGTGAAACGTCTCGGCCAATCAGCTTGCGAGATTCCCGAGCCGAGCCAACCCGAGAACAGCGAACAGAGAGAGAGGGATTTGAGAGAGAGAGGTGGATTTGAGTTGTGCGGCTAATGTAGTCTACCTGCCTTGTTACGTACCTAAA
This sequence comes from Pholidichthys leucotaenia, assembly GCA_020510985.1. Taxonomy (NCBI): domain Eukaryota; kingdom Metazoa; phylum Chordata; class Actinopteri; order Cichliformes; family Pholidichthyidae; genus Pholidichthys; species Pholidichthys leucotaenia. The sequence continues at coordinate 211,575,036 of CM035842.1, forward strand.
AATGTTAATGATTAACCGATTATTAATCATTAATTCTCCCGACGATCGGTGAAGAAAATTTCACCGAATGCCCATCCCTAGTTAGAAGTGTAAACAACAGTGGACTGAGTACACAGCCTTGAGGGGATCTGGTGCTCAGCGTGACAGAGTTGGAGATGTTGTTTCCAACCCGGACAGACTGAGGTCTCTCAGTCAGGAAATCCAACATCCAGAGACATGTGGCAGTGTTCAGACTGAGAAGGAGTAATTTCTCCATCAGTCTTTGGGGAATAATGGTGTTGAATGCTGAAATGAAATCAATGTACAGGAGTCTGGCGTAGGTGTCTTTCTGATCCAGGTGGGTGATGACAGAGTGTAGGGTGGTGACTATAGCATCCTCTGTGGAGCGGTTTGAACGATATGCAAACTGGAGCGGGTCATGTGATGCAGGGAGGCAGGCTGTAATGTGTGGTTTGACAAGCCGTTCAAAACACTTCATCACAATTGGTGTCAGTGCAACAGGATGGTAGTCATTCAGACAGGACACAACTGGTTTCTTTGCCACCGGTACTACGATTGAGGTCTTGAAGCATCTGGGAACGATGGCCTGGCTCAGGGAGATGTTATAAATGTCAGTCAGGACATCCGCCAACTCACTCGCGCAGTCTCGGAGCACACGTCCCGGGATGTTGTCCGGACCTGCAGCTTTGCGTGGGTTGACTCTGGTTAGGGTCCTCCGTGTGTCCGCTGTGTTGATGGTAAAAGCTGGTCCGACCGATGGTGGGGATGGGCCAACCCTCCCTCTGATTGTCGAGTTTGATGCTTCAAAACGTGCAAAGAAGTCGTTGAGCCTGTCTGGAAGCGAAGCGTCGTCATCATCGACCCCCTGCCTAGACTTATAGCCCGTCAGTGTCCGAACTCCCTGCCACATCTGCTTGGTATTCCTAGTGTCACAGAGGTGTCCCTGGATTTTCTCCGCATAGGCGCGCTTCGCCGTCTTAATTCCCTTTGAGAGCGCAGACCTGGCTGAGTGGAGGGCGATCCTGTCCTTCGCTCTGAAGGCTGCATCTCTGGCTGTGAGCAGCGAGCGCACCTCTGCAGTCATCCAGGGCTTATGGTTACCCCGCATAGTGATGGTCTTCACTGTAGTGACATCCTCTGTGCACTTCGCGATGTAGCTGGTGACCGTTTCAGCATACTCCTCCACATCTGTCTTGTCTTCCTGGGAGGCTGCTATTTTGAAGACCTCCCAGTCTGTGTGCAGAAAACAGTCTTTCAGTGCAGAGGTTGCACTCTCTGGCCAAATCCTGATTTGTTTCACTGCTGGCCTGCTGCGCTTCAGTAAGGGTTTGTAGGCAGGCACCAGCATCACGGATATGTGGTCAGAAAGGCCGAGGTGGGGGGGCGGGGTATCGCCTTATAAGCATCTGTGTTTGTGTACACTAAGTCCAACATATTCTCTCCTCTGGTCTTAAAGTCTACACATTGTTTAAACTTGGGGAGCACAGTCTTTAAACTGGTATGGTTAAAATCCCCTGCAACCACCACAAAACTGTCCGGGTGTGAAGTTTGGATTTCACTAATAGCATCGTGCAGTTCTCCGAGTGCCTCCTTAGCATTAGCGTTAGCATTAGCATTCAGCGCTATGTAAACAGCCGCTACAAACATGTTGCTGAATTCCCTCGGCAGATAATATGGCCGACAATTTACAATAAGGAACTCCGCCAACGGAGAGCAGTGTTTAGATACTAACATGGCGTTAACGCACCAGTTCTTGTTAACATAAATGTTGCAAATATGCAAGACAAAAGTTGCAAATATACAAGAAAAAAGTTGCAAATATACATGAAAAAAGTTGCAAATTTATCAGAAAAATTTTGCAAATTTATAAGGAACATGTTGCAAATTTCCAACAAAAACGTTGCAAATATACAAGAAAAATATTGCAACTATACAAAAAATGTTGCAAATTTATAAGAAAAATGTAGCAAATTTCCAACAAAAATGTTGCAAATATACAAGAAAAAAACTTGCAAATATACAAGAAAAACGTTGCAAATATACATGAAAAAAGTTGCAAATTTACAAGAAAATGTTGCAAATATGCAAGAAAAATTTTGCAAATTTACAAGAAAAACGTTGCAAATTTATAACGAAAATGTTGCAAATATATACAAAAAATGTTGCACATTGATAATAAAAAAATTCTATGACAATAAACCTATGAAAATCACACAATGCTTTTGAATTGTGGTTCAATACAATTATTTTAAAAAACAAACTCATGAAACAGGCCTGGACAAAAATGATGGTACCCTTAACTTAATATTTTGTTGCACAATTTTTTGAGGCAATCACTGCAATCAAATGATTTCTGTAACTGTCAATGAGACTTCTGCACCTCTCAGCAGGTATTTTGGCCCACTCCTCATGAGCAAACTGCTCCAGTTGTCTCAGGTTTGAAGGGTGCCTTCTCCAGATGGCACGTTTCTGTCACACGGTGGCCGTCGTGAGCCACCATAAGACGCCAAAAGTCGCCAGTGAGTTTTGCATTGATGTTTAATGAATACGAATACAAACACAATGAGCCGCTGTGGGCAAAAACACACTATACAAGAGACATGGGACCGTAAGGCTAAACCCAGCTACTTACGGTCTTGATCAGAAACAAGGAAAGGTGACGTCTGAGACGAGAACTCCTCGCTCAACGTCTGGCACCAGGAAAAGTTAGACGATACTGCTGCATTAGGCTGTCGCCAGCGCCTGCCATAAAAGCCGGCAGTTAACAAGCCGTAATGCAGAACAGCTGATCGGCTTTGACAGCAGGAAGCCCCACCGAGTGCTGTCACAATAAGAGCCCGGGGAGCCAGAAGGTAATCCACTGCTGTCAAAGCCGGCAGAGATGATGTGTGGCCCGAGCGCAGACGAGATCACCACTCGAGTCATAACAGTTTCAGCTCCTTCCACAGATGTTCAATAGGATTTAGGTCAGGGCTCATAGAAGGCCACTTTAGAATAGTCCAATGTTTGGCTCTTAGCCATTCTTGGGTGTTTTTAGCTGTGTGTTTTGGGTCATTATCCTGTTGCAAGACCCATGAACTGTGACTGAGACCAAGCTGTCTGACACTGGGCAGCACATTTCTATCTAGAATACCTTGATAGTCTTGAGATTTCATTGTACCCTGCACAGATTCAAGACACACCCTGTGCCAGATGCAGCAAAGCAGCCCCACAACATAACACAACCTTCTCCATGTTTCACAGTAGGGACAGTGTTCTTTTCTTGGTGTGCTTCGTTTTTGCGTCTGTGAACATAGAGCTGATGTGCCTTGCCAAAAAGTTCCAGTTTTGTCTCGTCTGTCCATAGGACATTCTCCCAGAAGCTTTGTGGCTTGTCAACATGCAGTTTGGCAAATTCCAGTCTGGCTTTTTTATGATTTGTTTTCAACAGTGGTGTTCTCCTTGGTCGTCTCCCATGAAGTCCACTTTGGCTCAAACAACGACGGAAGGTGCGATCTGACACTGACGTACCTTGACCTTGGAGTTCACCATGAATGTGTTTAGAGGTTGTTCTGGGCTCTTTTGGTACCATTCGTATTATCCGTCTCCTCCTGCGGCCACGTCCAGGGAGGTTGGCTACAGTCCCGTGGAGCTTAAATTTCTGAATAATATGTGCAACTGTAGTCACAGGAACATCATGCTGCTTGGAGATGGTCTTATAGCCTTTACCTTTAACATGCTTGTCTATAATTTTCTTTCTAATCTCCTGAGACAACTCTCTCCTTTGCTTCCTCTGGTCCATGTTTAGTGTGGTACACACCATGTCACCAAACAGCACAGTGACTACTTGTCACCCTTTAAATAGGCCGACTGACTGATTACAAGTTTGTAGACACCTGTGATGTTAATTAGAGGACACATCTTGGTTGAACATGTCCCTATGGTCACATTATTTTCAATCTTTTCTAGGGGTACCATCATTTTTGTCCAGGCCTGTTTCATGAGTTTGTTTTTTAAAATAATTCTGTTGAACCACAATTGTCTGATTTTCATTGGTTAATTTTCATAGAATTTTTAATTATTACCACTTTTGTCAGATTCAAGTTATTTCTGTGATCATTGTGGGTTTTTCTTTCATTAACAGAGGGGTACCAACAATTTTGTCCACGTCTGTATACAAAAAATGTTGCAAATATACAAAAAAAGTTGCAAATTTATCAGAAAAATGTTGCAAATTTATAAGAAAAATGTTGCAAATTTCCAACAAAAATGTTGCAAATATACAAGAAAAAAACTTGCCAATATACAACTAAAAAGTTGCAAATATACATGAAAAAAGTTGCAAATTTACAAGAAAAATGTTGCAAATTTACAGGAAAATGTTGCAAATTTACAAGAAAACAATTGTTAGTTTACAAGAACAATGTTGCAAATACGCAAGAAAAAAGTTGCAAATATACAAGAAAAAGTTGCAAATTTACAAGAAAATGCTGCAAATATGCAAGAAAAATGTTGCAAATTTACCAGGAAAAAGTTGCAAATTCACAAGAAAACAATTTTTTATTTACAAGAACAATGTTGCAAATACGCAAGAAAAAAGTTGCAAATATACAAGAAAACTCTTGCAAATATACAAAAAATGTTGCAAATTTATAAGAAAAATGTTGAAAATTTCCAACAAAAATGTTGGCCCTGCGATGGATTGGCGATCTGTCCAGGGTGGACCCTGCCTCTCGCCCAAAGATGCTGGGATAGACTCCAGCCCCACCACAACTCGAAAAGGATTAAGCGGAAGAAAATGAATGAATGAATGTTGCAAATATACAAGAAAAAATGTTGCAAATATACCTGAAAAAAGTTGCAAATTTACAAGAAAATGTTGCAAATATGCAGGAAAAATGTTGCAAATTTATAAGAAAAATGTTGCAAATTTATAAGGAAAATGTTGCAAATTTACAAGAAAATGTTGCAAATATGCAAGAAAAATGTTGCAAATGTACAAAAAAGTTGCAAATTTACAAGAAAAAAATTGTTAATTTACAAGAACAATGCTGCAAATATGCAAGAAAAATGGTGCGAATTTACAAGAAATAGTTGAAAATATACAAGAAAAAAGTTGCAAATTTATAAGAAAAATGTTGCAAATATACAAAAATTTTGCAAATGTATAAGAAAAAAAACTTGCAAATATACAAGAAAAATGTTGCAAATGTACATGAAAAAAGTTGCAAATATACATGAAAAAAGTTGCAAATTTATAAGAAAAATGTTGCAAATTTATAAAAAAGTTGCAAATTTACAAGAAAATGTTGCAAATATGCAAGAAAAATTTTACAAATTTACATGAAAAAATTTGCAAATTTATAAGGAAAATGTTGCAAATATATACAAAAAATATTGCACATTTGTAAGAAAGATGCCGCAAATATACAAGAAAAATGTTGCAAATATACAAAAAAATGTTGCACATTTATGAGAAAAATGTTGCAAATTTATAAGGAAAATGTTGCAAATTTATAAGGACAATGTTGCAAGGGGCGCATGCGCACACAGCGACCGGCAGCGGGTGAAAAAAGTTCGACGTCTGTGTCTCTGTTTTTATGCACTTTAATGTGTTTTAACGAAATTATCTGTGCCGTTTTTGTCCTTGAATGTTTGTGGACTATATAACGAAGAGCTCCCTGGTTCCATCAGTGTGGATTTCTTCCTTATTTCTGCACTGTCGTTTCTTTCCCACCGGCTCTTTGTCTTGGAGGTAAGCGCAATCGCAATGATGCTGGGAAGAGTACAGTATTCCAGAGACATGTTACTGCATTTAAACATGGATAATGCAGCATCTGTGTTTGAGTCTGTACCACAACTGCCGGACTTTATTTTAAGAGAGTTTCATGGACACAGCGATGAAAAGAGAGACAAGAGGAGGAAACGCGGAAAGCGTGGAGGCATAAAATTAAGCCTGAGGAGGCGTCAGCTTAACCGCATTCCTCTTCCTTCCATTATCATGGAGAACGTACAATCCCTGAGAAATAAAGTGGATGAAATTCAAGGGAATGTACGATATCAGAAGGACTTCAAGAACTGCTGTGTCATGGCTTACACAGAGACTTGGCTTACGGCGCATGACCTGGATGCGGACCTGTAGGTTGACGGTTTTGGAGCCCCACTTCGCTCGGATCGGCAGGAAGAGGTAACGGGGGAAACGTCAGGGGGGCGGCGTATGTTTATATATTAATAAACAGTACTGTACATCTGTCATGGTCAGAGAGCGCATCTGTACACCAGATGTGGAGCTTCTGTCCGTGTCACTACACCCCTTTTATCTGCCCCGCGAGTTCCCCCAACTTTTCATAACGACTGTGTACATTCACCCGAGGGCGGATGCTGACTCCGCCTCTAGTACCGTCTTTGATGTGGTACAGCGGTTGCAGTCGATTTCCCCAGAGGCTTCAAGCTTTATTCTTGGGGATTTTAACCATGTTTCTTTAAAGAAGACACTTAAAAAAATTTATCAGTATGTCTCCTGCCCAACCAGGCGAAAAAAGACATTGGACCTGTGCTATGGATCCATAGAGAGGGCCTATAAATCACTCCCCCTTCCTCCTTTAGGATCCTCAGATCACAACTGTGAACATTTGCTGCCCACATATAAAACTGCTCTCAAAACAGGCAAGGTGAAGACCAGAGACATAGATGTGTGGACAGAGGATTCAGTGCACTGCCTCCAGGAATGCTTTAACTGTATGGACTGGGAGGTGCTCACACTGGCCTGCGGAGATGATTTGGACTCTTTGGTGGACATGACATGCTCATACATGGCTTTCTGAAGAGACATGATCGTTCCACGTAAACGTGTCAAAATATATCCCAACAACAAGCCATGGGTTACAAAATCAGTTAAATCCTGCTTCTGCTTACAGAGGAAAGCACTTGCCTTTAAACAGGGGTCTGTTTCTGAGCTATAGGTTGCCACAAAAGAGCTGAAGGCCAAAATTTTAAGAGCAAAACAGAATTATAAATCAGAGTTGGAAAGCAAGATGGCAACAAACAAGCTTGGTTCAGCCTGGGCCAGTATGAAAACTATTGCAGGCCTTCAGAGCACAGAGCGCAGTAATCGTGTGTTTTTAGATGGTTTTAATTCAGACACAGAGCTGGCTAATGCTCTTAATTGTTTATATGGTCGTTTTGACTCCTTTGATTTTAGCACAGAAACCCAAGATTTGAAACAGAAACTCAAAGACAATCAGCACTTTAATATTGAGGTGCAGGATGTTAAAAGGGAGTTCTGCGCTGTAAAACTGAACAAAAGTCAGGGCCCTGATAATATATGTGAGCGATTGGTAAAGTCCTGTGCACATGAATTGAGTCCTGTATTTCACTACATTTTCAATAAGTCCTTACAGACACAACATGTGCCTAAGATCTGGAAAGATGCCGTGGTTGTCCCAGTTCCAAAATCCAGCTGTCCTAAAACAGTAAACGACTTTAGACTAGTTGCTTTGACTTCAATTTTAATGAAAATTTTTGAAAAACTGGTCAGATGTGAGGTCCTAAAGCAGACTGAGCATGCATTGGATCCTTTGCAGTTTGTCTATAGGCCTCACAGAGGAGTGGAGGACGCCACTGTCACTCTGTTTAACATGCTTTTTGAACAGCTGGATTTTAATGGGACACATGCCAGGCTTTTATTTGTGGACTTTTCTTCCGCCTTTAATACAATCCAACCTCATATCTTAGTTGAAAGGCTCCTGCAACAATTTGATTTGAGCAATAATCTGGTGGGTTGGATTCTGGATTTTTTAACCAACAGGACACAGCGAGTAAGGGTCAATGGTACATTGTCTGACCAAAAGTATTCTTCTATTGGCTCTCCTCAGGGGTGTGTGTTGTCACCACTACTCTTCATCCTGTACGCAAACATGTGTCGGAGCAGACATGACAACAGACACATTATAAAATATGCTGCTGATTCAGATGTTGTCAGTCTCCTCCAGGATGGTGAGAGTGGCTACAGCCCAGTAGTTGATGATTTTGTTCACTGGTGTGAGGATTCCTACCTGCAGCTGAATACGACAAAAACTAAAGATATGATTATTGACTTTAGGAGGAAAACTCCCAGGCACGAAGTCACTGTACTAAAAGGCCAGACCACTGAATGTGTACAATCTTACAAATATCTTGGGACTATTATTGATAGTAATTTAAACTTTGAAGAGAACTGTGAAAGGGTGTGCAAAAATGGTCAGCAACATTTGCATTGTTTAAGGAAACTTGCACGCTTCCAAATTGACCGAACCATAATGACAATGTTTTATCAGGCTTTTATTGAATCTGTTTTATCCTTTTCTTTAATGTCATGGTTTGGTCAGATAAAACTGAAACAGAGGAAATCCTTGGATCAGGTAGTTAGATGGTCCAGTCGTTTGCTTGGTGAGTCACAGCTGAGCCTGACATCCCTGTACACCAGACAGGTACAGAGGATGGCTACCTCCATTTTAAATGATGACTCCCACCCTTTGCACTGCCACTTTCAGCTTCTTCCCTCCAGACGGAGGTTTGCTGTCCCAAAAAGTAAAACCCAGCGCTACAAAAACAGCTTTGTTCCTGCTGCTGTCAAAGAGTTGAACAAGCTGTAAAAATATATTGCACATAATTTAGTTACCTATTTATTAATTTCATTTTATATTTACTTATTTTTGTAGTTTTTTTATTTGGGTTCTAAATCTTTTATTGGGTTTTAGACTTTTGAGTTTTTAACCTCTTTGACTAGTCTTTAACTTTTTAATATGACCCTTCTCTCTTATCTCTGTTTTTTCTCTCATCTCTTTGTCTTATATCCTGATTGGTGGAGCCTTGAGTATTTCTATCATGTCTATAGTCAGTTTCATGTGTGCCTGTGTTTGTGTCTATGTTGAATGTAATTGTGGTTTGTAAATATGGATGTCACCTGACTGCAAAACAAATCTACCTACGGGTACAAATAAAGTAACCTGAACCTGAAATATACAAAAAATGTTGAACATTCATAAGAAAAATGTTGCAAATTTAAAAGGAAAATGTTGCAAATTTCCAACAAAAATGCTGCAAATATACAGGAAAAAAAACTTGCAAATATACAAGAAGAAAGTTGCATATTTCCAATATAAAATTACCAGGAGCTATGTTGTATGGTTTATAATAATGTTGAGATTAGGTGACCTAAAATAACCAGCAATGTAGATTTATCCATCCATCGGATGGATAAATCATCCATCTATAACCGGAGTGGTGGCTTAGTTGATAGAGCATCTGCCTCACAACCGAGAGGTCGTGGGTTCAAATCCTGGCCGGGTCATACCAAAGACCAAATAAAAATGGTACTTCCTGCCTTCTAGCTTGGTGCTCAGCGTAATAGAATGGAGGAAGGAGAAGTTGTTTGTGGCAGTGCCTTGCATGGCAGCGACCCCTCTCATTCTACATGTGATTAACACTGTAAATAGGAGAAAAGTAATTTCGTTCTACCGTACATAATGGACTGAATGACAACAGAGATGGCTTCTTCTTCTTCCATCCATCCATCCATCTTCTACCGCTTTTCCGGAGGTCCAGGTCGGGGAGGCAGCAGTTCAAGCAGAGAAGCCCAGACTTCGCTCTCCCCAGCCACCTGCTCCAGCTATTCAGAGAGGATACCAAGGCGTTCCCCGACCAGCTGGGAGACATGGTCTCTCCAGCAAGTTCTGGGTCTGCCCCGGGGTCTCCTCCCAGTGGGACGTGCCTGAAACATCTCAAGTGAGAGGCGTTCAGGAGGCATCCTAATCAGATGCCCATACCACCTCAACTGACTCCTTTCAATGTGGAGGAGCAGCGGTTCTGCTCTGAGCCTCTCCCGGATGACTGAGCTCCTCACCCTATCTCTGAGGGTGAGTCCAGCAGTCCTACGGAGAAAGCTCATTTCAGCCACTTGTATCCGCGATCTCGTTCTTTCGGTCATTACCCAAAGCTCGTGACCATAGATGAGAGTAGGAACGTAGATTGACTGGTAAATCGACAGCTTTGCCTTAGAACTCAGCTCCCTCTTCACCACAACAGACCGGTACAATGTCCGCATCACTGCAGATGCTGCTCCGATCCGTCTGTCAATCTCTCGCTCCATTCTCCCCTCACTCGTGAATAAGACCCCAAGATACTTAAACTCCTCCACTTCTGGAAGGAGCTCGTCCCTAACCCGGAGAGGACAATCCACCTTTTTCCGGCTGAGGACCATGACTCGGACTTGGAGGTGCTGATTCTCATCCCATCCGCTTCACACTAAGCGGCAAACCGTCCCAGCAAGAACTGTAGGTCATTGCTGGATGAAGCCAACAGGACAACATCATCTGCAAACAACAGAGATGACATCCTGTGGTCACCAAGCATGACACCCTCCATTCCCTGGCTGTGCCTAGAAATCCTGTCCATAAAAATTATGAACAGGATCGGTGACAAAGGGCAGCCCTGGTGGAGTCCAACTCTCACTGGGAATGAGTCTGACCGAGTGTTGGCAATACGAACCAAACTCTCATCACGGTCGTACAGAGACCGAATAGCTCGTAACAACAAGCCCGATACCCCATACTTCCGAAGCACCCCCCACAAAAATCCACGAGGGACGCAGTCGAATGCCTTCTCCAAGTCCACAAAACACATGTAAACTGGTTGGGATAACTCCCACAAACCCTCAAGAATTCTCAAGAGGGTAAAGAGCTGGTCTGATGTGCCATGGCCAGGACGAAAACCACATTGCTCCTCCTGAATCCAAAGTTCAACCAACGGCCGGATTCTCCTCTCCAGTGCCTTGGCATAGACCTTCCCAGGGAGGCTGAGGAGTGTGATCCCTCTAAAGTTGGAGCACACCCTCCGGTCCCCTTTTTTGAAGAGAGGAACCACCATCCCGGTTTGCCATGCCAAAGGCACTGCCCCCGACCTCCACGCAATGTTGCAGAGGCGTGTCAACCATGACAGCCCTACAACATCCAGTGCCTTGAGGTACTCAGGGCGAATCTCGTCCACCCCCGGGGCTCAGCCACCAAGGAGATTTTTAACCACCTTGGTGATGATGGGGGCTGAGGAATGTAGATTTAATGAGGTTATTTACTGTGTGACACCTTGCCCACCATCTGTGAAGCAGCCAGCCCTAGTCCACTGTACAAACTGCCAAACGTCTGTCATTACAGGGTCGTCAGCTAATGCACATTACCTGGGCCATGCTAGAATTAGCTGATAAAAACAAGATTCAAAATTGCGATAATGGTTGTCATGTTGTGGTGCTCAGAGGAATTATGGTGTGTGCCTCCTCCTAATCCACGCTAATGTTCAGTCTTCAGCTCTGATGTTGCTGGTCTGGTATTCATGGTAGTCATGGCCAAACAAATGACAGCTATGTGAGCAACATTTACATAAATCCACCCAACTGCTTTGTCACCAGTTAAATTTGTCTTCATCACACCAAAGACTGAGGCTGTTTTCACACCTAAATTTGTTTACTTTGGTCCTAATCAGTTGGCAAGTCTGTTACTTTGTATCATTTTCTCCTGGGTTCAGTCCCCTATCACACAGGCAAAACTTCAAGCAGACCAAACTGCATCATGTTAAATCCCGCAAGACTTACATCAGAACCTTCTCTGTTCTTATTGGTCAGATTTTTTTGCCCCAAGAACAATAAAGGTAAATACTGGAAGTAGGATGACTACTGAGTATTTCTGCATTTCTGGGGAGAAAATAATACAAATCGTAGCGTAATCTACGGAGGGTTTTCATCCCCCAGGTTATCATTTATTACGTACGTGCATATGCCACTTTCGGCTAATTGCACAGTTAGAAAATGAAGCGTGGCTACAGAAGGAAAATACCATGTTAATGTTAATTAATCCTCCAGAACTGTGATGCGCTCAACCACAGATATTTTCAAAGATCCATCAGGTATGTTTTTTTTTTTTTTTTAGATTTAGTGTACTTTATTGATCCCCAGAGGGGAAATTGAGGGTCATCCACCACCTGGATGGATGAAGCAGCCACGATACGGCGCTATCCCTTAACCATTCACACACACATTCACACCTAGGGACACTTTAGAGTCTCCAATTAACCTAACCTGCATGTTTTTGGCATGTGGGAGGAAACCGGAGAAATCCCGGGGTAAACCCACACATACACAGGGAGAACATGCAAACTCCACACAGATCACTGTTGGTCGGGGGCTGGGATCGAACCCACGATCCCACGATCCCCACGATCCCCACGATCCCCCGGCCAAGGGTAAACTGTGCTACTGCAGTGCTAACCACTGCTCCACCGTGTAGTGACATAAAATGTTTTACCATTTACTGCTGGTCCTATTTTAGGGCAGTTCCTTCCTCACCTGCAGGACAGCACCAGAGGTCACCATTTGATTTGAATTGAGACCACCTCTTTCAGGAGGTCTCAGTATGATTGGTTTGGTGCGCACCTGAGTGCGATTACCATGTTCTCTCCAGACAAAAGATAAGATAAGATAAGATAAGCCTTTATTAGTCCCACAACGGGGAAATTCCAGGATTGCAACAGCACAGGGATAACAACACTCAGAGCAACAATCAGAAGGCATGAAAAAAAAGCAAGCAAGCAAGAGCAGCTAATATACATATGTACATATTACTATAAATATATATATATATACACACAGACACACAGTGTAGAGCATTGTAGCTGGATGGGATAAATATATGAGTATATAAACACACAGTACGGAGCATTGCAGCTAGATGGAATAAATATGTAAATATATAAACACAGTGTGGAGCAATGTAGCTAGATGGAATAATATGTAGATATATAAACACACAGTACGGAGCATTGCAGCTAGATGGAATAAATATGTAAATATATAAACACAGTGCGGAGCAATGTAGCTAGATGGAATAATATGTAGATATATAAACACACAGTACGGAGCATTGCAGATAGGTGGAAAAAATATGTAAATATATAAACACAGTGCGGAGCAATGTAGCTAGATGGAATAATATGTAGATATATAAACACACAGTGCGGAGCATTGTAGCTAGATGGAATGAATATATAGATATATAAATATAAACAAACATAAACACACCCAGTGCGGAGCATTGTAGCTAGATGGAATAAATATGTAAATGTATAAACACACACAGTGCAGAGCATTGTTGCTAGATGGGATGAAACAGCACAACCGTCTACTTAGTTATCCTACATGGTATGATTATGTGCCCATACATATTCTCACCCTCCGTAGCTACCGGTATTTTCCTAGTTGTATGCCGGAGGGGACCATTGTGTAAGTCTATTGCATCTTTTGCATTCAAAAAAAACTATTAGGTTGTTACGTCTTTTTGCTATCTCTGCGAGCAGCCCTGCTTAGGTTGTACAGTCTGACAGCCGTTGGTAGGAAGGACCTGCGAAACCTCTCGGTTGTGCACCTGGGATGATGTAGTCTGCTGCTAAATGAGCTCCTCAGTGCATTCAGTATGTCCTGCATAGGGTGGAACTCGGACTCCAGCAGAGATGACAGTTTAGCCACCGTCCTTCTCTCTCCTATCTCCTCCACCGGATCAAGGCGCTGCCCCAGGACGGAGCTAGCTTTCTTGATCGGTTTGTTCAGTCTCTTCCTATCAGCTGCAGTAATGCCACTGCCCCAGCAGACCACTCCAAAAGTGATGGCTGATGCCACCACCATGTCATAGAATGTCTTTAGCAGTGCCCCTTGTACACCAAAAGACCTGAGTCTCCTCAGTAGGAACAGCCTGCGCTGTCCCAAAACAAGCCATACTAACGAAGAAAACAAACTTGAGTTCCATTGAACCAAACTAAAGCCTGCAGGTGTGAAAGCACCCTGAGATGCATCAGTATCAGGAGGAACTGATGAGGAGGGTTGCAATGGGGCTGGTAGATGTATCACCTCTGAGGTGAGATTTGTGGGACATACAGTTCTGGAAAAAAATAAGGGCACATTCACACTGCCATTGTTTGGTCTGGACAAAAGGAACTCTGGTCCACTTCCGCAGATAGTTCAGTTCATTTGGTGCCATCTGAATGCGCTTTTGAACTCTAGTGTGCACCAAACAAGCAAAATCTGGTCTGCCTGAAAACGGGAGGGGGGGGGGATCTCTGTTCACTTGCAAGTGAACCTTGGTGGGCTTTGCTTGAAGTGTGAATGCAAACGGACTATCCAGTGGACCAAAGGGCGGAAGTGCCCCTCGGTGTTTGTATGACCATAGCAACATGTAGTCTGAAAAGAGGAAGTGGCATTTACCATAGTACATTTTGGGTAGAAAATAACAATAAAGACCACCATACAAATCCAAGAAATCCTTTTACCAGAGAAAGCTGAGGAGAAAAGTTAAAAAACGTCTGTGGCGGACAAACAACCCGGCAGAAGGGAACAGATTTCCGTTTTTGGTCCTGACCAATCAGTGAGCAGGATTTTTCTTCTTCGCCAAGATTTTTTCTTCCTGGTCAGTGGTGGTTTCGGCGACAGCACTCCAAACGAGCAGTTGTTGTAACTGCGTGACGTTGTCCAGACAGTCTGTTCCACTGCACTGTGAATCCAACCCAAACCAATTGAAGGTGCGAAAATTCTTGGCATTCAGCGCCCAATCAAACCGAGACCTTCAGACTATCCTGGTGTGAATGCAGCCTAAGAGACCAAAGAGGCTCTGCAAAATTATCACTTTATCTGGTTTTTCTATTTAAATGTGTTTGAGTACAACCCCAATTCTGACGTTGGGACGTTGTGTAAAGCATAAATAAAAACAAAATACAATGATATGGATGGGTCGCCGCCTTATCGTGGTGGGGGGTTTGTGTGCCCTAGTGATCCCAGGAGCTATGTTGTCCGGGGCAATTTGCCTCTGGTAGGGTCACCCAAGACAGACTGGTTCTGGGTGAAGGGCCAGACTAAGAACCATCCAACAGACTCTCATGATGAATGTTAGAACGAGGATTCAGTGTACCTCGCCCGGTATGGGGTTACCGGGGCCCCACCCTGGAATCAGGCCTGGGGGAGGGACTTGATGGCTAGCGTCTGGTAGCTGGGTTTCCGCCCATGGGACCTAGCCGGGCTCAGCCCAAAGGAGTTACATGGGTCTGCCCTCCAGTGGGCTCACAACCTGCAGGAGGGACCATGGGGGTCCGGTGCTATGTGGATCAGGTGCCGGTCAAAGGCAGAGAGCTTGACGGTCTGATCCCAAGCTTCCTAAACTGGCTTTTGGGACATGGAATTTCAACTCTCTGGTGGGGAAGAAACCTGAGCTGGTGCATGAGGTTGACAGATACCAGCTAGATATAGTCGGCCTCATCTCAACACACAGCTCCGGTTCCGGAACCAGTCTCCTGGAGAGGGGCTAGAGCATGGCTTACTCTGGAGTTACCCCGGGGGAGAGGTGATGAGTAGGAGTGGGTATTTTTGTATCCCCCCATGTTGCTGCCTCTAATATGGGACTTTTCCCCGGTGGATGAAAGGGTTGTTTCCCTGCGCCTTCAGATTGAGAAACGGGTCCTGACCATCATTTGTGCCTATGCACTAAATGATGGTTCAGAGAACCCACCCTTTTTGGAGCCTCTGAATGGGGTGCTGGAGGGTGCTCCTCTTGGAGACTCCATTGCCCGACTGGGGGACTTCAATGCGCACGTGGGCAATGACAGTGAAACCTGGAGGGGGGTGATTGGGAGGAACGGCCTGCCCGATCTCAACCCGAGTGGTGTTCAGTTATTGGATTTCTGTGCTAGCCACCATTTGTCCATAACAAACACCATGTTCAAGCATAAGGGTGGTTATGCTGTTTAGTCCATCTTGCTACAATGCTCCACACTTTGTATACTGTATATATTTATATATTTATGTGTATGTATGTATGTATACCCACTGCTCTTATTTATATCTTCCGTATCTTCTTAATTAATTAATTAATTAATTAATTACATTGGCAAATGAATTTAATTCATATTTTGTGGACTCTGTGGAAGACTTAACAAAAAACTTTGTGCTGCCAAATGTGCTCACCAACACAAAATCAATACTTTCAACAGATTCTTTTCACATCAATGAGGTAAATGAGGAGTTAATTGCTGGTATTGTTAAAACACTGTCAAACTCAAAAACTAATGATATCTACAATATGAGCACTTCCTTTCTCAAAACGCACAGCAAAATATTAATCAAACCACTGACTCATCTCATTAATCTCTCCATTAGGTCTAGTACATTTCCATCTGGTTGGAAAAAAGCTGTCGTCATACCAGTTCATAAATCAGGCAGTAAAGACGATATATGCAATTACCGCCCAATCTCTATTTTACCAGTCCTGTCTAAGGTTCTTGAAAAAGTTGTAGCTACACAGCTGATAGACTATTTACAAGACAGTCAACTTCTTCATCCACATCAGTTTGGTTTTAGACCAGGATACTCAGCAGAAACAGCAAATTGTTGCCTTATTGAAAATGTCAAACAGTCCTTGGACAGGGGTAATGTGGTAGGGGCTGTTTTTCTAGATCTCAAAAAGGCGTTCGATACTGTAAACCACAGTTTGCTTTTATCCAAAATGGTATCTTTTAACTTCTCTCCAGATACATTAGAATGGTTTGCATCTTATCTCCAGAATACAGAACAGTGTGTAAAAGTTCACCAGGATAAATCCTCATTTTTAAACAACCGTATGGGTATCCCACAAGGGTCCATTCTTGGTCCTTTACTTTTCAGCATTTTTATTAATGACTTGCCGCTACACTGCTCAGCTGCAACATGTCAACTTTATGCAAATTATGCAGTTATTTACACAGCTGCCAAGACTCCAGCACAGGCTGCAGATGTACTGTCCACAAGTATGGTTGATGTCCAAGAGTGGCTGTTCCAGAACCATCTATTGCTGAACCTTCAGAAAACAGTTTCAATGTGCTTTTCAATCAAAAAAATGTAACCTGCAACGTTTTAAAGTTAATATACATTATCAAGACATCAGTTTAGTTACAGAATTCAAATACCTTGGCATTGTACTAGATCCTCAATTCAAATTTAATCTTCATCTAAAGAAAATTTCTAAAACAGTAAAAAAAAATCTGAACTGCTTTAAATTAATTAGATATTACATACCATATGAAGCAGCTGTACTATATATGCATTCTATGGTTTTTTCTCATATATCACACTGTTTGACAGTCTGGGCTCAAGCAGCCCCTTCCACAATAAAACATATAGGTTCATTATATAATCAAACTCTAAAAATCTTGGACAAAAAGCCCATTAGGTGGCATCACTGTTATATTTTTAAAAAAAATACAATCTATTGAATTTTGAGAGTTTCATTGACCTCTGTTTTCTGAAATTAATTTTCAAATGTTTCCATAAATCAGCGCCTGAGCCACTTGCTGATTTCATCCAAAGACAGGACAGCAGCAGAGCCACCAGGAGTTCTGTTAATAATAACTGTAAAATATTCCACCGCAGAACCACATTTGGACAAACAGCTTTCTCTATAAAGGGCAGTCACATCTGGAACACAATGCCAAATGAAATTAAAATAATAACGGACTTTAAAACATTCACTACAAAGGTTAAAAACTGGCTGAAAAATAAACAAGAATGTACCCATGTATGAAATGATTGTCTGCAGGGTGAGAGTGAATGAAGGGAAGGAATGAATGTGTTTGTTTATAGTGAGTGACGAAGGGAGGGAGGCCTGAAATAGGCAAATGTGAATCAGGTTTTTATATTGTGTATTTATAATCTTTCTTGCATTGATGTATGTGGTTATTGTTTATTCTGTTTTCATTTTTTTCTTTTCCTTATCCTTTTTCTTTTTACTTGTTTCTCCTTTCTAAAGCCCATCCAGGGACAAGAGTTGCAAATTAGCTAATAGCTATACACTCTTTGTGCAACACATCAGATTGATTGTCATTTGATTAATTGTCTATGTTTATTGCACTGTCCCTGTCAAATAAACAAATAATCTAATCTAATTATTGCTCTGAGTGTTGCTATCCCTGTGCTGTTGCAATCCTGGAATTTCCCCATTGTGGGACTAATAAAGGCTTATCTTATCTTATCTTATCTTATATGTGCAACTAGCACCAGGACACCCTAGGTCGCAGGTCAATGATCGATTTTGTTATTGTGTCATCACACCTGCAACCATATGTCTTGGACACTCGGGTAAAGAGAGGTGCAGAGCTGTCAACTGATCACCACCTACTGGTGAGCTGAATCCTATGGCGGGGGAGGATGCCATTCAGACCTGGTAGACCCAAACGTATAGTGAGGGTGTGCTGGAAACGTCTGGTTGAGGCCCCTGTTCGGGAGGTCTTCAACTCCCATCTCCGCAAGAACTTTGACCACATTCCGAGGGAGTCTAGACACATGGAGTCTGAATGGGCCATGTTCTCCACTTCCATTGTTGACGCGGCTGCCCAGAGGTGCGCCCGCAAGGTCGTCGAGGCATCTTGTGGTGGCAACCCCCGAATAAAGTGGTGGGCACCAGTGGTGAGGGGGGCCATTAAGCTGAAGAAGGAGTCCTATCAAGCTTTGTTAGCTTGTGGGACTCCTGAAGCAGCTGAGGTGTACCGGCAGACCAAGCAGAGTGCGGCTCGGGTGTTTGTTGAAGAAAAAACTTGGATATGGGAGGAGTTCGGTGAGGCCATGGAACAAGACTTTCAGTCGGCCTCGAAGAGATTCTGGCAAACTGTCCGGCGGCTCAGGAGGGGGAAGCAGCTGCATGTCCACGCTGTGTATGGCGCAGATGGGGCACTGCTGACTTCAACTTGGGATATCGTCGGGCGGTGGAAGGAATACTTCGAGGATCTCCTCAATCCCACTGACACGCCTTTCGCAGAGGAAGAAGGGCTTGTGAACGACGGGGATGACTCGCCTATCACAGGGGGTGAGGTCGCCAGGGTGGTTAAAAATCTCTCTGGTAGCCGGGCCCCTGGGGTGGACGAGATTCGCCCTGAGTACCTCAAGGCCCTGGATGTTGTTGGGCTGTCATGGTTGACCCGCCTCTGCAACATTGTATGAAGGTTGGGGGTAGTGCCTTTGGCATGGCAAACCGGGATGGTGGTTCCTCTCTTCAAAAAAGGGGACCGGAGGGTGTGCTCCAACTTTAGAGGGATCACACTCCTCAGCCTCCCTGGGAAGGTTTATGCCAAGGTACTGGAGAGGAGAGTCCGACCATTGGTCGAACCTCGGATTCAGGAAGAGCAATGTGGTTTTCATCCTGGCTGTGGCACATCAGACCAGCTCTTTACCCTCTCGAGAATCCTCAAGGTTTCATGGGAGTTTGTCCAACCAGTTTACATGTATTTTGTGGACTTGAAGAAGGCATTCAACTGTGTCCCTCATGGTTTTTTGTGGGGGGTGCTTTGGAAGTATGGGGTATCAGGCTTGTTGTTATGAGCTATTCGGTCTCTGTACAACCATTGTGAGAGTTTGGTTCATATTGCCAACACTCGGTCGGACTCATTCCCAGTGAGAGTTGGACTCCACCAGGGCTGCCCTTTGTCTGAAAAAGATGTTGCTTGGATGGCAGCATATGTTGCTCCAAAACCTGTATGTATCGTTCAGCATTAATGGTGCCTTCACAGATGTGCAGGTTACCCATGCCATGGGCACTAACACCCCCACCCCCATACCATCACAGATGCTGGCTTTTGAACTTAATTCTGATTACAATCTGGATGGTCCTTTTCATCTTCAGCCTGGAGGACACAACGTCCATGACTTCCAAAAACAATCTGAAGTGTGGACTCATCAGACCACAGCACACTTTTCACTTTGCATCAGTCCATCTCACATGAGCTCAGGCCCAGAACAATCGGCGGTGTTTCTGTTGGTGATATCTGGCTTTAGCTTTGATGGTAGAGCTTTAACTTGTAGACGTAGCGATGAACTGTGTAAACTGACAATGGTTTTCTGAAGTGTTCCTGAGCCCATCTGGTAATATCCTTTACAGAATGAGGTCAGTTTTTAATGCAGTGCCACCTGAGGGATCAAAGGTCACTGGCATTCAGCGATGGTTTTCAGCCTTGAAGAAGAGAAGAAGAAGAAGCCAACTGTATTGTCATTCAGTCCATACAGCCAATCATGTACAGTAGAACGAAATTACGTTTCTCATATCTACAATGTTCATCACATCTAGAATCAGAGGGGTCGCTGCCATGCAAGGCGCCGCCACAAACAACTTGCCACTTGTGTGTAGAAATATCTCCAGAGTCTCTGAATCTTCTGATGATATTATGGACTGTAGATGATCCATCCATCCATTCATCCATCCATCTTCTTCCGCGTAATCCTTTTTGGGTCGCGGGGGAGGTGGAGCCTATCCCAGCATCTTTGGCCGAGAGGCAGGGTCCACCCTGGACAGATCATCAGTCCATCACAGGACCAGCACAGAGAGACAGACAACCATTCACTCTCACAGTCATACCTAAGGACAATTTAGAATCCCCAGTTTGATGCCAGTTGACCGAAACCCCTAAATTCCTTGCAACTGTATTTTGAGAAATGTTGATCTTAAGCTATTGGATTATTTGTCCACACAGTCGTTCACAAAGTGGTGAACCTCATCCCATCCTTGCTTATGAATGACTGAGCCTTTCAGGGATGCTCCTTTTATACCCAATCATGACACACCTGTTTGCAATTAACCTGTTCACCTGTGGAATGTTCCAGAAAGGTGTGTGTGTTTGTGGGGGGGGTTGCATTCCTCAACTTTCCCAGTCTTTTGGTGCCCCGTTGCAGCTTTTTTATGTTGCAGAAATCATATATCTTGTTAAATATCTTGTCTTTGTAGTGAATTCAACTGAATATAGATTGAAAATGACTTTGAAATTATTGTATCTTGTTTTTATTTACATTTTACACAACGTCCCAACTTCACCAGAATCGGGGTTGTAAAATGAACAATTGAGTTTAATTCTCTAACCTGCTGAAAACAACTCACCTTAATTCCAAGTCAAAACATCGTCATTTAGAGCATCTCTTTATAGAAAATGACAACTGGCCAAAACAACAAACACTATGTTGCTTTTAGATCAAATAATGTAAAGAAAGTTTCAACTCAGGAAGGACTCAGAAATCTGTATTTGTGGAATAGCTGATATTTCTTCACAGCTTTCATGCATATTACTATGCTTAGATGATCAGAATCAGAATCAGAATCAGAATCAGAATCAGGTTTATTGCCATTGTTCATGTAGTACACAAACTAGGAATTTGTCTCGGTACAATGCTGCAACATTAAACATGATAAGATAAGAGAAATAAACTATACATGTAATTGATCACCTAATCAATACAGCCTTTACTGTTAGGGCACACATGACACAGATCTGTGCCTGATGCAGATTCATTGTGAACGGGACCAAAACACTGTGGGCTCCACCACCAGGCCGCCACCCCAGCATCCTGCAGTCAAATGGAAATCACCACCTTTACTTCTTTCGGTCGGCTCTTTAAGACTGCAACTATTTTGTTATTCAAGCTGCTAAATGATGATGAGTGGTAGACCATCCACCCCACAGCCAGAAGGTTGCGGGTTCATGACTGGGTCATATCAAAGACCAGATGAAATCTTCAACAAATCAAATATGCTGACCATCACATTATCACATGATGATAATGCTTTGGCAACCTCTAAAAGGAGCAGCTGAAAGATTAAACTTTTACATCGCCAACGTTTTACCAGCTTATAGAAAAGCTTCCAGCAGCTCTGCCAACACAGATATGATTTTCACCTTCATTTTCCTGGGGCCCCCCAGGGAACGGTTTTGGCTCCCTTCCTGTTCACCCTTTATACTGCGGACTTCTCACACAACACAACACACTGCCATCTACAGAACTTCTCTGACGACTCTGCGATCGTTGGCCTCATCTCCAGCGGAGATGAAGCTGAGTACAGAGGGCTTATCCAGGACTTTGTGGACTGGTGCCATCGGAACTGCCTCCAGATCAACGCGAGGAAAACTAAGGAGCTGGTGGTGGACTGCCGCAGGCAAGGACAACCCCTCACAGCACCAGTAAACATCCAGGGAACAGACATTGAGATGGTGACATCTTACAAGTACCTGGGTGTTCATCTGAACAATAAACTAGACTGGTTACACAATACTGACGCACTCTACAAGAAGTGACAGCGCAGGCTGTTCCTACTGAGGAGACTCAGGTCTTTTGGTGTACAAGGTGCGCTGCTGAAGACATTCTACGACACGGTGGTGGCATCAGCCATCACTGTTGGAGTGGTCTGCTGGGGCAGTGGCATTACAGCAGCTGATAGGAAGAGACTGAACAAACTGATCAAGAAAGCTAGCTCTGTTCAGGGGCAGCGCCTTGACCCAGTGGAGGAGATGGGAGAGAGAAGGATGGTGGCTAAACTGTCATCTCTGCTGGAGTCCGAGTTCCACCCTATGCAGGACACACTGAATGCACTAAGGAGTTCATTTAGCAGCAGACTACATCATCCTAGGTGCACAACCGAGAGGTTTCGCAGGTCCTTCCTACCAACGGCTGTCAGACTGTATAACCTAAGCAGGGCTGCTTGCAGAGATAGCAAAAAGACATGACAACCTAATAGTATTGAATGCAAAAGACGCAATAGACTTACACAGTGGTCCCCTCCGGTATACAACTAGGAAAATACCAGTAGCTACGGAGGGTGACAATATGTATGGGTACATAATCATACCATGTAGGATAACTAAGTAGACGGTTATGCTGTTTCATTCCATCTAGCTACAATGCTCTGCACTGTGTGTGTTTATATATTTATATATTTATTCCATCTAGCGACAATGCTCCACACTGTGTGTTTATATATTTACATATTTATTCCATCTAGCTACAATGTTCTGCACTGTGTGTGTTTATATATTTACATATTTATTCCATCTAGCTACAATGCTCCGCACTGTGTGTGTTTATATATTCATATATTTATTCCATCTAGCTACAATGCTCCACACTGTGTGTTTATATATCTATATATTTATTCCATCTAGCTACAATGCTCCGCACCGTGTGTCTATATATTTATGTTTATATGTACATACACTACCGTTCAAAAGTTTGAGGTCACTTAGAAATTTCCTTATTTTTGAAAGAAAAGCACTTTTTTTTCAATGAAGATAACTTTAAACTAATCAGAAATACACTCTATACATTGCTAATGTGGTAAATGACTATTCTAGCTGCAAATGTCTGGTTTTTGGTGCAATATCTACATAGGTGTATAGAGGCCCATTTCCAGCAACTATCACTCCAGTGTTCTAATGGTACAATGTGTTTGCTCATTGCATCAGAAGGTTAATGGATGATTAGGAAACCCTTGTGCAATCATGTTAGGTCTGCAATGCTGTAATTGCTGCAAATGGAGGATTTTTTGACGAAAGCAATGTTTGAAGGAAAAAATTATTATTTCAAATACAAATCATTATTTCTAACCTTGTCAATGTCTTGACTATATTTTCTATTCATTTTACAACTCATGGTGGTAAATAAGTGTGACTTTTCATGGAAAACACAAAATAATTGTCTGGGTGACCCCAAACTTTTGAACGGTAGTGTATGTATACTAGCTGCTCTTGTTTTTTCTTGCCTTCTGATTGTTGCTCTGAGTGTTGCTATCCCTGTGCTGTTGCAATCCTGGAATTTCCCCATTGTGGGACTAATAAAGGCTTATCTTATCTTATCTTATCTTATTTTCAATAAAGACAGTCAGTTCCGTTGGAACCACACATGCTCAGAAATTAACTTACATTCTCCTGTGTCAGTTCATTGATATTTGTTGATATTGCTTGGAGCCAGTCTGTGCTTTCTGCTGCAGTGCAAAACTGAAGGATATTGGTGTTGGCTCCATCCATGGCAAAGACTTCAAAGCAGTTGAACCTGGTGGAGTCAGGATTAGACGAGAAACAGAACAGAGGAGTTAGGATGATCTCAAAGCTGGCCTGTAATTTCTGGTGTCCACATCAAATAAACCTTAAATAATTACAAATACATTTGCCCAACACATTATTGTCTAACATGTCTCATTGTTCTGCACATTAGCTTGTCCATTACTGCCGTGACAGGAGAAACCAGACAAAGTGGACAAATCTGATAATGTGTCTTCTCAGAGCTCAGACTATACAGAAAACCTGATGGGTTTAACCCAAAATGATGGACTCTGGCCGTAACACCTTTTTTGTCCATTTGGCCTCAGAATCTTCAAGGTGTGTTTTGGCAAAGCTGCATGTAGCCTTTCCTGAGGAGTGATTATTTTTCTTTCAGCAGCCCTCCAGTACAAGCCACACTTACTGAGAATGTGTGATAATGTTGTTTTCCTAGTCTGGGGCACACCGGTCCTGCTGCGGTTCAGTAGTTAAATTAAAAAGAGAACAACCTGCTGAATCTTAAAACCCACACACTGCAGTGAAAAACTGTCTGCCATGTCTTCAAATAGTTCATATTTAATTGTCCTCATTTAACACAAAACAATGGTTGAGTGTGTTTTTTTCTTTCATTGGGACATGTGTACATGAACAGACATGAGATATGATGATGTGATACGATGGCAGGCATGACAGCTTAGTATGTGGACAGAATACTTTGTCACAGAAGAGAGGTTTGTTGTTTAAAATCTTCAGACTGACAGTATCCCAACATGTGTACCGCATCCACACCGGAACACACACACTTTCTTTTCATTTATTCATTCTCCTAAAAAATTAGCACATTAATACCTAATCTATAGACTATACTCAAACAATTAGTCAACAATTAAAATGAAAATGTGGATGAATAAAAACTATTAAGTGCAACATCATTTTATAACTAAACTGACAGGTAATCATAACTTTTGCAACTCTGTCCATTAAAATAACAGAAAATCCCAGAGCATGCTATGTTTCCTCCTGAGCTCCTGTCAGTAGGAACTGTGCGATGTCAAAACATGCCACTGAAACAGCATTAACAACGTGCTTCTGCTGACAGACCTCCTTTTTCCTGATCAATAGTGCATTTTCACAAAATGCACTAAAATACCGATGTGCTTGAGAATCCGCACTGCCACACCTCTTTGAAGTGAACCCCCTCCTCCCAGCGCAAAGTCTACTGGTAATTAGATCGTGTTACAGAAAGCGTAAAGCACAGACAATGCAGTGACAGAAACTAATAAAAGCAGTGGTGCAAAGTGGGAAGCACGGCGCAAAAGCCCACTGTTGGGGCCCTACTGTGGCTGCTTTAACCCTCACAGGATATCACAAGGGCGATGGAGAATGCAGATCAACAGGCTGAAAGGATGGAAAAACTAACTGTGGAATCAAACTAGGTTTCTGAAGACTGACATATTGAAAATGGAAACAACTTGTGGAATAAAGTGAAGATGAATTAAAGCAGTAAGCTGGATGAGAAAGAACCCACAGCAGTTCAATGGGCATGGCCAGAGCAGTTTGGATAGAGCCAATCTACCAGCAGTTTGAAAAGGGGTGGAGACCAGCCAAGAACAGGAAACAGAAGGAGTCTTGCAAACATATGTAGTTCTTAGAGACACTTAACTTTCTTAGCAGCATGAAATGTACTGTGTTTTGACTAAAACATCTACAACAACCAGACAGGCAGCTGGTAAGACAATGAAGTTTAAAACTAAAATGAAGCTGCTTCCTGTTGAAGACATTTCACTCAGCACAAACTTTAGTTACTACCCTAAAGTGCAAGTTATGCACCCCGTCGACCCGTGCGTAGTGTCAACGCAGCAGTGACGTGCATTCCTATTGCAACATCTAACATGCACCTCTCCAGAGAAGTAGAGGTGCACGTTAGCGACGCAGGCCATAAGACCTGTGATTGGTCTGCTTTGTCTCCTCCTTCATATTTCCTGGTTCTCACCGCTGCTTCACTCTGCCTATTCACAGTGGTCACAACTTCCAAGGTGAGTCGGTTAAACAGTGGTCCAAATTCAAAAGAATATTGAGCTAGTGAGCACATAGAGAACATTTAGTGGCTCGTCATAACCCCAGAAATTACACAGATTGTCAAAACGGCAGCGGCAGTGGTCACACGCACCGTTCTCTCCAACTTCTCTTTTTCTCTGCACAACGATCATAATAAAAGTTGCTTTTCCTTCACATTTATTACCTCCAGCTTCATCACAGTCTGCTCTTGTTCTTCATTACTTCATAAACAAAAACACACAATGAACACAAATCACTCTACACATCGGCTGAAACACATTTTGGTAATGGAACAAAACATTTCACCCAACACACAAGAAAAAAATTGCCAATCACTGCATCTGTGACAGACATTGGTAATGGCGTCGACATGATGCGGGTCCATAAATCCAAATTAAGTGAGGAGCAACAGCTGTTGAGCATCTTAGCACTTATGGTTGTGGGGTGTATGGAGTGTCAAGGAGGGATAGTACCTCTGACAGGGCAACAGTCATACCTCCGGATGGTCGGTCCACTTTGGTTCCCATTTGGCACTCTACTCTCACCTGTGGCTCCAAGTAGCTGTTTGCATGCAACAGTGGCCACACCCCAGTAAACCGCTTTGACTGGCGGGTGAAACCAAGTGAGGGTAGCCAACGGGTTTGAAACCCTCAATGAGGTAGGGCTTGTCTACCTACACACGCGCAGAGTGGACCAGGTGGACTGTGCGGAGGAAACCACCAGATTGGCTCAACGGGCAGGAAGGCAGACCCAGCAAAGCATTGTGGAGCGCAACTAGGGTACAGTGAGACATGTAGGACACTGCTGGCCATCCACTGCATCCTAACCTATCTCCAGCCGTCTTGACTACGTCTTGCCACTGGATCCAGATAGACTGGGACGAGAGAGTGAGACTGGTGACCCTGCACAACTCTTTCTCACTTAAATCAAATTAAGACGCAAGTCAAGACATCACCCCCCCCACACACCAATTTCATTCTCATTCCTCCCCTCTCCCTCCAAGTCCTATGGCGATGGGCAAGTGACGAAGCAGCAGGTGCGAATACACTGGAAGCTGTAGCCACAATCCCACACACAGGTGACCCAGGGCATAGGGTTGCTCTCAACTAGATCGAAGCAGCAGTGGAGTTCGGCAGCCCCCTGGGTGTCTGAACAGCCTTCTTTAGGATTCACTCTGCTCACCTCCATGGCCTGAGGAAAGGGCTAGAAAAGGTGTCCTAAACATAGCCTGCTTCACTACACCCTGGTCAGCAAGCTGCAACTGGTGGGGATCCCACCCTAGCAGTGAAAATTCTCAGAAGAAATCAACTAAGATGGCATCCCTCACCATTGGCACTTGGAATGTGCGAACGCCCACGGATAGCTCCAAAGCGGACAGACCTGAGAGACGAACAACATTTGTCGCAAGCGAACTCAGCAGGTACAACATCCACATCGCAGCTCTGAGCGAGACCAGGTTTGCAGATGAAGGTCAGCTGACAGAAGTCAAAGCCAGCAACACCTTTTTCTGGAGTGGCCAAGGCAGCGAAGAACGCTGTGATGCAGGAGTGGATTTCGCGATCAGATCCAATCTGATCAGCAAGCTTACCAGCCTCCTCAAAGGAACCAATGACAACCTCATAATCCTGCGGCTCCCCCTCCGAGGAAAACGCCATGCCACATTCATCAGTGCATATGCCCCCACATGATGAACCCGGATAAGATCAAAGACAAGTTCTACAAGGACTTAGAGACTCTCATTGAAGGTGTACCAAAGGAGGCCAAACTCATGGTTCTTGGAGACTTTAACACCAGAGTTGGTACAGACCACCAGACATGAGAGGGAGTCCTTGGGAGAAATGCAGTTGGAAAGTGCAACAGCAACAGTCTTCTGCTGTTAAAGAGGTGCGCCTCTCATGACCTTCTGATCACTAATACCATCTACCGCTTGCCTAATTGCAACAAGACCTACTGGATGTATCCACGCAGCAAGCATTGCCATCTGGTCGATTACATCATTGTGAGTAGGAAAGAAAGGCAGGACTTTACAGTGACAAAGGCGATGTGTGGTGCAGACTGCTGGATGGATCACAGACTCATTCTCTCAAAGCTCAGCATGCACATCCAGCCCAAATGGCATCCACAGGGGAAAAAGGCAAACAAGCGATTCAATGTCAGCAAGCTGGAACAGCACTCTGCAACAGAACCTCAGTGAGGACCTGGACAGCAAGCTTAGTCAGCTCGAATGGGGTGTATGGAGCAGAAGAAGACTGGGCAGCTTTCAGAGACATGGTGTATGAACCTTACTCACTCACCTAGGTCAGAACACGCAGAAACACCAAGACTGGTTCAATGAAAACAATGAGGACATCCAAAAGCTGCTTGACGAGAAGCGTGAAGCCCACAGAGCGTACCAGCAAGACAGCAGATCTGCCTTTAAGAAGGCAACCTTCAACTCCATCAAAGGAAAGGTGCAAGCAAAGCTCAGACACATGCAGGACTTCTGGCTTAGCAAAAAGGCAGATGAAATACAGCAGTATGCTGACAGCAACAATTCCAAACACTTCTACAATGCCCTTAAGGCCATCTATGGGCCTCAGTCTTCTGGAACATCACCACTGCTCAGTGCTGACGGGTCCACTCTCCTCACCGACAAGAACGCAATCCTGGAAAGATGGGCAGAACATTTCAGCAGCATCCTAAACAGACCTTTGTCCATCAATGCAGAAGCCATCACTCGCATGACCCAAGTAGAGGTGAACACATCTCTGGCAGAACTTTCCACAGAATCAGAAGTCAAAAAAGTGATCAAACTCCTTTCGAATGTCAAAGCACCAGGCTCTGACTCCATCCCAGCTGAAATCTACAAGGCAGGAGGACCAGTTCTAATACAGGAACTCACCGAGCTCTTTCAGACCATATGGCAGCAGAGAAGTTATCCCTCAGGAACTCAAGGATGCCTCCATTGTCCATCTATAGATAGATAGATAGATAGATAGATAGATAGATAGATAGATAGATAGATAGATAGATAGATAGATAGATAGATAGATAGATAGATAGATGGATAGATAGATAGTTAATTCCCTTCCACAGCATGTAGAAGACCAATTGGTGTATGGGGCGGCGCCTATCTCCGTTTCACTGACCCTAGGCCACACAGCTACTGCAAGTAGTGAAAGCTACAGTGGGGGGTCAGTCCTCTGGTAGCTCTGTGCGTAACTTTTCTTTCCCCATTCTATTATGCTGAGCACCACGCTAGAAGGCAGAAAGTACCATTTTTATATGGTCTTTGGTATGATCCGGCCGGGATTTGGACCCCTGCCTCCCGGGTGTGGGGCGGGTGCTCTACCAACTGAGCCACCACTCCGGTTAGAGATAGATAGATAGATGTACTTTATTGATCCCAAACTGGGAAATTACAGAATAATACAGAATCTTTACAAGAGAAAAGGAAACAGGAAGTCCTGCGACAACCACCGTGGGATCTCTCTCCTCGCCACCGCTAGCAAGATCCTTGCAAGAGTCCTTCTCAACCACCTCATGTAGCACATGGAAGGTGGTCACTTCCCAGAGAGCCAGTGTGGCTTCAGAGAGGGTCGTGGAACTGCTGACATAATCTTCACCGCATGCCAACTTCAGCAGAAGTGTCAAGAGCATTGGGCTGCACGGTGGCGCAGTGGTTAGCACCGCGGCAGCACAGTTTTACCCTCGGCCGGGGGATTGCAGGGATCATGAGATCGTGGGTTTGATCCCTGCCCCCAGCCAACAGTGATCAGTGTGGAGTTTGCATGTTCTCCCCGTGTTTGCGTGGGTTTACTCCGGTTTCCTCCCACATGCCAAAACATGCAGGTTAGGGAGTTAAGGGGCGCTTGCGCACGCAGCGACCGGCAGCTGGTGGCTTGTCACCAGACTGCAAAACAAATCTACCTACGGGTACAAAATAAGTAAAAAAAAAAGAGCAGAACAGGGACCTCTACACAACATTTGTAGATCTGACCAAGGCTTTTGATACCGTCAGTCATGAGGGGCTGTGGAAGATCATGGCGAAGTTTGACTGCCTGGACAAGTTCATCAGCATGGTGCACCAGTTCCATGACGGCATGCTTGTTTGAGTACTGGATGATGGAGACTCCTCTGAAGCTTTCCCAGTCACCAACGGGGTCAAGCAGGGCTGTGCACTCGTGCCCACACTTTTCAGCATGATGTTCACAGCCATGCTGTCTGATGCCTTCTGCGACGATGAAGAAAGTGCCATGAGGATCAGGTACAGGATGGATGGCAGGCTCTTCAACCTGTGAAGGCTCCAAGCTAAAACCAAGATGGAGGGGACTCAGTGCATAACTTCCTGTTCGCAGATGACAGTGCACTCAACGCTGCTACAGAGGCCCAGATGCAGCAGAGCATGAGCTGCTTCTCCACTGCTTGCAACAACTTTGGTCTCACTATCAGTACGAAGAAAACCGAGATCCTGCACCAACCCGCACCAGAGAAGACACAAGGAACCAGCCATCACTGTCAACGTGGAGACCCTCAAGGCTGTCTACAAGTTCACGTACCTTAAGATAAGATAAGATAAGATAAGATAAGCCTTTATTAGTCCCACAACGGGGAAATTCCAGGATTGCAACAGCACAGGGATAGCAACACTCAGAGCAACAATCAGAAGGCAAGAAAAAAAACAAGCAAGCAAGAGCAGCTAATATACATATGTACATATTACTATAAAATATATATACACACACACACAGACACACAGTGCAGAGCATTGTAGCTGGATGGAATAAATATATGAATATGTAAACACACAGTGCGGAGCATTGTAGCTAGATGGAATAAATATATAGATATATAAACATAAACACACCCAGTGCGGAGCATTGTAGCTAGATGGAATAAATATGTAAATATATAAACACACACAGTGCAGGGCATTGTTGCTAGATGGGATGAAACAGCACAACCGTCTACTTAGTTATCCTACATGGTATGATTATGTGCCCATACATATTCTCACTCTCCATAGCGACCGGTATTTTCCTAGTTGTATGCCGGAGGGGACCATTGTGTAAGTCTATTGCATCTTTTGCATTCAAAAAACTATTAGTTTGTTACGTCTTTTGCTATCTCTGCGAGCAGCCCTGCTTAGGTTGTACAGTCTGACAGCCGTTGGTAGGAAGGACCTGCGAAACCTCTCGGTTGTGCACCTGGGATGATGTAGTCTGCTGCTTATTGAGCTCCTCAGTGCATTCAGTATGTCCTGCATAGGGTGGAACTTGGACTCCAGCAGAGATGACAGTTTAGCCACCGTCCTTCTCTCTCCTATCTCCTCCACCGGATCAAGGCGCTGCCCCAGGACAGAGCTAGCTTTCTTGATCAGTTTGTTCAGTCTCTTCCTATTGACTGCAGTAATGCCACTGCCCCAGCAGACCACTCCAAAAGTGATGGCTGATGCCACCACCGTGTCATAGAATGTCTTCAGCAGCGCGCCTTGTACACCAAAAGACCTGAGTCTCCTCAGTAGGAACAGCCTGCGCTGTCACTTCTTGTAGAGTGCATCAGTATTGTGTGACCAGTCTAGTTTATTGTTCAGATGAACACCCAGGTACTTATAGGCTGTCACCATCTCAATATCTGTTCCCTGTATATTTACTGGTGCTGTGAGGGGTTGTCCTTGCCTGCGGCAGTCCACCACCAGCTCCTTAGTTTTTCTCATGTTGATCTGGAGGCAGTTCCGATGGCACCAGTCCACGAAGTCCTGGATAAGCCCTCTGTACTCAGCTTCATCTCCATTGGAGATGAGGCCAACGATCGCAGAGTCATCAGAGAACTTCTGTAGATGGCAGTGTGTTGTGTTGTGTGAGAAGTCCGCAGTATAAAGAGTGAACAGGAAGGGAGCCAGCGGATCAATTCGCGCATTGCCAAGGCAAGCTCAGCATTCGGATGTCTACGTGCAACAGTGTGGGAAAGGAGAGGAATCAGGCTGACCACAAAGCTGAAGGTGTACAAGGCAGTTGTCCTGCAAGACCTGGACAGTCTACGAGAGCCATGCCAGAAAGCTAAACCGCTTCCACCTGAACTGCCTCAGAAAGCTCCTGAAGATCACCTGGCAGGACAAAATCCCTAACACAGAGGTGCTGCCTCCTTTGAGCCGAACACGATTGCCAAAGCCCAGAGAAAACGTGAGCTTCTCAAGTCCAGAGCCACCCCTGTATCTTCTGCCTGCGCAGACCACCTGTGCCCGGCCTGTGGCAGAGCCTTCCGAGCCTGCATCGAATTGATCAGCTACAGCCGGACATACCACACCCAATCCTTTTCCCTGTGATGTCCTTGGTCATCATCGAGAACGACGGAGGAACAACAACAGCTTATGGTTGTAAAAGTCATCAAAGTACCTTTCATGTGTGTTCTCTCTGACACTGTTATATTGATAATGACATTCAGTGGAGTATAGTGTTGTTTTGAAGTTAAAACAGTGTTAATTAGTTGCTAATTGAGGTTTATTCTGGTTCATTTAGTCACTGATGGTGATAATTTGGTTAAGAGTGGAGTTTAAAAGTGAAAACCTCATAGGTGGGGTGGTATTTTAAAATGGTTCATATAACATTACAAAAAATGGAGAAAAAAACATATTTAGTAAAGTGTAGCGGACCAGTAGGAGGCTCCACTCAAACCCAGTAACTTAGGGAGAGGGGAGGAGAGATTTGGGAATATATATGTATGTGCCTTTGCACCAAATGTCATTCTCCTAATGTTAGAGTTGAGTAAAGGTCTGAACTGGCAGCTCTCGTGTCTCGTCTTTTCATTTTCCACACTGGTGACCTACGATGTCAATAATGTTTAAAGAGGAGGATGAAGCAAACTTTTCTTTGGGAATATCCATGGAATGGTTTTGGATAGAAAAATTCCCTATTATCTACATTATTATTGATATTAATAATGTATCATTATATTTGAGAAGTATCAGACCTTTCATATGCCATGTTTAATGTTTATATGTGCATTCCATATAGGATAACTTTATATATTCTTGGCCTGTTTCTGTGAGCAATTTCAGAGAGTTCAGACTGAGGATCAGTACAGGGTTAGTACATGCATAAGGAATGATCTAAGCCATTTATTATAATCTCTTTAACATGTCCTGTTTCTGGTCACAGGAATGCACAGGAACTCCTCATCTTATAGATTAGTGTTTTATGGACGTTGTGTTAGATTTACATTCTTGTCACCAGAGTGTCTGTGATGTCCGCCTGGATAAGCTCAGTTATCAGGACTTTCTGTCTTCTGTCTGTCCCTCTCCTTTCCTCCTCTTATCCCATCCTCCCCCTGCTTTCTCCTACCTATATATATCAGACTTAGAAGAATGGATCCTTTAGGGATTCTAAGCGTGTCTGAATGCCATGTTTTGTAATTTCTCCCCCAAAGTGGCCATTGTGGTGACTCCTTATATTTTTGTAATAAATGTACATAAATTCAACTTTCTGCATGATTTTTGACTTTGAATAATTTAAGCTCAAAATTATTCTAACATTTTGGCGCTCCGAACAGCGGATCCACATATCTCCGTCTTTCCGGCGCCTCTGCTTGATTTCAGCAAGTGCACAGCTGATAAAAGACCTTCCCAGGCTGAGTGAAAAAAAGGCTCAGTGTTACTGCAGTGAAGGCATTTCAGACCGGGGCGCTGGAACTGACTGGGTGATGGATCTGAGAATCCTACAGGCGGCTTGAATGTAAGTACATTTGTTGTTGTTTATGGATAAAAGATAGTGAGATTCCCCGGACCGATCGTACACTGCGAAAAGCTGAAGGGGTGAAACTAGCGGCCTGAGTGCTGGGTTATTTCTACCCACGGTGAGCGATATCGTAATAATCCCTTGGGAGGAACGAGGTTTTTCCTCTGCAAACGGTGACCGTTATCGCAAGACCTGGGGAGATTCTTAGAAATCTGCCACTCTCTATGCCCCAAGTAAGTGCAGTGGAGATGCCGGAAGTTTGCATGCAAAGACAAAAAAAGGGAAAGATTCATGCTCTTCTAACCGCAGACGATTGACGTCCTGTGGAAAAGTCACGTGATCCCAGAGAAGTAAATTTTCGGGGACAGATTTGTGCCTTTTTCACCACTTCTGCTTATGGTCCAGGGTTTGGACCTTCAGCACTCGTGGGGAGGTTACATGAACCCCGAAGGGAAAAGGTTGTTTCACGGAAGATTCGTGCCCCCTTTTTTTTCCCCACTTGTCCTGTCAGGCAGCTAGGCAAACAGAACAGGGATCTGTCACCCTTATTGTGCCAAAACAGATTTACTTTGCCAAGAGGAGCTTATACAGCACCTAACTGTGTATTGTATATTGTTGTAAACTCCTCCTGTAATAACTTTTAATACTTTATTTTAATTGTTTTATCCATGGAAGACCCAACAGGATGGGGAAGAGGGAAAGGAAGTGTGTGAAGGGGGAAAAGAAAAGGGAGGGAAACAGACAAAAACAAACAAACCAACAACTAAAACAAACAAAAGACAAGCCTGTTTCTTCCACCGAAGATGTCTCAACACGAGTCTGGTTTCCGCACCTGTTAAAGGAGAGACACTTGTGCGTGTATGTCTGTGTGCATATATATGAGAACACGCGCAAAATAAGTGTGTGCGAGTGGTTTGTCAGGAAACATATGGAGTGGAGGGACGATTGCAGCAGCTCTCCCCCCAGGAACCCCGAGCAGGCAAGGCAGCGCCACCAACCCCCACAGGGCACAAACCAAGGTCAGCAAGCCCCAGGAAAGCCAGGCGTCTGCCCCCGGAGGGACGATCAAGGCAGGCCAGGCTGCTCGGCGGCCGGCGCGGTGAGCCCACACCCTCGGACCCGCCCGACCCACACCCCTCCCAGTGGGGCCAACGTCCGCCCCCAGGCCCCAGGCACCAGGACAAGAGGAGAAGATTCGTGTCCTTACCGGGTCGGCTTATCGCCCATGGGACTTCCCCCGCTACGGTGAGCTATTGCAAGATGCCGGGGGAGGAAGTCTTACTTTGGGCTTTCGGCACACAGCGGAGGGGTTAATGTGACCGTTGAAATATTTTATTTTGTGAGTTTTAGATAAAAGTTACTGCAGTCTGGTTTGTTTTGTCTCTGTGTAATCTGCTCCGGTGTGGGAAAAAAAAAAAAGTGAGAGTTCTCCACAGAGGCGGAAGGAGCAGGGTGTAAAATTGTTGTTTGTGATTTTTTTCTTATATTTGTGGAGCATAAAAGGATTGATTAGTTAATTGTTATCCTTTTGAGAAGTGTTTAAATTTATAGGTATTTGAAAATAGTAGCTTTGAGCAAAAACAGTGTACTGGTGTTGTGTTTTTAAGGCAGTGTAAAAAAAAAGGGAGCTTCACGCTGTAGTGACAGTGTGGGGGGTTGCCACATCCGCAATTTTTCTGCTAAGAGTTGTCAGTTCCAGAGATTAATTGAAGTAATTCTCATGCTGTTTTGGGTTTTGGCATGAACCTAAAAGTCTTTATTGTATGACCTTGTGGAGATAACGTGAAAAGAGAGCATTTCTGTGTGGGCCCTGTGTGTGTGTGTGTGTGTGTGTGTGTGTGTGTGTGTGTGTGTGTGTGTGTGTGTGTGTGTCTCTGTGTATGTGTCCTTGGGAGAAAGAAACAGACAGAGAGAGAGAACTTGGGAAAAAAAACAGAAAAGGCTATGTAGCTATTGATTTGTATGTAAAAACCTGGTAAAAGGGAAGAGGAAAAAAAACAATCTATACTGTATATGGGTATTTTTGCAAAGTTTTGGGGTTTTACTTTTTCTTTCAGTCTAACTTTGTGGGTTTTTACTCTAATGTTGCGTATGTGATGAACTATTTACATATTTTTAAAGCCAATATTTTCATTCTCTCCAGTTTTTTTTCTTTGGAAAATGAAAAACATTGAGTTATTTTTATTCAATTTTTTTGACGTATCACTGACTTTTATTGACTCGATTGCCTTTTTTCTTTGACTGAAGCACAACAGTGCACTTTACAGGGGAAAAAGGACGCAGGACTGACGTTCTCCTTCCCCCTGCCAAAACAAAACCAGCCTCTGGGACCCGGTCTCGTCACCGTCCGTGCTCTCCTCCCATCGACATCAAAGAGGCGGCTGGACATCTAAGTTAAGTACAAATGCTTGCATCTTAATCGACGCTACCAGCATGACAATGATGAAATTAACTTAACATTACAAAATCATGCTGTCATTTAATAATGCCTAATCACTGAAGGCTTTATGTATACCCTATATTACATGATTCAAAGCATAGAGGTTCAAAAGAGATTGATAATTAATGTGTTTGTGCATATGATTTGCCAGAGACTACTGATTATCAAACAGAGGTCTTGGTAATTGTATGTCATATTGTTGTTTTGTTTAAATAATACTATACTCACTTTTTAATAAATGACATATGCAATCCTATTTACATTTTGACCCTGGGCCCGTCCATGTAAAAAAAAAGGGGGGGGGGGCGCAAGAGCAGGATCTGAGACAGTTCATGCTGTGACTTTTTCCCTCCTAAAAGAACACAGCAAGATGAGAATGAAATTTTTTTATTATCGGGAGATGGTAAAAAAAAAAAAAGAGACAGAAATGGCACAAGATTTCTGGTAAAATGGAGAGAGGGAATTTAATTTCAATGGTAAACTCAGACTGATTAGCGGTGGACGGAGTCAGCCGACAGAAGTTGTGTCAGGCTGACCTAGATAACATAAACAGACAGAATCAGCCCCCAAAAAAACAAAAAACCCACAGACCACGGATTGTGGTCCTGTGCCATAAATTCCTGAAAACAGAGATTAGGCCTGCATTTCCAGTTACTAATTCTAACTGCTGCATTGGTTTAAGGCTTCTAATATATGACACTGCTTTGTTTAAACATAATCCTAAACTAGTGATTACCCATGTCAATTGGTAAAACATTTACTGATTCACAGAATATTGAGCGAATACTTGCTGTGAATAGCAAACTCACATTCAAATTGTGGAAGCTTTAGGTGTAATTTAAAGGTTTTTCTGCTATTGTTCATTCTTCATTTTTCAACAGGAAAGGGAAAGCATTCTCAAATTTTTTTAGCTTTCACCCGGAATTAGATTTGCTAAATTCACAAGGAATCATAACATCACCATTACCTTTCAATTTAATAAATCCTTGGTGACATATGCAATATGTAATAAAATAATTAAAAAAACAATAATTCACTTGTGTTTCTTAACATTACATGTTATAATAAACAGTGGGATAAACAACTGAGATAAACATTTAAGGGACACAAAAATAATGATGATCACAGGAACATTAGTAAAATCAATTTATGAGGTGATAAAATTTGCACTCCTGTTGATGTAAATACTGAAGGTGCAGACGGGGAAGCCATAAAGATTTCCCCAAATATTTCTTTGCAGGATGGCACCGACATTTGATCTTAGTGGGAGATGTGAGGAGGCTAGACGGTATATAAGTGCTGGAGGGGGCAACGGTGGCCATAGGGGGAAGGACCTCTCAGTTGACAAGCACTTTTTGAAGCTAAGTAGAACAAATGACATTGCAAATGACACAACACATAACAATTTAAATGACTCTGACTTCAAAAAATGTAGTGTCCATATGACTTCACACTGCAGAATACATCTGATGCCACTCACCACATTATGGTGTGACAATATCTCATTTCATTGGTCTATGCCAAGGTACTGGAGAAGACAGTCCGGCCGTTGGTCAAACCTCGGATTCAGCAGGAGAAATGTGGTTTTTGTCCTGGCCGTGGCACATCGGGCCAGCTCTTTACCCTCTCGAGAATCCTTGAAGGTTTGTGGGAGTTTGCCCAAACAGTTTACATGTGTTTTGTGGACTTGGAGAAGGCATTCGACTGCGCCCCTCATGGTTTTTTGTGGGGGGGTGCTTCGGGAGTATAGGCTATCGGGCTTGTTGTTATGAGCTATTCAATCTCTGTACGACTGTTGTGAGAGTTTGGTTTGTATTGCCAACACTCGGTCGGACTCATTCCAAGTGAGAGTTGGACTCCGCCAGGGCTGCCCTTTGTCACCGATCCTGTTCATAATTTTTATGGACAGGATTTCTAGGCACAACCAGGGAATGGAGGGTGTCATGTTTGGTGACCACAGGATCTCATCTCTGTTGTTTGCAGATGATGATGTCCTGTTGGCTTCATCCAGCAATGACCTACAGTTCTTGCTGGGACGGTTTGCTGCTGAGTGTGAAGCAGCTGGGATGAGAATCAGCACCTCCAAGTCTGAGTCCATGGTCCTCAGCCGGAAAAAGGTGGATTGTCCTCTCCGGGTTGGGGACAGGCTCCTGCCCCAAGTGGAGGAGTTTAAGTATCTTGGGGTCTTATTCACAAGTGAGGAGAGAATGGAGCAAGAGACTGACAGACGGATCGGAGCAGCATCTGCAGTGATGCGGATGTTGTACCAATCTGTTGTGGTGAAGAGGGAGCTGAGTTCTAAGGCAAAGCTGTCGATTTACCAGTCAATCTACGTTCCTACTCTCACCTATGGTCACGAGCTTTGGGTAATGACCGAAAGAATGAGATCACGGATACAAGCGGCTGAAATGAGCTTTCTCTGTAGGATTGCTGGACTCACCCTCAGAGATAGGGTGAGGAGCTCAGTCATCCGGGAGAGGCTCAGAGTAGAACCGCTGCTCCTCCACATTGAAAGGAGTCAGCTGAGGTGGTATGGGCATCTGATTAGGATTCCTCCTGGACGCCTCCCACTTGAGGTGTTTCGGGCACGTCCCACTGGGAGGAGACCCCGGGGCAGACCCAGGACTTGGTGGAGAGACTACGTCTCCCAGCTGGTCTGGGAATGCCTTGGTATCCTCTCTGAAGAGCTGGAGCAGGTGGCTGGGGAGAGGGATGTCTGGGCTTCTCTGCTTGAACTGCTGTCTCCGCAACCCGGACCTCCGGAAAAGCGGTAGAAGATGGATGGATGGTTGGATGGAATATCACATTTCAGAAATGTGACAGTAATAAGGAATGTGTTTTCCCGTTGCTCAGCAGTGGCCGAGATGGGCCTCGGGACTACAGTCCACCCCATAAGTTACCAAGGAATATATAAAATGAGGCATTCCTTGTACAAAATTAGAGCCAAATTCTAATTAGGCAATATGTCCACCTTTCCATTGACTGAAGGAGTGTGACACAACCTTTCACAAGGATTCACTTACACAAATTCAACCTGTCTGTGTTCAACTGGACAAACTGATCTTAGTTATCAATCCTAACTCATATCAAATCTGCACAGACAGCTATATTGTTTTTTCCTAAATGGAATTTGTAAATTAGTTCAAGAGACGTCACAAAAGAAACCATGATTATTGAAACCTCATTTTGAAGGAGCTGTACTACTCACAAATTTTCATCTAAATTAACTGTGTGTAACACATAAAATTGGTAACACGCTTTCTTCGAGTAAAAGACACGACCCATCAAGCAAATACCCTGTAACTTTGCTGCATGTGCGTCTCATGCATCAAAAGGGGGTACCAAAGAAATTAATTAGCAAAAACTAATTAGCAATCCTCAGAAAAATAGATAATATATAAAAATTATCAATAGATGATTAATAATGAAGAGAAAAATATAAATGAAACCACTTGGTAATGAAATCACAACATACAATAGGAGAAGTTAAAAGTTACATCAATAAATTTCCAGATATTTAAGAAAATATCTGTAGATTATTGTAAAGGAAATATCATGTTTATAAGGAACAAGGTATACTGATAAGGAAGAAAACCATACAAATATATGAGAAAAGTTTCAAATGTCTAAGGAAAGTCCAACTTGTGCTGAATTTATGTTTACTGTGGGACTTGATTTAGAATCTACTACAAAGACAATACAGATTCTTACTCAATTAAGGGAACAATGCTTTAGGGAGTTTAAAGCAAAACAATTTGATCTTCCCTGCATAAACTTAGTTTTTTCAAAACCTTTGCATGGATCTCATTGAACTAAATAAGAGTGAAGGTAAAAATGTTTAGAAATTATTTACACACTTACTGAATATACAAAGGCTTTACCCTACACTAATTTAAATATTGCTATTTATTTATATTATTTTAACTAAAACAATATCAAGAATTAAAATAGCTGAAATGATTTACTTAGACAATTTAAATGGAATACACTGTCACATTTAAGTGCAGTTCCTAAATTATTAGTACCAAACATTTACCTAGGAAAACACTTAGCTTACCATCAACAATCTACAAGATTAGTATAATATTCAAATAAGAAAACAGGAAAATTGTGAATGACAAACCCTATTACTGAAGCCATTTAACTTAGGTGATGAGAAAGGGTTTCTGGGTGATTATATGCAAAGAATGACAGCTGACAGCGATGTCATCCATACTGCCCTTCCCAGGAGGGACCTTGTGATGAAGGAACCATGGGAGGTGCACCCATCTCTTGAGCAAACCAGAGGATCTGGTCATCAAAGGAAAGTGGAACAAAACTCCCTGGCAAGGACAGCACAAAGGTTATCCTGCTGACCTAAACAGCCGTGGAAAGTGAAGGACGTGGCACTTGGGTGCATCTAACGTTTTACCCCACCTGAAACCCTCAGCAAGAGACTGTTTAATATATATATTGTATACTTATTTGTAAGAAAAAAAATGAAAACAACAAATGACTGTCTAACTGGTTCTCTATGCAAGTGTCGGCTGATAACTCTGCATCCAGTAACTGATAGAGAAGCAGGCTGTTTATCATGACAAGGGAAAAAAATACAAGGGAAGGAAAGGTGTGGTTAGTGTTGTTATCTTATCATCCTCATCATCCTCTAGTAATACTTAATATTGGTTATTAAGTTGTTCCAATGCTTACACACTGTAGAGAATTGTTATGTTTGCTCCTTAACCACTTGCGCGCCGTTGTTCCGCGGGCAGGCAAGTCTCTGCGTCCCAGGGCGCACGAGGGCACACGAGAGCGCACTCGTGCGCGCTCGGACGCATGACGCATGATGGTGGTGATGTAGGTGGTGAGGCCTCCAAGCACCACTGAAAAAAAAACCTGCAGACACAGCCGCGAACAGATTAGTTCATCTGATTGACCTCTCATTCGACTAATAAGAGCCTTGAATTGGGTTTCTGAAACCTTGAAGAGCCAATGAATGAAAACCTAGGAAGGGGGACCCGCCTACTGTGAATGCAGGAGCCAATTGAAGCACAGAAATTCGGGCTGGTGAAGAGAGATTTACTGTTGCAGCAGATGAAAAAAAGGACGCTGGACGAATCTGCTACAGACCCCGCAGCATGGAGACCACCCACAAGTGGGACCTGCACTCATTCCAGCAGAATAGACGTTTAGGATTCTCTTCCGTCATCATAGACCGACGGAGGCCGACGACAAAAGTCGTCAATCATTCGCCAAAACGGCAATAATGGAATTATGTTTTGATCGGGATCCACGAGCGGAGCAGCGTCGCGTTCGTCTGACAATGGGGAAGAGAAGTTCGCCAGGACTCTGCTGCTGTGAAGAGGTAAGGTGTTATAAGCTAAATTATTATTTCTCCCTGAAAACTGTAATCCAAAAATGACTTTTGACCGATCGGTAAATTACAACTGTACGGCGCATTTCGTACTTCGTGCGCCGCGATAAACAGTTCATTTGCTGTGTTCAGACCGTGAACGCCCCCCCCACTCCGCTGCAGAAGAGGAGCGGGGGGGGGCATTCACGGTCCGAACGCCCCCCGGTTCGCGGGGGGAAGCATATGAGTCTATTCCGTCATGTAGCGATGGCCGTCTTCTGTAGCGAGGGGGGGGGGGGGACAACCCACCCCCCTCACACACACACAGTAGCAGGGGGGGAGGCGCTGTGAAAACATGCAAGGAGTGTAATCCATCATGTAGCAAGGGCCGAACTCCATCTTTTGTAGCGGGGGGGGCGACCCCCCCCCACACACACACACTGACACAGCCCTGAATGTGACCTTTCATTAGAGCCTAAAATGAAGATTCTACATTGAACTATTCAAAAGTTACAGATGTTTTTCCAAACTGTGCCATTTGGCACAGTTCCAAAACGCCTGGGAACAACCTGAGAACAAAGCTGTGTAAAATATTCATTTTTTGTGGTATTGTTACCAAATTTGGATCTCAGCTCGATAACACTTGGTTCTACATTTCTGTTGCATTTTCCAGCCGGATCGGACAGCTGTGTGTTATTTGCAAGCATTTGTATCCAAAAAAACACCGTGTCCAAATTTATTTTCTTCAAGTTCAGTATGTTGAGATGACTGTAACTCAGTGGCCGGAGCACGTAGAGAGATTATGGGGGTTTTTTGCCAAAAAATTCAAAGTGTTTTCTTTTAAATGAGACCAACCCCATGAAGATGCTGCAAAGGGTTGAATAACAGCTTTTGATTTACTTTGGGCACGTTATTTTTTGGCATTTTTAGGAAAATTGCCTGGAGTGCAAGGGGTTAATAACACTAACAGTTAGGCAAAATATCTTTATTGCTAAAATAATGCAGCTACTACAGGCTGTTTGGGTTGGGTGTTTTTTAGAGAAAGGCTATATACAAAAGTAACATAGCAAACTTCATTTTGAATCACACCTGATACAACACATCACTCCACTGATTAGAAACATGACACTCCTTACTCTGCGAATGCAAGGTTAAATTTCATCAGGGAACTCCTCTTTTTGAAGTGGAGATGTCCCTCTTCTGACAGCTTAACACTCTCTGAGTATGCAACGGCTTACAGTGCGTCTCTCCCCTATACTCCTACCTGCTTGACCAACGAAGCAAGCAAGTGTTATACCAAGGATCTACATTGTCAAAGGTCATTGAGTGATTGGGCGTATTTGCATCTGGCTGGACACTGGGCAGATCTGTGTACCCCGTTTTGGCAACTGACCATACCCTCATCATGTCGGCAGGGCAGGTGGGCAGGGTGAAGAGAGATGCTTTTCTACCACATGATGCCATTCATGAAGCATGAATGCAATTTCAGATGAAAAGTACAGGAGTGAGGTTTTGTTCATTGTTTCTTTGAGTGAGAGTGGAAACAAAATACCTTAGGGATTAAAATACTTAATTGTAGACTACAATTATTTACAAAATTATGACAAAGGATAGAATGGTCCTTGATTGACTCATTAATTCAATTCAATTCAATTCAACTTTATTTATATAGCGCCATTTCACAACAACAGTCATCTCATAGCACTATCAACTGTAGGGAGGACCCCCACAGTTGCAGAAAGACCCCAGCAATCAGGCGATCCCCTGTGAGCAAGCACTTGGCGACGGTGGAGAGGAAAAACTCCCTTTTAACAGGAAGAAACCTCCAGCAGAACCAGGCTCAGGGAGGGGCAGTCATCTGCTGCGACTGGCTGGGGGGTGAGGGGACAGAGAAGAAGAAAAGAACAGACATGTAGAGAGCAAACAGCACGATGGGGACTCAATCTATGGGAGAGAACAAACAAATGTTAATGACCAGCAAAAAAAAAAAAAAAAAATATTTCATAGAGAGTGAGGAAAGGAGTGAGGCCCAGTGCAGTACTGGAGGTCCCCCGGCTGACTAAACCTATTAGCAGCATAACTAAGGGAGGGTTCAGAAACACATGATCCCTCCCTAATTGTAGGCTATATCAAAAAGGTAGGTTTTAGCCCTATTCTTAAAAACAGAGATCGAGTCTGACTCCCGAATCCAGATTGGCAGCTGATTCCACAGGAGAGGAGCTTGATAACTGAAGGCTCTGCCTCCCATTGTACTTTTGGAGATTCTAGGTATTACAAGTAAACCTGCATTTTGGGAGCGTAATGCTCTGTTAGGATGATACGGTAGTATCAGATCTTTTAAATAAAAAGGAGCCTGATTGTTTAGAGCTTTGTAAGTAAGAAGAAGGATTTTAAACTTAATTCTAAACTCTATGGGAAGCCAATGAAGGGAGGCCAGAACCGGAGAGATATGATCTCTCTTTCTAGTACCTGTTAAAACTCTTGCTGCAGCATTTTGGATCAGCTGAAGACTTTTTAAAGATGTTTTAGGACAGCCTGATAATAAAGAATTACAATAATCTAATCTCGAGCTAACAAAAGCGTGGATCAGCTTCTCAGCATCACTCTGAGACAAGATGCTCCTAATCTTGGCAATATTACGCAAATGATAGAAGGCAGTCTTAGAAACAAATTTAATATGTGAATTGAAGGACAAATCCTGATCAAAAATAACTCCAAGGTTCCTCACAGAGCTATTAAGAGAAAGAGTAA
The DNA here is from genome assembly GCA_020510985.1 of Pholidichthys leucotaenia. NCBI lineage: Eukaryota > Metazoa > Chordata > Actinopteri > Cichliformes > Pholidichthyidae > Pholidichthys > Pholidichthys leucotaenia. The sequence continues at coordinate 211,619,191 of CM035842.1, forward strand.
CTGCATCCAAACTGAAAGTTTGATTTGGAAAGGAATTTCTAAGGTTTTTTGGACCAACAAGAATGACTTCAGTCTTATTTGAATTTAATAGCAGGAAATTACAAGTCATCCAAACTTTGATTTCCTTAAGACAGGCTTCTAACTTGGCTAATTGATTAGTATCATCTGGCTTCATTGACAGGTATAATTGTGTGTCATCTGCATAACAGTGAAAATGTATACAGTGCTTTCTAATAATGTTGCCTAACGGAAGCATATATAAACTAAAAAGAGTAGGGCCAAGCACAGATCCCTGTGGAACTCCATGACTAAGCTTTGAGCTGAGAGAAAACTCATCATTTACATGAACAAACTGGAACCTATCAGATAAATAAGATCTAAACCACTGCAACGAAGTTCCATTAAGTCCAACATAGTGTTCTAATCTATCAAGTAGAATATTATGATCAATAGTATCAAAAGCTGCACTAAGATCTAAAAGGACAAGTACAGAAACTAGTCCATTATCAGATGCAATGAGGAGGTCGTTAGTGACCTTCGCTAAGGCTGTTTCAGTGCTATGATGGATTCTAAACCCAGATTGAAACTCCTCAAATAAACCATTTCCCTGCAGGTGGTCAAATAATTGCGTAGCAACAACTCTTTCTAAGATTTTTGAAATGAAAGGGAGATTAGAGATTGGTCTATAGTTAGCTAAAGCTCCTGGATCTAGCGTTGGCTTTTTGAGTAAGGGTTTAATTACAGCCGTTTTAAAAGCCTGCGGTACATGGCCTAAAGTTAATGAAGAATTGATTATATGAAGACTAAAGCTACCAATAAGTGGGAAGACTTCTTTAAATAACCTGGTAGGAATAGGGTCTAAAAGACAAGTTGAAGGTTTGGATGAGGAAACTATTTTGTCTAACTCACAAAGGTCGATTGGAGTAAACTCATCAAGACAGACATCAATAGAAGGAGTTGTAGTAGTTACAGTATTTAAGTTAACTGTGGGAAGAATCTGATTGATTTTATCTCTGATGGCTGAAATTTTATTATTGAAAAAGTTCATAAAGTCCTGACTAGTAAGCTCTAAGGGAATGCTAGGATTGACAGAGTCCTGACTCTTTGTCAACCTGGCTACAGTACTGAAAAGAAACCTGGGATTATTCTTGTTCTCTTCTATTAATGCAGAGTAATAACTCGTTCTAGCTTTTCTAAGAGATTTTTTATAAATTAAAAGATGATTTCTCCAAGCTAAATAGATTTCATCTAAATTAGTAGAGCGCCATTTTCTTTCTAATTGACGAGTCTTCTGTTTTAAGCTACGAGTTTCTGTGTTGAACCAAGGAGTTAAAAATCTCTGATTAGACTTTTTCTTTTTTAAGGGGGCCACCAAGTCTAGAGCCTGATGCAGAGAAGCTGAAACACTATCCACCATGTTATCAATTACAGAAGGAGCAAGCTGTCTATAGCTTATTTCCGTTGTGTTGACACATGGCATAGAGGAAACAATCTGCATAAATTTGGAAACAGCATCATCTGAGAGGCATCTACTGTGATAATATTTTTCTTTAGGAGCCAAATAGTCAGAAATAGTAAAATCAAAGGTTAACAGACAATGGTCTGACAGTACAGGGTTATGAGGAGACACTACAAGATTTTCTATTTCTATGCCATATGTCAGAACAAGGTCCAATGTATGGTGGAGGTAATGAGTAGAATTTCCTACTTTCTGAGAAAACCCAATCGAGTCTAATATTGAATTAAAAGCCACATTAAGGCAGTCACTATCTACATCCACATGTATATTAAAGTCCCCTACTATAATTATTCTATCAGATTTCAGCACTAAATCAGCTAAGAAATCAGGAAATTCGGATAAAAATTCTGAATAGGTTGATGGGGGACGATAAACTATGGCAAATAAAATTGGGTTTAACCTGGAATTGCTAAAGTGCCCAATACTGAGGACCAGGCCCTCAAAGGAATTATAACATATTTTTTGCTTTACATTAACTAGTAATTTGGAATGGTAAATTGATGCTACTCCTCCTCCACGACCAGAACTTCTGGGATTTTGACAGTTTAAATAACCAGAGGGAGTTGATTCATTTAAACCAACATAATCCTCTTGTCCTAACCAAGTCTCTGTAAGGGAAATTAAATCAATCTGATGATCAATTAACAGATCATGGACTAACAGAGACTTGGGAGTTAGAGACCTAATATTTAATAAACCACATTTAATTTTTAAATTATGAGGAGGAACAGAGGCCAAATCATTCATTTTAGAGGCTTCATGTTTAATTTGAGTTTTACCAATATTTTGCTTTATCACTTTGGGATGCTTATACATTATATTTTTATTTACTTTGGAGGGAGCAGACAACGATTCTCTGATGGGGAAGACAGGGGCTAAGCTGAGGGGTGGCGGATGAAGAGGAGCTGCAGAGAGGCGTGTAAGACTGCGACTCTGCTTCCTGGTCCCAACTCTGAGTAGTCACGGTTTTGGAAATTTGGATAAAAAAGATGCCAGATTGTTAGATAAATGAGAAGCACCATCCAAAGTGGGATGAATGCTGTCTCGTCTCATAAGACCAGGTTTTCCCCAAAAAGAGCTCCAATTGTCAATGTAGCCCACGTCATTTTTAGGACACCACACAGACAGCCAGCGGTTCAAGGATGACGAGCGACTAAACATGTCATCACTGGTCAGATTGGGGAGGGGCCCAGAGAATACTACAGTGGCAGACATCGTTTTTGCAAAGTCACACACCGATTCTATATTAAGTTTCGTGACTTCCGACTGCCGGAGACGGATGTCATTAATGCCGGCGTGAATAACAATTGTGGAATATTTACAGTTACTTTTAGCCAGCATTTTCAAATTTGACTCGATGTCGCCTGTTCTGGCCCCAGGAATGCATGTGACTATGGCCGCTGGAGTCTCTAGGTTCACGTTTCTGACTACAGAGTCGCCAATGATCAGAGTTTTTTCCTCAGCGGGTGTGTCGCTGAGCGGGGAAAAACGATTAGAAACGTGAACAGGTTGGTGGTGAACCGGGGCTTTGCGACTAGGCTTCCTTCTCACCGTCACCCACCCAGTCTCCTCGCTGCAGAGGAGAGCCGGGGAACCGGTGACAGGGGAACCTAAGCTAGCTAGCTCCGCTGCAGCTAATGGGCGTCCGTCGAGATTAACTGGCGCAGACGGTGTTTCAATGCAGCGGAGCCGGGATTCCAAATCAGACAACCTCGCCTCGAGCGCCTCAAAAAGACAACATTTATTACATTTACCGTTATCACTAAAAGAGGCAGAGGTGTAGCTAAACATCTGACAGAGAGAGCACACCAGAGGAGGAGAGGAAAGAGAGGTAGTAGCCATAGCTAGTGGCTCGAGAGCTGGAGAGCAAACCACACAGGCAGACAGCAAAACAGGAAGTGACGATCAACCACCCTGGTTGGGGTGTAGGCCCTATTATAGGAGATTACTGTATTACTTCTATCCATGAAAATGATATAAATGGTCATATTAATACCTCAGATACTCATAGAAGTTAGCGTTTCTCTTAAAAGCAGAAATACCAGCTACCCAACTAACACTCCAAAAAATAATAAATCGACTCCGAATGTGAATATAGCTTCACCTGCAGATGAATTTAATAATTTTTTTGTTAACATTGGACCTAAACTGGCCCGAGAAATACCCACTACGGTGCCAACAGGTGATTCAATATGCAATAACACTGCTGTAAAAGACACCATCTTCATAAAGAACACAGACGAAAGAGAGGTCATTGAAATTGTTAAATCGTTCAAAAGTAAAACATCTACTGACTGCGATGGTATTGATATGCTACTAGTCAAAACTGTTATAGAATGCATAGTGAAACCACTGACGTATATCTGTAACCTGTCTCTCCAATCAGGTATATTTCCCAATGCAATGAAAATAGCTAAAGTAATTCCGATTTACAAGACAGGCGACAGAGGGGAACTCTCCAACTACAGACCAATTTCACTATTACCGCAATTTTCCAAGATACTTGAAAAAATATTCTATGAGAGAATTGACAACTTCATACTGAAGAATGATTTATTGTGTGAGCAGCAATATGGGTTCAGACACAAAAGGACAACAGCATATGCCTTAATGGAATTTACAGAAAAAATATCAACAGCCATTGAAAATAAAGAGTATTCAGTTGGAGTATTCCTGGATCTTAAAAAAGCATTTGATACAGTAGATCACAATCTATTATTAAAGAAACTACAAAATTGTGGTATCAGAGGGGTAGCACTGTCCTGGTTAAGAAGTTACTTAAAGAATAGATATCAGTTTGTATGTGTTAACAACAAAAACTCAGAGCTACTGAAGGTCACCTGTGGAGTCCCACAGGGTTCAGTTTTGGGACCATTATTATTCAATATGTATATAAATGATATATGTAAAGTTTCAGAAAAAATGGACTTAATATTGTTTGCTGATGACACTAACCTGCTATGCAGTGGAAACAACTTGGAACAACTTCTGGATACACTCGGAAAGGAATTAGGAAAGCTGAAACTGTGGTTTGATTCGAACAAATTAACGCTCAATTTAAGCAAGACAAAATTTATAGTCTTTAACAACCATCACAACTACCCAGTACCCAAACTCAGTGTAAATGGTGTAGAGATTGAAAGGGTATCCGAAACTAAATTCCTTGGAGTAATAATTGATAACAAACTGTGTTGGAAGCCACATATTAATTATATAAAAGGTAAAGTATCCAAATCAATTGCAATATTACACAGAGTGAAAAATTTGCTGAATCAACCCACACTATACACCTTGTATCATTCATTAATACTCCCATACATGACATATTGTAATGAAGTATGGGGAAATACATATAAAACAAACATATATCTGTCACGCCGCGCCATTCATCAGCGGCGCCACCTGCTCACGCACCTGCTACTCGTCAGCGGCGAAGGATAAAAGCCGCCTCGCCCTGAGCGTCGGCCTGAAGCCGTAGACTTCATTTCCTTCGTATGGACTTCTACCACATTCTCTTCAGCATCCTCATCTCCGGTAAGAAGTTCACTTACCTCATCTCTCCAGTCTGCTCCCCTGTGCACAGGTGGATTCCTCGGCGGCGGACAATCCCGTCCCTCGTCTCTCCTCGCTGCTGCACCGAGCCCTGCAGGTGGCTGTCTCCCGGGCTTCCATCCTTGAAGCGCCAGTCATCTGCCCAAACAAGGTTGCCGGCTGAACGGTCTCCTGCCTCTGGGTCCGAAGCAGACGCCACCACCAACACATTAACATTCCGCAGACACGCACCCAAACATCCCTGTTGTTAATAAACAGTTTGAACTACTCTGAGCCTGTGTGTGTGCGTCTCCTGAGCCGAACGTTATGTCAGTACGGCTTCAGCAGAGCGGCTCGGCAGACGGCGGGCTCGCACACCGGTTTACCATCCTCGAGGCTCGGGTGGATCAGATTGTTTATCAGCAACAGGTGGTTCTTCATCAATTATTAGAACTGACTAACCGATTGAACCGCTTGGACCCCCAACAGCCGGTCCTCCCGACTCACCAGGGTGGCGCGGCTCCTGCTGTTCCAGCGGCCGTCCAGCCGGCTCCAGTGGCACCGGTTCGGCTCACGCCGATTCCGACCCCCGCCCGCTTTAGCGGTAAGCTCGGCGGAGCGCGGGGGTTTATTATGCAGTGTGAGTCCGTGTTCCACCGTGTGCCCGGAGATTTTCCCTCGGATCACAGCCGAATTGGTTACATAGGGAATCTTCTGGAGGGGCGTGCGTTAACTTGGACCTACGCCGTAATGGCGAGGCCCAGTTATGCCACCCTCACCTATGACCAATTCGTGAGGCGCTTTCTGGAGGTCTTTGACCACTCACAAACCGAAACGGTCCAGGTCGATCGGCTTCTCGCTCTCCAGCAGGGAAGCCGGTCGGCAGCGGACCACTCGGTCGACTTCCGGGTAGCGGCGGAGGAATTGGGCTGGGAGGAACGCTCCCTCTGTGGCCTGTTCCTCCGCAGCCTCAATAGTGATCTGAGGGATGAACTGGCTGGTCGGGATATCCCTGGGACGCTAGCGGAGCTGACATCCTTAGCGATAAGTTTGGATAACAGGCTGCGCGAGCGCTCCTCGGGGCGGAGGTCTTCTTCTTCTCGCCCTCGTGGAGCCTCGCCGCACCTGTTCCAAGCTCGCCCCCTGGCGGCGCCGCCAGCATCGCGCCCCGAGGAGTCGGAGCCGGTGGTGACGGCCTGGACTAAACTTTCCCCTGTGGAGAAACAACGCCGCCGTGAGTTGGGCCTCTGCATGTATTGCGGAGGCGACCAACACACCGTGGAGCGTTGTCCACGGAAAGCCAGTCGGTGGGGTCCGCGAGTCACTGTTGGAAGCCTCGCGGATGTCAATCGGTTAGGATCACTTACTCAATTGAAGCTGCCCATCCGTTTCTGCCATAACTCTACTGGGCACCTCACCCACGCACTGGTGGATTCGGGCGCAGAAGGCAGCTTCATTTCACAAAGCCTGGCAACCCGATTGGGCATCCGCTGCCAGGCACTCAACACTCCCATCTCCCTGATCCACCTCTCCCGTGCCACCCTCGGGAGAGTGACACATCAAACTGTTCCCCTACCGGTCATCATCTCGGGAAACCACCGGGAGGAAATGACCTTTTACGTCCTTCCCAACTCTGTGTCGCCCGTCATCCTGGGGTATCCCTGGCTCCGCCTTCACAATCCGGTCCTGGATTGGAGATCAGCTGGGATCTCGGCATGGAGTACGTTCTGTATGGGCACCTGCCTTCAGTCCGCTGCCTGCTCTCCGTCCGCTCCTCCCCCTGCTACGGACGCTGCACCCCCGGACCTGTCTCTGGTGCCCCCAGAATTTCACGACCTGGGTATAGTGTTCAGCAAAGCGAAAGCTATGTCTCTTCCCCCTCATCGGCCCTATGACTGCGCCATCAACCTCCGCCAGGGGGCTCCCTTACCTTCTGGTCGCCTTTACAGCCTGTCTGCGCCGGAGAAGGAGACGATGAACGCCTACCTGAAGGAGTCATTAAGTGCTGGGATTATCCGCCCATCATCGTCACCCGTGGGGGCAGGGTTCTTCTTCGTGGGGAAAAAGGATGGGTCCCTCCGCCCTTGTATCGACTACCGGGCCCTCAACAATATCACGGAGAGGGACCGTTACACCCTGCCTCTCATGGACACTGCTTTCCACTCCCTCCAGGGGGCGACCTGGTTCACCAAGCTGGACCTACGCAGCGCTTACCACCTCGTCCGGATCCGGGAGGGAGATGAGTGGAAAACGGCCTTCCGTACCCCGAACGGCCACTTTGAATATCTGGTGATGCCGTTCGGGTTGACCAACGCTCCTGCAGTCTTCCAGCGCCTCATTAATGACGTCCTCCGGGACTTCATTGGCCTTTTCGTGTTCGTCTACCTGGACGATATTCTCATCTTCTCCAAGTCCAGGGATGAGCACCAGGTCCACGTGAGGCGGGTCCTCCAAAGGCTGCTGGAGAATCGTCTGTACGTTAAGGCGGAAAAGTGTGAATTTTACGCCAGGAGTACATCCTTCCTGGGGTTCATCATCGCCCACGATAAGGTGCTCCCCGACCCAGAGAAGGTAAAGGCGGTGGTGGAATGGCCCACACCTGCATCTCGGAAACAGGTGCAGCAATTTGTTGGCTTCGCCAATTTCTACCGCCGCTTTGTCCCCAACTTCAGTGCCATCGTGGGACCACTGACCCGCCTCACGTCCCCGAAGGTCCCGTTCCGGTGGACCGAAGAGGTCGCTGCCGCCTTTGAGGCGCTGAAGGCGGAATTCTCCTCCTCCCGGGTCCTTCGCCAGGTCGACCCCGCGCTGCAGTGCATTGTAGAGGTAGACGCCTCGGACACGGGAGTGGGAGCAGTGCTGTCCCAGCGGTCACCGGACGATGGCGCCAAGCGACCGTGCGCCTTCTTCTCCCGGCGCTTGTCCCCGGCGGAGAGAAACTACGATGTGGGGGACAGAGAGCTCTTGGCCATCAAGCTCGCCCTGCAGGAGTGGCGCCACTGGTTGGAGGGGGCAAGCCTGCCGTTTGTGGTCCTCACGGACCACAAGAACCTGGAATACTTACGGTCTGCCAAGCGCCTGAACGCCCGCCAGGCGCGCTGGTCCCTGTTCTTCGCCAGGTTCCAATTTTCCATCACCTTCGGATCTCTGGGTTCATCATCGGCCCACGATAAGGTGCTCCCCCGACCCAGAGAAGGTAAAGGCGGTGGTGGAATGGCCCTACACCTTGCATCTCGGAACAGGTGCAGCAATTTGTTGGCTTCGCCAATTTCTACCGCCGCTTTGTCCCCAACTTCAGTGCCATCGTGGACCACTGACCCGCCTCACGTCCCGAAGGTCCCGTTCCGGTGGACCGAAGAGGTCGCTGCCGCCTTTGAGGCGCTGAAGGCGGAATTCTCCTCCTCCCGGGTCCTTCGCCAGGTCGACCCCGCGCTGCAGTGCATTGTAGAGGTAGACGCCTCGGACACGGGAGTGGGAGCAGTGCTGTCCCAGCGGTCACCGGACGATGGCGCCAAGCGACCGTGCGCCTTCTTCTCCCGGCGCTTGTCCCCGGCGGAGAGAAACTACGATGTGGGGGACAGAGAGCTCTTGGCCATCAAGCTCGCCCTGCAGGAGTGGCGCCACTGGTTGGAGGGGGCAAGCCTGCCGTTTGTGGTCCTCACGGACCACAAGAACCTGGAATACTTACGGTCTGCCAAGCGCCTGAACGCCCGCCAGGCGCGCTGGTCCCTGTTCTTCGCCAGGTTCCAATTTTCCATCACCTTCAGGCCTGGCTCTAAGAACGTCCTGCCTGACGCCCTCTCCAGGCAGTTCGCCCCCGTGGAGTCGGAGGAGGCGCCCCACTCCATCCTGCCCAGGTCGTGCGTCGTGGGAGCCATCTCGTGGGACATTGAGAGCAAGATCCGGAAGGCACAGGAGGTGGAACCTGACCCTGGCGGCGGACCGGAGGGGAGGCTGTTCGTGCCATCCGCGGTCCGAGGAGAGGTCATCCACTGGCTCCACACCTCCAAGCTCACCTGTCACCCTGGCACCTCCCGGATGATAGATCTCCTCCAACGGTCCTTTTGGTGGCCAGGCCTGCGGAGGGATGCAGCCCGCTACGCCCGGGCTTGCCCAATCTGTGCCACCTGCAAGTCGGGAAATGCCCCTCCAGCGGGTCTGCTCCAGCCCCTGCCCGTCCCTGGCAGGCCCTGGTCGCACATCGCTCTGGATTTCGTCACCGGACTCCCCATCTCCAACTCCTATGACACCATCCTGACCATCGTGGACCGCTTCTCCAAGGCCGTGCACTTCGTCCCCCTGCGAGGCCTCCCTACTGCCCTGGAGACGGCGGACCTCCTCGTCCAACACGTGGTCAGGCTGCATGGGATTCCGGTGGACGTGGTCTCGGACCGGGGCCCCCAGTTTTCATCTGAGGTTTGGAGGTCTTTCTGCAACGCCATCGGAGCCAAGGTGAGCCTCTCCTCTGGCCATCACCCCCAATCCAACGGGCAGTGTGAGAGGACCAACCAGGAGCTGGAGGCTGCGCTCCGCTGTGTATCCAGATCCAAACCCGCGTCCTGGAGCAACCATCTTGCCTGGGTTGAATATGCCCACAACACCGCTCGCTCTTCTGCTACAGGGATGTCCCCCTTCAAAGCGTCCCTGGGTTACGACCCCCCGCTGTTTCCGGAGCAGGAGAGTGAGGTAACTGTCCCGTCAGTTAGGGCCCATCTCAGGCAGTTCCGCTCCACCTGGGCTGCCGCGCGCCATGCGCTATTGCGCACAGCGGAGCGCAACAGGACTGTGGCGGACCGGCGTAGGAGACCTGCCCCGGCGTACAGAGTTGGGCAGCTTGTTTACATTTCCACCCAGGACGTCACTCTAAAAGGCGAGAGGAGAAAGCTGGCACAGCGCTTCATGGGTCCCTACCCCATCACCCGGATCATCAACCCGGTGGCTGTGCGCGTGGCTATTCCCCCCTCCCTCCGCATTCATCCTACTTTCCACGTGTCGAAGGTGAAACTGGCGGTTACTGACCCCCTTTGCCCTCCTCCTGCAGCACAACCCGCGCCCCGGATGATTGGTGGCCATCCGGCCTGGTCCGCCTCCTCCATCCTGGACTCCCGGCGCCGGGGTCGTGGGTTGCAATACTTGGTGGACTGGGAGGGCTATGGGCCCGAGCATCGACAGTGGGTGCCCCCGTCGTTTGTGTTGGACCCATCGCTCATCGCGGACTTCCACCAAGCGCACCCGGATAAGCCATCGCCAGGAGGCGCTGCTAGAGGGGGGAGTACTGTCACGCCGCGCCATTCATCAGCGGCGCCACCTGCTCACGCACCTGCTACTCGTCAGCGGCGAAGGATAAAAGCCGCCTCGCCCTGAGCGTCGGCCTGAAGCCGTAGACTTCATTTCCTTCGTATGGACTTCTACCACATTCTCTTCAGCATCCTCATCTCCGGTAAGAAGTTCACTTACCTCATCTCTCCAGTCTGCTCCCCTGTGCACAGGTGGATTCCTCGGCGGCGGACAATCCCGTCCCTCGTCTCTCCTCGCTGCTGCACCGAGCCCTGCAGGTGGCTGTCTCCCGGGCTTCCATCCTTGAAGCGCCAGTCATCTGCCCAAACAAGGTTGCCGGCTGAACGGTCTCCTGCCTCTGGGTCCGAAGCAGACGCCACCACCAACACATTAACATTCCGCAGACACGCACCCAAACATCCCTGTTGTTAATAAACAGTTTGAACTACTCTGAGCCTGTGTGTGTGCGTCTCCTGAGCCGAACGTTATGTCAATATCCACTCTTTATGCTTCAAAAGAGAGCTATTAGAATAATCAACAAAGCAGCTTACAGGGAACCAACAAACCCACTTTTTCTTAAACAAAAAACTCTCAAGTTGAAAGATCTGATTGACTTTAAAACCGCAATAATAATGTTCAAAGTGAAGAATCTATCACTGCCCGCAAATATCCAAAAGTTGTTCCAAACAAGGGAGAAACGATATCACTTCAGAGGAACATGTATATTCCAAAAGCCTACAGTGAGAACAACTACCAAGCAACATTGTATTTCAGTGCAAGGTGTCAGATTATGGAACGATTTTGGACCTGAATTAAAATCATGTACAAAGCTTGGACAATTTAAACAAAAACTAAAGGAAGAAATACTCCAAACATATTTACAAGACGACATGTAAACTCACATAAGGATTGACATTTCCAGCCTGTGTTGTGTTATAGCTTAGTTTTTCTTTTTTCTCTGTGACACTATGTCTTAGATTTGTTTTTGAATAGTAACCGCTTAACTTAGACTAGCTCAGTTTTCTTTTTCTCTCAGTCATATTTTGTCTTAGCCTTGTTTTAAATTGTAATCGCTCTTGTCTTGTTTTCTCTTTTTTCTCCTTTGAATTCTTGGATGGAATATGGGTGGGCAATATAAGCTGCGGCTTCAGCCATCACCCATTTCGGATAACTCACGTGGAATTGTATAGTAGAAGGAGTCTTTGTCTAATTTGACCTTGTTGTTATATTATACAGTTTCTTTTAACCTGTAATGTACTATCCGAAATAAATTCATTCATTCATTCATTCAATGGAGAAGTCTCATCATAAACTTGGTAATGATTTTTATAACTTGAGATTTTTCTTGTGTGAGTCCTTAATATGATGATGAGGATGGTGAGAGGGGCAATAGTGGCCTGAGGATGTTTTTGAAGGTTGCAATATAATTTAAGGCTGTTTTTAAGGCTGTTTCATATTATTTTCTATGCTCTTATTTGACACTGTCTGAAATTAATTTTAATCACTGCACATGTTCACTCTTAATGACATATTCCATACACGTTTTTAACTTGCAAAGACACATAACAGCATGTAAATTCTTGCACATATACTTACATTAATTCATTCACTTTTGTTATTTTTCTTTTAATCCTGATGCTTTATTAAGCATCAAGGGGGAATATGATAGAAAAATTCCATATTATCTACATTATAATTGATATTAATAATGTATTATTATATTTGAGAAGTATCATACCTTTCATATGCCATGTTTAATGTTTATATGTGCATTCCATATAGGATAACTTTATATATTCTTGGCCTGTTTCTGTGGGCAATTTCAGAGAGTTCAGACTGAGGATCAGTACAGGGTTAGTACTGTCATATCCGGCTCTAGGGAGCCAGGCAATCAGAGCCAGGGGCAAGCCAGTGAGTCGAGATGTTTTATTCTGGGTAAGGGATAAGGGATGAGGAGAGCACAGACACTCATACAGACGTACATTCTCAGGCTGCACAGCGCAGGGGTAGGTAGCTCGTACCGGACATGGGGGTAACAAGACGTGCATACTCACAGCGGGATACAAACACCGGAATGCTGCAAGGGGAGTTAAGGCTGACACCAGACGAAGGGGCTTCAGCCTAGCAGTGCTTATGTCGCAGCCCCGAATGATCGAAGCTGCTCCTCTTTATACTCATTAACAGCGCCCCAGCTGATGAGGATTAATTGGCCCCAGCCGTCCCGTGACACTGACAGCTGGGAACCAGCTGAGGCACTGCCCAATGAGAGGCAGGGATAAAAGGAGCATGGGCTGAGCGCCGAGCCGGTGTCTCACCCCATGGTGACAGAGCCTCCCCCTCACGGTCGGGCTCCCGAACGACCAGGAACATCCCAGCCCCCCCCCCCCCTCCCCACCTAGGGCGGGCGGAAGGGAGGCAGGACCGGAGGGGAAGATGCAAAGGGAAGGACAAAAAAAAAAACAATAGACCAATGTAGGGCAGCAGGGCAGAGAAAAAAAACCCCAAATACAATACCCTACAACACAGGGAAAAGGATTAACCCAGAGCACAGTTAGGGAGAAAATTGAGTTAGGACACAGGTAGGGAAAATACCAAATATGACTACAGACAGCATACAAATAACGTATAGATCGGGGCAAAAAAAAGAAAACCAAAAACCCACCAAAAAGGTGGCAGGAATGAATAAAGCAATCACAGAGTATAGTTAAGGGGAACAAAACACACTACTCCATAATGCACCAAGACAAAAAATGATGAAAAACGCTGTGCATGGATACTAAAGAAAACAAAACACACAGCACTGAATATATAAAAGATCACCTAAAGAAACAGAGGTGACAAGGACAAATGGGTAATAATGAAGTACGGTTAAATGGGAATGAAACACATTACTTCAAACAATAACAAACACAGTCAATGTTAAAGTCGGGGCTAGGGAAGGCCCCCCACGAGGATAATAAGACAGAATGGGGTGATCACAGAGTATGGTTGAACAGGAAACCACACGCATACTCCATGATGCACCGACGAGGCCAAGGCTAAGGTAAGGATGAATGAAAACGCTGAGTAAAGATAAGAAAATGCAATACACAGCGCGATACATAAGGCGAGTCACCAAGAGGAAAAAAAGGTGACAGGGTAACAGGATAACAATACGTTAAAAATGCTGAGTATGGTTAATAAAAAAAACAACACACAGCACAAAAACATATATTCCCCTAATGGACAAAGAAACTACACCCGAGTGACCTCAATAATAATAAAAGTAGTAAAGGACACCCGAGGAGACGGCAGGCAGAGTCCAAAACGGCCGGAATTGTTCTGGTAATCTCCCCGCCCATTGTCCAGTTGGCTACCCGGGGAAGAGAAATGTTCGGACGGCGAACTCTGGGCCCAGATCCCAGGAATCCAGTCCAACGGCTGCCGAACCAGGCCGCCCAAAGGCAAACACAGACCAGTGGGGGGAAACCAGATCGCCGAACCGAAAGTTTTGCGGGTCGGGTCGTCGACCCGCATCACTCAACCACCAGGACCGTTGAGACGGACGAAGGGTCAGAGCGGATCCCGGTGGAAGAGGCTCAGGGGAGAGCCGATGACGAGGGCGGCGGGCCTCAGGGAAACGACCACCTCCTCACCGGACCCGGACAACACTGGGGCAGCACCCACGTCGGACCCCGATCGGGCCTCAGGCGAACCCACGTTGGACCCCGATTGGGTCTCGGGCGAACCCACGTTGGACACTGCACCAGAACCAACCTCCAACGTTGAACCCGGACGCTCCAGCACCACGAGGAACAGCAACTCCTCGCCGGTGACCCTGGAAGAAGGCTCAGAAGAGAAAACAGAACCGGGATCAGGATCACCGGCAGCGCCAGAACCCGGCGAGACGAGCTCAGACGCAGCGGGCGGCTGCACCCTGCTCGTCTCCCCTGGAGATAGGCTGAAGTGCTCAAAGATAAAAAGAGAGAAAAGAAAGGAGAGCACTCGCCTGATCTCGGGTTCTGACGCCGTCCAGGACTGCGAAGATCCAGGATCCGTCGTCAGGAGGTCGTTGTCAGGCTCCCATCTAGCCGCGTCGGGCCCCGCAGCCAGCACGATGGTCAGCGCAGCTTGAGATTCCTCCGGTGACCCCGCCGACGATCCACTCGGCGTGAAGCCAGAAGAATCTCGTCCCGCTGGACCGAACCGCTCCTCCGTGGAGACCCAGGGACGCTCAGTCGTCGGCGTAGACTCCACGCAGCAGTCAGTCCCCCTCCTCCGTCCGCAATGTAGCTGCGGAACCACAGGCCCTCTCCATATCCCACCACGTTGACCCGGAGCCGGGGACCGCTCGGCGGAGAGAGACACAGAGGATGCGGGATTAGGCATACAGGTTACAGCAGGTGGGGAGAGTTCAGGGAGCTGCGAACCCTGAACTTCTCCTCCAGGGATGTGACAGAGCAAATCATTAAGCAGGTGTGAAAACACAATGACTTGCCTGCCCCCTGGAGGTTGAGTATCGCCTGCTGTAGTGGAATCTGCTTCTTCCTCTCCCCGCCCGGCGATAACGGAGGACCCCCCGGGAATTCGTCTGAGGATCGCTCGCGTTGTCTCCAGCAGAGAGCTCACCAGGCCGGGATTCCAGGCACACACAGCGGTCAGGAAGCGCGTCGAGGAGGAGGGGGAAACAGCCGGGGTGAGCCAGCCCGAATGTCCAGGAATGACAGCGGGGGAACGAGGCTCAGGGGACGAGGCTGTAGAATCTCCACACTGACGAGGCGAAGGGATGACAGCTGCGTGGGAGGAACGGTCCTGACGTTGACCCAGAACTGGATCCGGACGAGGTTCGTGCAGAGGTGACTCGGCGATGTGATGACGACTACTCCCAGGGGACGAAGCGAGGGGGAAACCCAGGATTCGCCGCTCCAGATCGGAGATCGAGACGAGGAAGGCGTCGAGCACGGGAAAGCTTCGTAGCCCTGAAGTCCTCACCATCAATCTCACTGCCGCCGCCACATGCCTGAAGGTGGTGACAGGGAACACAGTAGAGCTCGCGACAGCCACTCAACCCCGGACATAACTGCTGTCAGCTGCGGCTCCTTGAAGGGAATCCCGAGTGACGTGGCGCAGGTCGGGGGAAGTCCTCTGGTTGGCGCGAACTCCCGGACTGGAATAGCGGCAGGAACGGGACTCCGAAGCGGGGAAAGACGTCGCCCACTTCGACTCCCTGCCGGGATTTCCATCCACCCCGTGGAGCTTCTCTCGCTGTGTACCTGCAGCGTCTATCCTGGCACTGTCCTCCAGATGGTACAGAGAGTGAGGGTGACAGTCCAGGAGTTCCTCAGCACGGCCCGGATGCCAGCGTCTCGCGTTGGAGGCGTCGTGCAGGGTGAAGAACGTCCCGTCGACAGCCTCCGAGATGGACCTCAGCTCGTCGCCCTGGCGCCGGAAGTGACTCCTGGGAAACGGCATGCTAGCAGCGCTGACACCCGGACAGAAAGGTACATTTCCACAGCGACTCACGGCCGCCGGCAACTCTTCTGGCTGCGACATACTGTCATATCCGGCTCTAGGGAGCCAGGCAATCAGAGCCAGGGGCAAGCCAGTGAGTCGAGATGTTTTATTCTGGGTAAGGGATAAGGGATGAGGAGAGCACAGACACTCATACAGACGTACATTCTCAGGCTGCACAGCGCAGGGGTAGGTAGCTCGTACCGGACATGGGGGTAACAAGACGTGCATACTCACAGCGGGATACAAACACCGGAATGCTGCAAGGGGAGTTAAGGCTGACACCAGACGAAGGGGCTTCAGCCTAGCAGTGCTTATGTCGCAGCCCCGAATGATCGAAGCTGCTCCTCTTTATACTCATTAACAGCGCCCCAGCTGATGAGGATTAATTGGCCCCAGCCGTCCCGTGACACTGACAGCTGGGAACCAGCTGAGGCACTGCCCAATGAGAGGCAGGGATAAAAGGAGCATGGGCTGAGCGCCGAGCCGGTGTCTCACCCCATGGTGACAAGTACATGCGTAAGGAATGATCTACAGTGGGGTAAAAAAGTATTTAGTCAGCCACCAATTATGCAAGTTCTCCCACTTAAAAGATGAGAGAGGTCTCCAATTTTCATCATAGGTATACCTCAACTATGAGAGACAAAATGAGAAAAAAAAATCCAGAAAATCACATTGTCTGATTTTTAAAGAATTTATTTGCAAATTATGGTGGAAAATAAGTATTTGGTCAATAACAAAAGTTCATCTCAATACTTTGTCATATACCCTTTGTTGGCAATGACAGAGGTCAAACATTTTCTGTAAGTATTCACAAAGTTTTCACATACTGTTGCTGGTATTTGGACTTAGTGTACACAAACACAGATGCATATAAAGTGATACCCCGCCCCCATCTCGGCCGTTCTGATCACATGTCCGTGATGCTGCTGCCTGCCTACAAACCTTTATTGAAGCGCAGCAGGCCAGCAGTGAAACAAATCAGGATTTGGCCAGAGAGTGCAACCTCTGCACTGAAAGACTGTTTTCTGCACACAGACTGGAAGATCTTCAAAACAGCAGCCTCCCAGGAAGACAAGACAGATGTGGAGGAGTATGCTGATACAGTCACCAGCTACATCGCGAAGTGCACAGAGGATGTTACTACAGTGAAGACCATCACTATGCGGGGTAATCATAAGCCCTGGATGACTGCAGAGGTGCGCTCGCTGCTTACAGCCAGAGATGCAGCCTTCAGAGCGAAGGACAGGATCGCCCTCCGCTCAGCCAGGTCTGCGCTCTCAAAGGGAATTAAGGCGGCAAAGCGCGCCTATGCGGAGAAAATCCAGGGACACCTTTGTGACACTAGGAACACCAAGCAGATGTGGCAGGGAGTTCGGACACTGACTGGCTATAAGTCTAGGCAGGGGGTCGATGATGACGACGCTTCGCTTCCAGACAGACTTAACGACTTCTTTGCACGTTTTGAAGCATCAAACTCGACAATCAGAGGGAGGGCTGGCCCACCCCCACCATCGGTCGGACCAGCTTTTACCATCAACACAGCGGACACACGGAGGACCCTAACCAGAGTCAACCCATGCAAAGCTGCAGGTCCGGACAACATTCTGGGACGTGTGCTCCGAGACTGCGCGAGCGAGTTGGCGGATGTCCTGACTGACATTTATAACATCTCCCTGAGTCAGGCCATCGTTCCCAGATGCTTCAAGACCTCTTATCATTGTACCGGTGGCAAAGAAACCAGTTGTGTCCTGTTTGAATGACTATCGTCCTGTTGCACTGACACCAATTGTGATGAAGTGTTTTGAACGGCTTGTTAAACCACACATTATAGCCTGCCTCCCTGCATCACACGACCCGCTCCAGTTTGCATATCGTTCAAACCACTCCACGGAGGATGCTATAGTCACCACCCTACACTCTGTCATCACCCACCTGGACCAGAAAGACACCTACGCCAGACTCCTGTACATTGATTTCAGTTCAGCATTCAACACCATTATTCCCTAGAGACTGATGGAGAAATTACTCCTTCGCGGTCTGAACACCGCCACATGTCTCTGGACCCTGGATTTCCTGACTCAGAGACCTCAGTCTGTCCGGGTTGGAAACAACATCTCTAACTCTGTCACGCTGAGTACCGGATCCCCTCAAAGCTGTGTACTCAGTCCACTGTTGTTTACACTTCTAACACATGACTGTGTATCCAGACATGAGGGGAACCAGATTATTAAGTTTGCAGACGACACCACGGTGGTGGGACTTATTCAGAGGGATGAGGAATCAATGTACAGGGAACAAGTGAGAGACCTGGAGGGCTGGTGCAGGGAAAACAATCTGGTGCTCAACGTGGACAAAACGAAGGAGATGATTATCGACTTCCGGCGGTCACAGCCTGAGCACGTCCCCCTCAGCGTCGGCGGCCGTTTAGTGGAGAGAGTAGAGAACATCAAGTTCCTCGGAGTGCAGATCTTGCAGGACCTGACCTGGAGAAAGAATTCCTTGGGGATCAGGAAGCGGGCTCAGCAGAGACTGCACTTCTTGAGGAAACTCAAACAGGCCTCTCTCCCCATCTGCATCCTCAGGACCTTCTACAGAGGTGTGGTGGAGAGTGTTCTGACGTACTGCATTGCTACATGGTACTCCAGCTGCAGTATGTCAGACAAAAAAGCCCTGCAGAGGATAGTCAAGGGGGCTGAGAGGGTAATTGGAGTCTCCCTCCCCTCTGTCCAAGAACTTTTTCACAACCGTTGTAGGAGCAGGGCACTGAACATTGTCAAGGACCGTTCTCATCCTCTGCATAAACACTTTGAACTTCTCCCATCTGGTAAACGATTCCGGAGCATCAGAGGCAGAACCACCAGACTGATCAACAGCTTCCTTCCACAAGCTGTCAGGATGCTGAACAGTTGACCCGGAATCTCTCATACACACTACTGCACCTACGGACATTTTGTATATTATTTGTATATTATAGTTAGTTGGTTGTTTTTCCCCCAAGTATGTCTCAGGGATGTGTGAATGGATGGGGGGTGGGGGTGGGGGGGTGGAGCTATGTGGGAGTGTGTCTTAAATCATGCTGCTTCTATTTATATGGATGCCGAGAGAAACGCAATTTCATCTTGCCTGCACTACAGTTGTATGTACAGCAATATGACAATAAAGTTTGATTTGATTTGATTTGATTTGATTTTGGCCCATTCCTCCATGCAGATCTCCTCTAGAGCAGTGATGTTTTGGGGCTGTCGCTGGGCAACACGGACTTTCAACTCCCTCCAAAGATTTTCTATGGGGTTGAGATCTGGAGACTGGCTAGGCCACTCCAGGACCTTGAAATGCTTCTTACGAAGCCACTCCTTCGTTGCCCGGGCAGTGTGTTTGGGATCATTGTCATGCTGACAGACCCAGCCACATTTCATCTTCAATGCCCTTGCTGATGGAAGGAGGTTTTCACTCAAAATCTCATGATACATGGCCCCATTCATTCTTTCCTTTACACGGATCAGTCGTCCTGGTCCCTTTGCAGAAAAACAGCCCCAAAGCATGATGTTTCCACCCCCATCCTTCACAGTAGGTATGGTGTTCTTTCTCCTCCAAACACGACAAGTTGAGTTTTTACCAAAAAAGTTCTATTTTGGTTTCATCTTATCATATGACATTCTCCCAATCCTCTTCTGGATCATCCAAATGCTCTCTAGCAAACTTCAGACGGGCCTGGACATGTACTGGCTTAAGCAGGGGAACACGTCTGGCACTGCAAGATTTGAGTCCCTAACGGCGTAGTGTGTTAATGATGGTAGCCTTTTTTACTTTGGTCCCAGCTCTCTGCAGGTCATTCACTAGGTCCCCCCGTGTGGTTCTGTGATTTTTGCTCACCGTTCTCGTGATCATTCTGACCCCATGGGGTGAGATCTTGTGTGGAGCCCCAGATCGAGCGGGATTATCAGTGGTCTTGTATGTCTTCCATTTTCTAATAATTGCTCCCACAGTTGATTTCTTCACACCAAGCTGCTTACCTATTGCAGATTCAGTCTTCCCAGCCTGGTGCAGGTCTACAATTTTGTTTCTGGTGTCCTTTGACAGCTCTTTGGTCTTGGCCATAGTGGAGTTTGGAGTCTGACTGTTTGAGGTTGTGGACAGGTGTCTTTTATACTGATAACGAGTTCAAACAGGTGCCATTAATACAGGTAACGAGTGGAGGACAGAGGAGCCTCTTAAAGAAGAAGTTACAGGTCTGTGAGAGCCAGAAATCTTGCTTGTTTGTAGGTGACCAAATACTTATTTTACCGAGGAATTTACCAATTAATTCATTAAAAATCCTTCAATGTGATTTTCTGGATTTTTTTTTCTCATTTTGTCTCTCATAGTTGAGGTATACCTATGATGAAAATTGGAGACCTCGCTCATCTTTTAAGTGGTAAAACTTGCACAATTGGTGGCCGACTAAATACTTTTTTGCCCCACTGTAAGCCATTTATTATAATCTCTTTGACATGTCCTGTTTCGGGTCACAGGAATGCACAGGAACTCCTCATCTTATACAGCTGTGGACAAAATTGTTGGTACACCTCTGTTAATGAAAGAAAAATCCGCAATGGTCACAGAAATTTTGAGTCATTGAGGGACGCTGTGTAGATGGCTGCCTTTCCAAGTAGCTCGGTATTTAGCTCCTTTTTAACCTCTTTTAACCTCGTTTTCCCACTTTTTTTACTCTTCTTGCAAAGAGATTGTGTGTCTAGATATCCTATGGATACTTATAACTTTGAAATGCAACCAAGAGCTAGTCTTTTCACTTATTCACGGGAGGAACTGCTGGCTCTGCGAACAAAGGGACGAGCCGGGATATGACATCCTATCCTGGTGGAGCTGAGGAGGAGACCACGGGGCTGCAAGGCCGGGGCTAAGCTAAAGGCTGAGCTAGTGAAAAAACGGAGGTGCTTCAAACTGTCGATTCCCTCCGTCATCATGGGCAATGTGAGCTCACTGCCGAACAACATCGATGAGTTGTCCGCATTGAACAACCAGCGGATTTACCGGGAGAGCAGCTTGTTCATTTTTACGGAGACATGGCTGAACCACCTAGTACCGGATGCTAACGTGGACCTGCTAGGATTCACTGCTGTGAGAGCCAACAGAGACACTAAGGCTAGCGGGAAAAGAAAGGGTGGGGGACTCATCATGTATGTTAACAATCGCTGGTGTAACCCAGGTCATATCTCTGTAAAGACAGTCTCATGTTGCCGGGATCTTGAGCTGCTAGCTGTTAGCCTGCGGCCATATTACTTGCCGAGAGAGTTCAGTCACATGATCACCGTCTGTGTTTACATCCCTCCGAGAGTGGATGTAGCCACTGCCTGTGAAAAAATCCATTCAGTCACAGCAAGGCTGCAGACACAGCACCCTGAGGCACTCATGATCATCTCTGGGGACTTTAACCATGTAACTTTGGATGCTACTTTGGCTGTTTTTAATCAAGTTGTAGACTGTCCAACTAGAAACAACAAGACAATTGATCTGCTGTATGTTAATGTACGGGATGCATACAGAGCAACCCCCCCTTCCCCCACTAGGGAAGTCTGATCACAACCTGGTTTATCTACAGCCACTGTATATTCCCCTGGTTCAAAAGCAACCTGTGACAACTCGATCAGTCAGGAGATGGTCCCCTGAGAAGGAAATCGCCTTGAGAGACTGTTTTAACACCACAGCCTGGGATGTGCTGATGGACCCGCATGGTGAGGACATAGAGGGGCTGACACACTGTTTGACGGATTACCTGAACTTTTGTACAGACGAGGTCATCCCTGTCAAGACTGTCCGTTGCTACCCTAATAACAAGCCATGGATAACACGGGAAGTCAAAATGGTCTTCAACAAGAAGAAGGCTGCTTTTAGGAGCAGAGACAGGGAGGCCATGAAGGCAGCACAGCAGGAGGTGAAACACTGTGTGAAGGAAGCCAAGGACTGCTATAGGAGAAAGGTGGAGCAGAAGCTGAGGGAAAACAACATGAGGGAGGTCTGGGAAGGTGTGAGGACCATCACAGGTCTCAACACAAAGACCAGAGTTGTTGAGGGGACAATAGAGAGGGCAAATGAACTGAACGATTTTTTCAACAGGTTCAACCAGCCTTTGCCCTTGAACCCTCCCACCCCTACCCTCATTACAGCCACGCCCCCCCCCTCCACACACCTCTCCCCAAATATTGCAACCCCCCCCCTTCTCTACATCAGTACGACCCTTGCCATTTATTACCACAGAACAGGTCAGAGGGCAGCTGAGGAAGCTCCGACTCAGGAAAGCTGCAGGCCCAGACAAAGTGTGTCCAAGAGTAGTGAAGACCTGCGCTGCAGAACTGGGGGAACCACTACAACGGATCTTCAACCTCAGCCTGCAAATTGGGAGAGTGCCCACTCTTTGGAAGACATCCCGCATCGTTCCAGTTCCAAAAAAGAACCGGCCCAGCGAGCTGAATGATTACCGACCAGTGGCACTCACCTCACATCTGATGAAGACGCTGGAGCGGCGCTTCCTCAGCCTCCTCAGACCCCAGGTGCAACACGCCCAGGACCGCCTGCAGTTTGCGTACCAACCAGGTGTCGGTGTGGAGGATGCCATCCTCTACCTGCTTCATCAAGCCCACTCTCATCTGGATAAGGGAAGTGGCAGAGTGAGGATCCTCTTTTTGGATTTCTCTAGTGCCTTCATTACCATTCGGCCCCCCTTGCTTCAGGATAAATTAAGCAAGATGGGAGTGGACTCCCACCTGGTGGACTGGATCTCTGACTACCTCACTGGCAGACCACAATATGTCGGGCTGAAGGATATTACGTCTGACACCGTTGTCTGCAGCACTGGAGCCCCCCAGGGCACAGTATTGGCCCCTCTTCTCTTCACCCTGTACACCTCGGACTTCTGCTACAACTCGGAGCTGTGTCATATTCAGAAGTATGCCGACGACACAGCCATTGTTGGGTGTATCAGGGATGACAGAGAGGAGGAGTATCGGAGACTAGTAGGGGACTTTGCTGCATGGTGCCACACTAACCACCTACAGCTCAACATCTCTAAGACGAAGGAGCTGGTTATTGATTTTGGGAGGTCTAGACCAAGACCTCAACCAGTCCTGTTAGAGGGAGCTGAGGTGGAGGTTGTGGATTCATACAAATATCTCGGGTTGTGGTTGGATAATAAATTGGATTGGACAACATACATTAGCCACTAGTATTGGAAAACACAAAGTAGGATGTACTTCCTAAGGAGATTGCGGTCCTTCAACATCTGCAGCAAACTTCTTCGGATGTTTTACCAGTCAGTGGTTGCCAGCGTCCTCTTTTACTCTGTGGTGTGCAGGGGGGGGCAGTATATCAAAGAAGGATGTGTCCAGACTGGATAAACTGATCAGGCGGGCCGACTCTGTGGTCGGCGTGAAGCTGGACACCCTGGTGACGGTGGCAGAGATGAGGACTCTGGATAAACTGTTGGATATAATGGACAACGTCAGCCACCCTCTGCACACAGTCATCAGTGACCAGAGGAGCCTGTTCAGTGAAAGACTGCTCCTTCCCAAGTGTCGGACCAACAGGCTCAAGAACTCTTTTTTCCACCATGCCATCACACCCTATAACTCCTCACTTGGGGGGGGGGGGGCATAGAGTACAGAGGACAGTAGGGCATTCATAGTGAAATAACCTTAACTTAACCATATTTGTACAAGCCATATTTAGCCTTATATTTATACTGTGTATATTATGTTAAGTGTTTATTAAGTGTTTATTTTTTTCTTTTTTGCTTTTCTGATCTGTATGCTCCTTTTATGTGCTGCTGGAAATTTTAAATTTCCCAGAGGGATTCATCCCAAAGGGATTAATAAAGTTAAGTCTAAGTCTAAGTCTAAGAAATAACTTGAATCTGACGAAAGTGGTAATAAATAAAAATTCTATGAAAATTAACCAATGAAAATCAAACAATGCTTTTGAATTGTGGTTCAACAGAATTACTTTAAAAAACAAACTCATGAAACAGGTTTGGACAAAAATGATGGGTACCCCTAGAAAAGATTGAAAATAATGTGACCATAGGGACATGTTCAATCAAGATGTGTCCTCTAATTATCATCACAGGTGTGCTGAACCACAATTCAAAAGCACTGTCTGATTTTCATTGGTTAATTTTCATAGAATTTTTATTTATTACCACTTTCGTCAGATTCAAGTTATTTCTGTGACCAATGTGGGTTTTTCTTTCCTTAACAGAGGGGTACCAACAATTTTGTCCACGTGTGTAGATTAGTGTTTTATGGACGTTCTGTTAGATTTACATTCTTGTCACCAGAGTGTCTGTTGATGTCCGGCTAGATAAGCTCAGTTATCAGGACTTTCTGTCTGTCCCTCTCCTTTCCTCCTCTTTTCCCATCCTCCCCCTGCTTTCTCCTACCTATATATATCAGACTTAGAAGAATGGATCCTTTAGGGATTCTAAGCATGTCTGAATGCCATGCTTTATAATTTCTCCCCCAAAGTGGCCATTGGGGTGACTCCTTATATTTTTGTAATAAATGTACATAAATTCAACTTTCCGCCTGATTTTTGACTTTGAATAATTTAAGCTTAATTTAAGTTTCCCTCCAAGAACTCGGCCTCATTCACCATGGCAGTCAAGCTCCCAGACTTCTGGCTCCATGTTCCCTCTGTCTGGTTCATCCAGGTTGAGGCTCAATTCGCCCTCCGTGGAATCTCTGCAGACGACACAAGATACCATTATGTGGTGGCTTCGCTCAACATGCACTTGACCCAGCGCGCCATGAGCCTGCTCCGAGACCCCCCAGACCAGGGGAAATACCCCGTTCTCAAGCAGCTACTATTATGGTGCTACACCCTCTCTGACGGGGAGCGAGCAGAGAAACTACTCTCTCGCTCTGAGTTAGGCGATGGCTGGGCTGTGGAGTTGATGGAAAGTATGCTAGCGCTACTGGGCACAGAGAACGGATCCTTTCTTTTCGCCCATCTCTTCTTCAAGAAACTGCCCGCTTCAGCGCAGACCATTTTAGCCAACTCGCCGCTGTTGGTTGCAAGAGATTACTGGGCACTGGCGGAAGAAGTGGACAACATTATCCTGGCGAGCAGGAGTTTTGGTGTCCAGGTAGTGACAGCGGGACCTTCGGCAGTGTCCACAGAGGCTGTTGAGCCAACGGTCATGGCCGGTGTAGCCACTCGGAGGCGCCGGGCCAGGTCCATATGCTTCTACCATGAGCGTTTCAGCACCAATGCGCGCCACTGCCTCCCGCCATGCAGTTTCAAGACGCCTGGAAATGGGCCAGCCAGCAATCAGTAGCAGCTGCGACTGCTGGCGACAAGGAGAAGCTGCTTTTCCTCGAGGACACACGTTCCAGGAGACAGCTTTTGGTTGACTGGTTCTCAGAAGAGTCTTATTCTGCCCACTGGTTCTAATGGACTAGCGGAAGGCTGTGGCCCATCATTCACTGCCGCTATTGGCTCCCCCATCAGGACTTCTGGAGAAAGGTCAGTGACTGTATGTTTTCACGAGCACAATTACAAGTGGGACTTTGTGGTAGCTGCCAGCTTGGTTCCTATCATAGTTGCTGACTTTCGGTATTCTCATGGTCTCCTTGTACGTAGATGTTGCTAATAGATGTTTCGTTGACGCTGTTTCTTTTTCTTCACTGCCTTGTATAACTCAGGGAGCTGGGCCACTCGCACATGCTAATTTTTTAGCCTCTGGGGATGTGTACCAGCGCTTACTTTCTGATTTTCCCTTGCTCACAGTGCCTAATTTTTCCACTGCTGTGACCAAGCATGGGGTTGAGCATTTTATCATCACAAAGGGCCCTCCGATTTTTGCACGCCCACGCCGCCTCGATGCAGCTAAGCTAGCCATTGTGTGGAAAAAGTTTGCTAACTTGGAACATTTAGGGATCGTTAGGCACTCCAGTAGCCCTAGAGCTTCCCTGCTGCACATGGTACGAAAGTCTGATGGTTTGTGGCAGCCGTGCGGTGATTTTCGTCAGCTGAATAACATTACGGAGCACGATCGTTACCCAATCCCTCATATACAGGAATTTTCGGTGCACCTGGCCAGGACGTTCATTTTCTCTAAGGTGGATCTGGTCCGCAATGACCACCAGGTCCCGGTGCACGTAGAAGACGTCTCAAAAATGGCAATAATAACACTCTTTGGCCTTTCTGAGTTTCTATGTAAGCCATTTGGACTTAAGGGCACAGCTCAGACTTTTCAGAGGACGATCAGTGCGGTGCTCCATGATTTGCTGTTCGTGTTCATCTACCTGGATGATGTCCTTGTGGCTAGCACGTCTGAGGAGGAACGCCTCTCTCATTTGAAGTAGGTTTTCCAAAGGTTGAAGGCCTACGGTTTGATAGTTAACTCAGCAAAATGTCAATTCGGGCTGCCGGAAAATTTTTTTGGGCCATCACATCTTATCTAAGGGTGCGGTTCTGCTGCCGGATAAAGTGAGGGCTGTGTCTGATTTCCCACATCCACAGACCGTGAAGGCACTGCAGGAGTTTTGGGGGATGGTTAATTTTTACAATTGTTTCCTTCCCCAGGCAGCCCCACTTCTGCAACCACTTTACGATGCACTCAAGAAGAAGAAGCCCGTGGATGACACTGACTGGACCCCCGTGCGCGTCCAGGCTTTTTCGAGTGCCAAATCTTCACTTGCCAATGCGGTTTTGTTGGCCCATCTTTCCCCATCAGCATGGCTTGCTCTAACTACTGATGTTGCAGTAGGAGTGGTGGTGGAACAATATGTCTCTGGTTCATGGCAACCACTTGCTATTTTCAGCCGCACACTGCGACAACGAGTGTAAGTACAGCACTTCTGACAGACAGTTGCTGGCTCTCTACCTGGCCATGCACCACTTCCAGTTTTGGCTTGAGGGTCATGCTTTTACTGCACTTGTTTACCACAAACCTCTAACCTATGCGATGACCAAAATCGTGGAACCGTGGTCAGCACGTCAGCAACATTACCTTGCCACAATATCGGAGCTCACTACCAACACTCAGCATGTGGCCGGCAAGCTCAACGTTATGACTGACTGTTTGACGCGCACGCTGGTCTCCCCAGTCTACCTTGGCATTGATTTTTCCACTATGGCCGCCGACCAATCGGGAGACTCAGACATTCTCACACTTCATTCTGCGGATACTGATCTCAGGCTAGAGAGCAAGGTGGTACAATAGGGTTGTCCTCCCTGCTGTGCGACATCTCCACTGGCCGCCCTCGCCCAGTTGTTCCAATCTCTTGGTGATGCCGCGTTTTTGAGTCCGTTCACTCTCTCTTGCATCCTGGCATCCACGCTTTGTTTAAGCTGGTGGCGTCCAAATTCGTTTGGCCACGCTTATGCAAGGATGTGAAGGAGTAGGCTGCAGCTTGCATGGCGTGCAAACAAGCTAAGGTTCAGAGGTACACCAGAGCTCCACTTGAACCTTTCCGGATCCCGAGTAGGAGATTCGACTACGTCCATGTTGACTTAGTGGGCCCCCTTCCACCATTGCAAAGTTTCACGCACCTTTTGACAACAGTAGACCGCAGCACTCGTTGGCCAGAGGCAATCCCGTTAGCTTCCACCACTTCCGTTGATGTAGCCCACATCTGTTTGTTGTCTTGGGTTGCGCATTTTGATCCCCTGACATCACCTCTGACAGAGGCCCCCAGTTCGTTTCAGAACTCTGCTCCACCATGGCTGAAAGCCTAGGGGTCAGAGTTCATCGTGCGACCACGCACAATCTGCAAGCTAATTGTTTGTGAGAAAGGTTTCACAGGTTGCTCAAAGCCTCATTGGCCGACGTGAATTGGGTCAACCACCTTACTTGGATCCTGCTTGGGCTATGCTCCACGCCCAAGGAGGATCTTGTCGCTTCACCAGCTAAGCTTGTTTTTGGTCAGCTGTTGCGGGTCCCAGGTGAATTTCTGCCAAAAGGTCTTGCACCCGGCACGACCCCTCTGCACAGCTTTTTCCTAGGGTAGAGTTAGTTTGCATTCCAGGGCCAGTACACCATTGTTTCCCCTGCGCTTTTGTTCCTAAGCGATTGGAGCATGCCAAATTTGTTTTCATCAGGCATGATGCCCACAAGACTCTGCTGCGTCCACTTTATGATGGCCCTTTCAGGGTTTTGGAGATGGGTGCAAAACATTTTGTGTTGGATTTTGGGGAACGCAAAGAAACCATCTGTATAGACAGGTTCAAGCCTGCTCATGCTTTGGCAGATGAGCAGGTGATGATGGCCCAGACTCCCCGGCATGGATGCCCACCTGCTGCGGGTTTGGAGGTTTGTCTTTCCCCTATAGAAGACCCTTCACCAAAACCTGAGACTGAGTTGTTTTCCTCCCCATCTTGTGCGCCTCCACCTGAGGACTCCTCAGCTGACCAGGCAGCTCCACGATACAGCCATTATGGGCAATTACCCAAGCCCAGGGTACTGGACTGATAAGGCCCCTTTTGGATGTTCTCGGGGGGGTGGGGGGGGCTGTGTGGTGGACCACTAGGGGGCTCCACTCACACCCAGTAACTTAGGAAGAAGGGAAGAGTGATTGGGGAATATATGTATGCGTCTTAGCACCAAATGTCATTCTCTTTATGCTGGAGTTGAGTAACGGTCTGAACTGGCAGCTCTTGTGTCTCCTCTCGTCATTCCTCCACAAAAGTAAGTTTTTATGTGTGCCATTTCCTTATCTTTTTACTTTTTAAACTTCATGATTGTTTCAGGGTCAACAGTTTCTATAACCCAACCTGAATTGCTTTCTATATGTGCTGTTTTCCTTTTAATATCTTCCTGGCTGTCTCAGGGACGACAGGTGGAAATTAGTGAGAACGCTATAATCTGGTACAGAGCATCTTTACCCTGTATTTAATGTTTTTTCTGTACATGATCCCTGACAAATAAACCAATAAACTATAATATGATGATGATGATCCTATCGGCATCATAGATAAAATCCTGGAGAACATGATGGCTCCTGTCACGTTCTCCAGGATTTTATCTATGATGCCGATAGGATCATCATCATGTTTTCATCAAGGTGTTTTCAAAATTAGATCTGAAATCATCCTCAGATTGAACTGAAACCAGAATCCAGACTGGTAATGACTTTTGTTACACATGTAGCATTGGATACTACAATTGTGTAAATATAATTATTAATAACTGGTAACTGGAATTAATGATTATTAATAATCCTTGCATTGCCTTGTAGTAACACTGGGGGTGGACCACCTACTTTGTAGAGATGGGAACTCTGAACAAATAATTATGCTTAAGAATTTGGCAATTAATAAGCATTAATTAATATTTAATTGGCAATTATTTGATCAGTCTCATAATCTGGGGTCAGTTCTTGACACTGAGATGTTATAATAGTGGACAAAAAGAATGACACCCTTAGCTTCATTTACCCCTTTTATTAAAATAGAGTCCTCACAGACAAAAAGCAGTTGGAGCCAGCAGAATAAAACATGACAATAACTGGGTCTCTTGGCAGCGACGGCTAGGGGTACGAAATGTGGAAATCTACAGACACCTATAATTACCACAGCACTATTGCAGTTAAACACTGGTACTCCAGATTGGGTCTGTGTAGTCACTCTTTAAGAAAAGAAAATTTACACAGCTCTACGAAAAATGGAATTCTGAAAGTTGGAAGGTGAAATTTTAATTCTCATGGTTTCAGAAAAAAGAAAGGGGAGGAATGGCAGAACCAGCTCATGTTCTAGGACTGGCACAATATGATTCAGATCAACTGTACATCAAGCTGCTTCCCTGATGGGGACAAATTTGGAGTCAGTCAAAACTGCCACAACAGATGACAGGAAGACATCCTTCTTTTGGATGCTCAAGCCTTGGTAGGAGAAGTTTCAATCCCAGGAATTTTGTCCTCCTCTAGGCCTTGCTCAGATTCTGGCCAGCAGAATCCCAGATAGGAATGGTTCCTGAGGTCACTCTAACGGCAGACAATGTTCTGGTCGGCTTCTTCAGAGAAGGAAGCTCAGATCACCTGGATCTCAACCCAAAGGTACACTTTGGAAGAAGGCAGCTGGGATCCGGATACAAAGCTGGAGTGCATTTCCCATGCCGGTCAGATAAACGTGAGTTCTAAATAAAAGGGCTACACAAACTTCAGTCCCTCCAGGATTTCACGGGATGTTTTTGTGATTGTTGCAGCCCAAAAAGCCTGAATCTGCGGGAGCTTTTTTAAAGTTTAGTTGTAATAAAAGTTGTGATGTTTTCAGAGTTTTTTTAGATAGATAGATAGATAGATAGATAGTTTATTTCGAACACAAAAAATATAACAAAAAACAAGCAAATAGCAAATGCAATAAAGTTACAGTATACACTGTTCGAAAGGGAGAAGGAAGAAGTGAACACTTATTAATTCCAACTCCTCTTTTCCATCGATACACCCATGTGGATTTTATACAAATTACTACCATTAATACCCCAAGTAAACAATTTACTGTATTTTTTACAGATCAACATTAACACCTGTCCATTCTAACATACAATGAAGTCCATATATCAAAACCAGTCTCAAACGACACAGATACACACAGTGCTGTCCCACCCACCATTCCATAGTGTCCCATAATGTCCCAGAGTGAACATAATGAATCGTACATATAAATTCTACCCTTCTAACATATAACCTTTCAACAAATGGTGCTTATACCTCTTTTTAAATTGACTTCTGTTTGTACATAGTTTCAGTTCCGGCTCCAGACTGTTCCACAAATCCACCCCACAGACAGATATGCACATACTTTTCTTGGTTGTACGTATCTTGGGTTTTGTGAAGTTTAAGTCTCCTCTCAAATTATGATCATTGTCTCTTTTTTTAAATATTTTTTGTATATTAGTTGGGAGTTGATTGTTAATTGCCCTGTACATTACTTGTGCTGTCTTAAATTTAACTAAATCGATGAACTTTATGACATGTGACTTCAAGAACAACGAATTGGTATGGTCTCTATATCCTGCATTGTTTATTATCCTTATAGCTCTTTTTTGTAATGTGCATATTGCTTGTAGGTTGGTCTTGTAGGTGTTTCCCCAGACTTCTACACAGTAGTTACGATAAGGTAAAAACAGTGAATTGTACAATAAGACCAATGATTTATAGTCCAAGATGTGTCTTGTCTTCCCCAGTATGGCTATACATTTTGCTAATTTAGCCCGGATGTGACTGATGTGAGGTTTCCAGCAGATTTTACTGTCTAGCGTCACCCCCAGAAACTTATTTTCCTGTACTGTTTGTATTCTGGTATCATCTATCGTTATCATTATTTCATGATTTATTTTATAATTTCCAAACAATATAATCTTTGGTTTTTTTAGATTTAGAGATAATTTATTTTTGTTGAACCACTGCGTTAACTTTTTCATTTCAGTTGTGACCACCTCTAAAACCTGCTGCAAATTCTCACCAGTGCAAAGGATATTTGTGTCATCCGCAAACAAAATAAATTTCAGAATTTTTGATACTTGGCATATGTCATTCATATACAAAATAAAGAGTTTGGGTCCCAAAACTGACCCCTGGGGAACACCACAAGTGATGTCCATGAAGGGTGATTTGTGCTCACCAATTTGTACAAATTGTTGTCTGTTACTTAAATAACTTTCCACCCAACTCAGTCCGACCCCTCTTATCCCATACCTTTCCAGTTTCCTTAGTAGTATTCTGTGGTCAATGGTGTCAAAAGCTTTCTTTAAATCTATAAATACTCCTACAGCAAACTTTTTTTTAATCTATACAACTAGTAATTTTTTCTATAAGTTCGATCAGTGCCAAAGATGTAGATTTATCTGCTCTAAAACCATACTGGCTCTCTGTAAGGAGGTTGTGTTTTTCAATGAAATCATCCAGTCTCTTAGTGAAGATTTTTTCAAGTATTTTGGAGAATTGTGAGAGTAAAGAGACTGGCCTGTAATTTATGAAACAATGACTGTCTCCTGTTTTGTATAGAGGTATTACTTTTGCTATTTTCATTTTGTTTGGAAATTTACCAGTTTGAAATGACAGGTTACAGATGTGGGTGAGTGGCTTAACAATTCCTTCAATTACTTTTTTCACTATTGCCATGTCAATTTCATTGTGAAATCTTGGAGGGACTAAAACTTTGACCACTAGCAAATGCTACAGAAAAATGTGGACTACAAAAATCTACAAGGCAAGTTACTAGAAAACACAAGACAACTGGCAAGAAGACCAAAACTGTGATAGGAGAGACGCACGAAAAAGAGAAGCGACACTGGGAGATGCCAGAAGGAGAAGAGAGGCTTGGATGAAGAGAAGAAATGAAAGAGTTCCAAGAGAAGAGAGGACAGAAGACACTGAGCGTCTACTCTGCCGCAGATTAAAACCCCACTCTGTGCTCTGGAGGGAAGGGACTTAGGATTTCTCAACGAATCCGTGAGTGGTTGCACAGAGACCGGCTCTGTTACTATGGTTCAGAATCAGAATCAGATTTATTGCCATTGTTCATGTAGTACACAAACTAGGAATTTGTCTCGGTGCAATGCTGCAACATTAAACATGATAAAATAAAAGAAATAAACTATACATGCAATAAAGTGTAGAATAAGAGTGAGTAATACTAGTCAGCAGTTTAAATATATTAGCGAGCAGCAGATAATGTGGAGAACAATATAGTGCAGTCGGTAATGCAGGAAGAAAACAGTGATGATTGACATGAGTCTGGTTGAGCTGCTGTACATAGTGCATGAGAGTCAATAAGTCACTTAGTGTTCAGCAGTCTGATGGCAGAGGGGAAGAAGCTGTTCATGTGACGGGAGGTTTTAGTCTGGATGGACCGAAGTCTTCTACCTGAGGGGAGAGGGGCAAACAGTACATGACCAGGGTGTGAGGGATCGGCTATGATCCGGCCAGCACGCCTCCGGGTCCTGGAGATGTACAGATCCTGGAGAGATGGGAGCTTGCAGCCGATCACCTTCTCAGCAGTGCGCACGACGTGCTGCAGCCTTAGTCTGTTCCTGGCAGTGGCTCCTGCGTACCACACGGTTATGGAGGTGGTGAGGATGGACTCGATGATGGCTGTGTAGAACTGCACTAACATCTTGGTGGGTAGCTTGAGCTTCCTCAGCTGCCGCAGGAAGAACATCCTCTGCTGGGCCTTTTTGATGAGGGAGCTGATGGTCGGCTCCCACTTGAGGTCCCTGGTGATGGTGGTGCCTAGGAAGCGGAAGGAATCAGCAGTGGTGATGGGAGAGCCTGTGAGGGTGAGGGGGGGCAGAGGGGTTGTAACTTTCCTGAAGTTCACAATCATCTCCACTGTCTTCAGAGCGTTTAGCTGCAGGTTGTTGTTGTTGCACCAGGACGCCAGCTGGGCCACCCCTCTCCTGTAGGCGGACTCGTCGCCGTTGGAGATGAGCCCGATGAGGGTGGTGTCGTCCACAAACTTGATCAACTTGACAGACTGGTGGCTGGAGGTGCAGGAGTTGGTATAAAGGGAGAAGAGTAGGGGGGAAAGTACACAGCCCTGGGGTGATCCAGTGCTGATGCTAGCAGAGTCTGAGACAGTCTTTCCCAGCCGCACAAGCTGCCTCCGGTCCGTCAGGAAGTCGGTGATCCACCTGCAGAGGGAGTCAGGCACGTTGAGCAGGGACAGCTTGCCAGCATCCAGGGGCAGGGACAAAGAGGAAAGGAGTGATCCACTGAGAAATTAAGGTTTGCAGGGAAATCAGGACAGTAATTACATCATATTAACATCATAACTATGACTAAGGCACACTTGTCTACAACTAAGCAATTCTACTTGGTTAATTATCTAATCTCACTACGTGACTCTAAAATGATAATAAAGTATGCAGATCTCTCATGGCAGGTAAACATCTGTAGTACATTATGAGGCCAATAATAAGGATGGAAATTCTGATGGTCGATGACTCAGTTCACATGGATATTGAGTCCTTATTTCCTGTGGAAGCAAAGGCAGATTATTGGCAGATTCCAAATGCACAGATGGTTCTTATCTGAGAGAAGCGTCACCACTCGTCCTTAGGGTAGTGCTGCTGGGGTTCATGACAGGTCAGATCTCTAGATCCACCGGGTACAGATTCCGCTACAAACACACGGGTATGTGGCGCTGTAAAAGAATGATGTTTGGAATTTCATCTGCACCTGAGATTTACCAGCACATTGTCAGATAGGTCCTACAAGGCATTGCAGGCATGTACAACACCTCTGATGACATCATCGTGTCAGACAAAGCCATAGAGCAGCCCAATGAGAGACTTCATCAGGTTCTACAGAGACTCCAAGAGAAATGGCTGACTTTGAACAGCAAAAAGTGTCAATTCCGAATGACAGAACTGGAATTCATAGGTCATGTGCTGTCCAAAAATGGAATTGGAGCAGCACAATCTAAGATTGAGGCGGTGGAAAACACACCGTCTGACAAATGCTGCTGAGGTGAGAAGTTTCCTAGGACGAGTGAACTATTGTGGCAGATTCACTCCCAGTTTAGCCACCACAACAGACCCACTAAGGAGGCTCATGAGAAAATTCTGTAAATGGACATGGGGATCCGAGAAGGAAACAGCATTTGTGGAGCTGAAAAGATAATTAGCCAGCTCACCTGTAATGGCATAGTACAACCAAGATGCAGAGATGCATGTAATTGTAGATGCTAGTCCAGTGGGATTAGGAGCAATAATGACTCAGAAACAAAGTCGTGGAACTCACAAGCCAGTGTACTATGACAGCCGTGCACTGCCTGATGTGGAGCGCCGCTATTTGCAAAATGAATGAGAAGCACTTGCAATAGTGTGGACATGTGAAAAGTTTCAGGTATTTCTCTACGGAAAAAACTTTGTGATGATTACAGATCACAAGCCTCTAGAGACAATTTTCTCACTAAAGTCCAAACCTCCAGCCAGGATTGAAAGATGGGCACTGAGACGACAGCCCTGTCGTTTCAAGGTGGCCTACAAGCCTGGACAACAAAATGCTGCTGATTCATTATCACACCTCACAGTTAACCCACCGGTGTCATCAAGCAAAACAGAAGATCACATACATCAGCTATCTCAACATGCTGTCCCCAATGCATTCACACCAAAACAACTGGAACAGCTGTCAGTGGAGGACCCTGTTCTAAAGGCACTTTTCCACTAGCCCAGCACACCTCGGCACGTCTTGATTCATTTCGACACGGTTCGGCTCGCTTTTGTCTCCATTACAACCGTGTTAAGCTGGGGTGGGTGGGATTTCTATAACAGCGAGGCGGCGCCACACTCCCGTGACGTAGAACACGCGACCCAAGCAAAACATAACACATGCAGCTGTACAAGGCGACTCCTCGGTCTGTGGCTTTTTTCACCGTAAATGCCAAAAAGGACCGCCAGACAAGGGTACAGGCAGTGAGATGAAATACTCTGGAATAGTTCTGCAGCTTCTGGGAGAGCCAAAGACGTGAGGATACAAACTAGGTCATATATGACGGTAAGCTAATGTTGCTAATGCTAGTTTGCTATAAGTACGTCGTACTACACTTTAATGTCTGCAAGTTATCGCTGTTAGGTACTAAAATATGTATGCTGTGTGTGTTTCAGATGGCTCTGTTGTGGGGAAATTACCGCTTCATTCATTCTGGGCGTTCAGCACAGCCTGTCACGGATGTCATCAGCCTGTCACTGATGTCAACACAGCTTCACAAACGATCAGTGGTTGTAGAGCTTAAGAATGTCTGTAGAAACGTTTATTTCCTGTACATCAAATTGCTCTGATCTGCGTGAAAATCAGGGAGAGACTGTTGAGACATCATGGACGTACCTGCTTCTGCAGCACTGAGTCTGAGGTGGTGTCATAGAAAAAAATGATCAGCTGACACAACTTGATCGCCATGTTAATAACTATATTAGCCACAAAATATATATTCAAAAAGTAAACAGTACTGAGTTAGGTATAATAAGATATATTTGACAGTTATGATGCATTTTAGGCCAAAACAAACTTGATCTAGGATTAAAAGCAATTAAAATAATGCAGTCACAAGGTTACATGGAAAATACTTGATTTACTAGATACATGTACTGTAGAAATATATATTCTCTGCATCAACAATGTACTAGACATGCATTCATGTAGTATTGCACTGGGAATTGCACTGACAATAAACCTCTGAAGTTTTTGCAGATGTCTCTTTTTTTTATATGTGAAGGTTACCACCATGTGGCATAAATTAAATACTGAAAGATTGGAAAAGCTGTCTAAGAATAATCCAGCAGTTTGAGAAATCACTTTTGATTTGGTGTAAGTCTGTCAACAGAATTATGAACCATAAAGCAGTTTGTGTTAAAATGTTAAATCCCATTAAACCTAATCCGGGGGCTTCCAATCATGTGTCATGGGGGGCCAAGACCCTGCAGGTTCTCTCTTCTACCCAGTCTCTTCAGCAGGTGTTCTCACTGATCAGTCAGTGGAAGAAGTTCAGTGGAATCTGCTGTTGAAGACACTGGTTGGAGGTAAAGCTTGCAGGGTCTTGGCCCTCCATGGCACATGATTAGACACCCCCGCCCAAACCCATTATGATGAAGAGCAGATGCTAATATGACCCAGAATTCCTCCATATACTGGTACTATCACTAAAGTATGCAGGGTCTTCTGCGGTGGCACATCCAACAATACAGTCTTCAGTTAATAAAATAATTGTTTTGGTTACTTTTTTCTTAAAAATGAGCCATTATTTTCAAGGTCACCGATAAATCCTTTGTACAGTTGACGCTTTTCCCACCGGTGTCTTAACAGACAAAATAGAAAATCATGATGCAAACACATAAGTCACTAAATTGTTTATTACAATCAGCAGCAAATTCCAGATTATTCAGAATGTGCAAAATTCAAACTGTAAAAAAAAAACTGGAATGGGTCACACACGCCAGCCACGCTGCCTCACTGAGAAGCAACTGGATCGGCCCCTCGTACTGGTCCTGGTTCAGCAGATCTTCAGCCTGCATCTCTGTAAATAGTGAGGCAAGGTCCAGTTGGGGTGGACAGTTTACCTCTTGCCTAGACAAAAGACAAATGGGTGGTGGTTAATTAAAGCAAGTTTAAAACATATTTAGGAAATACACTTGTTGCTAAAAGCCAGTGGTGGAATGTGAATTAATGAATGAATCTTTATTTCGGATTGATTAAAAGTAAAGATTAAAATAAAATAGAATAACAAAGGGGAAAAATCTAACAAGGTCAAATTAAACAATAACTCCTCTGATTATACAGTTCAACATAGGTTATCTGAAATGGGTGATGGCTGAAGCTGCAGCTTATATTGCCCACCATATTTCATCCAAGAATTCAAAAGAAAAATAAAACAGGAGGGATTACAATTTGAATGTGACAATAAAGTATTTCGTTGTTGTATTTAACCACAATTTTCATGTAGCTGCGCTTCAGTACATTTTACAA
Organism: Pholidichthys leucotaenia; assembly: GCA_020510985.1. Lineage (NCBI taxonomy): Eukaryota > Metazoa > Chordata > Actinopteri > Cichliformes > Pholidichthyidae > Pholidichthys > Pholidichthys leucotaenia. The sequence goes on from CM035842.1 coordinate 211,656,472, forward strand.
GGGCTGGGTTACATTTAAAATCATCTGTTTTTACTGTGGCCTCAGTAATCAGAATGAATTAATACATTCACTTGAATGGAATATAGTACTTTAACTGAAGGTTTGCATCACCGAGTATGGAGTCGCTCAGTCAAAATATGAAGTTTTTATCAATAAAAGTTTGTCTTGTCTGTAAAAGTGTCTCTTCTTGCCCTGGCTTCAAGTGTGGGCGATGTTTTGTACTAGCATTGCTAAAATATAAAAGGAAGCATTACAATGGGTCTCAAATATTTGTAATGTGTCCTGTTACTGCATGAGTTTATTGATGATAGACTATAAACTACACATATAAAGTAAATTATATTGACGACTGAACATCTCACATTCGCCAAAACATACAGTTATGAACATAACTCACAAAGGATCACACAAGTGATATGACAAAAAAATAAATACATTAACAAGCGGTTTATTTTACAGTTGATGTGCCATATTCACACAATCAAATAAATCTCAGTTCAGTCCCTTTTATATTAAGTGGAAATTGTGCTACTTTGGTTTTGACACTTTACCTATAAAAGCAAAGGATTTCAGTACGTTCCACAGTGGCGAGGTCCGTTGTGGGCTGGCTGCTTTCCTCTTGCCTAGATGAATGACAGAAATGGATGGTGGTTAGGTTCAAGCAAGTTCAACACTTAATACAGGCACATCTCAAAAATTAGAATACCATGAAAAAATTCAATATTTTTTTCACTCATTTCAGAAAGTGAAACCCATATTAGATTCATTACAGGGACAGTGATATACTGAAAGTGTTTATTTTAATATTGATGATTATGGCTACAGCCCATATTAACCAACACCTCAGCGGCCAACATTTATATTTAAAAACTATTTTTTAAAGTTAATTTTATGTAATATTCTATTTTTTTTGCCAAATTGAATTTGGGGTTTTCAGGGGCTGTAAGCCTTAATCATCAAAATTAAAATAAATAAACGCTTGAAATATATCACTGTCTGTGTAATGAATCTATATACAGTGGGGGAAAAAAAGTATTTAGTCAGCCACCAATTGTGCAAGTTCTCCCACTTAAATGATGAGAGAGGTCTTCAATTTTCATCATAGGTATACCTCAACTATGAGAGACAAAATGAGAAAAAAAAAATCCAGAAAATCACACTGAAGGATTTTTAATGAATTAATTGATAAATTCCTCGGTAAAATAAGTATTTGGTCAATAACAAAAGTTCATCTCAATACTTTGTTATATACCCTTTGTTGGCAATGACAGAGGTCAAACGTTTTCTGTAAGTCTTCACAAGGTTTTCACACACTGTTGCTGGTATTTTTGCCCATTCCTCCATGCAGATCTCCTCTAGAGCAGTGATGTTTTGGGGCTGTCGCTGGGCAACACGGACTTTCAACTCCCTCAAAAGATTTTCTATGGGGTTGAGATCTGGAGACTGGCTAGGCCACTCCAGGACCTTGAAATGCTTCTTACGAAGCCACTCCTTCATTGCCCGGGCAGTGTGTTTGGAATCATTGTCATGCTGAAAGTCCCAGCCACGTTTCATCTTCAATGCCCTTGGTGATGGAAAGAGGTTTTCACTCAAAATCTCACGATACGTGGCCCCATTCATTCTTTCCTTTACACGGATCAGTCGTCCCGGTCCCTTTGCAGAAAAACAGCCCCAAAGTATGATGTTTTCACCCCCATGCTTCACAGTAGGTATAGTGTTCTTTCTCCTCCAAACACGACAAGTTGAGTTTTTACCAAAAAGTTCTATTTTGGTTTCATCTGACCATATGGCATTCTCCCAATCCTCTTCTGGATCATCCAAATGCTCTCTAGCAAACTTCAGATGGGCCTGGACATGTACTGGCTTAAGCAGGGGGACACGTCTGGCACTGCAGGATTTGAGTCCCTGGCGGAGTAGTGTGTTACTGATGTAGCCTTTGTTACTTTGGTCCCAGCTCTCTGCAGGTCATTCACTAGGTCCCCCCGTGTGGTTCTGGGATATTTGCTCACCGTTCTTGTGATCATTTTGACCTCACGGGGTGAGATCTTGCGTGGAGCCCCAGATCGAGGGAGATTATCAGTGGTCTTGTATGTCTTCCATTTTCTAATAATTGCTCCCACAGTTGATTTCTTCACACCAAGCTGCTTATCTATTGCAGATTCAGTCTTCCCAGCCTGGTGCAGGTCTACAATTTTGTTTCTGGTGTCCTTTGACAGCTCTTTGGTCTTGGCCATAGTGGAGTTTGGAGTCTGACTGTTTGAGGTTGTGGACTGGTGTCTTTTATACTGATAATGAGTTCAAACAGGTGCCATTAATACAGATAACGAGTGGAGGACAGAGGAGCTTCTTAAAGAAGAAGTTACAGGTCTGTGAGAGCCAGAAATCTTGCTTGTTTGTAGGTGACCAAATACTTATTTTACCGAGGAATTTACCAATTAATTCATTAAAAATCCTTCAATGTGATTTTCTGGATTTTTTTTTCTCATTTTGTCTCTCATAGTTGAGGTATACCTATGATGAAAATTAGAGACCTCTCTCATCTTTTAAGTGGGAGAACTTGCACAATTGGTGGCTGACTAAATACTTTTTTGCCCCACTGTAATACACGGATTTCTCTTTCTGAAATGAGTGACAAAAAATATTGAAGTTTTTCATGACATTCTAATTTTTGGAGATGTACCTGTATTAGGGAAATACACCTGTGAAAGTCAGTGGTGGGATGTGACAAAAATGCTTCGTTTCCCTGACAAGCACTGCAGGATTCACAGAATAGGTGTGTGGGTCTATTCTGACGCTTTAGAAAATTATATAAATGACTTTATAAATCACTGGTTTGAAAAAGCAATTTTAATATGACGAGATTTCGGCTCCTGTGGTCCATTTCACCAGTATCCACAATATAAACACTGAGGGAAGCTAACCCCTGGCATGTGGAAACACATTCTAGCATTAAATTGCACACAATTTAATGCACAGCACCAAAGTGCAGGACGTACACAAACCAGGACTTTAACCAGGATTAACGTATTTCATCATTTTGCTCTCACAAGCGAATACTTAGGAGAAAACAAGCGCGAATCAGCAGTTGGTACTAGCTAGCTACTAGCTAAAACTCGTTAGCCAGCACAGAACAGCGCTGTATGGCTCAAAAAAAGTGAGCTTACCACCAACAGGATAAATAAGCGAACAGATGCACATTATTACAAATCACTCACCATTGATGGTTCTCTCATGTTCGCCTTCAGCTTGTCCGTAGTCCGGTTCTATGCTGGGCTGCCATCTGTATCGGTGCGGGTCACTCCTCACTGTGGATCTGCCACCAAGCAGAGAAAACTCTGCACCTCTTCATTGGACCACGGTGTAGAATTCCGCAAAACCTACAACGCTGTCTGTATTAATATTGTATTTACTCCGTGACCGAGTTAGACCGTGAAATATTGCAAATGGCGGTCGTGTGTAGATTCATCAGAAGACGGTCGCTTTCGTGACATTACGACCTGACCAATCAGCGGCGACCAGTCTTTTGACGTCACAACACGGCACGACTCAGCACGGTTGTACCCTGCCCTCGAGCAGGGACGAAAATCGCGCCTGTTAAACCGTGTTGGGGCTAGTGGAAAGAGTTACAAAGCGTGCTGAGCTGTCCCGTGTTGGGCTAAGCGGGGCTAGTGGAAAAGGCCCTTAAGTGTGTTCCAGAAATGTATAAGGACTGGTAACTTGGACAAGTGTGATGTTGAATATAAGACAGTGGAAAGTGACCTTTACACAGTGGGGAAAATCATTTTGAGAGGCTCTTGTATCGTTATGTTGCAGAGCAAATAACAAAGAACATTGATGTTAGCACACCAAGGACATCAAGGAATAGTAAAAACAAAGCAAAGACTCACAACTAAAATGTGGTGGCCTGGAATAGGCAAAGCACAAGAGTTAGTTAAGTCATGTCATGCCATGCTTGTCAACTTGGCACCTGAAATGCACAGAATGTTCTACAGTAAGAAGGGAGCTTCCAGCTAAGCCGTGGCAGATACTTGCCCTGGATATCTGTGGGCTGTTCTCGACAGGAGAGAATCTGTTGGTACTGATGAACTATTATGCAAGGTGGGTGGTTGTTGACATTCTCAGTAACCGTACCTCTGCAACCATTATCAAATGTATGAAACATTTGTGACCCGTGCTGGCAAAATGAGTCGGAATGCACACCGGATAGTTACGAGCTACAGGCACATGAAGTCATAAATCCTGATTCTTTCTTTGTTTGCTAGCAGCAAGTCCCGGGAAACCCCCGTCAGTGCCTGGCATCACTTGTAAAGCTTGGAACTCCTACTTTCTAAAAATACACATTTTTGCAAAAGACGTAACTCAGGACTGATCAAACGCGAGTTTTCAAACCAGCCAAAATATAAACAAAATCAGTTTATGCTGGTCTGTTATTGCACAATTCCTACAAATTATATATCATTTTGAAGGTTTTTCAATACAGAATATGAAAATAACGATACCTCAGTTTTGAAAATTTCCTCATTGCGACTCATTTTGCCAGCACGGGTCACATTTGTTTGCAACACATGATGCATCGTGATTGATAATGGAACTGCATTCCTATCAAGACACTAGGGCTGCAGCTATTAAGATAAGATAAGCCTTTATTAGTCCCACAACGGGGAAATTCCAGGATTGCAACAGCACAGGGATAGCAACACTCAGAGCAACAATCAGAAGGCAAGAAAAAAAAAAAAGCAAGCAAGCAAGTGCAGCTAATATACATATGTACATATTACTATATATATATATATAGTATATATATATATATATATATATATATATATATATATATATATATATATATATATACAGACACACAGTGTAGAGCATTGTAGCTGGATGGGATAAATATATGAGTATATAAACACACAGTACGGAGTATTGCAGCTAGATGGAATAAATATGTAAATATATAAACACAGTGCGGAGCAATGTAGCTAGATGGAATAATATGTAGATATATAAACACACAGTACGGAGCATTGCAGCTAGGTGGAAAAAATATGTAAATATATAAACACACAGTGCGGAGCAATGTAGCTAGATGGAATAATATGTAGATATATAAACACACAGTGCGGAGCATTGTAGCTAGATGGAATGAATATATAGATATATAAACATAAACATAAACACACCCAGTGTGGAGCATTGTAGCTAGATGGAATAAATATGTAAATGTATAAACACACACAGTGCAGAGCATTGTTGCTAGATGGGATGAAACAGCACAACCGTCTACTTAGTTATCCTACATGGTATGATTATGTGCCCATACATATTCTCACCCTCCGTAGCTACCGGTATTTTCCTAGTTGTATACCGGAGGGGACCATTGTGTAAGTCTATTGCATCTTTTGCATTCAAAAAAACTATTAGGTTGTTACATCTTTTTGCTATCTCTGCGAGCAGCCCTGTTTAGGTTGTACAGTCTGACAGCCGTTGGTAGGAAGGACCTGCGAAACCTCTCGGTTGTGCACCTGGGATGATGTAGTCTGCTGCTAAATGAGCTCCTCAGTGCATTCAGTATGTCCTGCATAGGGTGGAACTCGGACTCCAGCAGAGATGACAGTTTAGCCACCACCCTTCTCTCTCCTATCTCCTCCACTGGTTCAAGGCGCTGCCCCAGGATGGAGCTAGCTTTCTTGATCAGTTTGTTCAGTCTCTTCCTATCGGCTGCAGTAATGCCACTGCCCCAGCAGACCACTCCAAAAGTGATGGCTGATGCCACCACCGTGTCATAGAATGTCTTCAGCAGCGCCCCTTGTACACCAAAAGACCTGAGTCTCCTCAGTAGGAACAGCCTGCGCTGTCCCTTCTTGTAGAGTGCATCAGTATTGTGTGACCAGTCTAGTTTATTGTTCAGATGAACACCCAGGTACTTGTAGGATGTCACCATCTCAATGTCTGTTCCCTGTATATTTACTGGTGCTGTGAGGGGTTGTCCTTGCCTGCGGCAGTCCACCACCAGCTCCTTAGTTTTCCTCGCGTTGATCTGGAGGCAGTTCCGATGGCACCAGTCCACGAAGTCCTGGATAAGCCCTCTGTACTCAGCTTCATCTCCATTGGAGATGAGGCCAACGATCGCAGAGTCATCAGAGAACTTCTGTAGATGGCAGTGTGTTGTGTTGTGTGAGAAGTCCGCAGTATAAAGAGTGAACAGGAAGGGAGCCAACACCGTTCCCTGGGGGGGCCCCCGTGCTACTGATGATCGTGTCGGACACACAGTCCCGGGTTCTCACAAACTGAGGCCGGTTCGTGAGGTAGTCCAGGATCCATGATGACAGGTCCTGGTCCACCCCTGCGCGCAGCAGCTTGTCCTTCAGGATCATCGGTTGGATGGTGTTGAAAGCACTGGAGAAGTCAAAGAACATGATCCTCACCACATTCCCGGGCTTCTCCAAGTGGGACAGAGAACGGTGAAGGAGGAAGATCACCGCATCCTCCACCCCAATGCCATGCTGGTAGGCGAACTGGAGTGGATCCATCGCTGGTTCCACCAGGGGGCGGAGGTGAGCAAGGAGCAGTCTCTCCAGGGTCTTCATCAAGTGGGACATCAAGGCCACCGGTCTGTAGCTGTTCAAATGTTGATTATTTTACTAATCAAGTAACTTGTCACTGTAATCAAATGATTACTCCAGTAATCGGATACTTTTTGAAATTGTTTTTTTGTATTGAAGAAACTTGCATTGAACTTTCTTTCCTAAAGAGCAGCAGTAATTGTACCAAACACTCAATAACACAGGTACACATTTATTGCAGTGCTTATTGCATAGAACGTAACTTAAACGTTACATTACACCATAAAGTTCAGTTTTGTAGCCTTAGCTTCAACTTGCAACATAGCTAACCGTTCTGGTTTCTGTGAGAAATTTTCTAATTTCACTTCTTAATTGGTACAAAGATTTGCAAATAATTTGTTGCTGTTGTGCATGGGTGCCAACAGAACACATGCAAAACAATGACAGGCCCACCATCATTGTGTCATCTGTAAACTTGATGATGTGGTTGGTGCTGTAGGCTGGTACACAGTCATGGTTCAGCAGGGTGAAGAGCAGCGGACTGAGCACGCACTCTTGTGGGGCCCCTGTCCTCAGTGTGATGGTCTTGGATGTGTTCCTGCCAACCCGCACATTCTGTGGCCTCCCTATGAGAAAGTCCAGCACCCAGTTACAGAGAGAGGTTTTGAATCCCAAGTGTCAGAGTTTTTGTATCTGGTGCTGGGGGATGATTGTGTTGAATGCTGAGCTGAAGTCGAAGAACAGCATTCACACATAGGAGTTCTCTGAGTCCAGATGGGTGAGGGCTGGATGGTGAGCAGCAGAGATGGCATCTTCTGTGGGTCTGTTTAGTTTAGATTAGATTAGATAAGTCTTTATTAGTACCACAATGGGGAAATTCTAGGATTACAGCAGCAAAGGGATAGCAGCACTCAGAGCAATAGTAAATAAGATAAGAACTGGTTAGCCAAAGCAATAAATAAATATACATATGTACACAGTTATATACACAGTGCAGGAGCATTGCAGCTAGATGGTATCAACAGCATTACAGTTAGTTAAATTACCCTGGAGAATATGAATATATACCCAGAGAGTATATTTCACATTTGAATCACAGTGTTGGTGCCACCCTCAATAATAATTGTTATTGTTACAGTTGTGTATTGGAGAGGACGATCTCTATTGTGCAGAGTTGTTACGTTTAGTACATTTAGTACATTAGTCCTTGTTAGGTTATAAAGTCTGACAGCCGTAGATATGAAGGACCTGCAGAACCTCTCCGTAATGCACCTAGGATGGCACAGCCTACCACTAAATGAGCTCCTCAGTGCGTTCAGCGTGTCCTGCATGGGGTGGGACTTGGACTCCAGCAGAGATGACAACTTAGCCACCATCCTCCTCTCTCCTATCTCCTCCACTGGGTCAAGGCATCACCACAGAACAGAGCTAGCTTTTTTAATCAGTCTGTTCACTCTCTTCCTGTCAGCTGCTGTGATGCTACTGCCCCAGCAGACCACGCCATACGTGACGGCTGATGCCACCACCAAATCTTAGAAGATAGAGCCACTCAGCCCAACACCCACAGTTTTGAAGTCCATACTCTTGTCCCCCCACAGTGGTCCAGTGTGGTTTTGGTTCAGCCCGGTTTCCCCTATGAGTGGCAGTGGTATGTCGGAGCTGAGCAACAGAGCTCTACAGGAGCAGCTGTCAGTCATCATGGCAGCGCTGACCAAGGTGGCGGTGGCACCGATGTCAATATTTTTCATAACTTTTGATATTTTTTACATAATCTTCCACTTTATTCATAAATTTGGTTTCTTTTTTTTGTGTAAATTTGTTACTTTCTCCACTAAAATGCAGCCTTTTTTGCACATAAATTTGTTGAAGTTTTCCAAGAAAATTGTAGCTTGTAGCTGCCCCAGCAGACCACTCCAAACGTGCTGGTTGATGCCACCACTGAATCGTAGAAGGTCTTCAGGAGTGCCCCTTGCACTCCAAAAGACCTGAGTCTCCTCAGGAGGAACAACCTGTGCTGCCCCTTCTTGTAGAGTGTGTTGGTATTGTGTGACCAGTCCAGCCTATTGTTCAGGTGAACACCCAGGTACTTGTAAGATGTCACCATCTCAATATCTGTTTCCCCACCACCAGTTTCTAGGTTTTCCTCGCACTGATCTGGAGGTAGTTCCACAGGCACCAGTCCACAAAGTCCTGAATAAGTCTTCTGTATTCTGCATCATCCCCATCAGAGATGAGGCCAACGATTGCAGAGTTGTCAGAGAACTTCTGTAGATGGCAGTGTGGTGTGTTCTGTGAAAAAATATTTGACCTGTATGCAAATTGAGATGAGTTGTGGGAGGGAGAGAGGATAGATTTGATGTTCTGCATGACCATCCACTGGAAGCACTTCATTATGATGGGGGTCAGTGCTACGGGCCGGTAATTGTTGTAGCTGGATGGGACGGGCTTCTTTAGGACTGGTATTATGGTGGCAATTTTGAAACATGTGGGGACAACAGCTTGACTCAGGGAGATGTTGAAGATGCTGGCCAGGACATTCTTGAGCTCCTCTGCACAGTCTTTCAGAACGCAACCTTTTGTGTTGTCTGGTCCAGCTGCTTTGCATGGGTTGATCTTGGAGAGGGTCCTCTTCATGCTAGTCGGATCCAGACTTATGGCCTGCTCATCTGGAGGACGAGTGGTCTTCTGTGCTGATGTGCTGTTTTGTGTTTCAAAGCAGCCAAAGAAGTTATTCAGGTTGTAAAGCAGTGTGGTGTCACTTGCACAGGTCTGAGGTGGAGGTTTGTAGTTGGTGAGGGTCTGTATGCCACGCCAGAGGGAACGTGCATCTCTGGTGTTGCTGAAATGGCCGGATATTTTCTTGCTGTTCTGTCGTTTTGCCTCCTTGATGCCACAGGACAGGTTGGCCCTAGCTGTTTAGTTTAGTTTGTTTATTTCAAAGGGACATTGCATACTAATGAACATTAATACAAATGTAAGCATGCCAGAATTAGCAATACTGCTAATCTGTTGTTAGTCCTGCAATGTCACTGGCCCTGAAGGCTGTGTCCTGAACCCTCAGGAGCCTGTGGACCTCTGCTGTCATCCGTGGCTTTTGGTTGACACGAACAGTGATGGTTTTGCAGTGAGTGACATCATCAGTGCATTTAGCTATGTATGCTACAACAACCTCAGTGTACTCCTCTAGGTTTGTGAGTCCATTGTGAGTGGCTGCATGCTTGAAAGTGTCCCAGTCTGTAGTGCTGAAGCAGTCTTTCAGAGCATCAGAGGCCCCCTCTGACCACACACGTAACTGCTTTTTTGTTGGTCTGATGGCTTTCACTCTAGGTCTGTATGCAGGCCTTAACAAGCTGGTGATGTGATCAGAGAGACCCAGGTGGGGGAGGGGAGGCTCTGTATGCTTTCTTGTGAGTTGTGTACACCAGGTCCAGCAAACTGTCTCCTCTTGTTGGGAAGTCTACATCTTGGTGTAGTTTTAAATCTGCATGGTTAAAGTCTCCTGCTGTGATGAGGAAATCGTCTGGATGTGCTGTTTGTGTCTCACTGATGGCCTGATAGAGCTCCTTTTGTCATGAATCCAGGTTCTGACTTATTGTTATGATTTGCCCTAGTTTCCTCCTGACAGCTCTGGCACGCCCCCTCCTCCTGTCAAGCACCGTCAGCTGCACTGTCACGGGTGCTCACACACATACACACACCCACATGCACACACACACACACACACATGCACACGCTCCATTCACTCTCATTCACACGCTCTCTCACACACCTGGTGTCAATCAGTTCTGCCCACGCATTCTCGCACCGGCAATCTCTTTCCTCGTTAGCTTCAGGAGTATATGTTTGCCGCTTCTGAGGAGAGAGACTGTCGGGGCATTCACCTCCATACACGGCAGCCAATTCTCCCCATATGTTTCCACTACCTTCATTGTTCTCCAGCCCGTCACTTCTGTCGGATTATTTCCCTTGGTGTTTCGGCTGGCTCTGCTTCCCATCTTCTTCCTCCAGACTGCTCGGTCGACTCGGATTGCTCCAGCCCTGTAAGTGTCATTTTGTTTCGCCTTTCTTTTTCGTGCTGTTTGCAGCCCTGCAGCGCTAGGCTTATTGCCTTTCCTTTTTGTGCTATATGGTCCTGCAGCACTAGGCTCCTTTGGCCGGGCTGTAGAGCATCCAGTAGGTGCCCTGTATGTTTGGTGGCCTCATTCTGCCATTGCACCTCTCTGTATTTTTGTGTGTTTAAACTGAACTGAAACTTGGTGGTTATTGAATTGAGTTTTTGTGGTGAAATTAAATAAACATGACACTCTCTACTCCTACAATTGGGTTTTTTATTTTCTCTCTCGTGCACCGTGTTATGGCGCACGGAGGTTTGTGACACCTTTTGTGCTTTACTTTTCTCGCCGATGGCAGTGGGCGGAACATACTCGGCGACTAGCAGGATAGATGAAAATTCTCTCAGAATGTAAAAAGGTCGGCACTTGATGATCATAAACTCCACTTCACACTTCTACCCTCAGGCCGGAGGTACAGAAGTGTGAAGCACTGAGGAATATCAATCCCCGCAAGGCAGCAGGACAAGACAACATCCCTGGGCGGGCTCTCAGAGCATGTGCTGCCGAGCTGACTGATGTTCTCACAACCATCTTTAACATCTCCCTCAACCAGAACATAGTCCCCTTCCTGCTTTAAAACCACAACCATTGTCCCCCTCCCCAAAAGGAGCCCGCCGACCTGCCTGAATGATTACAGGCCAGTAGCACTCACTCCAATCATCATGAAGTGCTTCAAGAGAGTGGTGCTGCTCCTCATTCAGGACAGCATACCCTGGACTCCTTGCAATACGCTGACCGGCCCAACAGGTCCACCTCAGACACCGTTGCTGCTGCACTCCACTATTCATCTTAAAGTTCGCGGATGACACAGCAGTGATAGGACGCAGCACTGGTGATGATGAAGCGTCCTACAGGAGGGAGGTGGCCAGCCTGGTGTAATGGTGTGGACAAGAAACAACACAGACAAGAAAAAGGAGATGATAGTGGACATGACGAAAGGGAGGAGACCTCATCAGCCACTGTCCATCCGGGAGCTTGAGGTGGAGAGGGTAAGCAGCTTTAAATACTTGGGCATCCACATCAGCGACAACCTTACATGGACACACAACACCACAGAGCTGGTTAAGAGAGCTCAACAGCGGCTGTATTTTCTGAGGAGGCTGAAGAAGTTTGGCATGTCCCCCAAGATCTTCAACAACTGCTACAGCTGCATCATCGAGAGCATTCTGACCAACTGCATCACTGCGTGGTACAGCAGCCCTACTGCTTCGGACCACAAATGCCTTCAGAGAGTTGTGAAGACAGCGGAGAAGATCATCAGGACTCCACTCCCCTCTCTGCAGAGCATCTATCACCGCAGAGTCCAAAGGAGAGCTGCCTCCATCCTCCAGGACTCCACCCACCCCCAGCACAGAATGTTCACACTTCTACCCTCAGGCCGGAGGTACAGAAGTGTGAAATGCAGGACATCCAGACTAAAAAAAACTCCTTCTTTCTCACTGCCATCAGACTCCTGAACAAATAACACAATTCCGGACACAGCTTCGAAAATAGGAATTCACACACTGGATGCTAAATTTGCACATTGTTCATTTGCACACTGTACATAGTCTCACCCCGTCTCATGTCCATGTCATCTCTGCTGCTAAATTATCACTGTACAGTCTACTGGGTATTATCAGGGCACACAGCTTTACACAGAGGAATTTTCACACTGGATGCTAATTTGTACATTGCTCATTTGCACATTGTACATAGTCTCGTGCCACCTCACGTTCATATCGTCTCTGATATTAAAATTACCATTGTACAGTCTATTGGGTATTATCAGAGACAAGTCATACTTACTCAATTAATTTTTAATTTACTCAGGGACGTTATAGTCAGCCAGTGAATTTTCATTCTTCTTGTTTCCTCTAGTTTTAACTGCTTTAACTGTCTTAATTGCTTTTAAAGTGTATTTATTAGTATTAGTATTAAGGTGTGTTTATTAGTATTAGAATTGATGTCTACTTATCACCTTGGCGTCCATTGTGGACAGCAGAGTGAGAATTTCATTGCTCAGGAAATGTTGCATTTCTTAACTGTGCACATGATAACAATGGTCAACACCAAATTTATTTTCTGGGGTTTTTTAGCTGATTTAGGACAATTTTGATGTGCTGAATCCAAAAATCACATTGGTTTTGTTCAACCAGGTCAACTTTTTGAACTATGGCCACATGATTTTTACGTTTTTGTTTACATGTACGGGTATTTTCACTTTATATGATGCAAAATTCTTTTTTATTTCTTGAAATTCTCTGAATTTTGAACAGTGATGATGTAACATTCAATTTACATGTACTTATCTTTATCAGTGTCTACTATTCAATTTACAGTACAACTGTACAACTGCTGTACAAATGCTTACAACTTAGCATAAAAACCTGAACTGATCGAGAGAATCGGATGTCATTATCGGATTCAGTGGTGCAAAATTGTCTGAAATCAGTTGAAAAAACACAGACAACTTACAAAAAAATATTTTTGTTATGTCGTGTAATAAAACCTTTGAATCTTGAATCTATGGAGGACAGTGTTTATGAACAAACACTGTTCTCTCTGACTTTCTTCATTTTTGGTTTCATTTTTGCCATCGCTCTGTTGCTCTGACATTTTGCCAATAAATAAACCCGCATCTTGTTTACATAGCGTGACTGGAAGAAGGTCATACCAGAAAAGAAACTGTCATTCTTGAAAAATATGAAAGGAGAATGATGCGTCATGTATCATTTGTGAAAAAGTGGATTTGACAGAACCAAGAGACAAAACACTCTGTAGGCAAGACGTCCAGAGAGAGTCAGACCAAAGCCAGCACATGTGACAGACTGTCACATGAAAGAATACAGGAAGAAGAATGTAAAAGTGGTCAAACTTATGTTGAAATGAAGATTTTGTTTGATTTGTTCTCACAACATGTGACACGATTCTTGGTTTATGGAGATGCAAATTTAATTTACAGTTCCAGTTCAACACGAAAAGGAACCACTCCCCTCCCTCACACAATCCAAATTAGAGTTCAAGAAGGTCACGCATGGCTGAACAATTACAGGAAACATTGGGGATATTACCAGAACAACGCGGTCGCATTTAAGGTTGTATATTAACAAAAAACAAACAAAAAAACTGTCATCCCCTTGTAGTGGTGTGGGTCGAGCTTCACAAACAATTAAATCTCAGTTGATGGGGTGCTGATGAGGTCATTCAAGAGAGATCACACTCATCAGACAGACACGATACCTTCTGACAGTTAATTTCAGCACATTTGCACACTGCCTACAATTGTGTGTGGGGGTGTGTGGGGGGGGGGGTGTGTGTGTGTGTGAAGGAGAGGGGCCGTAAATTAACTTTTGTTTGTCCCGACCACCCACAGTGGCAAAATTCTATCAGTCATTCACATTTTGACCAGCCACTGGGCCTCATGAAAGAACATCCTAGTATTAGGATGAGGGTTAGGGTTAACCCTAACCCTAACCCTGCAACCCCCCCCCCCCCCAGCTTCCTTCCTCTATTTCTCACTGAAAAAAAATCAACATTCTTTGTCCAATATCTCCACTATCTCTCCTCTCCACATGTCCAAACCATCTCAGCCTTGCCTCTCTTACTTTGTATCCAAACCGCTGAAGCATCATCTCAGTTTGGCTCAGCAACAATTATTCTTCTGCTTAAAGACATTTTTGTTTCATCCAGGAATAACGCAAAGAAATGGATTTTCTTCCCCCAGGCCACAGCTGAAATCCCCTTTCTTTTGTTAAAACCAGCCTAAGGAATTTCCCCAATGTCCGGCTTCACTTTTATTGCCCCCATAAAACCTGCAACAGATCCACGACTCAGCTAATTTCCTTAAACTCTGGAAACGCTGGATTTAACTAGTGAACTTTAAAGTACATTATTACAAACTCAATTCTAAACCTTCATTCTTTTCAGAACTATGAAAATGCAGATGGACTCTGATGTTTTTGATGTGGAAAATATGTGTGAAATGCATTAATCTGTGATTTTCTATATATGCATGCTAATGTTTATATGAATGTTTATTCCTGCATGTTGATTTAGAAGCACTGCTTATAATTTGTACTAATCACTAAAGTTATCTTAGTTTAATACATAAAGGGAAATATTAACTTCCAGTATGTATCAAAGTTTTGCCTCGATATCACATGTGACTCCAACAGCCAATCTCTGCATGACAACTCTTCATTCCAAAGCGCTCCCAAACAATAGACTGTTTGTTCATTGGACTAAAAGTTCATCGAGCCCGCCCACGAAGGACGCTCATTGGCTGAGTTTCCGGTCAGGCCGGAAACCCGCGAAACTCAACAGAGCTTATATAAAGGAGAGAGACTCTTTTCATCCCTCTTTTTCCCCGGATTTCTTTCCGGCTGCTCGTTTTTTTCTGATCTCCTCCATTGTCTACACACAGCAAGGAAGAACAAAGGACCGTCTGACCACGCGTCGCTTTTCTGAACACAGAGCAGATAACTCGTAATTTGTTTATGTCACTTTGTATTTTTTTTCTTCCTCTTAAATACCTAGGAATTCCTATTTCTTTGAGCTCAATTCTTAATCGGAGTTAAACTCCAATTTTTATTTATCACTTTTTCTTTGTTAAACTTTCTGTAAAACCACCGTTTGTTTGATTTTAATGTAAACTTAATCTTGACTTTATTTTATAATATTTTTCTTGACCAAGCACCCACCAGAAGCTACTATTTTTATCTAAAGTCCGAAAGTTTGTTTTTTTTAATTTGAGATCGGATTAGATATCATTAATTATTCCCGAAAACCTCTACAGCTGCTTGTCTACCAGGAAGAAAAGACACAGCTGAGGAATCAACGCGCAGCTGTCCATCACACGCTGAATAAGCATCGGCACCATCTGGCTAGAACTCAGTTTCAACTCTGGGTCATACAGTCCAGAATCCAGCCCTCTTCGACCGCTTGAATCTAAAGGTCGAACTGTGGACCCTGAAATATCTGCGGGCAGATATTTCTCCTAACATCCACGAAATCTTGGGCTGAGGACGACGACCGAACCATCGACCGAGGAGCACGTGAGCTGCAAACTTTAATTCCACTGCTGAATTAACGTCTGAGGTTCGGTAATAATTTGTATATCTAATCAGATGCAAATTAAGAAGCCCTTAACATAACTCTTCTTTTCATTAAAATTCCGTTTTTATTTTCTTAAGATTAATTTAGGACTTTTTCATAATTAATAAACTTTCTCCATAAATTTGCGGGTTTTTTTTGTTTTTTTTTAATAATCTGTTAACTCAAACTGATAGAAATTCATTTCTCAGTTTAACCCTGGTTCCGAAAATATTGACATTGTTAATCTATCATTTACAAGATTGATTTTATGATTAATGAAATTACTGCCATGTCTGTTAATCATTTCATTTAATAACTAGAAAAGCACTTGGAGAGCGCAGACCTCCGCCAAGCGCCACAATTCCCCCCCATACAGTGTTTGTGTGTACGTTTTCAGATTCCTTGAGCATGTAAACATATGACTAGCAATTGGATTCACAATGATTATTACCTCCGCCAGGCCGAAAAGGCCAGGAGGAGGTAATGTTTTTGCCGGGGTTTGTCTGTGTGTTTGTCTGTTTGTCTGTCTGTCTGTCTGTCTGTTTGTCTGTTGGTTAGCAAGATAACTCAAAAAGTCTTGGACGGATTTCCATGAAACTTTCAGGCGTTGTTGGAAATGGTACAAGGAAGAACTGATTAAATTTTGGGGATGATCCGGATCATCGTCTGGATACAGGAATTTTTTAAAGCATTCTTTTTAACACTGTGACATACGGCTATTTTCAACATGTGCGCAGGCGCAATGGAGGGCGCTGGTCATCGTGTCTGACCAACATAAACTCCGCGTTCTTCAACGTTTTAGGCACAAAAGCACGCGGAAAACACTGGTGGGCTGGGCCCGCCACCGTGCCCGTGTTTGCGCGACGCTGCAAAAGCTGAGACGGCCAGCTGTCCACCGCCGGATTATTTGGCAGAAATTCCCCGGCCAGCCATAGGCGCTGCGCAAAAACGAGCTGCTCGGCAGCGTGCTGTGTGCCTGTGTTTGCGCAACGCTGCAAAAGCTCAGACGGCCAGCTGTCCGCCGCTGGATTATTTGGCAGAAATTCCCCGGTCAGCCATAGTAGCTCCGCAAAAAGAAGCTCTCTGCCGGGGAAGTTTCCAAATCATCTTTGGCCACGGAGCGCAACCCCAATAAAGATAAAGATTAGATGTACCACGAAGGTCGAGTGCAAGCAAGATGTTTGTGTCTGTGAACATTCTGTCTTTTGGCGAGTTGATACGTAACAATGTTTACAGTTTGATGAGAAGGTTGCTGCCATGTAACAATCATCTTATATCAGCAATTGTCATCTCGTCACTCACACTTCACTCCAGCATTTGGAAGTGGTGGCGTTCCATTTTATGCTGAGTCCAATATTGTATGTTATTGTTGTTACAAGACCGCCGACTGTCTGCTGATCTGTATATACTTTTATTTATTTATTTTCTACTCCTTTTAGTTCTGCATTTAATATGAACCCTGAGTTTGAAATAAACGTTTGAATTTTGAATAAAACCCACGCCAACCCGTCTACCTAATTGGCATCCGTCAGTGAAGCCCTCAGTGCTGCTTTCAGTGATCTAAAACGCTCACATAACCCATTGGCCTGTGTGTCGTACGCAGTTGTGTCATGGCGTCTTTTGTTTTTTCTTTTGAATTCTTGGATGGAACATGGGTGGGCAATATAAGCTGCGGATTCAGCCATCACATATTTCGGATAACTTATGTTGAATTGTATAATCAGAGGAGCTATTGTCTAATTTGACCTTGTTGGATTTTATTACCCCCTTTGTTATATTATTCACTTTCTTTTAACCTCTACTCTTAATCTATTCAAAATAAAGATTAATTCATTCATTCATTCAATTGCAACGCCCCCAGCCTGGGAGTTTGCAGATGCAGGACATGGACACAACACCAACACTTCAGTTTATTACCTCCGCCAAGGAGGTAATACTTTTACTGCTGAACCACTAATCCTATCATTGTGAATCCAATTGCTACTCAGATGTTTTCATGGTCAAGGAATCTGACAACGTACACACAAACACTGTATGGGGGGAACTGTGGCGCTTGGCGGAGGTCTGCGCTCTCCGAGTGCTTTTCTAATTTGTTTATTTGACAGGGACAGTGCAATAAACACACAATTAATAATCAATGACAATCAATCTGATAGTGATAGGATTAGTGGTTCAGTAGTAAAAGCATTGCCTCCTTGGCGGAGGTAATAAACTTAAGTGTTGCTGTTGTGTCCATCTCCTCCACTGACGGATGCAAATTGGGTAGACAGGTTGCCGTGGGTTTTATATTATATTATTACCTCCGCCAGGCCGAAAGGCCAGGAGGAGGTAATGTTTTTGCCGGGGTTTGTCTGTGTGTTTGTCTGTGTGTTTGTCTGTTTGTCTGTCTGTCTGTCTGTTTGTCTGTTCTTGTCGTTCTTCTGAGATTGCTCCAGATTTTCTTTGAGTGTTTCATTCTCTTCTTGGAGAAATAGAGTTGTTGTTTGTTGATTTGCTAGTTGAGTTGCTATTTTACTTTTACTGATGAACTGTGGGACTCTATTCTTGGCCAGGTTCATACTGCATCAATGTGTGCTCATCACGCTCTGATTCAATTTAAGATTGTACACCGGGTGCACCTGTCCAAGGTTAAGTTATCACGTATTTACTCGGATATAGACCCAACTTGTGAAAAGTGTGGTAGCGCTCCTGGCACTTTGCTTCACATGTATTGGTCCTGCCCTTCATTGATGAATTTTTGGCATTCTGTTTTTATTACTATGTCTGACGTCCTGCAATATCAAATTAAACCTGATCCATTATGCGCCATTTTTGGTGTGGCTCCAGAACTTGTCTTGCCAAATTCCAAATTAAAAGTATTCAAATTTTCATTATTATTGGCTAGACGTGCTGTATTACTGAAGTGGAAAGACTCTTCGCCCCCTTCACATTTACAGTGGATAAAAGATATAATGTCCTATTTGGATTTAGAAAAAATCAGATACACAGTTCGTGGCTCTGAAAACAAATTCTATAAATTATGGCGCCCGTTTCTTGATTTCTTTGAAGACCCACGATTATAGTTTCTGAGTAGCTCATATCCCCTTTACCCCACCCCCACCTCACACACACAATTTTTCTTTTTTTTTGTTGTATTTTTTTATTATTGTTTATTTAAAGGTTTTTGTGTTTTGTGTGTGTTTTGTGTTTGTGAAGCATCCACATTTGTTAGTTTTAAATTCTAGTTTTGCACTGTTTGGTTAAAACAAAAATGAAAATTTCTAATACTTTGTATTGTATTGATACTTCAATTAATAATAATAAAAAGACCTTTGAAAGAAAGAAAGAACTGGGCCAAGCCAAAACGAAAGGTCAACGATCCTCAGGTGGATTCTCCAGAACAGCCTCATCGTTAGAGCCTCTTGTTAGCCTTAGCATACCCACTGTTAACTCGGTCAACACCGCTAAACCGAAACGCCAGGTCGTCGAACCACAAACCGTTACCAAAATTTTGCAAGACACTGTGTTGGTTTTGAATGCTTGCTCCGAAGCTTCAGTCAAACTCAACAAGGTCTTGAACTCTTTGCTCTTTGTGTTAGACGTTGACTATGCTCACATACAGCCAATGTCTATGTTACTCTCAGAAGTAGCTAGAAACATTAGCTTTTCGGTTAACACTTTAGCAATGAACATGCAATCACATAATCTTATCCTTTGTGCAGTAAATCCAGATTTACTTTTCATTGCCATTCAAAGCTTGATGATGACATCCCATGTCCACTCAGTTTTTCTGAACAAAAGCCTCAAACACCCTATGATTTGGACATCTGTGGAACCATGGTTTAGTCTAGCTAAACCAATTCAATTTGAACCTCCTTGAGCTACTACCTCAATATTGACTAGTCTAAACTCCTACCTCAAATATGAGAAAGGATTTTTGTAATTTGCTTTTGACCTGGAATCCTAAGATTTTTGAATACATGCATACGTATATACAAATATACTGTATATCCTTTACACTCTATTTAAGATAAGATAAGATAAGCCTTTATTAGTCCCACAATGGGGAAATTCTAGGATTGCAACAGCACAGGGATAGCAACACTCAGAGCAACAATCAGAAGGCAAGAAAAAACAAGAGCAGCTAGTATACATAATAATAATAATAATAATAATACATTTTATTTGAGGCGCCTTTCAAGACACTCAAGGACGCCGTACAATAAAAACAAAGAATAAAACATTTAAAAACACATCACAAGTACAGAAAATCACAGAGAATAAGCCTTAGTAAACAAAAAAGTCTTGAGATGAGATTTGAAGGTGGAGAGTGAATTTAAATTCCTGAGGTCCGGTGGGAGGGAGTTCCAGAGGCGGGGGGTGGTGCAACTGAATGATCGAAGGCCCATGGTGGTCATACGTGCAGAAGGGACAATGAGATTGATGGTATTTGATGATCTAAGAGTTCTGGATGGTATATGAACGGAGAGGAGTGCAGCCAAGTATGGGGGGGGCGAGGTCATGGAGGGCTTTGTAAGTGAGAAGGATGATTTTATAGTCAATGCGGTGTTTGATGGGAAGCCAATGGAGGTGCTGCAGAACCGGGGTGATATGATGGGTGAATGGAGTTCTAGTAATGATCCGGGCGGCAGCGTTCTGAACCAGTTGAAGTTTTTTAAGCATTTTGAGGGGGAGACCAGAAAGAAGAGAGTTACAATAATCCAGACGGGAGGTAACAAGAGAATGGACCAGGATAGCGGTGCTGGCAGGGGTGAGGGAGGGACGGAGACGGTTGATGTTACGTAAATGAAAAAATGCTGACCGGGTGACATTATTGATATGGGATTTGTAGGAGAGGGTGGTGTCCAGGATTACCCCAAGATTTTTGACTTGAGGGGAAGGGGAAACAGTAGTATTATCAATAGTGATGGTGATATTGTTTGACTTTGAAATGGTGGATTTTGAACCGACTAAAAGGACTTCTGTTTTATCACTGTTAAGTTTAAGAAAGTTGGAAGAAAACCAGGAGGTGAGTTCATGGAGGCAGTCACAGAGGGAGGTGGAAGGGAGGTTGGAAATAGGTCTGGAGGAAAGATATAGCTGGGTGTCATCAGCGTAACAATGAAATTGAATATTAAATTTACAAAAAATATGACCAATAGGAAGAAGATAAATGATGAAAAGAATTGGACCAAGAACTGAACCTTGGGGGACACCAGAAGAAATGGATGATGGCTGGGATGTGTATGATTTTAACTGGATGAATTGGGAACGATCAGAAAGGTAGGATGTGAACCAGTTTAAAACAGTACCAGAAAAACCAAGAGATGTCAGTCTATGGAGGAGGATGGGGTGAGAAATGGTATCAAAGGCTGCAGTCAGGTCAAGAAGGATGAGGATGGAGAGGAGCCCAGAGTCTGCTGACATTAACAAATCATTTGTGATTTTAAGAAGGGCCGTTTCTGTGCTGTGGTGGGGACGGAAACCGGACTGGAACTCTTCATAAATATTATTAGAGGAAAGGTAGGAGTGGACTTGGGCTGCTACAGATTTTTCCAAAATCTTAGACAAAAATGGCAGATTGGAGATGGGACGAAGGTTGTTTAGATTGTTGGGATCCAGACCAGGCTTCTTGAGTATAGGGGTAATGGCAGCTGTTTTTAGGGGTGAGGGGACTAGACCAGTAGTGAGGGAGGAGTGGATGATATGAGTAATAAGAGGTGCAAGTGAGGACAGAGATGCTTTGACGAGAATGGTTGGAAGGGGATCTAGACGACAGGTAGATGATTTGGATCTGCTTATCAGTTCAGAAATAGCAGTGATGGAGGGAAGAGTAAATGCAGAAAAGGGGAAGGTAGGAGACACAAGAGGAAATGTTGATAAAGAATTGTGAGAGATCATTGGGACAAGCTGTTGATGAATATTCTGAATTTTGGAGGTAAAAAAATGAAATCAAATTATCACAAAACGCAGGGGAGACCATGTGCGGGGGAAGGGAGTCCGGCGGTTGAGTGATGGTTTTCAGTAAGGAGAATAGGGCCTTAGTGTCATCTTCATATGAACTAATCAAACTGGTGTAGTAAGTGGATTTGGCGTGTTTGCAGCAGTCCTTGTAATGAGTGATATGATTTCGGTACATTTCTTGATGAGCAGTTAAACCAGTTTTCCTAAAGAGACGTTCCAACTGGCGTCCCTTGGCTTTAAGTTGTCTGAGAGCAGGAGTGAACCAACGTGAAGAACGGGTAAATGTGACTGATCTGGTTTTCAGGGGGGCCAAGTTATTGAGAAGACTCTGAAGACTGTTATTATAGTATGAGACAAGTTCATCAGGACTGGAGAGACTGTCAGGGTGGGGTAGAGATTTAATACCAGCTGAAAGAGTGTCCAGATTAATGTCCTTGATATTATGGAAAGAAATGTCACGGGAGGACTTGTTTTTTAAAAGAACCAGATTAACATCAAAAGAAATTAACAAATGATCAGAAAAGGGAAGCACATCTGTTTTACAACCGGTAGGAATAACACCTAAACAGCAAATTAAATCAAGGGTGCGTCCTTTTGAATGAGTTGGAACAGTGATAAACTGTTGAAAACCAAAACTGTTAAGACAGAACATAAAATCCCTGGTAAGGTTATTATTTACATCGTCTATGTGTATGTTAAAATCACCAATAATAACTATATTGGGAGAGCATGAAGAAAGCTCAGCCAAAAAAGATGAAAATTCATTTATGAAGTCCTTGTTAGGCTTTGGTGGACGGTAAATTGCTGCCACATTTGTAGAAACAGGACCAGGCAGCACTGAGACCACAGACTCAAACGAGGAGGAGGCGGGGACAGACACCGGTGAGACTCTCCATTGCTCGTGGGAAAACAACGCGAGACCTCCTCCCCGGCCAGAGTCACGTGATTTGCAATTGTAAACAAACCCAGGCGGATTAGCTTCATTCAAAGAAACGTAGTCATTTGGCTGTTGCCATGTTTCAGTCAAACATAAAAAATCCAACTCACG
Organism: Pholidichthys leucotaenia; assembly: GCA_020510985.1. NCBI lineage: Eukaryota > Metazoa > Chordata > Actinopteri > Cichliformes > Pholidichthyidae > Pholidichthys > Pholidichthys leucotaenia. The sequence goes on from CM035842.1 coordinate 211,679,214, forward strand.
GTCGACAATGAGATCCTGGACGAGTTGCCCCTTACCAGTCAGCGAGCGGATATTCAGCAGGCCGAAACTTACAGCAGTGTTGGTGTTGACAGCAGGGCTAGTTGACCTAGCCAGGCTAGCTAGCACACTGTGATCAGCAGTCCGACCGGTGTTCCAATGAGGGCGTCTAGAAGTAGACCAAATAGACTTTATCTGGTTGGAGTTATCTGAATGATAACTCCAACGAGAGCCCCGGTGGATGCATTTTGGCCGGGGGAAGACAACGATGTCCGGGTGGAGATGAAGCAGAGATGGCGGCGGCCCAGCCTGCAGGAAGCGGATTCGGAGGACCTCTGCCTCCAAGTACTGGAGGATCCCGGTCACAGGGAGACGGATGAATGACAGGAAAACCCAGGCGAGCACAAACCAGAGGTAAATCACACCAGAAGCGAGAGAAAAATGCATGTTAACTGCGGGTTAACTCCAGTAGCCGATGGTAGCCGATGGTGTAGCAGTAGTTAACTCCGGGTTAGCTTCTACTAACCCGATCAGTAAATAATCAGTTGGTGACTTTAGCAAACTATAATGAGTCACATAGGAATCCAAAAAACTCAAGAAGAGTATCACTGCAAAGGACAGATGTCCAGGGAATACAAGCGTCAGGAAGTCAGAAAACACACAGGGAGCGCAAGTACCGGAGCGGCAGCCAGTATGCGCCAGCTCACTCAGCTCACTCCATACATATGTACATATTAATATAAATATATATATAGACACACAGTGCGGAGCATTGTGGTTGGTGGATGTGCAGCAGAAAGTCTAAGCTCTCTCTCCGCGGATGCGGCAGGCCAGCTGGATGTCTTTGGGCATGATGGTGACCCTCTTGGCGTGGATGGCGCACAGGTTGGTGTCATCGAAGAGACCCACCAGGTAGGCCTCGCTGGCCTCCTGCAGAGCCATGACGGCGGAGCTCTGGAAGCGCAGGTCGGTCTTGAAGTCCTGAGCGATCTCCCCCACCAGGCGCTGGAAGGGCAGCTTACGGATGAGCAGCTCCGTGGATTTCTGGTAGCGACGGATCTCTCTCAGAGCCACGGTACCGGGCCTGTAACGGTGAGGCTTCTTCACTCCGCCGGTGACTGGAGCGCTTTTCCGAGCAGCTGCTTCCTGGGGGCTTTTCCTCCAGTAGATTTACAGGCGGTCTGCTTGGTTCTTGCCATCGCTCTTTATTATTCTATCTTACATTTCTTGCACGCCGCCTAAACTCCAGCCCGGCACCTGCGTCGTTTTCGCTTCAGTTCTCCCGGTATGTCGAGTTTCTCTGTTAGCACCGAGTGGCGGTTGAGTGCTAGCTAGCTCTTCCCTGCTGTATCGTCTCCTGCTGTAAACAGAGGCTCCGTCCGCCAACTCAGGAGACCTTTGGGGCGATCTGTGTGTCCGTGATATATATAGATTGAAAGGTGTGCCGGATCAGAAAGTTATCACCGGATCAGAAAGAAGAAGGAAGATAAAAAGACTCAGAATTGAGCCGCTGTTGCAAAAGGCAGCCAACTCGTGTGGCGCCAAGATTTTTTTTGCACATTTAAATTACTTTTGAAATTTTGAATAGCTATTTTACGGCAAACCCAAAACATTTATATAAAGTATGTCAAAACCCACATACTTCCAGTTCACACTTTTGTACCCAGAATTTTTAAGTCTTTACAGGCATATACAGAACTTTAGTATATCCTAGACAATTACACAATGTTTATATTTCGTCATACCCAAATTATTTTTGAAAATTTCTAGAAGTTTTTCAGAAAACCAAATTTAAGGATCTACACTTTGGAATAGATACTGTTTACAAGCTTAAGACTTATGGACATCAGAACCTTTAGTTCAGCATTTGGATCAAGACTGGCCAAATTGGAATTTGATGCCTAAGATTGCTATCAATGCTGAATCAAAGTCACCGTTAATACCAAAGGGGGACTATAGCATCATCTCACTTTGGCTCATCAATAAGAATTATTCTTCTGCTTAAAGACATTGTTTCACCCAGGAAAAGGACAGTCAAGCACTACTCTTGTCATTCCCCCAGGTGACTGCTCAACTCACATTCCTTTGTTAAAACCAGTCTAAGGAATTCACCCTAATGCATTTCCTGTTTTGACTTTTATGGCCCCATAAACGTGGAGACATGGAACAGAACCCTGGAGTACGTCATATGGTCACTACAAAGATCCACAGCTCAATATTGCCCTCTGGCAACTCTGGGACATGCAGATCTAACCAGTGCAGCTTTTCATCACATCTGTGTTAACTCAATTCTAAACCTTCTCTTCTTTTCCAGGACCATGAAAAGCAAATGGACTCTTGATGTTTATTCTGGACAATCAATAATAGGTTTGAAATGTATTAATCCATGATTTTAGATATGTGCATGTGAAAATGTTTAGATGAATGTTTATTCCTGCATGTTAATTTATAAGCACTGGGTATAAGTTGCGTGATCACTAAGACTAGGTTAGAGAATATACATAAATGTATAGAGGAATATTCCAGTATTAAAACATGTTAAAGATTTGCTAAAATATCTCTCAAATCATGTGACCGATCTCAGCCAATCTCTGCTTGACAACAGCTCTCAGTGTTGTTTGTTCAAGACAAAAGACTGTTTGCTCATTGGACTAAAGTTCATAAAGCCCACCCACAAAGGAAGCCTATTGACTGAACTCCTGACAACCCAGAAGCCCACGAAAGCTCGACTGAATTTATAACAGGAGGGAGACCCGTCACTACTTCCTCTTTTCGCCGCCGCTTTTCGCCATCTCTTTTTTGGCTTTTCACTTCCATTGTCTTTGTCTCTACACAGCAGAGAACCACTGGAGAACAAAATCAAATCAAATCAAACTTTATTGTCATATTGCTGTACATACAACTGTAGTGCAGGCAAGATGAAATTGCGTTTCTCTCGGCATCCATATAAATAGAAGCAGCATGATTTAAGACACACTCCCACATAGCTTCACCCCCACCCCCACCCCCCCATCCATTGACACATCCCTGAGACATACTTGGGGAAAAAAACAAACAAAACAAACAAAACTGACTAACTATAATATACAAATAATATACAAAATGCCCGTAGGTGCAGTAGTGTGTATGAGAGATTCCGGATCAACTATTCAGCATCCTGACAGCTTGTGGAAGGAAGCTGTTGATCAGTCTGGTGGTTCTGCCTCTGATGCTCCGGAATCGTTTACCAGATGGAAGAAGTTCAAAGTGTTTATGCAGAGGGTGAGAATGTTCCTTGACAATGTTCAGTGCCCTGTTCCTACAACAGTTCTGAAAAAAGTTCTTGGACAGAGGGGAGGGAGACTCCAATTACTCTCTCAGCTCCCTTGACTATCCTCTGCAGGGCTTTTTTGTCTGACATACTGCAGCTGGAGTACCATGTAGCAATGCAGTAGGTCAGAACTCTCTCCACCACACCTCTGTAGAAGGTCCTGAGGATGCAGATGGGGAGAGAGGCCTGTTTGAGTTTCCTCAAGAAGTGCAGTTGCTGCTGAGCCCGCTTCCTGATCTCCAAGGAATTCTTGCTCCAGGTCAGGTCCTGCGAGATCTGCACTCCGAGGAACTTGATGTTCTCCACTCTCTCCACTAAACGGCCGCCGATGCTGAGGGGGACGTGCTCAGGCTGTGACCGCTGGAAGTCGATAATCATCTCCTTTGTTTTGCCCACGTTGAGCACCAGATTGTTCTCCCTGCACCAGCCCTCCAGGTCTCTCACTTCTTCCCTGTACATTGATTCCTCATCCCTCTGAATAAGTCCCACCACCGTGGTGTCGTCTGCAAACTTAATAATCTGGTTCCCCTCGTGTCTGGATACACAGTCATGTGTTAGAAGTGTAAACAACAGTGGACTGAGTACACAGCCTTGAGGGAATCCGGTGCTCAGCGTGACAGAGTTGGAGATGTTCTTTCCAACCCGGAAAGACTGAGGTCTCTCAGTCAGGAAATCCAGGATCCAGAGACATGTGGCAGTGTTCAGACCGAGAAGGAGTAATTTCTCCATCAGTCTCTGGGGAATAATGGTGTTGAATGCTGAACTGAAATCAATGTACAGGAGTCTGGCATAGGTGTCTTTCTGGTCAAGGTGGGTGATGACAGAGTGTAGGGTGGTGACTATAGCATTCTCCGTGGAGCGGTTTGAACGATATGCAAACTGGAGCGGGTCGTGTGATGCAGGCAGGCAGGCTGTAATGTGTGGTTTGACAAGCCGTTCAAAACACTTCATCACAATTGGTGTCAGTGCAACAGGACGATAGTCATTCAAACAGGACACAACTGGTTTCTTTGCCACCGGTACAATAATAGAGGTCTTGAAGCATCTGGGAACGATGGCCTGACTCAGGGAGATGTTATAAATGTCAGTCAGGACATCTGCCAACTCGCTCGCGCAGTCTCGGAGCACACGTCCCGGGATGTTGTCCGGACCTGCAGCTTTGCGTGGGTTGACTCTGGTTAGGGTCCTCCGTGTGTCCGCTGTGTTGATGGTAAAAGCTGGTCCGACCGATGGTGGGGGTGGTCCAGCCCTCCCTCTGATTGTCGAGTTTGATGCTTCAAAACGTGCAAAGAAGTCGTTAAGTCTGTCTGGAAGCGAAGCGTCGTCATCATCGACCCCCTGCCTAGACTTATAGCCCGTCAGTGTCCGAACTCCCTGCCACATCTGCTTGGTGTTCCTAGTGTCACAGAGGTGTCCCTGGATTTTCTCCGCATAGGCGCGCTTTGCCGCCTTATTTCCCTTTGAGAGCGCAGACCTGGCTGAGCGGAGGGCAATCCTGTCCTTCGCTCTGAAGGCTGCATCTCTGGCTGTAAGCAGTGAGCGCACCTCTGCAGTCATCCAGGGCTTATGGTTACCCCGCATAGTGATGGTCTTCACTGTAGTGACATCCTCTGTGCACTTCGCGATGTAGCTGGAGACTGTATCAGCATACTCCTCCACATCTGTCTTGTCTTCCTGGGAGGCTGCTATTTTGAAGACCTCCTAGTCTGTGTGCAGAAAACAGTCTTTCAGTGCAGAGGTTGCACTCTCTGGCCAAATTCTAATTTGTTTCACTACTGGCCTGCTGCGCTTCAATAAAGGTTTGTAGGCAGGCAGCAGCATCACGGACACGTGATCAGAACGGCCGAGATGGGGGCGGGGTATCGCCTTATATGCATCTGTGTTTGTGTACACTAAGTCCAACATATTCTCTCCTCTGGTCTTAAAGTCTACACATTGTTTAAACTTGGGGAGTACAGTCTTTAGGCTGGTGTGGTTAAAATCCCCCGCAACCACCACAAAACTGTCCAGGTGTGAAGTTTGGATTTCACTAATCGCATTGTGCAGTACCCCGAGTGCCTTCTTAGCATTAGCTTTAGCATTAGGGCTCGGCGCTATGTAAACAGCAGCTACATACACGTTGCTGAATTCCCTCGGCAAATAATGTGGCCGACAATTTACAATAAGGAACTCCGCCAACGGAGAGCAGTGTTTAGACACTAACATGGCATTGACGCACCAGTTCTTGTTAACATAGATGCATAGCCCACCCACCCCGGCTCTTACCGGAGCTCGCCGTTTCCCTGTTGGCACGGAACATCGCCATATCTTCCAGTAGAATGGCCTCGTCAGGAATGTTGCCGTGGAGCCATGTCTCCGTGAAAACAAACACACAGCAGTCTCTCCACTCTCTCCGGGTTTCTCTCAGCAGACGCAGCTCGTCCAGCTTGTTTTCGAGGGAGCGGACGTTAGAGAGAAGAAGCGACGGTACCGCTGGCTGGAGGGGTTAGCCTTTAGCCTAGCATGGATCACGGCCCTTTTTCCACGCTTTTGCTTGTGTTTGCTCCGCTTACGCCTCCTCCTCTCTCGGGTAGCTTCCAGCGGGGACTCCGCCAGAATTCCATGCTGGCGTAGAATGTCCAAATCACAACCAATCGCCGCGATTCTTGCAGCGTGCAGTACCTTGATGTTTAATAATGTCTCACGGTTGTAAGTTTTACAGAATGTACGTCTGGGAAGATCAAAACAATCAAAACTCTCACACTCGTTGATTTCAAGAGGGGCCGCTGCGTCCGTGCGCGCTGCCGCCATCTATAGTGTATGGACAAAGGGACTTATCCCACGTGTTTTCTTTCCTACAATCATAGAGCCTGAAGTATCCTGTTTTTTCTGTAATCTCTTTGAATCTTAATATTTCTTTAAATGCCTAGGAATTCTTTCTCTCTGAGCTCAAATTCTAATTAGGAGTTAAACTCCAATCCTAGACATTTATTTCTATCACTTTTTCCTGTTAAACTTTCTGTAAAACCACCGTTTTTAATTTTAATGTAAGCTTTAATCTTGACTTTATTTTTATAATATTTTTATTGACCAATCCCACACCAGAAGCTCTTTATTCTAAAGTCCGAAACTCTTTTAATTTGAGATCAGATTAGATATTTTCAATTATTATCGAATTCCCTGGGAAAGCCGCTTGCCAACGAAGAGGAGACAAGACGCGGCTCCCCACGATCACGCGTGCTGAAGGAATCAGCATGCCTCGGCTGGATTTCAACCATTGGGATCAAACATACCAATCTCATCCCTCGTCAAAGAATATTTGCTGGTCAAATATTCTGACTTTTGGAGCCATCTAAGAACTACAGGCCCACGCAGAAGGATCTTCAACATCAAACACCCATCACATGAGCTGAAATGTTATTCATCTGCTGAATTAAAGTTCTGAGGTTCGATAATAATTCGATATCTAATCAGATGCAAATAAAGGAGCCATTAACATAACTCTTCTTTTCATTAAAATTCCGTTTTTATTTTCTTAAGAGCAACCCAGAACTTTTCATAGAATTAGCAGAACTTTCCCCATAAATTGGCGTTGTCTTCCACAATCTGTTAACTCAAACTGATCTAAATTCATTTCACAGTTTAACCCTGGTTCTGCAAATGTTGACATTGTTAATCTATCATTTACAAGTTTAATTTCATGGTTTCACGTGGAATGTCACCTCTCTGGTGGGGAAGGAGCCTAAGCTGGTGTACGAGGCTGAGCGATACCGGCTAGATATAGTTGGCCTCACCTCAACACACAGCTCCGGTTCCGGAACCAGTCTCCTGGACAGGGGCTGGAGCTTGACCTTTTCTGGAGTTGCCCCGGGCAAGAGGTGACGAGCAGGAGTGGCTATTCTTGTATCCCCCCACCTTGCTGCCTCTATATTGGAGTTTTCCCCAGTGGATGAAAGGGTTGCTTCCCTGTGCCTTCGGGTTGGGAAACGGGTCCTGACCATCATTTGTGCCTATGCACCAAATGATGTTTCAGAGTACCCACCCTTTTTGGAGTCTGTGACCGGGGTGCTGGAGGGCGCTCCTCTTGGAGACTCCATTGTCCTACTGGGGGACTTCAAAGCGCACGTGGGCAACGACAGTGAAACCTGGAAGGGGGTGATTGGGAGGAACGGCCTGCCCAATCTGAACCCGAGTGGTGTTCAGTTATTGGACTTCTGTGCGAACCACAGTTTGTCCATAACGAACACCGTATTCAAGCATAAGGGTATCCATATGTGCACCCGGTACCAGGACACCCTAGGTCGCAGGTCGATGATCAATTTTGTTATTGTGTCATCAGACCTGCGACCGTATGTCTTGGACACTCAGGTAAAGAGAGGTGCAGAGCTGTCAACCGATCACCATCTGGTGGTGGGTTGGATCCGATGGCAGGGGAGGAAGCCATTCAGACCTGGTAGACCCAAACGTATAGTGAGGGTGTGCTGGGAACGTCTGGTTGAGGCCCCTGTCTGGGAGGTCTTCAACTCCCACCTCCGGAAGAACTTCAACCACATTCCGAGGGAGTCTGGAGACATGGAGTCTGAATGGGCCATGTTCTCCACCTCTGTTGTTGAAGCGGCGGCCCAGAGCTGCGGCCGCAAGGTGGTTGGTGCATCTCGTGGTGGCAACCTCGGAACCAAGTGGTGGACACCAGTGGTGAGGGGGGCCATTAAGCTGAAGAAGGAGTCCTATCAAGCTTGGTTGGCTTGTGGGACTCCCAAAGCAGCTGAGGTGTACCGGCTGGCCAAGCGGAGTGCAGCTCGGGTGGTTGCTGAAGAAAAAACCCGGGTATGGGAGGAGTTCGGTGAGGCCATGGAACAAGACTTTCGGTCAGCCTCGAAGAGATTCTGGCAAACTGTCCGGCGGCTCAGGAGGGGAAAGCAGCTCCCTGTCCACACTGTGTATGGTGTGGATGGGGCGCTGTTGACTTCAACTGGGGATATCTTCGGGCGGTGGAAGGAATACTTTGAGGATCTCCTCAATCCCACTGATACGCCTTCCACAGAGGAAGAAGGGTTTGTGGACGAGCGGGATGATTCGCCTATCACAGGGGCTGAGGTCGCCAAGGTGGTTGAAAAATCTCCTTGGTGGCCGGGCCCCGGGGGTGGACGAGATTTGCCCAGAGTACCTCAAGGCCCTGGATGTTGTTGGGCTGTCATGGTTGACATGCCTCTGCAACATTGCATGGAGGTCGGGGGCAGTGCCTTTGGCATGGCAAAGCAGGGTGGTGGTTCCTCTCTTCAAAAAAGGGGACCGGAGGGTGTGCTCCAACTTTAGAGGGATCACACTCCTCAGCCTTCCTGGGAAGGTCTATGCCAAGGTACTGGAGAGGAGAGTCCGGCCGTTGGTTGAACCTCGGATTCAGGAGGAGCAATGTGGTTTTCGTCCTGGCCGTGGCACATCGGACCAGCTCTTTACCCTTTCGAGAATTCTTGAGGGTTCGTGGGAGTTTGCCCAACCAGTTCACATGTGATTTGTGGACTTGGAGAAGGCATTTGACCGAGTTCAATTCAATTCAATTCAATTCAATTCAATTCAATTGAATTCAATTGGAATTCATTCCGAGTCCCTTGTGGTTTTTTTGTGGGGGGTGCATCGGGAGTATAGGGTATCGGGCTTGTTGTTACTTGCTATTCGGTCTCTGTACGACCGTTTTAAGAGTTTGGTTCGTATTGCCAACACTCGGTCGGACTCATTCCCAGTGAGAGATGGACTCCGCCAGGGCTGTCCTTTGTCACCGATCCTATTCATAATTTTTATGGACAGGATTTCTAGGCGCACCCAAAGAATGGAGGGTGTCATGCTTGGTGACCACAGGATCTTATCTCTGTTGTTTGCAGATGATGTTGTCCTGTTGGCTTCATCCAGCAATGACCTACAGCTCTTGCTGGGACAGTTTGCCGCTGAGTGTGAAGCAGCTGGGATGAGAATCAGCACCTCCAAGTCCGAGTCCATGGTCCTCAGCCAGAAAAAGGTGGATTGTCCTCTCTGGGTTAGGGACAGGTTCCTGCCCCAAGTGGAGGAGTTTAAATATCTTGGGGTCTTATTCACGAGTGAGGGGAAAATGGAGCGAGAGATTGACAGACAGATTGGAGCAGCATCTGCAGTGATGTAGACATTGTACCAGTCTGTTGTGGTGAAGAGGAAGCTTAGTTCTAAGGCAAAGCTATCGATTTACCAGTCAATCTACGTTCCTACCCTCACCTATGGTCATGAGCTTTGGGTAATGACCGAAAGAACGAGATCGCGGATACAAGCAGCTGAAATGAGCTTTCTCCGTAGGATTGCTGGACTCACCCTAAGAGATAGGGTGAGGAGCTCAGTCATCCGGGAGAGGCTCAGAGTAGAACCGCTGCTCCTCCACAGTCAGTTGAGGTGGTATGGGCATCTGATTAGGATGCCTCCTGGACGCCTCCCACTTGAGGTGTTTCAGGCACGTCCCACTGGGAGGAGACCCCGGGGCAGACCCAGGACTCGGTGGAGAGACTATGTCTCCCAGCTGGTCTGGGAATGCCTTGGTATCATCTCTGAAGAGCTGGAGCAGGTGGCTGGGGAGAGACAAGTCTGGGCTTCTCTGCTTGAACTGCTGCCTCCGCAACCCGGACCTCCAGAAAAACGGTAGAAGATGGATGGATGGATGGATGGATTTCATGGTTAACGAAATCATTGCAATGTCTTTGAATTATCATTTCCTTTAATAAATATGTGAAAATGAGAGAAGTTGTTGAGAATTTATTTCATTCTGAGTCTGGTTTAAGTCCCCAGTATGAAATTCACTAAAATTTTGAGACTGATTATTAATTAATTTATTGAGTGATTAAACAGCTATAAAGTGAAATTAAAGATTAAATTGCTTCTTAGAGATAGAAGCTGGTGCCCCACGAGTGTTATTAACTTTTCCAGTGTATATGAACCGAGCATTCATCTCAGGTCCCAATACATTAATATAAATTAAATAATTTTTATACCTGATCATAATTATTAATTCATATACTGCTACATTATTTAGAACTGTTTACCTTCATTTTGTCTCTCTGTTAAATCCACTGTCTTTTCTATCACATTTTATTAAGCTTTTCAGCTGTTTTCCTGTGAAAACTGTGTTATTGATGGGGTCAAGATTTTTTCAATAAAATATTCAGTTTAGATGTGAGAGATTTCCAAGGCTATAACTTGAAAGTGGTAAAAGATAATGGCATACAGTCAATTAGAAAGATGTAGAATATGATTCAAAGTTTGAGATAGGAGTAAATTTATGCATCTAATTTGCATAATGCCATGGCAGCCATTTTGTTTGGGGTTTTTTGTTATCTTATCTTCAAAGTATATGAACCAGAAAATCTTGTCAGATTGTCTTTGTCAGACGTACTGCTGGCCAGGTGGCTCGTTTCGTCCATTTTCGTCATCCTGGTTGTGATTTTGTCTTCTTTCGGTCGTTTTCGCTTTCTCTCCCACATCCAGAAACTGTTATGATTATTCCACCTCAATTTCGCTTTTATTCCACCCCAATTGATTTTATATGACGACACGGAACCGGCACGATTGTTCTGTCCAGTCACATGGGGCTGCGGTTGATGGCAGGTGAAAATTAACCAGCTTCGGCCACCCTCTGTTATAACAAAATGTAGATATTTACCTTCATAAGTTAAATAATCTCTTTTTGGAATAATAGTTGGCAAATTTGGGAGCAAATGCCTCCGTGTTGTGATGGAGCACATAAACATTTGCTTACAATCTCTTCTTCGTTGGTGTCCCAGAAGGGAGGTTTTTGGGTGGTTCTTTGGGAGACATCAGTCCTCCAAGGAAAAAGCAGTAAGTTATATGTGTCTGCCACCTTGTGAGGTGGAATACTTAGTACAACTGGGGATTTTTTATGGTTTATGGCCACATCACGACACATCACATGACAGGCACAGAACTGTGACACAGACAGTGAGGGCATTGTACTGTCTATGTCCATGGAACCCAGACACAAGAAGGGTTTTAAATCTTCCCTTTCACTCTTGCTACCTTTCTGTCAGAAATCACCCCTGACACTCGTCTTCACCCAATCCACCCTGCCTGCACTCTCTTCTTCACCTCTCTTGTGCATTTTCCATTGCTTTGGATGGTTGACCTCAGGTATTTAAACTCATCTACTTTCACCACCTCCACTCCTTCCATCTTCACTGTTACACCTGCCTCCCTCCCATTCAAACTCATGTATTCTGTCTTGCTTCTACTGACTTTCATTCCTCTTCTCTCCAAAGCATACCCCCACCTGCTCCCTACTCTCACTACAGATCACAATGCTGTCTGCAAACATCATAGTCCATGGAGACTCCTGCCTGACCTCATCCATCAGCCTGTCCATCACCATGGCAAACAAGAAGGGGCTCAGAGCCAATCCCTGATGTAATCCCACCCCCACCTTGAATCCATCTGTCACTCCTACAGCGCACCTCACCACCACCTCACTGTCCTCATACATGTCCTGTACCACCCTCACATACTTCTCTGCTCCTGACTTCCTCATACAGTACCACACTTCCTCTCTTGGCACCCTATCATCTGCTTTCTCTAGATCCAAAAAGACACAGTACAACTCCTTCTGACCTTCTCTATATTTCTCCATCAGCACTCTGAGAACAAACATTACATCTGTAGTACTATTTCTTGGCATGAAACTGTACTGCTGCTCACTGATTCTCACCTCTCCTCTTAACCTGGCTTCAACAACTCTTTCCCACATCTTCATAGTGTGGCTGATCAACTTTATGCCACTGTAGTTACTAAAGCTCTAAGCATCACCCTTGTTCTTGAAAATTGGTACCAAAACACTTCTTCTCCACTTTTCAGACATCCTCTCACTCTCCAAGATTGTGTTAAACAATCTGGTTAAAAAGTCCACTGCCATCTCTCCTAAACATCTCCATACCTCCACAGGTATGTCATCTGGACCAACCACCTTTCCATTCTTCAAAGTTCCCCTCACTTCTACCTTGCTAATCCTCAGGACTTCCTTGTTCACTATCTTTCCTTCATCCATCTTCCTTTCTCTCTCATTTTCTTTATTCATCAGCTCTTCAAAGTTCTCCTTCCACCTTCTCAACACACTCTTGTCATTTGTTAGTACATTACCATTTCTGTCCTTAATCAGCCTAACCTGCTGTAGATCCTTTCCAGCTCCATTTCTGTCTAGCCAATCGATATGAGTCCTTTTTTCCTTCCTTAGTGTCCAGCCTCTCATACAACTCACTACATGCCTTTTGCTTTGCCTTTGCCATCTCTCTCTTTGCCATGCACCTAGATTTTAAATACTCCTGTCTACTTTCTTCATCTCCTTGACTATCCCACTTTTTCTTTGCTAATCTCTTCCTTTGAATACTTTCCTGTACCTCCTCTTTCCATCACCAAGTCTCCTTGTCTTCCTTCCTCTGTCCACTGAATGCGCCACATATCTTTATACCCGTTTCCCTCAATATTTTTGCTGTACTTTCCCAGTCATCTGGTAATTCTTCCCTACCACCCAGAACCTGTCTCAACTCCTTCATGAACTCTGTGAGACCTTCTTCTTTCTGTAACTTCCCCAACTTAATCTTTGGCTCTGCCTTCACTGTTTTCCTCCTCTTGCTTTCCAAAGTCATCCTGCAGACTACCATCCGATGCTGTCTAGCTACATTCTCCCGTCACCACCTTGTAGTCTCCTATCTCTTTCAGATTTCTCCTGCATAAGATGTAGTCCAACTGTGTGCACCTTCCTCCACTCTTGTAAGTCACCTTGTGTTCCTCTCTTCTTGAAGTATGTGTTCACCACAGCCATTTCCATCCTTTTAGCAAAATCCACAACCATCTGTCCTTCCACATTTCTCTCCTTAAGACAAAACCTACCCAGAACCTCCTCATCACCTCTGTTCCCTTCACCTACATATCCATTAAAGTCTGCTCCAATCACCACTCTCTCCCCCCTGGGAACACTCTCTACCGCTTCATCCAACTTACTCCAGAATTCCTCTTTCTCGTCTACCTGACATCCAAATTGTGGGGCATATGCATCGACAACATTCAGCATCACACCTTTGACTTCTAGCTTCAAACTCATGATTCTGTCTGACGCCCTCTTTACCTCCTGAACACTCTTTACGTACGCTTCCTCCAAGATTACTTCTACTACATTTTTCTCCCTATCTACACCATGGTAGAACAATTTAACTCCACCTCCAATGCTCCTAGCCTTGCTTCTCTTCCATCTGGTTTCTTGAACACACAGTATATCTACCTTTCTTCTCTCCATCATATCAGCAAACTCTCTGCCTTTACCAGTCATAGTCCCTACATTTAATGTCCCTACGCTAACCTCCACACGTCTATCTTTTTCTCTCTCTCCCTCCTAACACACCTTCTCCCTCTATCTTTGACCAACAGTAGCCCAATTTCCACCGGCAACCTGCTGGTTAACAGCTCCGGTGGTGGTCGTTGTTAACCCGGGCCTCGACTGATCCGGTATGAAGGTCTCATTCGTTATGATCCGCATGTTTGATTTGGCAAAGGTTTCACATTGGATGCCCTTCCTGACACAACCCTCCCCATTTACCCAGGCTTGGGACCGGCACTAGGAGTACACTGGCTTGTGCACCCCCTGTTGCTGGGTTGCCAAGTCCCAAAGTATGGTCAATACAATTATGACAGTCTTGTTATTATAATGTAGCTTTAAAAAGTTCACTGTCTAGACACTCCATCCTTTAAGCTTCGGTCAAAAATACCCATACGAACAGCTGCGAACACCATACGAACAATTTTTGGAACATTTTGTACAGCCTTCTTCAGGCGGCCGTAGGAGAATCCAGCATTCGTAGACCGTTCGTAAATTCAGGACCAGGTCGATGGTCTCTTCCAAGATTTCTATGAATAGTCCACAAAAAGCCCTCGTCATAGGGCAGCCGTACAAACGCCATACGAATAAAGTTAAGAACTACACAAGATGTTGGGTGTAAGGATGCCTCAAGAATAACATAAAGTGTTCTTTTTTTTTTAAAGGTGTTCTTAAAGGCCCTTTACTGTGGCCGTAGGAAATGCCATACGAATCCCCGTCTGTATGGATATTTGAACAGCCTGCGTAAGGTGGCAGTAAGGTGAGATGAGAAGAGATGAGATGAGATTCAACTTTATTGTCATTACACATGTATGAATACAAGGTAACGAAACGTGACTTGGCATTTGGGCACGCTCTGCAGAGCGCATCCAAGGCCGGGGCAGCCGCTAGGCACCAGTCATAAAAAAGAAAGGAAAAAAAGAAAAAGAGAATGGATATGACACAGTAGGCGAGAGAAAAAAACATGTTTTATCAGAATGACGCTCGGCAAGTGAGCGAAATTTTGATTGCAGGCAAAAAAAAACCTCAATGCACATTTAGCAGACATTTAGCAGGAGATCACACACAAAAGTTGAGAGGCAGTGTATTGTATGCATGTAATGTTGTATGCATTGTGTAGTGTAAATGTAACAGTTGTTAGTGAGCAGCAGAGGGCGCCTCCTGGTAGTGGATAGATGTTATAATCATGTGACTTATAAACAAGTCCAGAGTCTATCTCTCTTGCTTGCAGAAGGCACATGGGCATTGTCCTTGAGGGTCCAATCCGCTGATACGACAACAACTGATTGTCGATTGTTTGGGTAGACATAAGAGCCGGTCCTTCCGCTTATCTCAATCAGGAGGAATGTAAACACAGGGGCACCAAACAAGGTCAAATCAAATCAGCACAGTGCACTCAGAGAATAGAATTTGTCCTCACCCGTGTAATTCTGTGCTTCCATTATATGTGCAGGCTTAAACTGTTTTTCCATGGAGAGCACAGGGCCCCAGATGTATTCCTCCACTGAATCACTGTCATTCATTCAGTTCACTGTTTGCCGCTACTCGTGCCCTCCCCAACTGGTCGAATTTGATGAAGGAGCTTGCCGGGTCCGCTTTGATCAGCTCTCTCACCTTCCTTCAATTTCTGATGCATCAGGGAACTCCACAGCCAAAAATAGAAGTCCTGAGATCATAACCAATAATGTTTCCACAGACGCATGAATTCCAATGTCCATGAGTCTCCTCGCAGGTTCCAATTCTTGGGCTCCCCCTTGGCCCAATTCTTGTTGAAAAATAGTGACAATAGCACATTTAAGCCGCTTCCAAATCCATAATTTCCGTTTAGATTAAGATTCAGCAGAAGAAGAGCGACTAAACACAGACAAAAACGCAACATTGCAAAGCTGGGAATAGATCAGGAAGGCAGGAGAGGAGGGAAAAAAATGTGACTGCTCTCTCTCAAGGCAAGAAGGAAAACAGGTGCTTATAAGGCAGAAGTATGTCACTTGTGCAACATTTGTGCTGACAAAATGTGCTGAAAGCCGTAAGAGCTTCCTACCAACGGCTTCAGAGTGCCATGAGTTGCACAAAAATTTTCATAAGATGGCAGTAAGTATGCCCTAGGAAGATCCCAAGGCACCCTTACGAAGAATATAAGAACTCTGAGGCCATCGTACAAAAGAAAAGCACCTCATTTCTCAAGAATGCTTCAAGTTTATACATCCCATCGTGGGACTAATAAAGACTTATCTTATCTTAAGTTGCCTTTGTGAATTGAATGGCAGCCGTAAGAAACTATGCCCCCCTCAACGAATGTCTGCAAACTCCAGAATTTATAGGAACTGGGAGATTCTTAAGAACCCGGAAAAAAATTCGATAAACTGGAAAACATATGTGCCCCCCCACCCCTCATTTTTGTGGGTGGGGCCAAACGTACAAGGTCTATGGAGACTGGAGACCATAAACTTTGCCGTAGAGACAAAAAATTAGGGTGAGGTGTGCATCACCTCAAGATATGCAAAAAATATCATTGTGGCCCATACCCACCACCAACAGGAAGGCCGCCATCTTGCCTCAAAGCCGCCCCACCTCCAATTCGGAAAAAAGTCACACCTCGCATTTGAACGAACTAGTCCTAGGGACCTGCTCCGATTGAGCTCATTTTTACATAGCGGCATCTATAGGCATTGGCCATTAAAAAATGTATAAATTAAGTCAAAATCTCAAAAGGCGTGGCCAGGGCTCCATGGCGAAATTTGACTCCTCCCCTTACAAATTCAACCACCTGTAACTCGGGCAAAACTTGTCCGATGTCCACAAAACTTTCCATGAAGGAAAATAGTGCCACCCCGGATGCAATGACAACAAAATACCTGACAAAAGATATAGCGCCACATAGTGGTTAACGAAAGAATTGCTGAAAACTGTTTTATTTATTACTCATGCACGGCTGGCCAGAATGACGTGAAATTTTCTGAGATTCATCAGAACACAGCCATGATCATAACTGAACATCAACGTTAGTATGACATCATACGTGTTACCATGGACACGCCCTCCTCACCATTCAATCCATGAGCTTATGGGGAGGGGTGGGAAGGTCTTGGAGGTCTAAATTTTTCAACATATGTTGAGGTCACTGACATATGTAGTACAATATGGGTGGACAACACATAACTTACAGGGAAGTGTTGCCATGGCGACATGGCGACGGTTGACTACTCACCATGAAATTTCGGAAAGTTGTATCTTGGACAAACTTTGTCTGATTTTCATCAAATTTTCGACAATGGATAATAGTGCCACCCTGAACACTTCTATATAAAATAACAAAAGTTTTAGCGCCGCCTAGTGGTAACAACATTAGACCCTTGTAAAATGGACAAACTTTGTACGATTTGCAACAAATTTTATACGATCAATATTCTCCCTTCCCTGAACTCGTCTATATACAAATAATAAACAAAACTCATAGCGCCCCCTAATGATTAAAGGAAGAATTACTGACGGGCAAAACTTGTCCGATGTCCACAAAACTTTCCATGAAGGAAAATAGTGCTACCCCGGACGCAATTACATTAAAATACCTGACAAAAGATGTAGCGCCACATAGTGGTAAATGAAAGAATTGCTGAAAACTGTTTTATTTATTACTCATGCGCAGCTTGCCAGAATGACGTGAAATTTTCTGAGATTCATCAGAACACAGCCATGATCATAACTGAACATCAACGTTAGTATGACATCATACGTGTTACCATGGACACGCCCTCCTCGCCATTCAATCCATGAGCTTATGGGGAGGGGTGGGAAGTCTTGGAGGTCTAAATTTTTCAACAAATGCTGAGGTCACTGTCATATGTATGCCAATATGGGTGGACAACACATAACTTACAGGGAAGTGTTGCCATGGCAACATGGCGACATTTGACTACTCGCCATGAAATTTTGGAAAGTTGTATCTTGGACAAACTTTTTCTGATTTTCACCAAGTTTTCGACAATAGATAATAGTCCCACCCTGAACACTCCTATATAAAAAAACAAAAGTTTTAGCACCGCCTAGTGGTAACAACATTAGAACCTTGTAAATTGGACAAACTTTGTACAATTTGCACTAAATTTTATACGACCATTATTCTCCCTTCCCCAAACTCGGCTATATACAAATAATAAACAAAACTCATAGCGCCCCCTAATGATTAAAGGAAGAATTACTGATGACTGTTTTTTTAATTTTTCTCTCACCAGCTTAACAAAATTACATGAAGGAATGACTTGGGCTCATTGATAGTACATGTACATAGTAGAGAACTGTTTCCATGGCGACTGACGTGCTTCAGTGGCTTTCTCGCCAAACAAAACATGACAGTTACAGCTCAGACAATTTTCGCCTGATTTGGAAAAATCTTTGCACAAATCATACTGATCCCACTCTGAACGTGTCTGTACATCAATATTCACAAAACTGTCACACCCACACCTACTGCTGACATGAGGTACTGCACAAAATTGTTTCTAATTTTGCACAAAGACCAGTAGTCACGATGACATGACCTTTTCAGTGGTTCCTCAGAGTGCATTGGACTACCCTCGGTGGAAGTCACTTTTGTCCTGCGATAAACACAGTTGCCATGGAAACCTACTCACTGCATTTCAATAACGGACATTTATACATGGGGCAAACTTGGAACAATTTGCACTAAATTTTCTACGATTGATATTAGTCCTGCACCAAACATGTGTACATAAAAATAACAAAAGTTTTAGCGCCCCATTGTTAAAAGGAAGAATTGCTGAAAAATTTTTTCTCTCTTTTTCTCTCACCAGCAGAAAAAAATACATGAAGGAATCACTAGGACTTATTGACAGTACATGTAGATAGTACAGAACTGTTTCCATGGCGACCGGCGTGCTTCAATGGCTTTCTCACCATATAAAATATGACAGTTACAGCTCATACAATTCTCGCCTGATTTGGAAGAATCTTTGCACAAATAATACTGATCCCACTCTGAACATGTCTGTATATCAATATTCACAAAACTGTCACACCCACACCTACTGCTGACATGAGGTACTGCACAAAATTGTATCACATTTTGAACAAAGACCAGTAGTCACAATGAAATGACATTTTCAGTGGTTTCTCAGAGTGAATTGGACTACCCTCAGTGGAAGTCACTTTTATACTGCGATAAAAACAGTTGCCATGAAAACCCACTCCTTGCCTATCAATGTTTTATACTTTGGAGGGTTGGGAAAGTCCAAGAGTCACCAAATGTGGAATTAAGTCAAGATGACTCTCTTCTGTAGTTCTGTGGTGTCTCCAACATGTACCTGAAATGTAATTGTTACCATGGCCACATGTCCGCGTTTACCTGATCGCAATATGTTGGATAGCTGTAATTTGGACAAACTGTGTCGGACTGTCACCGGAAAAAAAACTTTGCACAAATAATACGGATCCCACTCTGAACATGTCTGAATATCAATATTCACAAAACTGTCACACCCACACCTACTGCTGACATGAGGTACTGCACAGAATTGTATCACATTTTGAACAAAGACCAGTAGTCACAATGAAATGACATTTTCAGTGGTTTCTCAGAGTGAATTGGACTACTCTCAGTGGAAGTCACTTTTGTACTGCCATAAAAACAGTTGCCATGAAAACCCACCCCTTGCCAATCAATATGTTTTATACTTTGGAGGGTTGGGAAAGTCCAAGAGTCACCAAATGTGGAACGTAAGTCAAGATGACTCTCTTCTGTAGTTCTGTGGTGTCTGCAACATGTACCTGAAATGTAAGTGTTACCATGGCCACATGTCCGAGTTTACCTGATCGCAATATGTTGGATAGTTGTAATTTGGACAAAATGTGTCAGACTGTCACCGGAATTGCTATGATGGAGATTAATCCCACACCGCACATTTGGCCCCCCCACAAAAATGAGGGGTGGAGGTGCTGCACGGTGGTGCAGTGGTTAGCACTGTGGCAGCACAGTTTACCCTTGGTAAACGATCTCACGATCGTGAGATCGTGGGTTCAATCCCTGCCCCCGGCCAACAGTGATCTGTGTGGAGTTTGCATGCTCTCCCCGTGTTGCGTGGGTTTACTCTGGGATTTCTCCGGTTTCCTCCCACATGCCAAAAACATGCAGGTTAGGGATACGGGGCGCTTGCGCACGCAGCAACTTATTTTGTACCTACGGGTACAAAATAAGTAATAAAAAAAAAACCCATCATTCATAAGAATCTTTGTGACCATAGCTTTACTCACTGTGATTTCTTCTTTTGTATTTATGTGCAAGAAAAAGCTGCAAATTTAATAGAAAAATGTTTCAAAATTATGAGTATATACTTGTAAATTCTTGTGGAAATGAGAAACAACTTTATCACAAGAAGTGGCAAACCTGCAGGAAGGAAAAAGTTCTTGATTTATTAGAAAAGTTAATTTTTCAAAAAAAAAATTACTGAAAAATGATACAAGTTTATAGGGTTGGGAATCATCACAGGCACCATGATATGATACCATCACCATACTTGGGATGCAATGCCACATTATTATATTACTATTACAGTATTGCGATATCCTTGAATTTCCCCATTGTGGGACTAATGAAGGCTTATCTTATTATTACAGTATTGTTTTATCATTATTATTATTATTATTATTATTATTATTATTATTATTATTATTACATTACAGTATTCTATTATTATTAAAGTATTGTGACATTAACATTACTGTATTGTTTTACTATTACAGTATTGCATTATTACTGTATTGTGATATTATTACAGTATTATATTATTATTATTATTATTATTATTATTATTATTACAGTATTGCATTATTATTACCGTATTGTGATATTATTACAGTATTATATTTATTATTACAGTATTGTGGCATTTATATATCAGGTCCTGCTACAAAAGCCAAGTTGTAGATAATATGTCTTTTGAAATGGAAAACATCATGGAGTGTGTAACTGTGGAATTAATTACAACAACTGCAAAAAACATCATAATAAGTTGTATTTATAGAGCACCAGGTACTGATATTGACATTTTCAAAGAAAAATTGTCTGAGCTTTTCAGTGCAGTAGGTAATAAGAAGCTGGTATTTATTTGTAGAGACTTCAACACTGACGTATTAAATCCAAATGACCATATCCAAATAAGTGAATTAATAAATTCCATGTTTTGTCTGGGTTTCTACCCTTCAATAACATACCCCACTAGAATAACAACACATTCAGCAACACTGGTTGTTCTATAGGCCCTTAGAATAGAGGGTTAGTATTAGTGAAAGCGCTTTGAGTGGTCTTTGTGACTAGAAAAGCGCTATATAAGTGCTAGTTAGTTAGTTAGTTAGTTAGTTAGTTATTGATAACATTTTCACAAAGATCACTGAAGGGAATGTAACTGCTGGTCTTATTGTCAATGATGTGACAGACCATCTGCCTGTTTTTGTTTCTTCACACACTGGTGGAACACAGAACGTTGAAATAGATCAGGTTTTTAAACGACTTGTGACAGAAACCACAATCAACCATCTTAGAAATGATCTAAAAATACAAGACTGGAGCGGTGTTTATGTTGATGACATTAACACAGCATATGGAGAATTTGTCTCTATTTTATCCCAACTATTTAAGAAACACTGCCCTCTAGTGGTAAAGAAAACTAAAGTTAAATACAGAGATAAGCCTTGGATCACCAAGGGCCTGCAAAATGCTTGTAAAAGAAAAACTTGTTATACAAAACGTTTCTGAAATTAAGAACTGCGGAAGCTGAAAAGAAATACAAGACTTATAAAAATAAACTCAGTATCTTAAGATCGAGTAAAAAATATATTACAGTAAATTATTGGAAAATAAAACTAATACATGTAATATATGGAAGGTATTAAATAATATAACAAATAGAGGAAAACTAAATTTCAACCACATCTCTTATTTAAATTCAGAAAATGGAATAATCAATGAAAATAGTTTGATCTCCAACACATTTAATGAATATTTTTGTTATGACCCGAGCGCCGGTTCTGATCACGCTCGGGTTAAAGTTATGTCTCGCTGCCGGCCTTGACAGCTGCGGGCTGTATTCTGGCCTCACCGGGCTCTTATTGTGAAGGTGCTCGGTGGGGTTTCCGCCTGTCAACGGTCGGCCAGCTGAGTGTCATTACCGTCAGTGTTTCGCTATATAAGCCCAGCACGGGCGACGGTATGACGCAGCAGTGTCAGTCGTTATACGTCTGAGCTACGGATGACTTGGACCATTATCTACCTTGCATGCTTGTGGTTGACCGTCGCCTCTCCGGCACCAGTAAGTTAGCTGTTAGCCTTGCTCCTCCCGGTGACAGTGGACCTTTGTGTGTCTTTGCTTCAGCAGCCTGTGTAGCTAATTATTTAAACAACCTTTGCCTGTGTATGACTGTCTCCTCCTATGGACTCGTAAGTGAGCTGTCTAGCCTTACGCCTCCGGAAGTGTGTAGACTCATGTGTCATTGCCCCTGCATCTTGTGTTGTTCACTTTTCACCGTAATAAAACTCACTGTAAACTCACTGGTGACTGTGTGCGTCTCATGCTGGCTCGCGAGGGCCAGTGCATGACAGTACACTGTTGCCAAAACAGCGTTACGGTGACGCCAACCCGAGACGCTATTCACCAGTGAGTTTGAGTTTTTTGGACATTTGCTTTTTCCTGTCTGGGTACCGTGTATGTGAAGAATGCCGTCGCGGAGGAACCGTGTGTGGAGTCCGAGCCACGAGCTGACTGATGTGCTGGAAGTGGTGGATGAGCTGCTCATCTCCGCTTCTTTGCTAGATTATGACCATGGCATACACTGGTACCTGGACGCCGCCGAGGATATACTTTGTCATCTCTCTCCCCGCTACGCTGACCACCCGGAAGTCGACGCGAGGAGGGAGGACATCGCTGCGCAACGCGAGATCTACCTGATGATGGAGGAGGAACGCGGCGTGGGGCAGGGGGGGAGGCACTCCTGCTCTTTGCTCATGGATCCTGATCCTTTCCTCGATCCGTTCCGGGAGTTCGTGCCGTCTGGGGGCCGGCGAGGGCGTCGGCGCCGCGGCCGGGCACGTCCTCGGCGGGCTCCTGCTCCGGATCCAGTTCCGGGCTGCCGGGATGACCCCCTCAACCAGCCGGCTGCTGTGAGTGAGCTGAGTCCTGTGCCGGTGGGCTCCGTCCATGGGTCCGTTTCTACCACCCAGCGAGCGAGGGAAGGAGCGATGTCCACTACAGCTGATACCATCCTCCCCCCGGGGAACAGGCAAGTTCAAGTTCACTTACCTATCGATCATTGTGATCTGTCTTTTCTGACTCCTGGGGGTGAAGCTCGGGGTTCGCAGCTCCCTGAGTTTCTTTCCCCAGCTGTAGCCATTAATATTAAACCTGCTGCCTCTGTGTCTCCTCCTGCGGAGCGGTCCTCGGCGTCAGTCCCACGCCATCGAACGAGGTGGAGGCCTGCAGCTCTGGGAAATATCCCGGTCCTGCAGCCTAGCATTGGACAGAGAAGAACGGACTGCAGTGAGGAGCCAGAGCCGACGAGAGAGCGTCCCCAGGGTTCCTCAGGGATGCAGCCCGAGTCAGCAGGTCCAGGGTCCTCTGCCCCCACGCCATACGGGTTATTGGCGTGGACGCCAGCGCGTGAGGATCCAGCTGCAGAGACCATCAGGCCGGCTGTGGAACCCGACGCAGCCGAGTGGGAGCCCGACAACGAGCTTCTCCTTGAACCTGGATCGGCGAAGTCCTGGACGGCTCCAGAGCCAGAGTGCAGGCAAGTGCTCTTTCTTGTTTTCCTGTATGGTGTGTTGGAGCATTTTTGCCTGCCTCATGGGGAGGCGAGTGACGGGCAGCCGTCCGCTGCACCCGAGCTCGTCTCGCTGGGCTCTGGCGCTGCCGGTGGAACTGATCCCGGTCCTCTCTTGTTTTCTGAGCACCTTCACAGCGTTACCGGTCCGGAGCCAGTCAAGGTCACGGGACTGGGGGTTCCAGGTTCGGAGATGGAGGTCGTCGCCGGAGCAGTCCTGAACCAGTCGGGGTCCGACGTGTGGGCTGAGGTGACCCAGTCGGGGTCCGACGTGGGTGCAGCGGTGACCCAATCGGGGCCTGTCCTGACCCAGTCGGGGTCCGACGCGTGGGCCGAGGTGACCCAGTCGGGGTCCGACGTGGGTGCAGCGGTGACCCAATCGGGGCCCGTCCTGACCCAGTCGGGGTCCGACGCATGGGCAGAGGTGACCCAGTCGGGGTCCAACGTGGGCACAGCGATTACCCAATCGGTGTCCGACGAGGTCCAGTGGGGGTCCAGCGCAGGTGCGGCTGTGACCCAATCAGGATTCGAGGGGGTCCAAGTTTTTGGTTGTCCCTCTCTCAGGAGCCACCAGCTGGGGGCCGTAAGAGGTTCTTGTTTGATGGTCTGGCGCTCCCCTGCTTTGTCGTGTTCAGGTGAGCGGCTGCATGCAATCCCTCCACGGTCCTGGTGGTTGTGGGATGCGGGTCGGCCACCTGAGGAACTGCTTGGAGCGTTCGGCGTCTTGGGTTGGCCACCCAATAAACTGTGTGTGTTACGGGGTGACCTGGTTCGGCCACCAGAGGACTTATTTCTGGGGGCCTGGGACTGGGGCAGGCCACCTGATTATCATGTACTGTGGGCCCATACGGGGCCTGGTCATGTGAAGTACGTCTTGAGATTTTTTGTTGTTTCTCATAGTCTCTGTCTAGTTCTGAGCAATTTTTGATTGCCTCTTGTTCTTGTTCTTTTGGAAAACCATAGTCATTGTCATAGCCAAAGCTAAGCAATTTTAGATTGCTCCCTGTGTGTTGGTGTGTTTTGTTTTTTTGTTTTGTTCGTGTTTTGAAAGCCATAGTCAGGTAAAGCAATCTATATTGCCTTTTTGTGTTTTGTATCCATAGTTTGGTCAAGTCTTGTCTTTGTTTTGTTCTCCCCTCCTTTCTTGAGGGGCTATTGTATGGGGATTTTGTTTATTGTTCCCAGGTATTTTCATGTATTTTTTGGGGGGGTTTCGTATGTTTTTTTGGTCTGGTCTTGGTCTTGTTCAGGGGTTGGTTTCTCTCCCTCCGCATCTGTCCTCCCACCTCCCGCCCTGGGGGGGGCGGGGGGGGGGGGGCAGGGTGGTTCCTTGGGGAGTTCAGAGTCCGCCCGTGGAGGGAGGGTACTGTTATGACCCAAGCGCCGGTTCTGATCGCACTTGGGTTAAAGTTATGTCTCGCTGCCGGCCTTGACAGCTGCAGGCTGTATTCTGGCCTCATCGGGCTCTTATTGTGAAGGTGCTCGGTGGGGTTTCCGCCTGTCAACGGTCGGCCAGCTGAGTGTCATTACCATCGTTAGTGTTTCGCTATATAAGCCCAGCACTGGCGACGGTATGACGCAGCAGTGTCAGTCATTATACGTCTGAGCTACGGATGACTTGGACCATTATCTACCTCGCATGCTTGTGGTTGACCGTCGCCTCTCCGGCACCAGTAAGTTAGCTGTTAGCCTTGCTCCTCCCGGTGAGAGTGGACCTTTGTGTGTCTTTGCTTCAGCAGCCTGTGTAGCTAATTATTTAAACAACCTCTGCCTGTGTATGACTGTCTCCTCCTATGGACTCGTAAGTGAGCTGTCTAGCCTTACGCCTCCGGAAGTGTGTAGACTCATGTGTCATTGCCCCTGCATCTTGTGTTGTTCACTTTTCACCGTAATAAAACTCACTGTAAACTCACTGGTGACTGTGTGCGTCTCATGCTGGCTCGCGAGGGCCAGCGCATGACAATTTTGTTAATATAGGAAAAAAAGATTGCCAACTCCACTGTATCATCAGCAAATACAAGTGGTGCTGACAATGTCATCAACATAAACGCTTACTCAATGTTTACGAAAGAAACAGATGAAAAAGAAATTCTTGACATTGTTAACAAATTCAAAGACAAAAAAATCAACTGATTGTAGTGATTTCAGTATGTTCTTGGTTAAATGTATTATTGATTGGATTGTTAAACACTTCACTTTCATATGCAACATGTCACTTACTGCTGGTGAATTTCCAAAAAAAATGAAAATAGCAAGAGTCGTTCCTCTGTATAAGACTGGTGATAAACACTTATTGTCAAACTACAGACCCATCTCCTTGTTACTTCAGTTCTACAAAATACTGGAAAAAATATTTGTTAAGAGACTAAATGATTTAATTGATAAGCACAATATACTCTGCGAACAACAGTATGGATTCAGGAAGAACTGGACCACCTCACTGGCACTCATGGACTTTGTTGAACAGATTATGGATGCAACTGATAGAACAGAATACACAGTTGGAATATTTCTGGACTTACAAAAGGCATTTGATACAGTTGACCATAAATTACTCCTCAGTAAATTACATAAGTATGGCATCAGAGGAATTGTTTTTGACTGGTTACACAGCTATTTAGAAGACAGATATCAATATGTTCATGTGAATAATACAGACTCTGAGTCAGTGAAGATGACGTGTGGGATACCACAAGATTCTGTACTTGGTCCATTGTTGTTTATTTTGTATATTCAAGATTCAAAGGCGTTATTATCACCACCAGTGTGTGAATGTGTGCCATCAGTGGGTGAATGTGTGCGTGAATGGGTGGATGGCAGGATCTGTAAAGCACTTTGGTCATCAAGAGATGAGAATAAAAGTGCTATATAAGTGAACTCCGTTTACCATCATGTGCACAGTTAAGAAATGCTACATTTCCTGAGCAATGAAATTGTTACTTTACTCTCCGAACGAATGCCAAGTTAAAGGTACAGAAACAACAATTCTGATAGGTCATGACACAATAACACAGTAACTCAATCTTAATATGAATGGATGCTAAGACACACACACCAACATCCAGTTAGACAGTAGAGGAATGAAATTGAAAATTCACTGGATGACTAGTGATAGTGGTATATTGATATCAGAGATGATGTGAACCTGAGATGGCATGAACCTATGTACAATGTGCAAATGAGCATTGTGCAACCTGATGTGAACCTGAGTTGGCATAGACTTATGTACAGTGTGCAAATGAGCATTGTGCAACAAGCAGTGTATAATTACAAATTATTGATAAGTAGCAGCAGAGATGATATGGACATCAGACGGGTGAGACTATATCTACAGTACAGGTGAGCAGTGTGCAAATTTAGTAGCCAGTGTGTGAGTTCCTATATGCAAAGCTGTGTTACAGAGTTTTGGGAGTTACTGTCTGTTCATGAGTCTGATGGCAGTGGGAAAGGAGTTTTTTTTAGTCTGGTTGTCCTGCATTTCACACTTTTGTACCTCTGGCCTGGGGGTAGAAGTGTGAACAGTCTGTGTTGGGGGTGGGTGGGGTCCTGGAGGATGGCATCAGCTCTCTTTTGGACTCTAAGGTGGTAGAAGCTCTGCAGAAAGGGGAGTGGAGTCCTGATGATCTTCTCCACTGTCTTCACCACTCTCTGAAGGCATTTGTGCTCCAGGGCAGTGGTGCTGCCGTACCACGCGGTGATGCAGTTGGCCAGGATGCTCTCGATGATGCAGCTGTAGAAATTGTTGAGGATCCTGGAAGACATGCCAAACTTCTTCAGCCTCCTCAGAAAGTACAGTCGCTGTTGAGCTCTCTTAACCAGCTCTGTGGTGATGTGTGTCCACTTAAGGTCCTCACTGATGTGGATGCCCAGGTATTTAAAGCTGCTCACCCTCTCCACCCCAAGCTTCCGGATGAACAGCGGCCTATGGGGTCTCCTCCTCCCTTTCCTCATGCCCACTAGCATCTCCTTTGTCTTGTCTGTGTTGAGGGTGAGGTTGTTGTCCTCACACCATGACACCAGGTTGGCCACCTCCCTCCTGTAGGATGCTTCGTCATCACCAGTGATGTCTCCTATCATTGCTGTGTCATCTGCAAATTTTAGGATGATATTGTCTTTGTGGGAGGCAACACAGTCATGGGTGAAGAGGCTGTAGAGGATGGGGCTGAGAACACAACCCTGAGGGACACCTGTGTTTGTGATGATGCTGGCTGAGGTCCTGTTACCCATCCTGACAGACTGGGGCCTGCCAGTTAGAAAGTCCAGTAGCCAGTCACAGAGGGTGGGGTGCAGGCCAAGTGAAGACAGTTTGTCGGTAAGTTTGTGGGGGATGACCGTGTTGAAGGCGGAGCTGTAGTCGACAAAGACCATCCTAATGTAGGAGTCTTTATCTTCCAGGTGGGAGAAAGAATAATGAAGTGCTGCGGCGATGGCATCTGAGGTGGACCTGTTGGACCGGTAGGCGTACTGCAGGGGATCCAGGGTGCCCGGTATGCTGTCCTGAATGAGGGGCAGCACCACTCTCTCGAAGCACTTCATGATGATTGGCGTGAGTGCTACCGGTCTGTAATCATTCAGACAGATCAACAGGCTCTTTTTGGATAATGGTTGTCATTTTGAAGCAGGAGGGGACTATGTTCTGGTTGAGGGAGAGGGTGAAGATTGCTGTGAGAACATCAGTCAGCTCTGCAGCGAATGCTCTGAGGGCCCGTCCAGGGATGTTGTCTGGTCCTGCTGCCTTGCGGGGGTTGATATTCCTCAGTGTTTTGTTTGCCTGGCCTGGTGAGACTCTTAGTGTGTGTGTGTGTGTCTCTCTCTCTTCTCTGTGCTGTGACTGATCATCTCGAAACGGGTGTAAAAGAAGTTGAAGTCGTCCGGCAGGCTGTCTGTAGAGCTAGTGGTGCTGCTGTTGGTCCTCTTGTAGTCTGTGATGTGTTGCAGGCCTTGCTACACACGCCCCGGGTCAGGAGTGGAGTAGAGGCTGACCAGCCTTTCTCTGTACTGCCTCTTGGCTGTTGTTATAGCCTTCCTCACTCCATACTTTGCAGCTTTGTACTCAACCTCACAGCCTGATTTAAATGCATGAGAGCGAGCATGCAGCATCTGACGTACCTGACTGTTGATCCAGGGCTTCTGGTTGGGGACTTCCTGACCTGTATGGTGGGTACAATGGTATCAACACACATGCTGATGTACGCAGTCACGTATTCAGCGTAGTCCTGTATGCTAACAGAAGAGTCCTCTTGAGTGGCTGCAGCTTTAAACACATCCCAGTCTGTGCAGGCAAAACAGTCTTGCAGGGTGTTCTCAGTTTCTGGAGTCTAGTGCTTAATTTGCTTAGTAACTGGGTTTGTTTGTTTCAGCTTTTGTCTGTAGGCTGGGTACATAAACAGGGAGATGTGATCTGACTGTCCAAAGTGGGGGCGGGGTGCCGCTCTGTAGGTGCCACTTATGTTGGAATAAACATGATCCAGTGTGTTTTTATCGCAGGTGGGAATGTCCACATGCTGGTAATATTTGGGGAGTACAGTCCGTAAATTGCACTGGTTAAAGTCGCCAGCAACAATAAAAACAGCATCGGGACGTTTCGTCTCTACTGCGCTGATGAAGTCGTGGAGTTTGCTTAGCGCTACTGTGTAGTTGCTCTGTGGACAGATGTATACAGTGGCCAAAAACACAGCGGTAAATTCCCTCGGTAGGTAATAGGGATGGCATTTCAGCAGTAAAAACTCCACGTCAGGCGAGCAGTGCTTGTAGACGGTCTGTACATCTCCACACCACGAGTGGTTTATAAATACACACATGCACACCCTCCCCTCGTCTTACCAGAGTCTCCTGTTCTGTCTGCCCGGTGTGTTGAGTGTGTCTGGAGCTGAATAGCGCTCTCTGGGACTCTGTCTGAAAGCCAAGTTTCACAGAATATTCGGGCACAACACTCTCTCGTCTCCCGCTGGTCTTCAATCCTTGCCCTTAGTTCATCTAGTTTATTTTCCAAAGACGAAACGTTTGCAATTAAGAGACTGGGTAGCGGTGGCCAGCTGGAGCGAGCCTTTATCCTAGCATGTAGCCCTCCTCTCCTGCCTCGCCTTTGGCGCCTTCAACCCCCCTTCGGCGCGCTCTCTTGGGGTCAGCATGCTCACGCGGGCTCGGTGCTTTGGGGCCTTCCTGGGGGTGCTGATGGTCACCGTGGGGGCGGTGTATTGCAGGTTGGGTGGTATAAAGCCAGTAAACTCCGTGTGGCTGTTTGACTTGGTGATATCCAGTAGTGTTTGTCCGTTGCATGTTAGCAGTGCATGATCTCCATGCACTGTAGAAAGAACAACAACTATGCAATAAAACTATGCAATAAAGGAGAAAAGTCGGCATTCAGGAGAGGAACAAGCAAAGACATTCGCCAACAGTGGGCGCCATCTTGCCATGTATATTAACCTTTTGACTGCCTTGGTTCACGCACAGGTAGCGCCATGGAGTGCCTGTGTCACAGTTCTAAGACTGTCATGTGATGTGGCCTTAAACCATAATAAATCCCCAGTTGTACTAAGTATTGCACCTCACAAGGTGGCAGACATGTATAACTTACTGCTCTTGCCTTGGAGGACTAATGGCCCCCATATAACCCACCCCCCCACTTCTGGACACCAGAGAAGAAGTGTTTGTAAACAAATGTTGATCGATCTTAAGTCAGAGGAGGCATTTGCTCCCAAATTTGCCAACTATGATTCTAAAAAGAGATTATTTAGCTTATGAATGTAAATATCTACATTTTCTTACAACAGAGGGTGGGCGAAGCTGGTTGATTTGCATCTGCCATTGACCCCCAGCACCATGTGACTGGACAGAACAATCGTGCCAGTTTCCAGTCGTCATATGAGATAAAAAGCGGCAGAATAAAAGCAAAATTGCGGTGGAATAAACATAACAGTTTCTGGATGTGGGAGAGAAAGTGAAAATGACTGACAGAAGACAAAATAACAACCAGGATGGATGAAGTGCACCGCCGGTATATGATGAATTTCTTTGTTTACATTGTAACTGATTTTCTGGTTCATATGCTTTAAAGATAACAAAATGCCCAAAACAACAAATGGTGACAAAAAACAAAACCATTCTTTGATACATGTCCAAAGTCCGCTTTTGACTGAATGCAATTCGATATAGCTGCCATGGCATTATGCAAATTAGATGTGTAAATTTACTCCTATCTCAAACTTTGGATCATATTCTACATCTTTCTAATAGACAGTAAGCCATTATCTCATTACTTTCAAGTTATAGCTTTGGAACTCTCTGACATCTGAACTGAATTTTTTCTTGAAAAAAACCTTGACCACTAGGTGCTGATGGCGCGATGGCGCACCATAGACAGTAAAACGGTTAATGATTTATGTTCTGTGTCTAACTTGCTCAAGTGTATTTTATTTGCAGACGACAACTTTTTTTTGTAGTGGAGCAAACCTTAAGAAGCTTCTGGATTCAGTAGAAAACAAACTTAAACAAATCAATCAATGGTTCACTGCCTATAAATTATCTATTCACCTTGGGAAAACAAAATGTAAAATATTTGGAAACCGCAAATTATATAATCACTGAAAAATTAAAATAAACAATGTTGAAACTGTCACAGCTTTTGAAACCAAGTTCATAGGGGTCACTGTTGATAACAAACTAAACTGGAAATCACACATAAATTATGTCAAAACTAAAATCTCTAACTCCATTGCTGTACTGTATAAAGTTAAGGATCTCCTGTGTCAGAAATCTCTTTGTATTTTATATAATTCACTGATAGTTCCTTTTATGACATACTGTGTGGAGATCTGGGGAAACACATATAAAACAAACACAAACTTAATCTTTTTACTACAGAAAAAAGCTGTACACATTGTATCAAAGAAACCTTACCATGAGCCAACAAATTCAATATTCATTCAATACTTTTAAATTTAGAGATCTGGTAGATTATAATCATTCAAATCATGTACAGAGCAAATAATAACCAATTACCTGTTAATATTCAGAGACTGTTTAAAAAAAAGGAAAGAAAATATGAGGTAACTCTGTTTTTAATAAGCCAAAGGTCAGAACAAATACAAAGGATCATCGCATGTCTGTCACTGGAGTTAAACTGTGGAACTGTTGCTCTGAAAATATTAAAACATGTTCAACTCTGAAGCAATTCAAAAAATTGTACAAAGATGAGAAAATCTCTCAGTATCTCACTGTAAATGCTGGGAGATAAATTTGTAATAACTTAAAGGGTTTTGTTTGTTTGATTTTGTCTACTTATTCTATTTGATTTTCTTTGTTGATTTTGGGTATGACTTAAATCTTTGTTACTGATTTTAAAATTGTAATGGGCTAGGCACTATCTAAGCACGAGCTTCAGCCTGCACCCTTTCGGTTGTTCTTTTGTGTGTTCTGCATATGTTTGTTGTTTTTATTGTATGTATGTTCATTACCGAATAAATTCACATTCATTCACTCATTCACATTAATATTACAGTATTGCATTATTATTATTACAGGATTGTGATACTATTACAGTATCTATTACTATTACAGTATTGTGGAATTAACATTACAGTATTGAATTATTACAGTATTGTGACATTATTACTGTATTATATTACTATTACAGTATTGTGATATTACCAGTATTTTGACATTAATATTACAATATTGCATTATTACAGTATTGTGATTTTATTACAGTATTATATTATTACTACAGTATTGCATTAATATTACAGCACTGTGATATTATCACAGTATTATTTTATTGGTGTTGTGTTGTTACAATATTGTGATATTAATATTACAGTATTGCATTATTATTACTACACTATTGAGATATTACAGTATTACATTATTATTACAGCATTGTGACATTACAGTATTATATTATTATTACAGTATTGTGAATCAATATTACAGTACTATCTTATTACAGTATAGCTATATTAATATTACTGTATTATTACAGTATTGTGATATTACTGTATTATTACTACATTATTGATATTACAGTATTTGACATCAATATTACAATATTGCATTATTATTAGAGTACTGTGATATTACAGCATTATATTGTTACTGTAGTATTGTAGCATTACAGTATTGTGATATTAATATTACAGTATTGCATTGTTATTACCACAGTATTGCATTATTATTACAGTATTTTGATATTAATATTACAGCAATATTATTACTATAGTATTGCATTAGTATTACAGTATTGTGATATTACAGTATTATTTTATTAGTGTTGTGTTGTTACAGTATTGTGATATTAATATTACAGTATTGCATTATTATTACTACAGTATTGCATTATTATTACTGTATTGATATTATTACAGTATTATTAATAAAGTATTGTATATTACAGTATTGTGACATTAATATTACAGTATTGTGATATTATTACAGTATCATTACTATTACACAGGGCTACAAAAATTAATTTTTTGTAAGTTGTCTGTATTTTTTTCAACTGATTTAAGACAATTTTGCACCGCTGAATCCGAACATGACATCTGTTTCTCTTGATCAGGTAGTACTGTGCATGTACTTAGCTTTATATAAAGGTAAGTACATGTAAATTGAATG
The DNA here is from genome assembly GCA_020510985.1 of Pholidichthys leucotaenia. NCBI lineage: Eukaryota > Metazoa > Chordata > Actinopteri > Cichliformes > Pholidichthyidae > Pholidichthys > Pholidichthys leucotaenia. The sequence goes on from CM035842.1 coordinate 211,712,330, forward strand.
TTACGTCATCATTCTTCGAAATTCAGATAATTTCAAGAAATAAAAAAGGATTTTGCATCATATAAAGCAAAAATACCCATACATGTAAACAAAAACGTATAAAACAACATGTGGCCATAAAAAGTGTGGTTCAAAAAGTTGACCTGATTGAGCAAAACCAATGTGATTTTTGGATTCAGCACATCAAAATTGTCCTAAATCAGCTAAAAAAACTTAGGCAACAAATTTGGTGTTGACCAGTGTTATGATTATTTATCTATTTTAAGATAAGATAAGATAAGATAAGCCTTTATTAGTCCCACAACGGGGAAATTCCAGGATTGCAACAGCACAGGGATAGCAACACTCAGAGCAACAATCAGAAGGCAAGAAAAAAAAAACACAAAAAAAAACAAAACAAAAAAAAAAAAAAAACAAGCAAGCAAGAGCAAGAAAAAAAAACAAGCAAGCAAGAGCATTTTGGGTACTTTATTAATCCCCAGAGGGGAAATTCAGGGTATCCATCTAGATGGATGAAGCAGCCACGGTACAGCGCCATCCCTTCACCATTCACACACACATTCACACCTAGGGCCACTTTAGAGTCTCCAGTTAATGTAACCTGCATGTTTTTGGCCTGTGGGAGGAAACCACAGTACCCAGGGTAAACCCACACAGACACGGGGAGAATATGCAAACGCCACACAGAAGGGTCACTGATAGTCAGGGGTGGAATCGCTCCCATGACCTTCTAACTGTGCTGCCACTGTGCTAACCACTGCTCCACCGTGCTGTCCAATTATTACAGTATTGTATTGTTACAGTATTGTAATATTAATATTACAGTATTGTATTATTATTACTACAGTATTGTATTATTACTACAGTACTGTATTATGACAGTATTGTAACATTATTATTACAGTACTGTGACATTAATATTACAGTATTGTGACATTATTACAGTATTGCATTATTACAGTATTGACATTATTACAGTATTATATTGTTACAGCATTGTGACATTAACATTACAGTACTGTATTATTATTACAGTAATATGCCTCAGTGAAACGGAGAGGCATACTGTAGTCACTTAATGCATCTGCATGTGTGTGTGTAGGTGTGTGTATCTGCCCGTCTGTCTGCCTCTCTGCTTCAGCTCACCCAGTCAAAATTAAGTGGAACTAAAGGCTTGTACCATTGTATTGCCATAGTTTCTCAACTTTAAATTTGCCAGAATTCCGAGATAAGGCTTTGTTTTCAAAATAAACACAAATTTAACTCACCCTTAATGTCAGTGAAGCCGGGGGAAAAGGTAATGTAACAACTATGCCAGGCCACTAGAGGCGGCAGTGCGATTTTTTTACAGCACAACACAGCACTTTTTTTTTTACAGCACATGGAGCTGAACTGTTAAGAAATAATGATAACTGACAAAAAATAAAACGTATTCAGCAATTACACCATTTAATCATCACATCAATTGTTTTCACACTGGTTTTGCTTTTTAGTTTTGCAGAGGAATGACGAGGTAAAAGTCGTTAAAAACTCACTAAAAATTCCAAGTCCCAACATTGCTCGCCTGCAAATGGTCGCAGTGAAATGCGCATGCGCCCAGAAACTCCCGCCACAGGGAAGTACTGTGTAGTCTGCTAATACTGGATGAACAAATGTCCGTCTTTTTGCCTGTTTCTTTCTTCCTCTACCACTAAACAGGAAAAGCTCCTGTTTGTCTTGACTGTCTTGTATTCATGTACTTCCATTGCTTCCGCTATTTAGTGCTCTTCTTTTGTGTTTGTTTATTTGTACTATGGGTTGCATTTCTGTACACAGACTGTTGTTGTTTTCCATCCTTATTCCTTCTTAAAGAACATTTTCATGTCCTTCCTGTCTGCTGCAGTTTGAAGTTCCTCCACTTTTTCATCCCTGGTGGACTGCCGCAGGCATGGGCAGCCCCTCACAGCACCAGTAAATATACAGGGAACAGACATCGAGATGGTGACATCCTATAAGTACCTGGGTGTTCATCTGAACAATAAACTAGACTGGTCACACAATACTGACGCACTCTACAAGAAGGGACAGCGCAGGCTGTTCCTGCTGAGGAGACTCAGGTCTTTTGGTGTACAAGGGGTGCTGCTGAAGACATTCTATGACACGGTGGTGGCATCAGCCATCACTTTTGGAGTGGTCTGCTAGGGCAGTGGCATTACAGCAGCCGATAGGAAGAGACTGAACAAACTGATTAAGAAAGCTAGCTCTGTCCTGGGGCAGCGCCTTGATCCGGTGGAGGAGATAGGAGAGAGAAGGACGGTGGCTAAACTGTCATCTCTGCTGGAGTCCGAGTTCCACCCTATGCAGGACGTACTGAATGCACTGAGGAGCTCATTTAGCAGCAGACTACATCATCCCAGGTGCACAACCGAGAGGTTTCGTAGGTCCTTCCTACCAACGGCTGTCAGACTGTACAACTTAAGCAGGGCTGCTCGCAGAGATAGCAAAAAGACGTAAAAACTAATAGTTTTTAAATGCAAAAGATGCAATAGACTTACACAATGGTCCCCTCCGGCATACAACTAGGAAAATACCGGTCGCTATGGAGGGTGAGAATATGTATGGGCACATAATCATACCATGTAGGATAACTAAGTAGAGGGTTATGCTGTTTCATCCCATCTAGCAACAATGCTCTGCACTGTGTGTGTTTATATATTTACATATTTATTCCATCTAGCTACAATGCTCAGCACTGGGTGTGTTCATATTTATATATCTATATATTTATTCCATCTAGCTACAATGCTCCGCACTGTGTTTTTATATATCTATATATTTATTCCATCTAGCTACAATGCTCCGCACTGTGTGTTTATATACTTACATATTTATTCCACCTAGCTGCAATGCTCCGTACTGTGGGTGTTTATACAGTATATTTACATATTTATTCCATCTAGCTACAATGCTCTGCACTGTGTGTTTATATATTCATATATTTATTCCATCCAGCTACAATGCTCTGCACTGTGTGTCTGTGTGTGTGTATATATATATTTTATAGTAATATGTACATATGTATATTAGCTGCTCTTGCTTGCTTGTTTTTTTTTTCTTGCCTTCTGATTGTTGCTCTGAGTGTTGCTATCCCTGTGCTGTTGCAATCCTGGAATTTCCCCGTTGTGGGACTAATAAAGGCTTATCTTATCTTATCTTATCTTAACATAAGTTATCCGAAATGGGTGATGGCTGAAGCCGCAGTTTATATTGCCCACCCATATTCCATCTAAGAATTTAATAGGAAAATAAAATAAAAGTGATTACATTACATTTTCAAAGCAGTGTGTTAAAAAAAACCAAACAAACAAACTGCTAACTACCCTGGAGGACAACCCCACCAAGGCCAGAGAGCCCTGAGCGGCCCAACACCACCCACGTGTCAGCACCACGAACAGCCACATCACCAAAAATGCTCCATCTCAGAATCAGAATCAGAATCAGAATCAGCTTTATTGGCCAAGTATGCACAACACATACAAGGAATTTGACTTTGGCTAAGAACTCAAAGATCTCAACTGCCCCCCTGCACTGGGTGGGGCTTAAGTGAAACTTTACAGCAAAAAGATATGACATGTCATTTTTGATCATTTTACTGAACATTTAATTCTAAATAAATCACTGTTTAACAGGAAATTTTGGGCAAGCCTGTGCTTTTCTTGCACTAAGGAAAGCACTTGTTAGCACTTTGTGTAATTGTAAGTTAAATAATAAAAAGTGCATTATTGTAACTGATTTTGGGTCACTTCTTTATGTGACAATTTAAGTACTAACAGAGTTAGAGTAGTAATTGGTGAAGTGTCACTTTGACAATGCAAGATAGGGCCTTGATGGAGGTATGCACTAGAGCAGAGATTCCCAAAGTGGGGGTTGTGACCCCCAGGGGGTCCCGAGACGCTGAGGTGGGGGGTCGCGAGATGATTTTCAGAATCCTCCTTAGGTGATTACTCATGTGACATGTTACTTGAACTGCACCACAGTGAACGTCATAGGTCACACACAGGTCAGTGTACACCAGTAGATTTCATCTGAACAGCTCAAATCAACACATTACGCTTTTAGCCCAGGATATTGTTTTTAAAAATGAAATGTTGGTTAATATCGACCAAAGACAACGCAAAGAGGCCAGCAGAGACGGCAGAAGAGGAGAGTAAAGACATGCTGCCAGAAAGGCCGACGTCTGGTGCGGGGGGGAGAGGGGGAGGAGGAGGACAGCACCGTAAAGGGCTCCACAAGCAGTCAGACCAGCCTTCCTCCAAGTGTCGCAACTATCAAGAGGAATATATTCAGTATGGATTCACATGCATCGTTATCAATGAAGTACAACATCCCCAATGTGTAGTGTGCACCGAGGTGCTTGCACATGAGAGTTTAACCCCTTGCACTCCAGTCAATTTCCCTAAAAACGCCAAAAAATAATGTGCCCAAAGTAAATCGAAAGCTGTTCTTCAACCCTTTGCAGCATCTTCATGGGGTTGGTCTCATTTAAAAGAAAACACTTTGAATTTTTTGGCAAAACAGTCATAATCTCTCTAAGTGCTCCGGCCACTGAGTTACAGTCATCTAAACATACTGAACTTGAAGAAAATAAATTTGGCCTGGGTGTTTTTTTGGATACAAATGCTTGCAAATAACAGACAGCTTCAGATCCGGGCTGGAAAATGCAACAGAAATGTAGAACCAAGTGTTATCCAGCTCAGGTCAAAATTTTGTAACAATACCACAAAAAATGAATATATTACACAGCTTTTCCCTCAGGTAGTTCCCAGGCGTTTTTGAACTGTGCCAAATTGTGCCAAATGGCACAGTTTGGAAAAACGTCTGTAACTTTTGAATGATTCAATATAGAAGCTTCATCTAGGGCTCTAATGAAAGGTGACACTCAGGGCTGTGTGTGTGTGTGGGGGGGGGGGTTGTCCCTCCCCCCTCGCTACAGAGGACGGACATTGGCCATCGCTACATGACGGAATAGTCATGTGACGACCGCAGCGCAGTTACCGCGGCTTCACGGTCCGGACGCGGCGCACGACCCATGTACCGCGGCGCATGAACTTCGGACTTCGTGCGCCGCACAGTTGTAATTTACCGATCGGTCAAAAGTCATTTTTGATTACAATTTTCAGGGATAAAGAATAATTTAGCTTATAACACTTACCTCTTCACAGCAGCAGTGTCCTGGCGAACTTCTCTTCCTCATTGTCAGACGAACGCGATGCTGGTCCCTTGTTACAGACTCGTGGTTCTGGTCACGGCGACCTGGTCAAAACATAATTCCATTATTGCAGTTTTGTGCTTCCATGATTGCGGTTTTGGCGAATGATTTACGACCTTCGTCGTCGTCCTCCGTCGGTCTATGATGACCATGGAAGAAAATCCTAAACGTCTATTCTGCTGGAATAAAAAAAAAAAAGCACCGCCTGTGCCTGAACAGGCCGATGCGCGAATGGCAGTAGCTGTCATACAGGTTGCACTTGTGGATGGTCTCCGTGCTGCTGGGTCTGTGACGGTTCTTCCTGCGTGTCCTTTTTTCATCTGCTGCAGCAGTCTGTCTTCATCCAGCCTTACAAAAAACAGCTTGCGAACTTCTGTGCTTCAATTGGCTCGCTGCATTCACAGCGTTGGTAGGCGGGTCCTTCTTGCTAGGTTTTCAGTCATTGGTTCTTCAAGGTTTCAGAAACCCAATTCAAGGCTCTTATTAGTCGAATGAGAGGTCAATCAGATGATCTAATCTGTTCACGGCTGTGTCTGCAGTGGAAAAACAGAAATGCAGCTTTTATTTTCAGTGCGCGCTTGGACGCAGCTCCATCGTGCGTCCTAGAGCACACGGGGGCGCACGAGAGCGCCCTCGTGCGCTCTGGGACACAGAGACTTTCCCGCCCGTGGTACAACGGAGTGCAAGAGGTTAAAGCCCATAAAAATGCTCAGACACTTGAAAACTAAGCACCCATCTCTTGACGCTAAACCAGCAGATTTTTTTCCGCTGAAAAGAGAGAGAATTGCAAGGCCAAAAGAAAGTCATAGCTAACCAACCAAAATCCACAACCAAAGCTCAAAAGGCATCAGATGAGGTAGCATATTTAATTGCACAGGCAAAAAAGCCACACACAATCGGAGAAACCCTAATAAAACCTGCTGCTATCGCTATGAGTCGGACAATGCATGGGGATAAACAGGCGCGGGAGCTGGAAGCAGTGCCGCTGTCTGACGGGACCATATCCCGGCGCATCACGAACATTTCCCAGGACACAAGGTGTCAGCTGATTGACAGAGTGAAGAAAGGGAAATATGCTTTGCAGTTAGATGAATCCACAGATATATCAAACTCAGCCCAGTTGCTTGTTTTCTTCAGGCACAGTTTTGATGGAAAGCTTAACGAGGACATGCTGTTTTGCACCCCGCTGGATGTAAAGTGCACAGGTGAGGACATTTTCACAAAACATGACAACAAACTAAAAGAAGAGGGACTGTCTTGGGATGAGTGCATCGGTGTGTGGACAGACAGTGCTGCAGCAATGCTGGGAAAAAAGAAAGGATTAAAAGCAAAAGTCTTACAAATGGCACCCCATGTAAACTTTACACACTGTATTATTCACAGAGAAGCTCTTGTGAGTAAAACGCTCGACCCAGATCTTAAGAGTGTTCTTGAGACTGCCATAAAAATTGTCAACTACATAAAATCACGTCCACTCAACACCAGGCTGTTCACTACTCTCTGCAATGAACTGGGATGGGAGCATCAGGGCCTGCTGTTCCACAGAGGTCAGGTGGCTTTCGAGAGGAAATGTCCTCAGCCGCCTGTATGAACTGCGGGATGAGGTGCGCTGATTTCTGATGGAGAACGGGTCCCAGCTCGCTGACCACCTGACTGACCCTGACTGCTTAACAAGGCTAGCGTATTTGTCCTGCATATTTGACAGACTGAACGGACTTAACATGTCATTGCAAGGTGAAAACACAAGCATCATGTCGCTGAATGATAAAATCCGTGTATACAAAAGGAAAGAGGATCGCTGGACTGCGCGAGTTGAGATGGGCAGGATTGATACGTTTCCTGAGCTGGAGGAGTTCATGGAGGCTGTTAGGCTTCATGTCCACCAAACACGTTTTTTCCACTCTGGGTGGCTATTTTCCATTCATTCTCTATGTTGTCCAGCTTTTACAGCGCTGAGCACCCTGGGCGCTGAAACGCTCTCAGCGGTGGACGTTTTTTGTCGCAGCGCTCAGGGCGTTCAGTGTTGAAAAAAGTTAAACTTTTCAGAGACTGCAGCTGAGCTCGTCAGTGTCAGACCTAAGCAGTCAATCCGAACTGCTGCGTGGGCGGGACATAGGACGCCGGTACTCATCTTCACTCAGACTCCTGCTTTCTGTGTCATCATATTTTACATCCAGAGCTGCTAAAACACGCTTTCTGTCCATTGTTATTAAGAGACTGCTATTAAAAAATCAGTAGAAAGTCTGACCATAGGAAAGTGGAAGCACTGAGCTGAAAGTGACAAGCTGTTGCTGGGATACAGGGCACAGGCTTTATTTTTTTTTTCCAGAGCACAGCACACAAACGCTGAAAAAAAGTGCTCAGGGTGGTCAGGCAACAAAAAACGCGTTTGGTGGACACGCAGCCTTAACACTGTGAAGAAGTCCATCACTACCCACCTTCAAGCCCTCCTGGAACACTTTAACAAGTTTTCCCCAAGGAAACAACTCCAGAAAAATGTGACTGGATAAGATCACCAATCACTGTAACGGCCACAAGTCATCTGCCATCCAACATGGAGGATGCACTGATTGAGCTGTCAAGTGACCACACCTTAAAGACAGCTTTTCATTCAAAGATGTTTGCTGAGTTCTGGATTTCAGTGGAGAGAGAATATCCACAGCTATCCAGGGCCGCGATGCAAGTATTGATGCCGTTTGGCTCTACATACCTGTGTGAAAAGACTTTCTCGGCACTGACATAGATCAAAAATGAATAAATACAGATGGCATCTAAATATGGAGGATGATCTCAGAGTGGCCATCTCCAAAATTAAACCCAGAATTGACTTGTGCTCCACACATATTGCCCACCCATCTCATTAGGTGAGATTAACGCTGAAACATAGTTTGCCAAAATATACATTTGCACCGTAACAATGTTCACATGTTTGTGCAATGCTACAGTTTATGGTTGTTACTTTGATTGTTCTGCTAACATGGAAATGAAAGCATTGTGTCAAAATTAAGTTTGCACGACAGCAACAACGTTCACTCCTAAATTACATGGAAATTACTTTGATGTATTTTGCTTTAATCGTTTAGTAAATTGTTATATGTAAAATCATTTCATGGTTGTCAGGCTGCTCTGTTCTTTTGTGTTGTTATGCCCGTGTTTGTTTAGGCTTATTAGTGCGTGAGTCCTGTGTGCACATTTTTTTATGTTTCAGTCACCTCCGGGGATAGTGGGGGTTGCCAGTCTCTGTCACCATTATTTTGGGGGTCGTGGGCTGAAAAGTTTGGGAACCCCTGCACTAGAGGGCACTCAGAAAACAGACATAAGCTGACCTAAAAATGCAAAAACAGACAAATCACCATGAAAACATTACCTTCGTGCTGGAGGTTAAAAAAAAAAATCTGTTACTGTTGACCTGACTTTTACAGAACTTCAGCAGGCAACTCAGAGCAGAGTATGTTAAATGTATTTTTATATGATATGCAACAGTAAAATGTCAGAAACAAGTGGGGCTGTACTGAATACAGTTCTGAGGCTTTGAATAGTCAGTAACATTTGACAGCAAACAAATATTCCAAACCCAGATATTCTGTACAGTCTCTTCCCCTTCAGTTGACTGGGTCTGCATCAGTGCTTCAGACATTTGACTTCTCTTATAAATTTACAACTTTTTTTTGAGATATTTTCCCCTCATGAAGCTAAAGTTTTTATACCAAGTATTCGTTTCCCTTTCCCTTTTTTGGACTAAAACTTATTTGCAATTTCTCTCATAAGATTACAGCTTTTTCCAATAATTTGCCAATTTGTCTTTTTCTCATACATTTGCTAAATCATGAAATTTTGTGACCATCATCAAGCCGTTATTTTTTGTGAAGTTGTGAGATTTTTTCTTCTAAATTTGGTGGGGATTTTTTGGTAAATTTGGTAAAGGTAAATTTAAAGATATATTTTTTTTTCTGTATTAAATTCAAGCAGTTTAAGGGGAAGGGCAACAATGACTAACTGAATGCCAAAAGTTAAAAACCCGAATACCAAGGTACAGAACAAAGACACGAATGATTCAATTATCATTTAACCCTTTGAGTGTGAGAATTTGCGTTCCCCTTGTGGCAGAGCGCGGCACTGCGCCTGCCTTCTCACTCTGTCAAAAATAAGTGAGAAATTTCTGGGGTTTTTTAAATGTACTGATTTCTTGTTCTTATACTTTGAAGATAAGATGATGAGGTACCTCTGTACAAAAAATGGCGTCAAAAGACTTAACCATTTTTTGTGAAATACGTCCAAAGTCCAGTTTTGACTGAGTTATGGAATTTAAAGAGGTGCTGTGACATTATGCAAATTAGATGCATAAATTTATTCCTATCTGAAACTTTTGATCATATTTTACATCTTTCTAATTGACAGTAAGCCATTATCTCTTACCACTTTCAAGTTATAGCCTTAGAAATCTGAACTATTTTATTGACAAAAAATATTTACCACTCTTGACCACTAGGGGGTATGTCACAGTTTGGCAACATACACACTCATAGGGTTAAGTTAGTCCAATAAAGTGCACTGTGCTCAAACAGATGTAAAAACAAGCGCTTCAAACGATGAAAAAGTTTATAATGGATAACTGATGTAATGATTGTGCCTTGAGGATGCAATGCACCTAACAAATATTGTGGATACTAACATCAAAATGCGCCACCTTGTATTTGTTATAAGCGTCACCATTGTGGACACGCTGCATGGAAAGAACTCACTTTTGATGGATCACACGGTGCCCTGCTCTAAGGTAGACTATTGTTTCTACACCTGACAGAAGCTAAGTGTACTTTGCTCTGATTTATCACGCCTATAACTCATGATAAACTAAAAATGAGAGTGACTGTGCAATCACGTGTGCCTCGTTTTCTCGTTACCACAGTAATAAAATGGGGGCACAGGGGAGACAGAAGGAGAAAGCATGACCTTGTCTTTGTAACTTATACGAGCCCCGGCGTCCTTCATGTTGTTTATCGCCGACTTATTAACTGCACAATGTCAAGAAGCAGTTGTGTGGACGGGAATGAAATAAGGGGGAAACAATAGAGCCCTACCAAGACTACGCTAACTAGCTGGCATTAGCATGTTAGCTTACCACACTAACAGGCACAACATGTCCCCCACGTCTCCCTACACTTCGCCACGTTGATACCAAAACACACTACACACAAAACGCACACAGTGAAACGGTGATTAGCGCAGTGGCTTCAAAGAGACAATATTAAACATCTCAAAGCTATGTGACGTTCCACACTTTCAAAGCAAAAGTAACGCATAACGTAACTGTTCAGTCTTACGTTACACACCAACACACACACAGACATAAATTAGCTGCTATGTTCTATGCAATAAACACTGCCGCAAACACTGTAATCAGTAGCGGGTAATTGCAATGCCTATCGCAATGTTCACCGCACAGAACATAACTTTAGATGGTACGTTGCACCGAAAAGTTCCTTTCACTAGCCATTAGCATCTGTTAGCATCATGGGGGACGTGTTGTGCCCGTTAGTGTGGCTAGCTAACATACTATATGTTCTTTGGTCATATAAGCATGATTGGCGTAGCTGACTACATTCTATTCATCTTAATTTTAAGTCTCAATCATGTACCTTGTCTCGGTTATGGCTGTGACTAACAGTGTTAGTTAAAACACTGCTACAACACTGTTAAAACACCACTAAAACACCACTAAAACACCGTTAAAACACCACTAAAACATTGTTAAAAAAACAGCTAAAACACCGTTAAGGTGTGTTCAGACCAAACGCGAACAGGCAGCGCAAATCCATCTAAATTGAACGGGATACGCAAGTACGCACGAATTTGCACAGTCACACATTCACTAGCTAGCTAGCTGCCAGCTTTGAGATTCTGCTGTCATCGGAATAAAAGTATCACCATCGCGTATCACCATTGCAGAGTAAACTAATTTGAAAATGAAACTCACTCACCGGGAGACAGGAGGACTGGGAACTCTTCAGCTTAACTGGGATTTTGGAGTTATTTACCCACAGTTTCCGGCCACAGATGTCCTAGCAAGCTAGCAATGTAAAAACACCCATCATCTGTAAAGTTTTGGAGGCTTGAGACAACATTTTCAGGTGAGCCCCCGGCTGGATAATGCAAACCTAAGCATGACGTTATTTTGGGAATTTCCACAGCAGGTTGAACACAGCTGCAGAAGTTTTAAAAACAACTTGCCTGTCTACATCTCACTATTCATGTCTGTTCGTGTGTTTACATTGAGTTATAATGTAATTGTGCCGCGCGAAAAATTTGCCTGTTCGCGTTTGGTGTGAATGCACCTTAAAAACACAGCTAAAACACTGTTAAAACACTGCTAAAACACCATTAAAACACTGCTAAAACACCACTAAAACAGTCATGAATGCCCCTATGGGGCAGAAAGGCAAACCCACATGTTGAATTGTATTGTGACATTTATTGAAAAAGGATCTTGAACAGTGCACTAACATAATACAGACAAAGTAACTTACTAGAGTGATGCTCCAGAGCAGAAAGAGCTCAGACTCATGACAGAGCCCCCTCCTCAAGGGGTGGAATCCAGACACCCCCAGGCAACACCTAAAGGACTCCCCTCCACCCCCACCCCCAAGAAAAGGGAACTGCAAAAAAAAAAAAAAAATCACCCTGGGAGGGAGGTGAGGGAGACAGGCTACGGAGGGAAAGAACAAACCCCGCTCATGACCCACACCTGTGCAACACTGGGCCCCTGGGCCCCTCTAGACCACAGAACCAAACAGTTCGGGTGGCCGACCAAAGTCCCAGACCAGCCGGACGGCCTGGTGGTATGCGTCAGGAGGCCTGCCGGAGAACGTAGGCCACCCAACCCAGCGGCTCAGTCTGTCGGGCGACTGGCCTGAGTTCTTCACCCATCACAACCGGAGAGATGATCCAGGAGGTGTCTCCCCCATGGGGAGACCCACTGGCGGGGAGCAGGGCCGGAGGGGGGAGACCACGATGGTTTCGAGTGGCAGAGGAGGAAGGGTGACCACGACGGCATCCAGCAGGAGAGGAGGAGGAACCCCGATGGCGTCTGGCAGAGGAGGAGAGGCCTGGACGTCCTTGGACTGGCCAGCAGCACCCTCGGTGGTCCCGGATTGGAACAACGTAGCACCCATGATGGCTCTGGGCTGGAGCATGGAGGTACCCACGGTGGCTACGGGCTGGAGCACTGCAGCACCCACGGTGGACCCGGACTGGGCCAGAGCTGCACTCACGGTGAACAGGCCGACCCATGAGAGCACCAGGCCAAGGAGGCAGTCCACCATTGGAACACTGGATGAAGGCAAAGGAGGAAGGTCCACGACAACCTCAGTGAGGGAAGCTGGACCCACAATGTCATCAGGTGGTGAGCCTGGATCCACGGAGGCATCTGGCAATGGTGGATCTTCTCCGGCGACCCTGGGAGAAGGCTCAGGAAAGACAGGGAGAAAAATGTGGTTAGGGTCGTCGGCAGCAGTGGAGCCCAGCAAGGTGAGCTCAGGTGCAGCTGGTGGCTACACCTGGCTCTCCTCACCAAGCGCCAGGCAAGATTTCTACTCCACAGACATAAGAAAAACAAAGGAGATCACTTGCCTGAGCTTGAGCTCCACCGCCGTCCAGGACTCTGTTGATCCAAACGACGATGACGCCTCGGGCTCGGTCTCTAGAAGGTCCAGCTCTGGTTCCCACTCTGCTGCGGTGGTCTCCGCAGCAGGCATGATGGTAATTGCAGTCTTAACATTCCCAGGCGATGGGGGCCACGCCGGTGGCTCGTCCGGCGTGCCAGCTGGGATTCGGCTCCATGCTGGCATTGGAATTGGGTCCTCCAGGGCCATGGGCTCCTCCATCACCCGGCAGCTTAGTTCTGGGGCCGGCGGACACTCAGAGACAAACAGAGGAGACACAGAGAGGACAGGTGGGCAATGTATGACAGCAGCAGGTGGGGAGAGCTCAGGGGACTGCTTACCCTGAGCCTCCCTACCGGGAATCAGGCAAAACATTTCATCATGAACTGAAGTAAAATGAAATAAAACTTGTCTGTTTTCCCGGACCTTGATGTTTTCTGCTGCTGTGGATTGTGCAGGAGCCGCCCCTGTAGTCATGGAGACGGGTGGAACCGAGAGGGAGGCGACCAATTCCAGCGCAGCGGGAGGAGTCACTGAGGAGGAGGGGGAAAAAAGTGCAGCGGGGAGTTTGGCTGGCGGGACAGCCAGAGAAAAAGAGTCAGAGAGAGAGGCCGCTGTGGGAGTCTCCTGCCTCAGCAAGGGAGAGATTGCTGGCAAGGAAGTGGAGGCTTTCTTCTAACGGTCCGGAGTGGAACAACGGCATCGTGCAGCAGATGGAGCCGGAACGGGCGCTGGAAACTGGTGTGGAGCGGAGATGACAGAGGCCTGGGAACGCCTCCCCTTTGGCGTGTGCCCAGGCTTCACCAGGGACTTCCTCACCAATCTGCCATTCTCACAGTGGAGCGCCGCCACCAGAGAAATCCTTTCTCTTCCCTCAGCATGCTCCCGTAGCTGAGGACACTGATGAGCCGCTGCCTCTACGAGTTCCAAATACCACAATGCATCTTGCGGGGTGGAATATGGGCGCGCCGTGGAGATTAGCCCGTCTATCGCCATAAGCGCACAGCAACACTCCCACCCCAGACACACTGGGCAGCCTCTTCCGCTGGCTGAATCCATAATTACGCTCCAACGAGCAGGTGAGTGAAAAAACACAAAAAATACAACAGATGGGTTTTCTTTATGGCGGCAGCATTCTGTCATGAATGTCCCTACGGGGCCGAAAGGCAAACTGAATTGCATTGTGACAGTTATTAAAAAAGGATCTTGAACAGTGCACTAACATAAAAATACAGACAAAGTAACTTATTAGAGTGATGCTCCAGAGCAGAAAGATCTCTGGAGGAGACGAGGGGAGAACAGTAGTCTTTAGACATTAGACATACTTCAATAAACAATGCTGCCGCACTGAGACACAATACAGCAGTCCTTAAATAGTGGGCAGCAGATAGTGGCAGGCAGATGAGCAGCAGGTGTGAGCTGAGTGAGCAGGTGACCTGATTAATCAACTACCCACAGCTTGGAATGGCAGGGAGAGCGTGAGTAGTTGGTGGGAGTGTCTGGGCAAGAGGAAGGGCTCAGAGGAAATAAACCAAAATAAATACAAAGAACTGACCACATAATAACAGACATCCGGAACACAGAAAATAAATTGAGTCTGAGCTCAGAGAGAAAATTAGAGCTCAGAGTTATGACAAAAACACAGCTAAAACACTTGAAGAGCTCCCTCTCCTCCTCCCCGCCTGCAGCTCTCCTGCTGAGCTCACTTCCTCCTTCACTCATGAAGCCAATCCAACGATTACCATAATGTGCCGTACATCAATGGGAAGCTCCACTTCTCATCTTTATGGTAATTTGAATGAGGTGCATCACTTTGCATCACTGGAGACACAGCAGGACTTAGAGGGTATTAAAATTTTACAAAGGTTGCAGGGATGTTAAAGTACATGAGATGGAAGCTGATAAACACAGAAACAGGATGAGGAGGGAAATCTTGGCCCGAACACTTCGCCCAGGTTAGATGTTGTAAAGTCAGCAGTCCTAACAAATCCTCTGGTGAGAGGGGCTCTCAAACTGTAGCTGTAGTAGGCTCGTTAAAACGGTCTGTGTGCTGACCCACTGACTCCCCACTGGACTTAAATGCCTTCTTTCTTAATCTAACAAGGGTGCAAATTCTTTCTCTGGCAGCGTGCCTGACCCAAATTAGCTGTATGCTGTGATTTGTGCAGCTATAAAGCATCACTAATGGATATTCAGTATTTCTTTGTCTTGCAAACCAGCCAGACCAAAATGCCTCGGCTCCTCTTTCAGCGAGGGCTGTGGAGATAAATGAGTGACTGATGGAATGACGTTAGACGGGGATTCAACACTATATCAATTAGGTCCCTTTCAATTAATACAAAACCTCTGCAGCCGCTGAAGAATTGGGCTGAATGCCGTGAATGAAGAGCTGGACGTGGAGACAGTGATGGAAGAAGCAGACAGCTGGCGGATCAATGTCAGAAGGACAGAGCCACTAAAACCTCTCCACCTTTAGTCAGTGCTGGGGTGAAAATGCTCGCTGAAAGAAGCTAAGATTCTTTCACACATCTGTGCTGCTCCCAGCGGCACAAATTTTTGTGCCTTTCCTGCTGACTAGGCAGTAACAAATGCACTGAGGGAGCGGGTCCACATTCAGGAGAATGCATGGGAATATATGAAGAGAGGATGTTTTCTGAGGGGAATCAAGCCATTGGTTCCGGTGTCGTGGAAACGAAAATGTGCCGTGGCTACTGATCAGTGGAGCAGGAAAATGAACAGGCTTTGGGGTGTTTTGTTCTCGGCATAATGAAGGACAGAAGCTTGTTTGCTTTAGATTTCATACCAGAAATGCAGATTTAAATCCAACTTTGAAACTCTGACACCAAACAAACACACAGTTTCATCATTAAAAAGTGGCGTCAAATTCTTTTCATTTAACATTACAGGAATTGAGATGTTCATTAAATGGAACCATTTTCAACCCTGCAATACAATTCAGTCTGTTTCCACTTAGTCAGGATTTCATTATTTCACTGTATGACTGTTTTTCCACCACAAAACACCTGAACACTTTTTTAAAGAACAACAGACCAAGCTGGTGACCAATCTGTGCCACGCCATTTCTGCACAGACTGGTGGTGGGGGAGGGTGTGCTGCTGCTTTCTGACACCAGGGCAGGAAGCTGCACCGGCGACATTAGCCGCTGACAGCTGTTCATGGAAAGCTACGGTCACAAAGATTCTTACGTACGATGGCTTTGTAAGAATCTCCAAGTTCCTACGAATTCTGGACTTTGCAGACATTCGTGGAGGGGGGCACAGTTTCTCACGGCTGCCGCTCAGTTCTCAAGAGCAACTTTTATTTATTTATTTATTTCAGACAAAAAAGGCAGTTATTAAAAAAAGGCAACAAAAAAGCATATTTCACAAATACATCAAAAGATATAAAATAACAATGTAACGCAATAAAATAAGTTTTTGGATGCCTGAAAAACAGTAGGAAGAAGCAAAAGCTTTTCTAGTCCTACCCTTCAATACTGTACTTAATACTGAAATGAAAACAAGCTGCCAACTATACTGACCAATCCAGAATGAGACAAAAAAAACAATAAAAACACATGAAGAACAATGTACATCATTAGTTTCCCCCATTAGGACGCAAAACAATTCCATTCCTCAAGTCTATACCTTTCAAGAATAAGGTTTTTGTACTTTTCTTAAACTGTATGGCATTATTACTCTGATTAATGTCCTCATCCAAACCATTCCACAGAATCACTCCACACACTGAAATGCACAAACTTTTCTGCGTTGTGTGAAAACAAGGAACTTTTAAATGAAATCTTAAGAAGTTACTTAAAGAATAGATATCAGTTTGTATGTGTTAACAACAAAAACTCAGAGCTACTGAAGGTCACCTGTGGAGTCCCACAGGGTTCAGTTTTGGGACCATTATTATTCAATATGTATATAAATGATATATGTAAAGTTTCAGAAAAAATGGACTTAATATTGTTTGCTGATGACACTAACCTGCTATGCAGTGGAAACAATTTGGAACAACTTCTGGATACACTCGGAAAGGAATTAGGAAAGCTGAAACTGTGGTTTGATTCAAACAAATTAACGCTCAATTTAAGCAAGACAAAATTTATAGTCTTTAACAACCATCACAACTACCCAGTACCCAAACTCAGTGTAAATGGTGTAGAGATTGAAAGGGTATCCGAAACTAAATTCCTTGGAGTAATAATTGATAACAAACTGTGTTGGAAGCCACATATTAATTATATAAAAGGTAAAGTATCCAAATCAATTGCAATATTACACAGAGTGAAAAATTTGCTGAATCAACCCACACTATACACCTTGTATCATTCATTAACACTCCCATACATGACATATTGTAATGAAGTATGGGGAAATACATATAAAACAAACATATATCCACTCTTTATGCTTCAAAAGAGAGCTATTAGAATAATCAACAAAGCAGCTTACAGGGAACCAACAAACCCACTTTTTCTTAAACAAAAAACTCTCAAGTTGAAAGATCTGATCGACTTTAAAACCGCAATAATAATGTTCAAAGTGAAGAATCTATCACTGCCCGCAAATATCCAAAAGTTGTTCCAAACAAGGGAGAAACGATATCACTTCAGAGGAACATGTATATTTCAAAAGCCTACAGTGAGAACAACCACCAAGCAACACTGTATTTCAGTGCAAGGTGTCAGATTATGGAACGATTTTGGACCTGAATTAAAATCATGTACAAAGCTTGGACAATTTAAACAAAAACTAAAGGAAGAAATACTCCAAACATATTTACAAAACGACATGTAAACTCACATAAGGATTGACATTTCCAGCCTGTGTTGTGTTATAGCTTAGTTTTTCTTTTTTCTCTGTGACACTATGTCTTAGATTTGTTTTTGAATAGTAACCGCTTAACTTAGACTAGCTCAGTTTTCTTTTTCTCTCAGTCATATTTTGTCTTAGCCTTGTTTTAAATTGTAATCGCTCTTGTCTTGTTTTCTCTTTTTTCTCCTTTGAATTCTTGGATGGAATATGGGTGGGCAATATAAGCTGCGGCTTCAGCCATCACCCATTTCGGATAACTCACGTGGAATTGTATAGTAGAAGGAGTCTTTGTCTAATTTGACCTTGTTGTTATATTATACAGTTTCTTTTAACCTGTAATGTACTATCCGAAATAAACAAAATTCATTCATTCATTCATTCAAATCTTCCTCTCACATCAGACTCTCCCTCTCTCTCCAGAAACAATTTCTGTATATTTCCAGGGAGTAAATTATTTCTTGCCTTATAAACTATTTGTCAAGTTTTTAATTTCAGCAGATCCATAAATTTCAATGATTGTAACTTTAAGAACAGAACATTAGTGTGATCATAGTAGCCTACATTGTTTGCTATTCTTATGCTCTCTTTTGTAATGTACATAATTTCTGTAGGGTGCTTTGTAGATGTTACTCCAGACTTCAACACAATAAAGCAGATACGGTAAAACAAGTGAACAGTACAGTGTGTATAGTGGATTGTGGCTTAGAATCTGCCTAACTTGACCCAAAAGTCCAATATTCTTAGCCGGATTTGAGCTCACGTATTTCATGTGAGCTTTCCAGCAGAGTTTGTGGTCTAGTATTACCCCCAAGAACTTATTTTCATATACTCTAGCAATACATAATTAATCATCACTTGCACTTGTTCATGTATAATGCGGTTTCCAAACAACATAAATTTAGTTTTATCTAAATTTAAAGATAATGTATTTTTGTCAAACCATAATTTTAATTGACACAATTCATTTGTGACCACATTCAACAACTGTGGAAAATTCTCACCAGCACAAAAAAACAACATTGGTGTCATCCGCAAAAACCACGAATGTCATTAAGTTACAAAATAAACAATTTGGGGCCTAATACTGACCTTTGGGGAACTCCACATTTCTAACTGAGTTGACCTAAATTCACCCAACTGCATGAACTGTTGACTGTTTCCAGTATAACTTCTAAGCCAATTTAAGACTATCCCTCTTAGATACAGTGGTGTGAAAAAGTCTCTGCCCCCTTCCTGATTTCTCATTTTTGTGTATGTTTGTCACACTTAATTCAGATCACCTTTTTTCCCCCTCATACATTTGCCACTTTTTTCTCGTAAATGTCACTTTTTTCTCGAAAATTTGCTACTTTCTTCTTGTAAATTTGCAACTTTTTAATCGTAAATTTGACACTTTTTTCTCATAAATTTGCAACTTTTTTGGTGTAAATTTGCCACTTTTTTCTCCTAAATTTGGTACTTTTTTCTCCTAAATTTGCAACTTTTTTCTTGTAAAGTTGCAACTTTTTTCCTCATAAATTTACAACTTTTTTCTTGTAAATTTGCCACTTTTTTTCTTGTAAATTTGCCACTTTTTTCTTGTAAATTTGCAACTTCTTTCTTGTAAATTTGCAATTTTTTTTCTCATAAATTTGCCACCTTTTTCCTCATAAATTTGCAACTTCTTTCTTGTAAATTTGCAACTTTTTTCTTATAAATTTGCCACTTTTTTCCTCATAAATTTGCAACTTTTTTCTTTTAAATTTGCAACTTTTCTCGTAAATTTGCAACTTGTTTCTCGTGAATTTGTCACTTTTTCTGGTAAATTTTCAATTTTTTTCTCGTGAATTTGCCACTTTTCCTCATAAATTTGCAACTTCTTTCTTGTAAATTTGCAACTTTTTTCTTGTAAAACTGTCACTTTTTTCCTCATAAATATGTAACTTTTTTCCTTTTACATCTGCCACTTTTTTCTCGTAAATTTGCAACTTTTTTCTTGTAAATTTGCACTTTTTCTCGTAAATTTGCACTTTTTTCTCGTAAATTTGCAACTTTTTTCTAATAAATTTGCAACTTTTTCTTGTAAATTTGCAACTTTTGTCTCAAGATTTGTTTTTTTTTTCATTTTTTAACAGAAATTTGTGATTTTTTTTCTAAATTTGTATTATATAGATAGATAGATAGATACCAAAGTGGGAAATTACAGTGTAACACCAACATGACAGTCATCGACCAAAACGACAGAAACACACAGCATAAAGAAAAAGGAATTACCCATGAAAAGTAAAACTGCCTAAATAACTTAAATACATTGCGGATGAATAGATGGTTACCTGTGTAGATACCTGAATCGTACCCACTGTACGCTGCAGGACTATCAGGTGCAGGGTGAAATGTAAGGTACCAATTAGACTGTAAGGTGCAGTATGGCAGCATTGTTATGATCAAAATTCAATATCATAGTGAGTTATTGTGCAGTGAAATGACATGTGGCAGGAAAGATTTCCTGTATCTAACCGTTCGGCAGCGAAGCTGTAGCAGTCTGCTGGAGAAAGTACTTCGCTGTCTGTCCAGTGTGTGGTGGAGGGGGTGATCAGGATTGTCCACGATGGATCATAGTTTGGTCCTCTTCTCCACCACAGTCTCAAAGGTCTCCAGCCTGAGACCAGTTACAGAATCAGCCTTCTTGATAATCTTGTCAAGTCTGTTGGTGTCTCTGGCCCTGATACTGCTACCCCAACAGACAGCAGCAAAGAAGATGGTGCTGGCAACAATGGCGTGGTAGAAAAGCTCTAACATCCTGTTGCACACGTTGAAGGATCTCAACTTCTCAGAAAGTAGAGTCTGCTCATCCCCTTCTTGTACCCAGCATCAGTGTTAGATTTCCAGTCCAGTCCATTGCTGATCCTAACACCCAGGTATTTGTAGTCCTCAACCACTCCTACATCCTCCCTCTTAATCTGCAATGGCTGAGAAGGTGTCCTCTTCTTCCTCAAGTCAATCACCATCTCTCTGGTCCTACTGATGTTCAGCCTCAGGTGATTCTGCTCTGTCCACTCCATAAATCTGTCTACCAGTGCCCTGTGTTCCCCCTCCTCTGCCCCTCTTATACACCCCAACAACAGCTGAGTCATCAGAGAATTTCTGCAGGCGGCATGACTCTGTTGTACTGAAAGTCAGTGGTGTATAAGGTGAAGAGAAAAGGAGAGAGCACAGTCCCCTGTGGAGCTCCCGTAACACTAACCCCCACATCAGACATGACGTTGCCCAGCTGGACAAACTGTAGCCTGCCTGTCATGTAGTCAGTAATCCAGGAGATCACACAGCTGTCAACCCCCATCCCCTGCAGCTTCTCACCCAGCAGCAGCGGCTTGGTGGTGTTAAATGCACTGGAGAAATCAAAGAACATGATTCTCAGTGTCTCCTCCTCCATCCAGGTGCAAATGGGCTTGTTGTACCAGGTAGATGCCAGCGTCTTCAACTCTTAAATGGGGCTGATATGTAAGCTGCAGAGGGTCCAGCCACATCTTCCCCTGCGGCCTCAGGTGGGCTAAGACCAGTCTCTCCAGATCTTTATAACATAAGATGTGAGGGCAATTGGTCGATAGTCATTCAGGTCAGATGGAGACGACTTCTTGGGGACAGGAACCAGGCAGGGTGTCTTCCACAGCACCTGTACTCTCTCCAGACTCAGGTTCAGTTTGTACAGGTGTTTCAGTACAGGAGCTAGCTGGTTGGCACAGGTTCTCAGGATCCTGGTGGAGTTGCCATCAGGGCCCACCGCCTTCCGCTGGTGGCATCTCTCCAGCTGTTTCTTAACCTGGTCTGTGGTCACAGTGATGTGAGGGTTGGTGCTAATGTCGTCAGTGGAGAGGAGGGGGGTTAGAGAGAGGTGCTGCACCGGAAGGGGAGGGGTGTGTAGGGGTCTGGCTGTGTTGTGGGGGTAACAGACGATGAGTTGAACCTATTAAAAAACTGTGCAGTGCACAGTCGAAACATGTTAAGAAGGTAAAGACATCTCCTTTCTAATTTTGTCTTTAATAAGAACAAAAGGTAAATAATTAAAAGAAGACAAAATTAACCTACTTGAGCTATCCTTCACATTGTTTTGCCTGAGTTTATCCTCCAACTTTCTCCTGTAATTGTCTTTACATGTCCTCAGCATCTCTCTCAGTTCATGCTGCACTCTCCTCAGTTCCTCCCTGTTCCTAAACCTAAAACCCCTCTTCTTCTTGTTAAGAAGTGCTGTCACGTCACTGGTGATCCAGGGTTTGTTGTTGGAGAAACAGTGCACGGTCTGAGCTGGCATGGCTGTGTTTTCACAGAATCTGACGTATTCTGTGATTGAGTCGGTCATATTGTCTATGTCCACCCCATGTGGTTCACAGAGTACGCCCCAGTCCGTCGTCTCGAAGCAGTCCTGTAGCGCATCAGCAGCCTCCCGTGTCAACCTCCTCACAGTCCGTGTGTAAGCAGGCTGCCTTTGCACAAGGGGAAAGTACTTGGGGGTTAATAGAACCAGGTTGTGATCGGATATGGCAAGGGAGGGTAGAGCTGTGGCGCTGTATGCATCTCTGACATTGGCATACATAGATACACTGTTTTATTTTCTCTAATGGGACAGTCAGACTGGTGGAAGTTTGGTAGTGTTTAGCCCAGTGAGACGGTTAAAATCACCCGTGATCGCCATAAATGTGTCAGGGTGCTTCTCCAGTAGAGTAGCAGAAGTGGAGCTGATGACATCACAGGCCACCGCTGCATCAGCTGACGGAGGGACGTAAACAGTAATCACAATGGCACACGTGAACTCTTGCAGCAGATAATAAAGTTACATACTCACAGCCAGCAGTTAAATGTTGAGACTGCTGTGACATTCCTTCACATAAATGTGTCCAGGATTACACCACCTCTCATTCACAAAAACTGCCAGTCCTCCTCCCCTCCTTTTCCCACTACTTATAACATCCCTGTCCAACCGAATAGTCTTAAAACCTCTTGTGATTTCAAATACCACGGCCGGCATTACTTAAACAGCTGTTTAAAGGTCTCAGCTGCGATACATTGATTTGTATTTGTAGCACTGCCACATATTTATTTGCTTAGGTCTGCTGTCCTTTTATTAATTGGAGGTTTGTACAGAACTCTCCACTGTGGACTCACTCCTTCCCCGATCTGCTTGTCAGTCCACATAGTGGGAGGTCTGCTGTGCAGTCCTGCTCTGTTGATGACCTTAACACAATTGATGTACAGCATTTTTTTGTCAGCATTGTGTAAGGTCAGCTGTCTGGAGTTGCGTGTTTTTAACAAATGTCCAGTTAGATCACCAAGATCAGGGCTCATGGAGATCTCTGGGAAAGGGTTACTATGGTTGGGTTCAGTGGCTCCTCCACTGTGGTCCACCAGAAGCTGTCTTTCCTGTTCAGGCTCGCTGCATCTGCTTCGCAGCCGCCTTATGAAACAAGGGTGAATGAGGGGTGAGTTTGAATGGGTACAGGAGTGAGTGAGAGGGACTTAGTGCATATGGGTGTGCATGGGAGCATGTGGGTGTGAAGGTGTGGGGAGGGGTGTATCTGCGAGTCGGGGAGTGCTAGATTAAGGGGGGTAGTGCCTCTCAGCAATGTGGACTCCCCTGGGTGGGGGGACTTCTTTGGGCATGGGAGTCCCCAGGGTGTCCGGCGGCGGCGCTGGGGTGGACCCACTGTGGGGGTGCCTGGGGGGGCTCGCGGCAGTCTCTGGCCCAGGGGGTGGGGTCACCGGCCTCCTAATGCCTGGGGCCCAGGGGCAGGCGTTGGCCCCACAGGGGGGGTAGGGGTCAGGCAGGTCCGTGGATGTGGGCTCGCCGCGCTGGCCGCCGAGCGACCTGGCCTCCCTCGATCATCCCTCCGGGGGCAGATGCCTGGCTTTCCTGGGGCTTGCTGACCTCGGACGTTTGTGCTCTGTGGTGGTTGGTGGCACTGCCTTGCCTGCTTGGGGTTCCCAAGGGGAGAGCTTCTGCGACCGGCCCTCTGCTTCGTATGTTTGCTGACAAACCACTCACATGCACACACTTATTTTGCGCACGCTCTCATATATACGCACACAGACATACACGCACAAATGTCTCTCCTTCAACAGGTGCGGAAACCAGACTCGTGTTGAGACATCTTTGGTGGAAGAAGCAGTTTGTCTTTTGTTTGTTTTAGTTGTTGGTTTGTTTGTCTTTTTGTCTGTTCTCCACCCTTTTCTTTTCCCCTCCACACACTTCCTTTCCCTCTTCCCCATCCTGTCGGGTCTTTCATGGGTAAAATAATTAAATAAAGTATTAAAAGTTATTACAGGAGGAGTTTACAACAATATACAATACACAGTTAGGTACTGTATAAGCTCCTCTTGGCAAAGTAAATCTGTTTTGGCACCATAAGGGTGACAGATCCCTGTTCTGCCTGCTTAGCTGCCTGACAGGACAAGGGAAACAAAAAAAAAGAAGCTGTCTTTCCCTCCCATCGAGCTTCTGCCTCCAAAGTCCCAGGACCCTCTGAGTCACTCTGACAGACCGGATACCCAGTAAAGTAGCTATAGCCAGGGAGTCCGTTAGCATTGGTCCTGCTGCATTCACCAGATGTTCAAGAGTCACAGTCTTTGTTGTCAGGAGTGCTGCCATCAGTCCAGGAGTGGTCTCAGTGCAGACATCCAACCTTGCTACATGAATCAATGGCTCCCTCAAGAGCCAAAAAAGAGAGTCAGAGTTCTTACATCGTTTAGCGTTAAAAAAGGTTCTAGGACTTAAAAACACTTCAATAAAATGGAGGCAACCCACTTAAATTTAAACATTTTGAATTAATTAAAAACAGCATAATCCAGTCCCAGATTACTCACACGCCTGAAGATGCAGCTGGCCACTTCTGTGTACATTAGATCTGCCGGCCAAGTCAGAAACCTCTGCACAAACTGTAACCTAAAGGTGGCAGTTCTGCTGGCCAGGTGTATGAGGCCCTGTCTCTCATCCTCTCTGGGCAAAAACAGCACCCCCTGTGGCACCCAGTGCAAATTATCCCAGAAAAAGTTCACAATTTTTGTCTGGATCTGGGACAGTAAACCTGATGGGGGATCTAGGCAGGTTAATTGCTGCCAAAGCAGGGAGGCAACAAGGTTGTTTAGCACAAGCACCCTCCCTCTGTAGGACATCTGAGGGAGCAGCCATCTCCACTTATTCATTTTGCCTTCAATTTTCTCACCCACATTCTCCCAGTTCCTCCGGACCATGATGTTGTTACCAAGAAAAAAAAACAAAAACAGGTATTTTATGCCATCTTTTTCCCATGCCATGTCCTGTGGCAGAACTGGGAGGCCACCAAGCCAATCACCAACAGCAAGGGCTTTACTTTTTCTCCAATTCACCCTTGGTGCTGATAAAAGGGTGAACGCACCAGTTAAATCAATTAAAACATTAACACCAATCTGATTTTTAATAAAAACAATTACATCATCCATATAGGCGGATAAAACTATGTTTCTATTAAAACCAGGTAAGGCACCTACAATTAAAAATGCAAACATCGGAATTAAAATATAAACGTCTGGAAGATAATGTCCTGGACTTAGAATCCCAGATGCGACGGAATAATTTGAGGCTGGTGGGCCTCCCGGAGGGAGCAGAGGGACGGGATACATGTTCCTTTTTGGAAAAGTGGATTCCAGAAGCGCTGAACGACGCGGATCTGCAGTCATCGGTCGTCTTAGAAAGCGCTCACCGAATCGGCCCACCGAGAGATAATAAGACACCACTGAGGACGCTGATTATGAAGTTCCTCAGCTACAGAGACAAGATGACAGTCACCAACGCGGCGCGAGCTAAAGGAGAAATTAAATACCAGGATCAACCGGTGCGGTTCTACCCCGATTTGGCCACAGGAATTCAACAATTAAGGAAACAGTTTGACCCCGCCCGTAAAGAGCTGCGCAACCTCGGGATCTGTCACGGAGTGATTCATCCGCCAAGATTGCTAGTCACATATAAAGGGAGAACCCATATCTTCAAGACCCCTCAGGAAGCACAGGAGCTTATCAAGCAGATCCAAGAGAGACTGGTGGGAGCTAAGCATGAAGCATGAACAAGATATAAAGGTAGAATATTTAAGCATTTGCACAGGCATCTGATTGAGCTGAAGCATATAGCATGTCTACAAAATATAGATTGTATTATATATATATATATATATATATATATATATATATATATATATATATATATATAGATAGATAGATAGATAGATAGATAGATAGATAGATAGATAGATAGATAGATAAAAAGCTATGATGTACAAAGTTTCTATAAAATTTTGGAGTTATGTTGGAAAAACTACAGAAGAGAGTTAATGTCATGTCATTAAAAAGTAGTTGAGTCAGGGTGATTGAGAGGAGAAAGAGAGAGTGGTTTTACTGTTCGCAGGTGTGGAACAGTCACTAGCTATAACGGGAGACGGAATTTTTTTTTGATTTTGGGGGGATTACCACGAATGTGGGGAAAGGGAATTTGTTTTTGTGTAGTTTGTAGGATGAATGTTCAACCATCCATGTTTTTGCTTCTCTGTATGAGCATGTTAATTTTGCAAGGTAATCTCAAACTCCTTGTTGATCATAGACCAAAGCGTTAATCTTAATTTAACTTCATGGAATTGCAGAGGTCTACAAAATCTAAAAAAACTTAAACAAGTTATGAATAAAATAAAAGACATAGGTTCAAAAATTGTGTTTTTACAAGAAACTCATCTAATAGAGGAGGATGTAAAAAGAATTAGGAGAAGATGGCAGGGAAATGTGTTCACCTCATCATTTTCATCCCGAGCTAGGGGAGTTATGACTCTCATACATAAAACAGTCCCATTTCAAGTGAAAAATGTAATTGGAGACAAATTAGGAAGATATCTAATCATCCAAGGATCTTTGTTTTTAGAAAATATAAATCTGGTGAACTTATAACGGTCCCAATATAGATGATCAAAACTTCTTCGCTAATTTATTTTTTACTTTATCATCACTTACAGGGCAACATATAATAGCAGGGGATTTTAATTGTACATTGAATCCCAGTATAGATAGATCAACAGGACTGGACTATACGCACAATGGATGCAGGATGACCATTAATTATTTTATGAAAGAATTGAGATTGCTAGATATATGGAGAGAAATGAAACCACAAGTCAAAGCCTATTCTCGTTATTCTAATATCTACAAGACATTCTCACATATTGACTATTTTTTGATCTCCACAGAATTAAGGTCTAAGATTCAAAACTGTTTCTATGATATCATCGTGATATCTGATCATGCACCCTGCTGTCTAATATATGTAGATAAGAAATTGACAAAGGATCCAGCTTGGTGGCAATTTCAGCATAAATGGCTTCAGGATGAGGAATTTGTTAAGTACATAGAAAAACAGATAGATGAGTTCTTTGATATCAATACTACACAAACATCAGCATGTATAAAGTGGGAGGCTTTCAAAGCTTTTATTAGGCGGCATATTATTAGTTATACAGGTTCAAAATCTAAGAAGACTCGAGAGGAGAGAGTCCAATTGGAACGTAAAATAAAAATTCTTCAAGAAAAAGTGTATGCAGGAAGTAACCCAAAGTTAGAGAACAAATTACTGATCCTGAGAGCTGAATATGACAAAAAAAAAAGCAGCGAATAGAGCTGCCTCGAGTCTTCTAAGATTGAAGCAAACTTTTTATGAACAAGGTGAAAAATCAGGGAAATTATTGGCATGGCAGATTAAACAATTAGAATTTAAAACACCAATTACCAGTATTATAAGTAACGGACAGGCAGTTGTAGATCCTTTAGAAATTAATAGTGCCTTTAGAGATTATTATGAAAAATTATATGATACAAAAAATGAAACTGACTTAACAAAACTAAATGGGTTTTTGGACGGATTATCTATACCATTTTTTTTTTTTTTTTTTTTTTGTTACTTATTTGTACCCGTAGGTAGACTTGGTTTGCAGTCTGGTGACAAGCCACCGGCTGCTGGTCGCTGCGTGCGCGAGCGCCCTAAACCTACATGTTTTTGGTAAGCGGGAGGAAACCGGAGAAATCCTGGAGTAAACCCGCGCAACACGGGGAGAACATGCAAACTCCACACAGCTCACTGTTGGTCGGGGGCTGGGATCGAACCCACGATCTCATGATCCCCGCGATTCCCCGGCCGAGGGTAAAACTGTGCTGCCACAGTGCTAAACCACTGCGCCACCATGCAGCCCATACCATGTATTCCAAATGAAAACAGGGAGATACTGGAGTCTAAAATTAGTCAAGAAGAAGTTGGGCTAGCCATTGATAATATGAAATCAGGAAAAAGTGCAGGACCAGATGGTCTTCCAGTTGACCTCTATAAAAAATTTAAGAATAAATTAATAAAACCACTTTTGGGAATGGTTTTAGAAGCATTTCAAAATAGTAATTTACCACCATACATGAATAATGCCTTAATTATACTGTTGCCAAAGCCAGGTAAACCCTCTAATAAATGTGAAAACATGAGACCAATAAGCCTATTAAATGCTGACCTTAAGATAATTTGAAAAATTTTAGCAAGACGACTACAAGAAATATTACCAAATATTATTAACCGAGATCAGAATGGCTTTATAATGGGAAGACAAGGCTTCCATAATGTAAGAAGACTATTTAATATTATTTATTCTAATAAAGAAGCACCGGATACAGCTCTCCTATCATTGGACACCGAAAAGGCCTTTGATAGGGTCGAATGGCCCTTTCTTTTTGAAGTCCTACAAAGGTTTGGACTTGGAAATAATTTCATAAAATGGGTTCAGATAATATATAATAATGCTACAGCAGAAATTCTAACAAACAGCAATATCTCAAAATCAATAAAAATCAAAAGAGGATGTCGACAAGGCTGTCCACTTTCACCTTTACTGTTTACTATGGCAATTGAACCTTTAGCGATGGCAGTACATTTACATCCACAAATATATGGAATTAAAGTAGGACCAACAGAACATAAAATCTCCCTGTATGCCGATGACATAATTTTGTTTATGTCGGATTTTAAAAAATCAATTCCGACCTTGTTAAATTTAATAAAGAACTCTGGGGAAATATCAGGATATAAAATAAATAAAACTAAATCCTCAATATTAATGCTAAATGAGACCCAGAGAAATCACCCAGCTCCTGAGGTAAATCAATTCAATGTTGTAAATCAGTTTAAATATTTAGGAATTCAAATTTTGCCTAAGCTAGAATCAGTCGCCAGTGCCAACTATGAAGCCTTAATGACAGATATTAATGAGTTACTTCAGAGATGGATGTCACTACCAATGTCGAATTGATCGGGAGAATTAATATACTTAAAAGTAATATCTTACCCAAAATACTTTATTTATTTCAATACATTCCTTTACCACCACCTTCAGATCTATTCTCAAGAATTAAAAAAAAGTTAGTGGAATTTATATGGAACAATAGGAAAGCCAGATTACGTCTGTCCTTACTATATTTACCATTTGATCGTGGAGGTCTGAAATGTCCAAACTTTATGTTGTATTACTGGTCAGCACAACTGAGGTCTATGACATATTATTTTCCATCAAATGATCTTCCTCACTGGACTGAAATGGAATCATACAATTTACCTTTACCTCTTCCCTTATTCATATACTCAGACTCGGCTAAAAAATTACAGAAACAAGTTAAAAATCCAATTGTAAGGCATATGATCAAAATATGGTGTGAAACCAAAAAATATTTAAAAGAACCACACTTATTGTCACAATTTAGCCCAGTATGGGGTAATCAATATTTTACACCAGGGAGAGCGGATGCTGTATTTAAAGTATGGAATTTAAACGGGATTCAAAAGATTCAAGACTTATATTTGTCATGTTCAGATAACATAATATCTTTTGAAGAACTGAGGATCTAATTTAATCTTAATAGAACACATTTTTTTAAATATCTTCAGCTTAGGAATTTTATTCGATCAAATCAAAATAATGCTCTCACCCGACCTACTTATTCATCCTTGGAAAAAAATTTGACGAAAGATAGTAAGAGAAAGGGTATTATTTCAGAGTTTTATAACTCATTGACACTATCCTCAAGTGAAAATTCACAGAAAAGACTGAATTATTGGAAAGAAGACCTGCAAACTGAAATTTCAGAGGAACAATAGGAATTGGCTTGTACAGAAGCTCAAACCAAATCAATAAATGTACGTCTTAAATTGATACATTTTAAATGGTTAATGCGGATGTATGTTACACCGGTGGAGTTAAAAAGATATAACAAAAACATACCAGATATATGCACAAAATGTATGGAAAGTAAAGGAACCCTATTTCATTGTTTATGGGAATGTAGAAAAATTTGAATGTTTTGGGAAGAGGTGAGGGTAACAACTGAAAAAATAATTTCAAAACAACTCACATTGAACCCTAAACTGTTTTTGTTGGGTCTGTATCCAGAAAAGCATAACTTTAATAAGAGTGAAAGAGCATTCATAGACCTCAGTTTGCTTAATGCCAAAAAATGTATTGCACTACTGTGGAAAAAGACTCATAGACCAGATGTGACTCAGTGGTTAAGACAAATGTTAACAAACCTTCCACTAGAAAGAATAACATGCATTCTGAATTCAAAGGAAAATGTGTTTGAGAATATATGGAGACCTTTCATTGATTATGTAAAGAAATTAAACATAACTTCTGAAGAAGAAGGTGAATGATGTGTGTGGACCTTGTAAATTCCAAATTGGTGAATGTATAATATGTATACTTATGTAATGGATTACCTAGACTAAACAGAGGAGCATTGTTGATGACTTGCCTTTGTTAGTGGTTGTTGGTGTTTTTAGTACATTTTTTTTCTTTTCTTGTAGTTAGTGGGTTTTTTTTTTTTTTTTTTTTTTTTAAATTACTTCAGTGTTAATGTTTGATTGTTTGTGTCATGTTTGTAAAAAAAAGGTTCAATAAAAAATAATGTGGAAAAAAAAAACCCAAAAAACAGGTAAGGCAAGGCCATCAATGCTTGTGCGTATTTTATGGAGGAGGAGTTCTAGGGAGAGTGCATATAGAGCATACCAGACAAAGCACAGCCCTGCCGGATGCCTCTATGCACTCTGAAAGGAGCACACAAACTGCCATTGATTTTCAGTGTACTCTCACCACCAGCATATAACACCTGGATCTTGGCTATGAAACCAGCGCTGAACCCACACATCTACATCACCTTCCAGAGGAAGTCATGCTCAATGCGGTCAAAAGCCTTTTGCTGATCTAGAGAAATCAGACCAGTGTTTATACCCAATGAGCTGGAGACTTCCAAAACATCTTAAATTAGGCAGACTTTGTCTACCATGGGCCCGCCCGGTACACAGTACGTCTGGTCCCGATGGATGACCTGCTCCGTAGCTTCTCTCAGCCTGTTAGTCAAAGCTTTGGACAAAATCTTGTAATCCGTGCAGTGGAGAGACACAGGCTGCCATTTTTTTAGTGTCCTGTAAATCTCCTTTTTTTGGCAGGAGGGTGACCACAGCCCTGCGGCAGGACATCGGCAGAGAGCCTGAACACAAACTTTCATTAAAAACCTCTAAAATATAGAGGTATAATTCCTCCCCTTCATGCTCTGAAGGGCAGCAGACAATTCGGGTAACTGAAGAGGCCGGTCTAACTGTGAGTTGGTCTCCTCAGAGACCTAAAGTAGTCCACTGCAGAACCCCTCCATCAGGCCATTGTCCTCCCTGTAGTCACTGGTGTACAGAGAGGAATAAAACTCAACGGTGTGCTTTCTGATCCATTCAGGCTCAGTCAGTTCCTGCCCTGTGTTGGAGACCAGGGAGTGGATTACCTTTTTTTGTCCATGCTTCTTCTCCAGATTGAAGAGGAAGCTAGAGAGAGCATCCATCTCAGTGATGTTCTGAATTCGGGACCGGACTAGGGCGCCTTGTACTTTAGTATCCAACAGCTGGGCTAAGGTCTTTTTTGAGGACTTCAATACATCCTCGATTTTCTGTGAACTCACGAAAGGTCTCTAACTCCATAATATCTATCTCCAGGTCTCTGATAGATCTACAGGTGTTATGTGTGACATTGAGTGTATACTGCTGACACAATAGTTTAATTTCAGTCTTACCACGGTTCCACCATTGCCGAAGGCACATAAAATCTTTTTTTCCTTTGTTTAAAAGCAGCCCAGAAAAATGTTAAAGCCTCTTTGAAACCTTTATCAAATGTTAGAACTGAGTTAAACTGTTCCAGTCGCCACATGGCGACTGTGATAGTTAAAGGCCAACTGTCACGTAACAGGGTACTTTAAATATCTTGAAACTAGATATAAAAGGGAACCGATCCGTTCGGGTCTTGGTGCATATGCTTCAGTAACAACGGAATATTCGTTAATTTAAAACTGCCGCGCTTGGCCTGACACGGCCCCTGGAATCGCCTGGGGAAGAAGGCGGAAGTGACGAAATTGATTGCACCCTAGTTTGATGCTTGGGGTATTTCAATTGATTGTTTATATGGAGACTGGAAGGTTGAAGTGAGCAACAAGAAAGAAAAAATTGGATATTTCACCCATACCTTAAAACGGGACTATCAGGGACAGCTGGGTAATAAGGGACACTTCTCTGGGAAATGTTTTCTTACCTGTCAAGTGAGACGTTTTCGCCGTACTTCAACACCGTAAAAAGCGGCTATAAGGAACGGCGGAGCAACAAGGCACACCTCTCTGGGATCTGTCTGTTCCGCAACCGCTGCACAGCTCAACGTGTTAAACCATTGTCCTAATTACTTCTCATGGTAGTGAGAATAGCTGACGCTAAGCGATCAGCCCGCCCAGACAATTAAACTAATGAGTGACTCCACACTTCGAACAGTAGTGAGAAGAGCTCCCACTGAGCGATCAGCCCGCCCCAGCTGTGAGTGATCACACACAGGAGTGCTCCTCAAGACACTCAGTTTTTTTTCCAGTATATTTTTTCTTTTGGGCGTACAGAAATGGCAATACGCCCGTTTTTGCTAA
This sequence comes from Pholidichthys leucotaenia, assembly GCA_020510985.1. Lineage (NCBI taxonomy): Eukaryota > Metazoa > Chordata > Actinopteri > Cichliformes > Pholidichthyidae > Pholidichthys > Pholidichthys leucotaenia. The sequence continues at coordinate 211,745,074 of CM035842.1, forward strand.
AATTGCATTTTCCCCGTATTTTCCTTAAAATATTTGACAATAACAACACGAACTACATTTAAAACATTTCCCAGAAAAGTGTCCCAAACCACTCTGCCGTCTCCCACAGCCGCGCTTGGCACCAAAATACGGCGAAAACGTCTCCCTTGACTGGTATGCGCCTCCATTTTCATATTGATCTGGTCAATTTCTTGACAGCAGCGGCTCTCCTCCACTGTAATAATAATGGCTTCCGAAAAATCAATATTTATGGGGCGCCCTCGACAGACCCCCTCCGGCTTTGCAATTCTGGAGGCGATTAATGTCTAGTTCAATGACATTTTCCACTGGTTCTGCTCTCTGGTCATCGTTGGAACTGTTGTCATCAGATAAAGCATCTGATTCCGTCTCGGACGGCTCGAACCGATAAGGTTCAGTGCCTCTGTCACTGTCTGAACCACTGACAAAAAAAAAAAGACAAAACTAAACTAATTTGTTCACAATCGCTGTCACTTTCCGTCATGATTGTCCAATGTTGAAAAGTGAGAATGTGGATAGGCAGGGCAGCCAGGGTACAACTGGTGATGTCAAAAACATGGGCGTGGTCTGGACTGGCTGTCACAAGCCAGCAAGCAAGGTGGGGCCTTCACCTGGTGTATTTTGTGCAATTATGTAAATACAGGTGGGTGATATGGTCTCCGGTATGAATATTTGGTTTAAGCTATGTGTATTTTATCTAAATTCGTTGTCATTTAGAAAAAAAAATTACGTGACATTTGGCCTTTAAGGGGTAAGCATAACCCCTAGTGGTCAACAGTGGTAAATATTTTTTGTCAATAAAATAGTTCAGATTTCTAAGGCTATAACTTGAAAGTTGCAAGAGATAATGGCTTACTGTCAAGTAGAAAGATGTAGAATGTGATCCAAAGTTTCAGATAGGAATAAATTTACGCATCTAATTTGCATAATGTCGTGGCAGCTCTATAAATTACATAACTCAGTCAAAAGTGGACTTTGGACACATTTACACAAAGAATGGTTTGGGGTATTTTTGACACCGTTTTGTCTACAGGGGTATGTTTTATCTAATCTTCAAAGTATATGAACCAGAAAATCAATAAAATGTAAAAAAAAAAAATAATAAAATTGTGACTTACCGGTGGCAGGGGGCGGGGACTCGCTCGCTCGCGTAGTCGGTCCGTTTTCGCCCATCCTGGTTGTTGTTTTGCGTTTAGTCGGTCATTTATGCTCTCTACCTTCCAGTGCCACATGAGTCGGCTGCCTTTTGCAACAGCGGCTCAATTCTGAGTCTTTTTTCCCTTCCTCTCTCTTTTTGATCCGGTTTTTTCTCACTCCATTTATATCACGGACACACAGATCATCCCAAATGTCTCCTGAGCCGGTAGACGGAGCCACTGTTTATAGCAGGAGACGATACAGCAGGGAAGAGTTGCTAGCACTCAACTGCCAACCGGTGCTAACGGAAAAACTCGACATACCGAGGGAACTGAGGAGAAAACGCCGTGGCTGCCAGGCTGGAGTAAGGCGGAGGACAAAAAATATAAGGTACAGACCCTCCCTTCCATCTTTTGTCATGGGGAATGTACGGTTGTTACTGGGAAAGGTAGATGAGCTAGCGGCTATCTCCCGCTACGATAGCATATACCGGGAATGCTCTCTCCTTTTGTTTTCCGAGACGTGGCTAACTGAACTAGCAGCAGATGCTAACATTGAGCTGGAGGGTTTCCACATGATACGGGCAGACCGAACACCAGACAGTGGCAAAGCAAGGGGTGGTGGAGTGATAATGTATGTTAACAACAACTGGTGCAGACCAGGACATATCACTGTTAAACAACGACATTGCAGCAAAGACATTGAGTTGCTAGCTGTTAGCATGCGGCCTACATATCTTCCGAGGGAATACTCACACGTGATCTGCATTGTTGTTTATGCAAATCCGACTGTGAACGCTGGGACAGCGCGTGACGTCATCCATTCAGTAACCGGCAGGCTGCAGACAGAACACCCAGATGCTCTTCTCCTCATCTCAGGCGATTTCAACCATGTTTCACTATCTCCCATTCTACCCACGTTTACCCAGTATGTCACATGCCACACTAGAGACAATAAAACACTGGACTTATTCTACGCAAACACTAAGGAGGCGTACACCTCATTACAACTCCCCCCACTCGGGAGATCAGATCACAACTTGGTTCATCTCCGGCCGGTGTACAAACCCCTAGTGCACAGACAACCTCTGGCCATGCGCACAGTGGAATTATGGTCTGAGGAGGCAATGGACACTCTAAAAGGCTGTTTTGAAATCACCGCCTGGGAGCAGCTCTGCGATCCACATGGTGAGGACATCGATGGCCTCACTCACACCATCACGGACTACCTCAGCTTCTGTGTGGACAAAACCGTTCCCAGCAAGACCATACGGTGTTGCTCAAACAACAAACCTTGGATCAACCCTGAGATAAAAACACTTCTGAGAGAGAAGAAGATGATCTTCAGGTCAGGGAACAGGGAGATGCTGAAGTCCATACAGAGGGAGCTGAGGAGAAAGATCAGAGAAGGCAAGGACAGCTTCAGGAAGAAGATGGAGGACAAGCTGCAACAGAGCGACATCAGTGGGGTCTGGAGAAACCTTAAAACCATCTCTGGGCTCCAGAATACCTCCCCCCAGGCCACTTGGAGCAGGGAGTGGGCGAACAATCTGAATCTGTTTTTCAATAGGTTTGACCAACCGCCCTCCCCCCTGACTGCACAACAACCACTGCTGCCTCTAAAGACATCAAGTCCTGCTGCCCACTCCCCATTCCACCAACACCCCCCCACTCCCAACACACAGCCCCCCAACCTGACCCTGACCAAGACCCAGGTGAGGACGGAGGTGAGGAAGATCAAGGCGAGGAAGGCGTCGGGACCGGACGGCATCAGCGCAAAGCTCCTCAAGTCCTGTGCAGACCAGCTGTGTGGGATTGTGGCGTACGTTTTCAACCTGAGCCTGAAGCTGGGGAGGGTACCACAGCTGTGGAAAACATCTTGTGTGGTACCTGTACCAAAAACTTCCCACCCCAAAGACCTGAACAGCTACAGACCGGTGGCCTTGACGTCCCACATGATGAAGACCCTGGAGAGATTGCTCCTTGCTCACCTCCGACCCCTGGTGGGACCAGCGATGGATCCACTCCAGTTCACCTACCAGCATGGCATTGGGGTGGAGGATGCGGTGATCTTCCTCCTTCACCGTTCTCTGTCCCACCTGGAGAAGCCCGGGAATGTGGTGAGGATCATGTTCTTTGACTTCTCCAGTGCTTTCAACACCATCCAACCGATGATCCTGAAGGACAAGTTGCTGTGTGCAGGGGTGGACCAGCACCTGTCATCATGGATCCTGGACTACCTCACGAACCGGCCTCAGTTTGTGAGAACCCGGGACTGTGTGTCCGACACGATCATTGGTAGCACGGGGGCCCCCCAGGGAATGGTTTTGGCTCCCTTCCTGTTCACCCTTTATACTGCGGACTTCTCACACAACACAACACACTGCCATCTACAGAAGTTCTCTGATGACTCTGCGATCGTTGGCCTCATCTCCAATGGAGATGAAGCTGAGTACAGAGGGCTTATCCAGGACTTCGTGGACTGGTGCCATCGGAACTGCCTCCAGATCAACGCGAGGAAAACTAAGGAGCTGGTGGTGGACTGCCGCAGGCAAGGACAACCCCTCACAGCACCAGTAAATATACGGGGAACAGACATCGAGATGGTGACATCCTACAAGTACCTGGGTGTTCATCTGAACAATAAACTAGACTGGTCACACAATACTGACGCACTTTAACAAGAAGGGACAGCGCAGGCTGTTCCTACTGAGGAGACTCAGGTCTTTTGGTGTACAAGGGGCGCTGCTGAAGACATTCTATAACACAGCGGTGGCATCAGCCATCACTTTTGGAGTGGTCTGCTGGGGCAGTGGCATTACCGCAGCCGATAGGAAGAGACTGAACAAACTGATCAAGAAAGCTAGCTCTGTCCAGGGGCAGCGCCTTGACCCAGTGGAGGAGATAGGAGAGAGAAGGATGGTGGCTAAACTGTCATCTCTGCTGAAGTCCGAGTTCCACCCTATGCAGGACATACTGAATGCACTGAGGAGCTCATTTAGCAGCAGACTACATCATCCCAGGTGCACAACCAAGAGGTTTCGCAGGTCCTTCCTACCAACGGCTGTCAGACTGTACAACCTAAGCAGGGTTGCTCGCAGAGATAGCAAAAAGATGTAACAACCTAATAGTTTTGAATGCAAAAGTTGATTATTAAAAAGATTATGTACATACCTACATGGTATGTACATAATCATACCATGTAGGATAACTAAGTAGACAGTTGTGCTGTTTCATCCCATCTAGCAACAATGCTCTGCACTGTGTGTGTTTATATATTTACATATTTATTCCATCTAGCAACAATGCTCCGCACTGGGTGTGTTTATATATCTATATATTTATTCCATTTAGCTACAATGCTCCGCACTGTGTGTGTTTATATATTTACATATTTATTCCACCTAGCTACAATGCTCCGCACTGTGTGTTTATATACTTATATATTTATTCCATCCAGTTACAATGCTCTGCACTGTCTCTGTGTATATATATATATATATATATATATATATATATATATATATATGTATAGAGAGAGAGAGAGAGAGAGAGAGAGAGAGAGAGAGAGAGAAAGAGTAATATGTACATATGTATATTAGCTCCGCTTGTTTTTTCTTTTTTTCTTGCCTTCTGATTGTTGCTCTGAGTGTTGCTATCCCTGTGCTGTTGCAATCCTGGAATTTCCCCATTGTGGGACTAATAAAGGCTTATCTTATCTTATCTTATCACATCTACAAACTCTTATGATTATACCACGTGAATTTTGTTTGTATTACGCGGCTATTTTTCTTGTATGGTGCAGTTTCTGAGAGGATTGCCGCCGCCATGACCATCATGGCAGTGGCCACATTGGTGTTGTGAGCTCAAAGCGGAAAAAGGAAGAAGAATAATGAGGATTTCTTCTTCTTTGCTGTATTCCGTGTCAGCCATGATTCCTCTGACGCGTGTCTGCCACCTTCTGAACTGTCAGATCAGCACAGCTCAGTACAAATCCTCAGGAGAGCCGGGGATGTCGGAGGACAGCCAGAGAGTTGACAAGCGCACCTGCTGCGCAGTGCTACTGGGGGCGTGTGACCCGTCCATGAAATGAGGACAGTTAAAAGGTTAAAATGCCAATATGCACTCTTGGGGGCAAAATTCTTTATAAAAACCTGACAACAAGCACATGATCAGTAAAACCAACTGGTAAAATTTTAAAGGACTTAAAACATTACAATGGTGTTTAATACAATACAATCAATCAAGTCGGGCTTAAGAAATCCTATCCTCTGAGGTGAGACCATGTGTACTGTCGGCAGTCAGTGTGCGTCCTTCTCACATCCACCAGGCCATGAGAACAGACCAGCCATCTCAGAGCCTGTTGGGAGCCTGGATGTGGCTCTGTGTGGTTTCAATCTAAAAACTCATTTTCAGTACAATTACCTCCCCCCATAATAAAAAATCCTCCAAGCTGCAACTGTTTAATTTATCATTAACCTTTTGTAAAGAAAAAAAAAAAACTCTTCCTCTCAGTACCATTGGTTGGAGCATAAATGTTGATAAAAAGCACAGTGATATGTTCAAAACGGGCTTTGGCTTAAAGACATCTGCCTTTGATAAAATGCTCAACCTCCAGAGACGTTGGAGCAAACTTCCTGGAGAATAAAAAGCCCACCCCTCCACAAGCTGTGGTGTAGTGATTTAAAATCAGTTCGCCTTCCCATTCTCTACTCCATTCTGCCTCTATGCTTGGGTCACGATGCGTCTCCTGTAAAAACAACACATCAATATGCTTCACTTTTGCTGTTTCAAAAACCAGTGCCCTTTTCTTTGGTTCTCTGGCACCATTTACATTTAAACTCCCCACCTTAAAAAAATCCATAATTAGAGAAGTATTAAAACTAGAGTAAAAACAATTAAGAAAAGTAAAAGAGAAAACACTGTATTCTTTATCATCATTAAAAGCCAATTTGTTTTCTGACTTTATTCATCTGTTTTCTCAGTCTATAAATTTCCTGATCTGTGAGGTCTGTTTCAGCTTTGCTTATTATAAGCTGCCTGGCAGAGTTATAAAAAGCTGCTTATCAGGAAAATATTGCTGTATATCCAGCCCCTTCATGCCCTTGGTCTGCTGTAAAAACAATATGAACATTTTTGCAGGATAAATGATGTCCTCCTGACTAACAGGCAGCTGTGTACTGTTCTGAGAAAACACACTGCTGTCAGACAAACAGGTCTCACTGTCACTGTTGTCAGATAGAGCTGCACTATCTGCAGCATTCTGTCGGATCATCAGCCGACCAGCTTTACCACCTGCAGACATAGGTGGAGCTTTATTTCTACGGCGCTTAAGAGAAACCTGTCCGGACTCACACGCCTCCATATCCTCTACGTCAGCTGCAGCACCATCCTCACACAGACGTCCTGATGCTTCACCTGCCCCACACTGTCCACTTGTTCCTCCATCAGTGATACACACTTCACCAGCCACCTCAGCTTCTTCACACAGCTCTCAACTTATTTTATTTCCCTCACCCACATCTCTCATTTCACCATTCAAAGCACCAACTTTGCCCAGCTCATGACCCCACCTGCCTCAACTGTTTCATCACTCAAATCGTCTTTCTCCTCACCCACAACACTATCCACCACCTCACACAATTTTTTTCCACCTCACACATTTCTCCAATCCCTTCACCTGCTTAATCCACACCCTTTTTCCTCTCATCATTCACCACAGTGCTATTCTCATCCGCACTCTGTCTCATGTCCGGCAGCTCCTCAGCTGTAATGCTGGCATCTTCATCCTGCAGAGAGACACCGTGCTGCTCGGTGGCAGCCGGCTTTGGCCCTGATGTGGGCCGGTTGGCGGCGGTAGCCGCCCGCTGCTCAGCACGAGCGGCCCCACCACCACCAGCGGTAGTCCCGGTTGCGTCCCTTGGGGCAGGGCCGGCACGGTTAGGACAGGCCTTCGCCAAATGCCCCTCTTCACCACAATCAAAACATTTTAACGTGGCAGATGTTGCAAAAAGCACATAATTAAACTCATCAACCTGCACCCAAAACACACAATTAAACTCCTCCACCTTATTGTTGGGGATCATAAAGAGGTGCCTGCGGTGGGACACGATGTGTCTCAGCAGGGGAGACTTGCAGCCCGACAGAACTTTTCTAATGGGTGACACCACTTTTCCAAACTTTGGCAGCTCTCTCACAAGAAGCTCATCACTAATAAACGGGGGAACGTTTGAGAGTGTTATTTTTGCAGCCGGCTGTGACAGCAGCATGATTGATTCAAACATCCCATTTACTGTGATTCCACTTTCAATCAAAGCGTTTACCTGGTCCACCCTTTCCACAAACAACACAACAGCCCTGTTTCTGCGGGCTGCAGCTTTAATGGTGTCATGTCCGATAATTCCCCCAACAGCAAGTGCTACCTCCTCCACACTGTGCAGCCAGCCGATACCAGTTTTGATGTCGTGCCTCCGCGTCAGCCTGGAGAAGGCCATAGTGCCTGAGACGCCGGCCAGTGCCACAGAGCCTGGCCAACAATAAAAACCCAAACACAAAAAACTAAAACAGACAAACACCACTAAGTTAACAAACCCAAAGTAATATAAACCACCAGTTGTGACAAAAGAACAGAAAAGATAGAAAAATAGCACCAACTCTCAGCGTTTCTACTATTCCACTCACACTCCTCCTCAGAAGAAGAAGAAGAAGACTGGACATTTAGACTGAACTGTTCAACTGTGTAGTCAGACCAATTGTTGCTTAGATTATTGCAGAGATTGTTATCAGGATCATTATCTTGTACTGGTCCAAACATTGATGAAATTATGGAATTATCGATCACGCAGGGGAATCATATTTGTCCTCACTGTGATTTACAGTACATCCTTACATATATTTGTTCAGCTCCTCCACATTTCTGATTATCAATACTTTGGACTCTTCTGGTGTTCCATTCAGTTTTATAAAGACTTTGCAGTTGAAACTCCATGTTGCCTTTTTGGTAATGTCTCCATTTCTCTTGGTCAGGTGCTCATTCAGATAAACTTCTGTCCCCCTCAGCTTCCTTCCCTGTTTTCAATTCAACTTTATTTATAAAGCGCCATTTCACAACAACGGTCATCTCATAGCACTTTCAACTGTAGGGGAAACCCCACAATTGCAGAAAGACCCCAGCAATCAGGCGATCCCCTGTGAGAAAGCGCTTGGCAGCGGTGGAGAGGAGAAACTGCCTTTTAACAGGAAGAAACCTCCAGCAGAACCAGGCTCAGGGAGGGGCAGTCATCTGCTGTGACTGGCTGGGGGGTGAGGGGATAGAGAAGATGAAAAGAACAGACATGTAGAGAACAAACGATTGGGACTCAATCTATGGGAGAGAACAAACAGGTGTTAATGACCAGCAAAAAAAAAAAAAAAATATTTCATTGAGAGTGAAGAAAGGAGTGAAGCCCAGTGCAATTATTGGAGGTCCCCCGGCTGTCTAAACCTAATAGCAGCATAACTAAGGGAGTGTTCAGAAACACATGATCCCTCCCTAATTGTAGGCTATATCAAAAAGGAAGGTTTTAACCCTATTCTTAAAAACAGAGATCGAGTCTGACTCCCGAATCCAGATTGCCAGCTGGTTCTACAAGCGAGGAGCTTGATAACTGAAAGCTCTGCCTCCCAATGTACTTTGGGGATTCTAGGTATTACAAGTAATCCAGCATTTTGGGAGCGTAGTGCTCTGTTAGGATAATAGGGAAATATCAGATCTTTTAAATAAAAAGGGGCCTGATTATATTATTAGTTATACAGGATCAAAATCTAAGAAGACTCGAGAGGAGAGAGCTAAATTGGAACATAAAATAAAAAGTCTTCAGGAAAAAGTGTATGCAGGAAGTGATCCAAGGTTGGAGAATGAATTACTGATTTTGAGAGCTGAATACGACAAAAAATCAGCGAATAGAGCTGCCTCGAGTCTTCTAAGATTGAAACAATCTTTTTATGAACAAGGTGAAAAATCAGGAAAATTATTAGCATGGCAGATTAAACAATTAGAAATTAAAACACCAATTACCAGTATTATAAGTAACGGACAGGTAGTTATAGATCCTTTAGAAATTAATAGAACCTTTAGAGATTACTATGAAAAATTATATGATACCAAAAATGAACCTGATTTAACAAAACTAAATGGGTTTTTGAACGAACTATCTATACCGTGTATTCCAAATGAAAACAGGGAGATATTGGAGTCTAAAATTAGTCAAGAAGAAGTTGGGCTAGCCATTGATAATATGAAATCAGGAAAAAGTGCAGGACCAGATGGTCTTCCAGTTGACCTTTATAAAAAAATTTAAGAATAAATTAATAAAACCTTTTTTGGAAATGGTTTTAGAAGCATTTCAAAATAATAATTTACCATCATACATAAATAATGCCTTAATTATACTGCTGCCAAAACCAGGTAAGCCCTCTAATAAATGTGAAAATATGAGACCAATAAGCCTATTAAACGCCGACCTTAAGATAATCTGTAAAATTTTAGCAAGACGAATACAAGAAATTTTACCAAATATTATTAATCGAGATCAGAATGGCTTTATAAAGGGTAGACAAGGCTTCCATAATGTAAGAAGACTATTTAATATTATTTATTTTAATAAAGAAGCACCGGATACAGCTCTCCTGTCACTGGACGCCGAAAAGGCCTTTGATAGAGTTGAATGGCCCTTTCTTTTTGAAGTCCTACAAAGGTTTGGACTTGGAAATAATTTCATAAAATGGGTTCAAATAATATACAATAATGCTACAGCAGAAATCCTAACAAATAACAATATTTCAAAACCAATAAAAATCAATAGAGGATGTCGACAAGGCTGTCCACTTTCACCTTTACTGTTTACTATGGCAATTGGACCTTTAGCGATAGCGATACGTTTACATTCACAAATATATGGAATTAAAGTTGGACCAACAGAACATAAAATCTCCCTGTACGCCGATGACATAATTTTGTTTATGTCGAATCTAAAAAAATCAATTCCAACCTTGTTGAATTTAATAAAGAATTTTGGGGAAATATCAGGATATAAAATAAATAAAACTAAATCTTCAATATTAATGCTAAATGAGACCCAGAGAAATTACCCAGCCCCTGAGGTAAATCAATTCAATGTTGTAAATCAGTTTAAATATTTAGGAATCCAAATTGTGCCTAAGCTAGAATCAGTCGCCAGTGTCAACTATGAAGCCTTAATGTCAGATATCAATGAGTTAACTCAGAGATGGATGTCACTACCAACGTCGATGATCGGGAGAATCAATATACTTAAAAGTAATATTTTACCTAAAATACTTTATTTATTTCAATACATTCCCTTATCACCACCTTTAGATCTATTCTCAAGAATAAAAAAAAAGTTAGTGGAATTTATATGGAACAACAGGAGGGCTAGATTACGTTTGTCTTTATTATATTTACCATTTGATCGTGGAGGTCTGAAATGTCCAAATTTTATGTTGTATTATTGGTCGGCACAACTGAGGTCTATGACATATTATTTTTCATCAAATGATCTCCCTCACTGGACTGAAATGGAATCATACAATTTACCTTTACCTCTTCCCATATTCATATACTCAGATTCGGCAAAAAAATTACAAAAACAAGTTAAAAATCCATTTGTAAAGCATATGATCAAAATATGGTGTGAAGCTAAAAACTATTTAAAAGAACCACAGTTATTGTCACAATTTAGTCCAATATGGGGTAATCAATATTTTAAACCAGGGAGAGCGGACGCTGTATTTAAAGTATGGAATTTAAAAGGGATACAAAAGATTCAGGATTTATATTTGCCATGTGCAGATAACATAATGTCTTTTGAAGAGCTGAGGATCAAATTTAATCTCAATAGAACACATTTTTTTAAATATCTTCAACTTAGAAACTTTATTCGATCAAATCAAAATAAAGCTCTCACTCGACCTATTTATTCATCCTTGGAAAAAATGATGATGAAAGATAGTAAAAGAAAGGGTATTATTTCAGAGTTTTATAACTCATTGACACTATCTTCAAGTGAAAATTCACTGAAAAGATTAAACTACTGGAAAGAAGATCTGCAAACTGAAATTTCAGAGGAACAATGGGAATTGGCTTGTACAGAAGCTCAAACCAAATCAATAAATGTACGCCTTAAATTGATACATTTCAAATGGTTAATGCGGATGTATGTTACACCGGAGGAGTTAAATAGATATAACAAAAATATACCAGATACATGCACAAAATGCATGGAAAGTAAAGGAACCCTATTTCATTGTTTATGGGAATGTAGATTAATAAGAATGTTTTGGGAAGAGGTGAGGGTAACAATTGAAAAAATAATCTCAAAACAAATCATATTGAATCCTAAACTGTTTTTGTTGGGTCTGTACCCAGAAAAGCATAATTTTAATAAAAGTGAAAGAACATTCATAGACCTCAGTTTGCTTAATGCCAAAAAATGTATTGCACTATTATGGAAAAAGACTCATAGACCAGATGTGACTCAGTGGTTAAGACAGATGTTAACAAACCTTCCATTAGAAAGAATAACATATATACTGAAATCAAAGGAAATTGTGTTTGAGAATATATGGAGACCTTTTATTGATTATGTAAAAAATTTAAACATAACTCTTGAAGAAGAAGGTGAATGATGTGTGTGGACCTTGTAAATTCCAAACTGGTGAACATAATATGTATACTTATGTATTGGATTGTCTAGACTAAACAGAGGAGCATTGTTGAAGATTTGATTTTGTTGGTGGTTGTTGGTGTTTTTAGTGCATTTTTTTTTTTGTAGTACTTTAGTGTTAGTGTTTGATTGTTTGTATCATGTTTGTTAAAAAAAAAAAAGGTTCAATAAAGATATTGTGGAAAAAAAAAGGGGGCCTGATTGTTTAGAGCTTTGAAAGTGAGAAGAAGGATTTTAAACTTAATTCTAAACTCTATGGGAAGCCAACGAAGGGAGGCCAGAACCGGAGAGATATGATCTCTCTTTCTAGTACCTGTTAAAACTCTTGCTGCAGCATTTTGGATCAGCTGAAGACTTTTTAAAGATGTTTTAGGACAACCTGATAATAAAGAGTTACAATAATCTAATCTAGAGCTAACAAAAGCGTGGATCAGTTTCTCAGCATCACTCTGAGACAAGATGCTCCTAGTCTTGGCAATATTACACAAATTATAGAAGCCAGTCTTAGAAACAAATTTATTATGTGAAATGAAGGACAGATCTTGATCAAAAAAAGCCCCAAGGCTCCTCACAGAGCTATTAAGAGAAAGAGTAACCGCATCCAAACTAAAAGTTTGATTTGAAAAGGTATTTCTAAGGTTTTTTTGGACCAACAAGAATAACTTCAGTCTTATCTGAATTTAATAGCAGGAAATTACAAGTCATCCAAGCTTTGATTTCCTTAAGACAGGCTTCTAACTTGGCTAATTGATTACTATCATCTAGCTTCATTGACAGGTATAATTGTGTGTCATCTGCATATCTCTTAGAAAAGCTAGAACGAGTTATTACTCTGCATTAATAGAAGAGAACAAGAATAATCCCAGGTTTCTTTTCAGTACTGTAGCCAGGTTGACAAAGAGTCAGGACTCTGTCAATCCTAGCATTCCCTTAGAGCTTACTAGTCAGGTCTTTATGAACTTTTTCAATAATAAAATTTCATCCATCAGAGATAAAATCAATCAGATTCTTCCCACAGTTAACTTAAATACTGTAACTACTACAACTCCTTCGATTGATGTCTGTCTTGATGAGTTTACTCCAATCGACCTTTGTGAGTTAGGCAAAATAGTTTCCTCATCCAAACCTACAACTTGTCTTTTAGACCCTATTCCTACCAGGTTATTTAAAGAAGTCTTCCCACTTATTGGTAGCTTTATTCTTCATATAATCAATTCTTCATTAACTTTAGGCCATGTACCGCAGGCTTTTAAAATGGCTGTAATTAAACCCTTACTCAAAAAGCCAACGTTAGATCCAGGAGCTTTAGCTAACTATAGACCAATCTCTAATCTCCCTTTCATTTCAAAAATCTTAGAAAGAGTTGTTGCTACGCAATTATTTGACCACCTGCAGGGAAATGGTTTACTTGAAGAGTTTCAATCTGGGTATAGAATCCATCATAGTACTGAAACAGCCTTAGCAAAGGTGACTAAAGACCTCCTCATTGCATCTGATAATGGACTAGTTTCTGTACTTGTCCTTTTAGACCTTAGTGCAGCTTTTGATACTATCGATCATAATATTCTACTTGATAGATTAGAACACTATGTTGGACTTAATGGAACTTCATTGCAGTGGTTTAGATCTTATTTATCTGATAGGTTCCAGTTTGTTCATGTAAATAATGAGTTTTCTTTCAACTCAAAGCTTAGTCATGGAGTTCCACAGGGATCTGTGCTAGGCCCTACTCTTTTTAGTTTATATATGTTTCCATTAGGCAACATTATTAGAAAGCACTGTATACATTTTCATTGTTATGCAGATGACACACAATTATACCTGTCAATGAAGCCAGATGATAGTAATCAATTAGCCAAGTTAGAAGCCTGTCTTAAGGAAATCAAAGCTTGGATGACTTGTAATTTCCTGCTATTAAATTCAGATAAGACTGAAGTCATTCTTGTTGGTCCAAAAAACCTTAGAAATTCCTTTCCAAATCAAACTTTCAGTTTGGATGCGGTTACTCTTTCTCTTAATAGCTCTGTGAGGAACCTTGGAATTATTTTTGATCAGGATCTGTCCTTCAATTCACATATTAAATTTGTTTCTAAGACTGCCTTCTATCATTTGCGTAATATTGCCAAGATTAGGAGCATCTTGTCTCAGAGTGATGCTGAGAAACTGATCCACGCTTTTGTTAGCTCAAGATTAGATTATTGTAATTCTTTATTATCAGGCTGTCCTAAAACATCTTTAAAAAGTCTTCAGCTGATCCAAAATGCTGCAGCAAGAGTTTTAACAGGTACTAGAAAGAGAGATCATATCTCTCCGGTTCTGGCCTCCCTTCATTGGCTTCCCATAGAGTTTAGAATTAAGTTTAAAATCCTTCTTCTTATTTACAAAGCTCTAAACAATCAGGCTCCTTTTTATTTAAAAGATCTGACACTACCGTATTATCCTAACAGAGCACTACGCTCCCAAAATGCAGGATTACTTGTAATACCTAGAATCTCCAAAAGTACAATGGGAGGCAGAGCCTTCAGTTATCAAGCTCCTCTCCTGTGGAACCAGCTGCCAATCTGGATTCGGGAGTCAGACTCGATCTCTGTTTTTAAGAATAGGGCTAAAACCTTCCTTTTTGATATAGCCTACAATTAGGGAGGGATCATGTGTTTCTGAACCCTCCCTTAGTTATGCTGCTAATAGGTTTAGTCAGCCGGGGGACCTCCAGTAATGCACTGGGCCTCACTCCTTTCCTCACTCTCAATGAAATATTTTTTTTTGCTGGTCATTAACATTTGTTTGTTCTCTCCCATAGATTGAGTCCCAATCGTGCTGTTTGCTCTCTACATGTCTGTTCTTTTCTTCTTCCCTATCCCCTCACCCCCGAGCCAGTCGCAGCCGATGACTGCCCCTCCCTGAGCCTGGTTCTGCTGGAGGTTTCTTCCTGTTAAAAGGGAGATTTTCCTCTCCACCGTCGCCAAGTGCTTGCTCACAGGGGATCGCCTGATTGCTGGGGTCTTTCTGCAACTGTGGGGGTTCCCCCTACAGTTGATAGTGCTATGAGATGACTGCTGTTGTGAAATGGCGCTATATAAATAAAGTTGAATTGAATTGAATTGAATAACAATGAAAATGTATACAGTGCTTTCTAATAATGTTGCCTAACGGAAGCATATATAAACTAAAAAGAGTAAGGCCTAGCACAGATCCCTGTGGAACTCCATGACTGACCTTTGAGTTGAAAGAAAACTCATTATTGACATGAACCTATCAGATAAATAAGATCTAAACCACTGCAACAAAGTTCCATTAAGTCCAGCATAGTGTTCTAATCTATCAAGTAGAATATTATGATCGATAGTATCAAAAGCTGCACTAAGGTCTAAAAGGACAAGTACAGAAACAAGTCCATTATCAGATGCGATCAGGAGGTCATTAGTGACCTTCACTAAGGCTGTTCCAGTACTATGATGGATTCTAAACCCAGATTGATACTCTTCAAATAAACCATTTCCCTGCAAGTGGTCAAATAATTGCGTAGCAACAACTCTTTCTAAGATTTTTGAAATTACTAACTAACTAACTAACCTGCACTTATATAGCGCTTTTCTAGTCACAAAGACCACTCAAAGCGCTTTCACTAGTACTAACCCTCTATTCTAAGGGCCTATCGGAAACAGATATCTAGGGACAATTTAGAACAGCCAATTAACCTAACATGCATGTCTTTGGATTGTGGGAGGAAACAGGAGCCCCCGGAGTAAACCCACGCAGCACAGGGAGAACATGCAAACTCCACACAGAAAGGTTCTTTGAAAGGGAGATTAGAGATTGGTCTACAGTTAGCCAAAACTCCTGGATCCAGCGTTGGCTTTTTGAGTAAGGGTTTAATTACAGCCGTTTTAAAAGCCTGCGGTACATGGCCTAAAGTTAATGAAGAATTCATTAGTTGAAGAATAAAGCTACCAATAAATGGGAAGACTTCTTTAAATAACCTGGTAGGAATAGGGTCTAAAAGACAAGTTGAAGGCTTGGATGAGGAAAATATTTTGTCTAACTCTAAAAGGTCAATTGGAGTAAACTCATCCAAACACATGTTAATTGAAGGAGTTGTAGTAGTTACTGTATTTAAGTTAATTTTATCTCTGACAGATGAAATTTTATTATTGAAAAAGTTCATAAAGTCCTGACTAGTAAGCTCTAAGGGAATGCTAGGATTGACAGAGTCCTGACTCTTTGTCAGCCTGGCTACAGTGCTGAAAAGAAACCTGGGATTATTCTTGTTCTCTTCTATTAATGCAGAATAATAACTCGTTCTACCTAGAGATTTTTTTTATAAATTAAAAGATGATTTCTCTAACCTAAGTAGATTTCATCTAAATTAGTGGAGTGCTATTTTCTTCCTAATTGACGGGTCTTCTGTTTTAAGCTATGAGTTTCTGTGTTGAACCAAGGAGTTAGAAATCTCTGATTAGACTTTTTCTTTTTTAAAGGGGCCACCATGTCTAGAGTCTAATGCAGAGAAGCTGTAACACTATCTACCATGCTACCAATTACAGAAGGAGCAATCTGTCTATAGCTTATTTCTGTTATGTTTACACATGGCATAGAGGAAACAATCTGCATAAATTTGGTAACAACATCATCTGAGAGGCATCTATTGTAGTAATATTTTTCCTTAGGAGCCAAATAGTCAGAAATAGTAAAATCAAAGGTTAACAGACAATGGTCTTACAGTATAAGGTTATGAGGAGACACTACCAGAAGTCTTCATCAGAAGACTGCAGTGAACAGTCGAAACATGTAAAGAAGGTACAGTGGGGCAAAAAAGTATTTAGTCAGCCACCAATTGTGCAAGTTCTCCCACTTTAAAGATGAGAGAGGTCTCCAATTTTCATCATAGGTATACCTCAACTATGAGAGACAAAATGAGAAAAAAAAATCCAAAAAATCACATTGAAGGATTTTTAATGAATTAATTGGTAAATTCCTCGGTAAAATAAGTATTTGGTCAATAACAAAAGTTCATCAATACTTTGTTATATACCCTTTGTTGGCAATGACAGAGGTCAAACGTTTTCTGTAAGTCTTCACAAGGTTTTCACACACTGTTGCTGGTATTTTGGCCCATTCCTCCATGCAGATCTCCTCTAGAGCAGTGATGTTTTGGGGCTGTCGCTGGGCAACACGGACTTTCAACTCCCTCCAAAGATTTTCTATGGGGTTGAGATCTGGAGACTGGCTAGGCCACTCCAGGACCTTGAAATGCTTCTTACGAAGTCACTCCTTCGTTGCCCGGGCGGTGTGTTTGGGATCATTGTCATGCTGAAAGACCCAGCCATGTTTCATCTTCAATGCCCTTGCTGGTGGAAGGAGGTTTTCACTCAAAATCTCACGATACATGGCCCCATTCATTCTTTCCTTTACACCGATCAGTCGTCCTGGTCCCTTTGCAGAAAAACAGCCCCAAAGCATGATGTTTCCACCCCCATGCTTCACAATAGGTATGGTGTTCTTTGGATGCAACTCAGCATTCTTTCTCCTCCAAACATGACAAGTTGAGATTTTACCAAAAAGTTCTATTTTGGTTTCATTTGACCATATGACATTCTACCAGTCCTCTTCTGGATAATCCAAATACTCTCTAGCAAACTTCAGACGGGCCTGGACATGTACTGGCTTAAGCAGGGGGACACGTCTGGTACTGCAGGATTTGAGTCCCTGGCGGCGTAGTGTGTTACTGATGGTAGCCTTTGTTACTTTGGTCCCAGCTCTCTGCAGGTCATTCACTAGGTCCCCCTTGTGGTTCTGGGGTTTTTGCTCACCGTTCTCATGATCATTTTGACCCCACGGGGTGAGATCTTGCGTGGAGCCCCAGATTGAGGGAGATTATCAGTGGTCTTGTATGTCTTCCATTTTCTAATAATTTTCTAATAATTGCTCCCAGCTTGGTGTGATTTCTTCACACCAAGCTGCTTACCTATTGCAGATTCAGTCTTCTCAGCCTGATGCAGGTCTACAATTTTGTTTCTGGTGTCCTTTGACAGCTCTTTGGTCTTGGCCATAGTGGAGTTTGGAGTCTGACTGTTTGAGGTTGTGGACAGGTGTCTTTTATACTGATAAAGAATTCAAACAGGTGCCACTAATACAGGTAACGAGTGGAGGACAGAGGAGCCTCTTAAAGAAGTTGTTACAGGTCTGTGAGAGCCAGAAATCTTGCTTGTTTGTAGGTGACCAAATACTTATTTTACCGAGGAATTTACCAATTAATTCATTAAAAATCCTTCAATGTGATTTTCTGGATTTTTTTTTTTCTCATTTTGTCTCTCATAGTTGAGGTATACCTATGATGAAAATTGGAGACCTCTCTCATCTTTTAAGTGGGAGAACTTGCACAATTGGTGGCTGACTAAATACTTTTTTCCCCACTGTAAAAACATAACCTTTCTATTTTTGTCTTTAATAAGAACAAAAGGTAAATAAAAAAAGACTACAGCTGCAAGACAACAAAGAACATCAAGCAGTTGTTGCCGCTTCTTCCTCCTTTCTCTTCCCAACCTTTCCTTGTTTTGGTGGCTTCCCCTTGGCGTTCTTTCTTTTCAGTCCTATGTCTCAGACAGGCTTAGTAAAAGCACGGTCCATGTCTTAAAACAGAAATATGAAATTTTGCAGCTCTTTTCTCCTTGAAAATCTTGCGTTGAATGACAACTTGTACAGCGTGCATGCAGCCTACCCCAAAGAACGCCACAATTGTCACGCAAACGACGTACATCTGCCTTATACGTTCTTCACTACCACCTTATGTAGGCTGTACGAATCTCTGTATGAACAGGGATTCATATGGCATTTCCTATGACTGCTGTAAAGGACCCTCAACAACAACTTAAGGTGTTCTTGAGGCATTGATATGCATTAGTGTGATCTGTTTCATGTCACTTAAATCCCTTTTAATATCACAGAAACTGTATTTGTTCTGCCTTTAAATGTAAATTAAAGACAGATCTCTAAACTCTGTGTCCTTGCAAATGTGCTAGAAAGATTGGACAGTCATCAAGTTGAGGACTTTTTGGATACAAACAATACTTTGTCTGTATATCAGTATGTCTAACAGTACTGTTACATCTGCTTTTAACGTTTGAAATGTCTGGGCAGCTCTTGACCATACAGTAAAAATCACTGTCCAGCTCTTTTTATTGATCTGTCAAAGGTGTTTGGCTCAGTTGGACCACAGCATTTCATTGAAAGTCCATCATTCTACATGAGGTCCATAGAGCTCATTTTGAACTTCAAGTGTTTATGGTTCCTTGTAGATGACCATTCATCTCTTTAAGTACACATCACAAGCTTCGTTACTAGATTAAAACTCGGTTCTTCTTTTAGAAGGAGATACTTTTCCTCAGAGTAAGAAAATGTCTCATTTCTACTACATCTTTACTTGATTATGGAGATGTGCTGTGTGTGGGTGCTTTTATTTTTTTTTTTTTGGGGGGGGTATACTTTATTAATCCCAGAGAGAAATTACAGGGCATCCACCTGGATGGATGAGGCGGCCCCAATCCCTTCACCATTCACACCTAGGGCCACTTTAGAGTCTCCAATTAACCTAACTTGCTTGTTTTTGGCCAGTGGGAGGAAACTGGAGTACCCAGGGTAAACCCACACAGACACGGGGAGATCATGCAAACTCCACACAGAAGGGTCATCGATGGTCAGGGGGTGGGATCGAACCCACGATGGTCAGGGGTGGAATCGATCCCGTGACCTTCTTACTGTGCTGCGACAGTGCTAACCACTGCGCCACCAAGCTGCCCTTTTTTCTAAAGACTGTATATTGCTGCACTTTTGTTTTACAACCGTTAACAGTCGATAATGTCCACCTTTAACAGGTAGCATCAGGGCTACAAACGCGATGGACAGATATAGAGTGATATGGCCAAAACATATAGAGTGATGATATAGAGTGAAGTACGTGGAGGTAATGCACCTGTAAGCTGGTTGCCAACCGCCAATCAAATCTAAAAGAAGAAGAAGACAAACGCAATGATGTTGCTGTCGTGGTTCTGTGATGTTTCCTTTGTGGTGAAAAAATGGCCTATAAGAAACACAGGAATCAGTGAAGCACCTCGCTTGCAGATGGTGATAAAGTTTTATATCCCTTGTGGAACTTTGTCCAACTTTGGAACAATTCAACTCCTGGGTTTGCCCATCCAGATGTGCTACAAAAAACCTGCCAGCATATGTGCTAGCATTGTTTTTACCTCCTGGGTTTGCTTCTCCTGAACAACCTTCCACCAGCGCATGACAGTAGTCTCCAATATAGGTACTGTATATATTATTCCATTCATTTACTTGCTTGTTTTTTTGCATTTATGAATGTATAGTATATGCAACTTTAGTTCGACCTGTTCTTGCCAACTCAACACTTTCCTTGGTAGATTTAGCAGTAACCAGTCTATCTTGCCCTCCCAGTGCTGGCATACCATTCTGTAAATCTACTTTGTTCAACAAGTGGCAGAACACAGTGAGTAGGTGCATGCATAAAGAGTTTCCTTACACATATAGTGCTGCTGTTTGTTGGCCCAAAGGAGGCCATGCACTGTGAGAGAAAGCTCATGACTGCCAGCAACCTTTAATAATAGAAGAAGATTGTCCTTCTAGCTACTAGATGCAGAAGTGATGAAGTATGTGTGTGGAGATTAGATGTTCCTATGAAAAATGGGTGAAAAGACAAGGATGACTATCTCAAACAAAAAAGTTTCCCCAAATAACATCAATGGAAGACAAGTTACTGGATTTCACTGGCAACTCTTTATTTATTTATGGAAGTTTAGTTTATCATGATGGGACCAAAACCCTCAACAGTCATTTGAGAGCTGGTTGTAAAAGGCTGTTAAAAAAAAAGACAGTAGTACAAAATAAAATTCTTTTACACTGAATCCA
The DNA here is from genome assembly GCA_020510985.1 of Pholidichthys leucotaenia. Classification (NCBI taxonomy): domain Eukaryota; kingdom Metazoa; phylum Chordata; class Actinopteri; order Cichliformes; family Pholidichthyidae; genus Pholidichthys; species Pholidichthys leucotaenia. The sequence continues at coordinate 211,765,877 of CM035842.1, forward strand.
CTGACCTCTTATCATTTCTGTGGTAAAACAGATGTTTTTGACGACATACGACAAAGGCAAATCTGGAGTTAAAATCTAATCTGGAGCTAAAATGTAGACACATATTCAGCAACTACACCATTTATTCCTCTCATCAACTGTTTTCAGACATGTTTAAGTTCTGAAGATAAAGAACAACATATTTTCTTCAACCCAGCAACAGGGGGTGCACAAACCAGTGTACTCCTAGTGCCGGTCCCAAGCCCGACTAAATGGGAAGGGTTTTGTCAGGAAGGGCATCTGGCCCAAAATCTTTGTCAAATCAAGCATGTGGATCATGACAAATGAGACTTCCATACCAGATCGGTTGAGGCCCAGGTTAACGACCACCACCGGTGGAAATTGGGCTACTGTTGGTAAAACATTGAGGAGGAGGAGGAGGAGGAGGAGAGGGGGAAGGCATGTTAGGTTGCGGAGAGAAAAGGAAAGGTAGAAGTGTGGAGGTGAGAGTACAGATGTTAAATGTAGGGACTATGACTGGTAAAGGCAGAGAGTTGGTTGATATGATGGAGAGAAGAAAGGCAGATATACTGTGTGTTCAAGAAGCCAGATGGAAGGGAATCAAGGCTAGGAGCGTTGGCGGTGGATTTAAACTGTTCTACCATGGTGTACACGTGTATTTCAATAAATTAGAATGTCATCAAAAAATTGATTTATTTCGGTAATTCATTCCAGAAAATGAAACTCGCATATTATTTTTGTATTTTCTATACTTTATTAATCCCAGAGGGAAATTCAGGGCATCCACCTGGATGGATGAAGCAGCCACGGTGCGGCACCAATCCCTTCACCATTTACACACACATTCACACCTAGGGCCACTTTAGAGTCTCCAGTTAACCTAACCTGCATGTTGAGATTTATATAGACTCATTACACACACAGTGATATATTTTAACTTGTTGAACTCTGTGACTTCCGCGGGCGGTCACGTCTCTGCGTCTTAGTGCATCTCAGTGCGCACTGAAAAAAAATGCTGTATTTCCGGTCTTCCAGTACAGACACAGCCTTGTTACAACCTGAGAAAAAAGCTGTGTAATATATTCATTTTTTGTGGTATTTTTACAAAATTTTGACCTGAGCTTGAAAACACTTGGTTCTACATTTCTGTTGTGTTTTCCAGCCAGTATCTGACAGCTGTATGTTATTTGCAAGCATTTGTATCTAAAAAAACACCCAGGGGAACATTCTTGTTACTCAGTAGCAGGAGCACTTAGAGATTATGACTGTTTTGCCAAAAAATTCAGAGTGTTTTCTTTTAAATGAGACCAACCCCATGAAGATGCCGCAAAGGGTTGAAGAACAGCTTTTGATTTACTTTGGGCATGTTATTTTTAGGCATTTTTAGGGAAGTTGAACAGAATTCAACAGGTTAAGTGTTTATTTCTTTTAATTTTGGTGATTATGGATTACAGCTTATGGAAAACCCAAATTCAGTTTCACAAAAAATTTGAATATTACATAAAATCAATCTTACAAAATTGATTTTGAATAGAAATGTTGGCCAGCTGTAAAGTATGTCCATGTACACATTTAATACTTGGTCAGGGCTCTTGTTGCATGAATTGCAGCGATGCGGTGTGGCATGGAGGTGATCAGCCTCTGGTACTGTCAACATTCAACTGTTAATCCACTTCCAGAGCCACACGAGTCGGCTGCCTTTTTGCAACAGCGGCTCAATTCTGAGTTTTTCTTCCTATTTCTTATTTACTATCTGGCTTCTCTGGTCAAACTTTCTGATACGGCGACACCTTATCCATCACGGACACACAGATCACCCCAAATGTCTCCCGAGCCGGTGGACAAAGCCATTGCTTATAGCAGGAAACGGTACAACAGTGACCAGCTGTTAACACTTAACCACCCCACGGTGCTAATGTAAAAACTCAACATACCAGGAGAAATCAGACGGAAACAGCGTGGATATCGAGCTGGAGTAAGATGGCGAGCGAGGAACATAAGGTACAGACCCGTCCTTCCATCCGTTATCATGGGGAATGAACGATCGCTACTCAACAAGATTACCAGAGCGCCTTCAGAGAGATCAGCATGATGCTGTTTACTGAGACGTGGCTAACAGAACTAGCAACAGATGCTAACATTGAAGTGGAGGGTTTCCATGCAATACGGGCAGACCGGACACCAGACAGTGGAAAGGCAAGGGGTGGAGGAGTGATAATGTATGTGAATAATGAATGGTGTAAACCTGGGCACATCACGGTTAAAGAGCAACACTGCAGCAAAGACACTGAGTTGCTAGCTGTTAGCATTAGGCCTGTATACCTCCCTAGCAAATACTCACATGTGATCTGCATTGTTATTTATGCAAATCCATCGGCAAACACTGGGGCAGCGTGTGACGCCATCCACTCAGTCACTTGCAGGCTGCTGACAGAACACCCAGATGCTCTCCTCCTCATCTCGGGTGATTTTAACCATATTTCACTGTCCTCCATTCTGCCCACGTTCACCCAGTATGTCACATGCCACACTAGAGACAATAAAACACTGGATTTATTCTATGCAAACGCTAAGGAGGCGTACACCTCATCACCACTCCCCCCACTCAGGAGATCAGATCACAACTTGGTTCATCTCCTGCTGGTGAACAAACCCCTAGTACACAGACAACCTCCGGTCATGCGCACAGTGAAGGTATGGTCTGAAGAGGCAATGGACGCTGTAAAGGACTGTTTTGAAATCAGTGCCTGGGAGCAGCTCTGCGATCCACATGGTGAAGATACTGACGGCCTCACTCACACCATCACGGACTGCATCAACTTCTGTGTGGACAACACTGTACCCACCAAGACCATACGGTGTTGCTCAAACAACAAACCCAGGATCAACCCTGAAATAAAATCACTACTGAGAGAGAAGAAGAGGATCTTCAGGTCGGGAAACAGTGAGGAGCTGAAGTCCGTACAGAGGGAGCTGAGGAGGAAGATCAGAGAAGGCAAGGACAGCTTCAGGAAGAAGATGAAGGACAAGCTGCAACAGAGCGACATCAGTGGGGTCTGGAGAAACCTCAAAACCATCTCTGGGCTCCAGAATACCTCCTCCCAGGCCACGTGGGGCAGGGAGTGGGTGAACAATCTGAACCTGTTTTTTTAACAGGTTTGACCAACGGCCCTCCCCTCCGCCTGCACACCAACCACTACTGCCTCTACTGTCATCTAGTCCTGCTGTCCACCCCCCCTCCCAGCACACAGCTCCCCAGCTCCAACCTGACCCTCACTAAGACCCAGGTGAGGACGGAGCTGAGGAAGATCAAGGCGAGGAAGGCCTCGGGCCCGGACCGCATCAGCGCGAAGCTCCTCAAGTCCTGCGCAGACCAGCTGTGTGGGATTGTGGAGCACATCTTCAACCTGAGCCTGAAGCTGGGGAGGGTACCACAGCTGTGGAAAACATCCTGTGTGGTACCCATACCAAAGACCTCCCACCCCAGAGACTTGAACAGCTACAGACCAGTGGCCCTCACTTCTCACCTGACGAAGACCCTGGAGACACTGCTCCTTGTCCACCTCCACCCCCTGGTGGGACCAGCGATGGATTCACTCCAGTTTGCCTACCAGCATGGTATCGGGGTGGAGGATGCAGTGATCTTCCTCCTACACCGTTCCCTGTCCTACCTGGAGAAGCCTGGGAACATGGTGAGGATAATGTTCTTTGATTTCTCCAGTGCTTTCAACACCATCCAACCGATGATCCTGAAGGACAAGCTACTGTGTGCAGGGGTGGACCAGCACCTGTCATTGTGGATGCTGGACTACCTCACAAGCCGGCCACAGTTTGTGAGAACCCAGGATTGTGTGGCCGACACGATCATCTGCAGTACGGGGGCCCCCCAGGGAACAGTCCTGGCTCCCTTCCTGTTCACCCTTTATACTGCGGACTTCTCGCACAACACAACACACTGCCATCTACAGAAGTTTTCTAACGACTCTGCGATTGTCGGCCTCATCTCTGACGGAGATGAAGCTGAGTGCATAGGACTTATCCAGGACTTCGTGGACTGGTGCCATCGGAACTGCCTCCAGATCAGCACGAGGAAAACTAAGGAACTGGTGGTGGACTGCCACAGGCGAGGCCAACCTCTCACAGCACCAGTAAACATCCAGGGAACAGACATTGAGATGGTGACATCCTACAAGTACCTTGGTGTTCATTTGAACAATAAACTAGACTGGTTACAAAATACCAAAGCACTCTACAAGAAGGGACAGTGCAGGCTATTCCTACTGAGGAGGCTCAGGTCTTTTGGTGTACAAGGGGTGCTCTTGAAGACATTCTACAACACGGTGGTGGCATCAGCCATCATTTTTGGAGTGGTCTGCTGGTGCAATGGCATCACAGCAGCCGACAGGAAGAGACTGAATAGACTGATCAAGAAAGCTAGCTCTGTCCTGGGGCAGCGCCTTGACCCAGTGGAGGAGATAGGAGAGAGAAGGACGGTAGCTAAACTGTCATCTCTGCTGGAGTCCGAGTCCCACCCTATGCAGGACACGGTGAACGCACTGAGGAGCTCATTTAGCAGTAGGCTACATCATCCTAGGTGAGCGACCGAGAGGTTTTGCAGGTCCTTCCTACCTAAGGCTGTCAGACTTTATAACCTAAGCAGGGCTGCTCGCAGAGGTCATAAAAAAACTTTACGACCTAATAAGTACTGAATGCAAAAGACGTAACAAACTTGCACAATAATGGTCCCCTTGTGGCGGTAGTGAATAATAAGCGGCGAGCTGAGGAGTTTAAAGTGCCTTTATTAAATCCCATCGCCAACACGAGCTCACTCTGGTGCTGTGCAGAGCGGCCCAGAGCGAGCCCTGAGGGCTCTCAGTAGCGTGGAGACAAATGCAGTCAGTTGAGCAGTAGCAGAGAGAGGGTGAGTTACATGATACGTGCGGTATTTATACCGGTTACAGACAATGCATGAAAGAGCATGGGCATTTGCATATGAGAGAGACATACATATCAAATAGGCAGATTGCCAGCCCCTGCTCCAGCTTGCAGGACAAAGTGGTGACAAGTCACACCTACATATTGATCTGTCTCTAGGTCACAGTGAGGACAGGACGTGTGAACACAAAGCATGAATGGCACATTAACATCACACTAGTGCTGTGGAAAATAACCAGGAGTAGCGAGCTGTCTGTCCTTAGTCTGTGGGGGTTGTCCCACACCCTCCATTATATAACTAGGACAATATCAATCCCTATGGAGGGTGACAACTAGGCTGATTCAAATACACAATATGCTGTATGGGTACATATTCATACTATGTGGGGTAACTGAACAGACCGTTGTGCTGTTTATTCCATCTAGCTACAATGCTCTGTGCTGTGTAAATATATTTATGTGTACATATGTATATTCACTGCTCTTATTGTTTTATCTTATAAATTATTGCTCTGAGTGTTGCTATCCCTGTGCTGATGCAATCCTGGAATTTCCCCATTGTGGGACTAATAAAGGCTTATCTTATCTTATCTTAATGCTACCTCTGGTTATCTCTCCATTTTACAAGCTATACAGATTTGAGACCGGCTTTCCCCCACAGAAGACCTCCAGGAAGCTGAGGAATGTCCTGATGTGACCACTGGCCCACCAATAGACCCTCACTCTTGGCCCAGTTTACCCGTGCAGAAGAGAGAGAGAGTTTGAGTTTTAAAAAATCCCTTTATTGTACAATTCAAAAATGTAAGATCACCAATACCATCATTCCACCAAGTGTCTCACATTTCAAAAGTGCAAACATAACTCATCCCCCTCTCCCACAGAACATAAAATATTCCCTACAGTCCATCTATTGGTGAATACCTCCAAATTGTCCACCATTTTATAGTAAGAATACTCCACCTGGAGTCTGACTTTTAACAAGGCCTTGAAAACAAACACAGGATCCACATTGCCAGTGTTAATAGTCCGATTTTTTCTTGTTAGCCAGATGGCAAGTTTAGCAGTACCAGATAGGAAGTTCATCAAAGTGTGCACAGACTTCTTTGCCACTTTATACTTTGGACCATAAATAAACAAACCAAAAGAAAAACATTCACCAAAATTATGAAACCACACTTTCAGAAGATCAAAAAGGCCAGATAAATGAAAACATTGAACAAACAAATGCTCCAGGGTCTCAACTTGGGAACAAAACAAACATTCCTCCCCCACATTCGGATCCAGGTGTGCTCTGTATTTATTCGTAGCTATTGCCCCATGAACAATCCTCCACTGGAGATCTGCTGTCCGTTTCTCAATAGGGCGCTTGTACATGGACCGCCAGCTGCCTTTCAGGGAGAATACCGGCCCCCAAAACCCCACCCACTTCGACTCTTTCACCTCCGTCAGAGAGCACAGATTCAGAACTTTCACACAGATGTGATACACCGTCTTCATCCCCACAAACTGGAACTTGCCCAGACGAGGAGTTCTGAAGGACAGCAGGTGATCTTCTCCCTCCTGCCACTCTCCCACAGCTGGACTTACGGAAAGGGCAGGAAAGTTGGACACAGTGTCCTCATCCCATTGAATGGAAGAGTCCGGTTTTCCACAAGCGCTCTAAGCAGTCATGGCAGGGCAGCACACACTTCCTCCACCACCCTATGCACCAGTCTGACAGATGTAATGTTGGCACTCCGCTGCAGCATTTCTATCGACGTGGTTGACATCTTCATAAGATGACCAAGCTTGGTACAGCCTGCCTCTCTTAAACAAGTTCGCAGACTAACAGATTGCAGCACTTGAGTGTCCATGAATTGATTGAAAAACAGAGAGAGAGAGAGAGAGAGAGAGAGAGAGAGAGAGAGAGAGAGAGAGAGAGAGAGAAAGATCCTTCTCATTTCCCAGAGTATGTTAGAATGGGGGAAACAGCGCCTCCATTACTGTACATGTACTGAAATATATGGTGAGACGTGGTACTGCACTACTAGGGGAGGATTTGAGAGCCAGAAAGGGTGAAGTTGCTTAGTTTTGTGAAAAAAAAAAAAATACAAAAATTAACCAAACAAGGCCACAGGCATGCCACTGCTAAGGTGAGATTAGTCAGTTCTGTGCTAAAGCCAGCCAGCGTAAGTTTGCTGAGCTCACATCAGACCAATCAAATCATCAGGGCTCATTAACGTCAGGGTTGGTGAGAGGCCAGTGGTGTTGTTAGCAACATTACGGAGGGCCAGGATTTGGCGTTTTTAATAAAAAAAAATTCCTTTACAAGGTCCAAAAATTGCTCCAGAAGAAGACTCAGCCGCCATGATGAAGTCCCAGCTCCTGGACACAGTCCAAGGACGGATAATTTTTTCCCACGTAAGGAACTGTTCAGAACTCCTTATAAGAACTTATACAAAGATATAGAGTGATGATAATCAAGTCAGTGGCGGTAATGCACCTGTAAACTGGTTGCCAACCGCCAATCAAATCTAAAAGAAGAAGAGCAACAACAAACTGCTCCAGCTTATACTCACTATACCAGCGACCAGCACATCAGCCGAGCGCTCCTTTTCCTGGTTAAAAAGGATAAAAACTTTTCTGAGAATAAGTGTGGACAAGAAAGGCGTGTAAACCAGGCCAGAATACCCACTGACTGCCATCATGGAGGAGCTAAAGGCCAGTGGGAAATCCTATTTTTTTTAACCTTTATTTAACCAGGAAAATCCCATTGAGATTAAAAACCTCTTTTTCAAGGGAGTCCTGGCCAAGAGGCAGCAAAAAAATCAACCTATGACATGGTGACTGAGTATTCTGCCACCATTAAAGACAAGACAAAGGCCTTCCTCTTCAGATAGGGTGAGTCCAATGTTTACTCCTCTTTATCGGCTTTTACTGTTAACCGAACTGCCTAAATAATTACCTGTGCAGTTTTAATATGGTTACTGAATTTTTATCTTTGCTTTTGCTTTAGCTGCATGTGTTTCTCAGTCAGTTGTGTTGGTTATTTAACTGTAGTTGCTGACATGCAGAAAAACTGCATGGCTGTGTCTGTGTGTAACCTCATCAGGTGTGCAACTGCATAATTAGTGTTTTCAGAATAGTAATTAAACTTTGTAAGTCATGTGTTGTTTAACACATATGCACCCCATAGTAACGTGACAGAGCCAATGAGGAGAGAGAATGTACAAGTTGCATCTGTAAGCTACAACAGAATTGTGTTCCAAATGGTGAAATGAGCTGATGTATGTAGTGTTACGTTCGTGGCCCCAACCCCAGTAGCAAGCAGTGGTCTCATTTTGTTTCATTCAGCTTCCTCAAAATTTTCCTCCGACCACACCACTGGCTGCTACCCCAACAGACAGCAGCAGAGAAGATGGTACTAGCAACAACGGCCTGGTAGAAGAGCTCCAGCATCCTGCTGCACATGTTGAAGGATCTCAGCTTCCTCAGAAAGTAGTCTGCTCATCCCCTTCTTGTATGCAGCATCAGTGTTAGATTTCCAGACAAGTCCGTTGCTGATCATAACACCCAGGCATTTATAGTCATCCACTCCCTCCACCCCCCCTCCCCCAAGTCCGCAGTGGCCGTGAATCCGTCTTCTTCTTCCTGAAGTCAATCACCATCTCTCTGATCTTGCTGATGTTCAGCCTCAGGTGATTCTGCTCGATCCACTCCACAAATCTGTCTACCAGTGCCCTGTACTCCCCCTCCTCTCCCCCTCTTATACACCCAACAACAGCTGAGTCATAAGAGAATTTCTGCAGGTGGCATGACTCAGTGTTGTACTGAAAGTCAGTGGTGTATAAGGTGAAGAGAAAAGGAGAGAGCACAGTCCCCTGTGGAGCTCCCATATCACTGACCACCACATCAGAAAAGACACTGCCCAGACAGACAAACTGTGGTCTGCCTGTCAGGTAGTCAGTAATCCAGGAGATCACAGAGCTGTCGACCCCCATCACCCGCAGCTTCTCACCCAGCAGCAGTGGCTGGATGGTGTTAAAGCCACTGGAGAAATCAAAGAATGTGATTCTCACAGTGTCTCCTCCGCCATCCAGGTGCAGATGGGCTCATTGCAGCAAGTAGATGACAGCGTCTTCAACTCCTAAATTTTTAATATTTTTGATTTTTGATTTTGTATACTTTATTGATCCCCAGAGGGGAAATTGAGGGCATCCACCTGGATGGATGAAGCAGCCACGGTACGGCGCTATCCCTTAACCATTCACACACACATTCACACCTAGGGCCACTTTAGAGTCTCCAGTTAACCTAACCTGCATGTTTTTGGCCTGTGGGAGGAAACCAGAGAAATCCCGGAGTAAACCCACACAGATACGGGGAGAACATGCAATCTCCACACAGATCACTGTTGGTCAGGGGCTGGGATTGAACCAGGGATCCCATGGCCAAGGGTGAGATGCTGTGCTGGCGGTCCAGCCACATTTTCACCTGCGGTTCAGGTGGGCTAAGACCAGTGTCTCTTAATAATTATATTCACATAATTGTAGTGTTAATGCTACAGGACACATTTCCTTTGTGAGTTGCTGATCATTTTTGCAGGCTCCAACAACAGTAGAACATCTCTGGACTGAATATAACATGAAATTAAATCATGTCTGCAGATTGTGACTGATATCTGATTCAAAACAACGTGTGTCTGTTTGTCCGTGAATCGACTGCTCATCAAGATGACAAAAAAGCACTTGTGGGTGTTTGGGTTAATTGCACTTGCATTACACAGATGAGGGGAAAAGCATTACATTCATACATAACTGATTGATAACACTTCATGAAAATGACTGCTTGCTTTTAGATAAGAACCCAACCATTATCACACACTGTGGTTGGCAAAGCTCGATTAATTTGAGCCGTTTCTTCCTTTTCAAATGTGCTGTGTTTGACAGCTGAAACAAAAGCTGTGAATACCTCCCATTCAGAGTGAAGAGTGGCACCGACACCTCACCGTCACTGGGAGAATGTGAACAAAAGAAAGAAAGGTCTTTTCTCTGTCTCTTCCAGTGTTCCATGTGGCCTTGTTTTAAGACTCATTCATTTAACATGGGTGAATGTGAATTTAGTAGTGGAGAGAAAAAGTTTCAGGGAAAAAAAAAACACATCTGGCATCCCAAGTAGGAGCAGATGCACTACTAGAGACCACCAGAGCATTGATTAAAGTTTTAGGCACCAAAACAGCACAGTCTGCAGAGTCCGCATCAACATTAAATGAGAACAGGAGTCAACAACATCTTCCTATCAACAGTAACGGAAGCTCCTCGCGCTCCAACTGGGAGTGGAAACACTGGCCCTCTGCAGTACCCCGGTGAGGGATGTGGTGCAGTTTGCTGACTAATTTAAGCCTGCAGCTGATAAATTTATCAGGGCAACTGTGCAGACTTAAAAAAGATGTGGATGGAGAACCAAGCAGGAAAAACAGAGAGGCCCTGGACTGTGGGAAGAAACCAGAGCACAAAGGGAGAGCCAAACTCAGCAACGACATTACTGTACTATCCAGGACTGATTTGACGTGACCCTCATCATTTATCAGGCATGTTTCTAGCTTTTTTGAGGAGCCTTATGCAAGACTGCGTTTGGGGCACCTATGACTGTAAAACCCTTTAAACTGGGTTGCCACTACAGCGCTTGGACCGACTTTTACAGATGTTTTGAATAATCAGAGAAATGAGTCCAAACATCGGTGAGATTACATTCATGAGCAGGTTTTTTAATCCAGACCAATTTTTTACGAACTTTTGCTAGCATTTGCTAGCGTTGCATTTAGCATTGGCAAACTTTTGCCATGTTAGACTAGCATATGTGTAAGCTGCTGCCAACTTACGTAGGTTAACTTAAGCTAACAAATACTCAGTGCAGGTCAGCTGACATCAGCGTCAGGCGGCGCTCATATAAAGGTTGGCGTTTGTGGATGCTTCCTGTCATTCTGGACCTGCTTCTGGAGTGAACACATCTCCCTTGGGCATACGTTTCATTGGATAATTTTAGTGTTTTGGATCATGTGAGGGAGAGGAAAGGTGACAATGTCTCAAAAGAGGCATGCCAAGAATGCCCACGATAACAAAGAACCACCAAGGCTGGAGCCTGCTGCTGCTGCTCTTCCTCCGTCTGTGTCGTGCAATCACGTGCTTCACTCGAATGGTAAGGTGTTCATGCTGTAACATTTGAAGTTCAATCTCCTCCTCAGCCTCTCCAGGTCCTCCATCTGTGGGATCAGGAATTGACTGTGTATGTTCTCAAATTTTTTCACAATGACAGGAAGAGCCGACATCGAAGGATCAAAAAGTGACGTCGCTATGAACGCTTGGCCGTGACAAGCCAGTTATCCCTGTGGTAACTTTTCTGACACCGCTTTCACACTGGGAGTTCCCGGTGACCACTGGCAAATGCCTGCAAATATTCAATTTAGTCACAAAAGATCCTGAAAGTTGTTGAATGTTGTTTAAAGTTGGCTTGTGTTGGTCTTCGTTGTCCAGATTTCACCAGTTAATGGTGTGTTGTGGAAAGTTCATCAGCACCAGCTCCTTATGTTGCAAACATCAGTAAACTGATCATGGATCATCACTTTATTGTGGTGGGGGGTTTGCGTGCCCGAGTGATCCCAGGAGCTATGTTGTTCGGGGCAATTTGCCTCTGGTAAGGTCACCCAAGACAAACTGGTCCTGGGTGAAGTGCCAGACTACAAACGATCCAATAGACTCTCATGATGAACGCTAGAACTGGGATCAAGTGTACGGTGCCCAGTATGGGGTTACCGGGGCCTCACCCTGGATCCAGGCCTGGGGGGGGGGGGGGGCTCGATGGCTAGCGTCTGGTGGCCAGGTTTCTGCCCATGGGACCCAGCCGGGCTCAGCCTGAAGGAGTTACATGGGTCCGCCCTCCAGTGGGCTCACAACCTGCAGGAGGGACCATGGGGGTCCGGTGCTGTGTGGATCAGGTGGTGGTTGAAGGTGGAGACCTTGGTGGTCTGATCCAAGGCTTCCTAAACTGGCTTTTGGGACATGGAATGTCACCTCTCTGGTGGGGAGGGAGCCTGAGCTAGTGCATGAGGTTGAGAGATACCGGCTAGATATAGTCGGCCTCACCTCAACACACAGCTCCGTTTCCGGAACAAGTCTCCTGGAGAGGGGCTGGGGCTTGTCCTACTCTGGAGTTTCCCCGGGCGAGAGGAGACGAGAAGGGGTGGGTATTCTTGTATCCCCCCACCTTGCTGCCTCTATATTGGAGTTTTCCCCAGTGGATGAAAGGGTTGCTTCCCTGCACTTTTGGGTTGGGAAATAGGTCCTGACCATCATTTGTGCCTATGCACCAAATGATGGTTCAGAGTACCCACCCTTTTTGGAGTCTCTGACTGAGATGCTGGAGGGTGCTCTTCTTGGAGACTCCATTGTCCTTCTGGGGCGAAGTTCACTACTGCCAGCGTTTCAGTCGACGTTCTCCAGCTCAGGCCAACTTAGGAGAGCTCTGCACAACTACGCCCAACGCTCAAGAACGTCTACAAACTGAGCACAACTTTCACCAACATTTATTTCCAAACATCCATGGATCATGGATCATCATGGATCAGTTATTGAACTTCTGTGCTAACCACAGTTTGTCCATAACGAACACCATGTTCAAGCATAAGGGTGTCCATATGTGCACCTGGCAGCAGGACACCCTAGGTCGCAGGTCGATGATCAATTTTGTTATCGTGTTGTCAGACCTGCGACCGTATGTCTTGGACACTCGGGTAAAGAGAGGTGCAGAGCTGTCAAGTGATCACCACCTGGTGGTGAGTTGGATCCGATGGCAGGGGAGGATGCCATTCAAACCTGGTAGACCCAAACATATAGTGAGGGTATGCTGGGAACGTCTGGCTGAGGCCCCTGTTCAGGAGGTCTTCAACTCCAAAGAAACAAAGAAACTTGGTTCAGCCTGGGCCAGTATGAAAACTATTGCAGGCCTTCAGAGCACAGAGCGCAGTAATCTAGTGTGTTTTTAAGAAAAGATAAGATAAGATAAGATAAGATGAGCCTTTATTAGTCCCACAATGGGGAAATTTCAGGATTGCAACAGCACAGGGATAGCAACACTCAGAGCAACAATCAGAAGGCAAGAGAAAAACAAGAGCAGCAAGTATACATATGTACATATAAATATAAATATACAGTATATATATATATATATATATATATATAGACACACAGTGCATAGGATTGTAGCTAGATGGAATAAATATATGAATATATAAACACACAGTGCGGAGCATTGTAGCTAGATAGAATAAATATGTAAATATATAAACACACACAGCGTGGAGCATTGTTGCTAGATGGAATAAATATATAAATATATAAACACACACAGTGCGGAGCATTGTAGCTAGGTGGAATGAAACAGCATAACCGTCTACTTAGTTATCCTACATGGTATGATTATGTACCCATACATATTCTCACCCTCCACAGCGACCGGTATTTTCCTAGTTGCTTACCGGAGGGGACCATTGTGTAAGTCTATTGCGTCTTTTGCATTCAATACTATTAGGTTGTCAGGTCTTTTTGCTATCTCTGCGAGCAGCCCTGCTTAGGTTGTACAGTCTGAAAGCCGTAGGTAGGAAGGACATGCAAAACCTCTCGGTTGTGCACCTAGGATGATGTAGTCGGCTGCTAAATGAGCTCCTTAGTGCATTCAGTGTGTCCTGCATAGGGTGGAACTCGGACTCCAGCAGAGATGACAGTTTAGCCACCGTCCTTCTCTCTCCCATCTCCTCCACTGGGTCAAGGCGCTTCCCCAGGACAGAGCTAGCTTTCTTGATCAGTTTGTTCAGTCTCTTCCTATCGGCTGCTGTAATGCCACTGCCCCAGCAGACCACTCCAAAAGTGATGGCTGATGCCACCACCGTGTCATAGAATGTCTTCAGCAGCGCCCCTTGTACACCAAAAGACCTGAGTCTCCTCAGTAGGAACAGCCTGCGCTGTCCCTTCTTGTAGAGTGCGTCGGTATTGTGTGACCAGTCTAGTTTATTGTTCAGATGAACACCCAGGTACTTGTAGGATGTCACCATCTCGATGTCTGTTCCCCGTATATTTACTGGTGCTGTGAGGGTTTGTCCTTGCCTGCGGCAGTCCACCACTAGCTCCTTAGTTTTCCTCGCGTTGATCTGGAGGCAGTTCCGATGGCACCAGTCCACAAAGTCTTGGATAAGGCCTCTGTACTCAACTTCATCTCCGTTGGAGATGAGGCCAACGATCGCAGAGTCGTCAGAGAACTTCTGTACATGGCAGTGTGTTGTGTTGTGTGAGAAGTCCGCAGTATAAAGGGTGAACAGGAAGGGAGCCAAAACCGTTCCCTGGGGGGCCCCGTGCTACCGATGATCGTGTCAGACATAGAGTCCCGGGTTCTCACAAACTGAGGCCGGTTTGTGAGGTAGTCCAGGATCCATGATGACAGGTGCTGGTCCACCCCTGCGCACAGCAGCTTGTCCTTCAGGATCATCGGTTGGATGGTGTTGAAAGCACTGGAGAAGTCAAAGAACATGATCCTCATCGCATTCCCGGGCTTCTCCAGGTGGGACAGAGAACGGTGAAGGAGGAAGATCACCGCATCCTCCACCCCAATGCCATGCTGGTAGGCGAACTGGAGTGGATCCATCGCTGGTCCCACCAGGGGACGGTTTTTAGATGGTTTTAATTCAGACACAGAGCTGGCTAATGCTCTTAATTGTTTTTATGGTCGTTTTGACTCCTTTGATTTTAGCACTGAAACCCAAGATTTGAAACAGAAACTCAAAGACAATCAGCACTTTAATATTGAGGTGCAGGATATTAAAAGGGAGTTCTGTGCTGTAAAAGTGAACAAAAGTCAGGGGCCTGATAATATATGTGGGCGCTTGGTAAAGTCCTGTGCACATGAACTGAGTCCTGTATTTCATTACATTTTCAATAAGTCTTTACAGACACAACATGTGCCCAAGATCTGGAAAGATGCCGTGGTTGTTCCCATTCCAAAATCCAGCTGTCCTAAAACGGTAAACGACTTTAGACCAGTTGCTTTGACTTCAATTTTAATGAAAATTTTTGAAAAACTGGTCAGATGTGAGGTTCTAAAGCAGACTGAACATGCATTGGATCCTCTGCAGTTTGCATATAGGCCTCACAGAGGAGTGGAGGATGCCACTGTCACTCTGTTTAACATGCTTTTTAAACATCTGGATTTTAATGGGACACACGCCTGGCTTTTATTTGTGGACTTTTCCTCCGCCTTTAATACAATCCAACCTCATATTTTAGTTGAAAGGCTCCTGCAACAATTTGATTTGAGCAATAATCTGGTGGGTTGGATTCTGGATTTCTTAACCAACAGGACGCAGAGAGTAAGGGTCAATGGTACATTGTCTGACCTAAAGTGCTCTTCTACTGGCTCTCCTCAGGGGTGTGTGCTGTCACCACTACTTTTCATCCTGTACACAAACATGTGTCGGAGCAGACATGACAACAGACACATTATAAAGTATGCTGATGATTCAGTTATTGTCAGTCTCCTCCAGGATGGTGAGTGTGGCCACGGCCCAGTAGTTGATGATTTTGTTCACTGGTGTGAGGATTCCTACCTGCAGCTGAATACAACAAAAACTAAAGATATGATTACTGACTTTAGGAGGAAAACTCCCAGGCGCACAGTCACCGTACTAAAAGGTCAGACCACTGAATGTGTACTATCCTACAAATATCTTGGGACTATTATTGATAATAATTTAAACTTTGAAGAGAACTGTGAAAGGGTGTGCAAAAAGGGTCAGCAACATTTGCATTGCTTGAGGAAACTTGCACGCTTCCAAATTGACCGAACCATAATGACAATGTTTTATCGGGCTTTTATTGAATCTGTTTTATCCTTTTCTTTAGTGTCATGGTTTGGTCAGATAAAACTGAAACAGAGGAAATCCTTGGATCAGGTAGTTAGATGGTCCAGTTGTTTGCTTGGTGAGTCACAGCTGAGCCTGACATCCCTGCACACCAGACAAGTGTCTGGTGTACAGGGATGTCAGGCTCAGGGATGTACAGGGATGTCAGGGATGTCAGGTACACCAGACAAGCGTCTGGTGCACAGGGCGTACATCCTCAGACAAGTATAGAGGATGGCTACCTCCATTTTAAATGATGACTCCCACCCTTTGCACTGCAACTTTCAGCTTCTTCCCTCAAGACGGAGGTTTGCTGTCCCAAAAAACAAAACCCAGCGCTACAAAAACAGCTTTGTTCCTACTGCTGTCAAAGAGTTGAACAAGTTGTAACAATACAGTATATTGCACATAATTTAGGTACCTATTTATTAACTCCATTTTATATTTACTTACTTTTGTAGGATTTTATTTGGGTTCTAAATCTTTTATTGGGTTTTAAACCTTTGAGTTTTAACCTCTTTGACTAGTCTTTAACTTTTTAATATGACCCTTCTCTCTTATCTCTGGTTTTTCTCTCATCTCTTTGTCTTTATACCCTGATTGATGGAGCCTTGAGTATTTTTATCATGTTTATAGTCAGCTTTATGTGTGCCTGTGTTTGTGTTTATGTTGAATGTAATTATGGCTTGTAAATATGGATGTCACCAGACTGCAAAACAAATCTACCTACGGGTACAAATAAAGTAACCTGAACCTGAACCTGAACCTCCCACCTCCGAAAGAACTTCAACCACATTCCTAGGGAGTCTGGAGACATGGAGTCTGAACAGGCCATGTTCTCCACTTCCATTGTTGAAGTGGCTGCCCAGAGCTGCGGCCACAAGGTCATCGGGGCATCTCGTGGTGGCAACCCCTCAACCAAGTGGAGGACACCAGTGGTGAGGGGGGCCATTAAGCTGAAGAAGGAGTCCGATCAAGCCTGTTGGCTTGTGGGACTCCCAAAGCAGCTGAGGTGTACCGGCTGGCCAAGCGGAGTGCAGCTCGGGTGGCTGCTGAAGCAAAAACTCGGGTATGGGAGGAGTTCGGTGAGGCCATGGAACAAGACTTTCGGTCGGCCTCGAAGAGATTCTGGCAAACTGTCCGGCGGCTCAGGAGGGGAAACCAGCTCCCTGTCCAAACTGTGTATGGAGCGGCTGGGACGCTGCTGACTTCAACTGGGGACATCGTTAGGTGGTGGAAGGAATACTTCGAGGATCTCATCAATCCCACTAAAACGCCTTCCACAGAGGAAGAAGGGCTTGTGGACGAGGGGGACGACTCGCCTATCACAGGGGCTGAGGTCGCCAAGGTGGTTAAAAATCTCTTTGGTGACTAGGCCCCGAGGGTGGATGAGATTTGCCCTGAGTACCTCAAGGCCCTGGATGTTGTAGGGCTGTCATGGTTGACATGCCTCTGCAACATTGCGTGGATGTCGGGGGCAGTGACTTTGGCATGGCAAACCGGGGTGGTGGTTCCTCTCTTCAAAAAAAGGGGACCGGAGGGTGTGCTCCAACTTTAGAGGGATCACACTCCTCAGCCTCCCTGGCAAGGTCTATGCCAAGGTACTGGAGAGGAGAGTCCGGCCGTTGGTCAAACCTCGGATTCAGGAGGAGCAATGTGGATTTCGTCCTGGCTGTGGCACATCGTACCAGCTCTTTACCCTCTCGAGAATCCTTGAAGGTTCGTGAGAGTTTGCCCAACCAGTTTACATGTGTTCTGTGGACTTGGAAAAGGCATTTGACCACGTCCCTCGTGTTTTTTTGTGAGGGGTGCTTCGGGAGTATGGGATGTCGGGCTTGTTGTTACAAGCTATTCGGTCGCTGTACAACCGTTGTGAGAGCTTAGTTCGTATTGCCAACACTCGGTCGGACTAATTCCCAGTTAGAGTTGGACTCCACCAGGGCTGCCCTTTGTCACTGATCCTGTTCATAATTTTTATGGACAGGATTTCTAGGTGCAGCCGGGGAACGGAGGGTGTCATGCTTGATGACCACAGGATCTCATCTCTGTTGTTTGCAGATTATGTTGTCCTGTTGGCTTCATCCAGCAATGACCTACAGTTCTTGCTGGGACGGTGTGCCGCTGAGTGTGAAGCGGCTGGGATGAGAATCAGTACCTCCAAGTCCAAGTCCATGGTCCTCAGCAGGAAAAAGGTGGATTGCCCTCTCCGGGTTGGGGACAAGCTCCTGCCCCAAGTGGAGGAGTTTAAGTATCTTGAGGTCTTATTCATGAGTGAGGGGAGAATGGAGTGAGAGACTGACAGACGGATTGGAGCAGCATCTGCAGTGATGCGGATGTTGTACCGGTCTGCTGTGGTGAAGAGGGAGCTGAGTTCTAAGGCAAAGCTGTCGATTTGATTTGATTTGATTTGATTTTGTATACTTTATTGATCCCCAGAGGGGAAATTGAGGGCATCCACCTGGATGGATGAAGCAGCCACGGTACAGCGCTATCCCTTTACCATTCACACACACATTCACACCTAGGGCCACTTTAGAGTCTCCAATTAACCTAACCTGCATGTTTTTGGACTGTGGGAGGAAACCGGAGAACTCCAGGAGTAAACCCACGCAGACACAGGGAGAACATGCAAACTCCACACAGATCACTGTTGGTCAGCGGCTGAGATCAAACCAGGGATCCCATGGCCAAGGGTGAGTTGCTGTGCTGCCGCAGTGCTAACCACTGTTCCACCGCACCGATTTACCAGTCAATCTACGTTCCTACCCTCACCTATGGCCATGAGCTTTGGGTAATGACTGAAAGAACAAGATTGTGGATACAAGTGGCTGAAATGAGCTTTCTTCATAGGATTGCTGGACTCACTCTCAGAGATAGGGTGAGGAGCTCAGTCATCCGGGAGAGGCTCAGAGTAGAACCGCTGCTCCTCCACATTGAAAGGAGCCAGTTGAGGTGGTTTGGGCATCTGATCAGGATGCCTCCTGGACACCTCCCACCTGAGATGTTTCGGGCATGTCCCACTGGGAGGAGACCCCGGAGCAGACCCAGGACTCGCTGGAGAGACTATGTCTCCCAGCTGGTCTGGGAACGCCTTGGCATCCTCTCTGAAGAGCTGGAGCAGGTGGCCGGGGAGAGGGAAGTCTGGGCTTCTCTGCTTGAACTGCTGCCTCCACGACCCGGACCTCTGGAGAAGTGGTAGAAGATGGATGGATGGATGGATGGACGGTAAATTTTCAGCATGCTGAAAATTTTCAAAGAACACCAACTTTCACCAGTGTTCGCCAACAAACACCAACAACCATTAACTTTTACCAACTTTTGCCAGCAGAGCCAGACATTTGCCAAAACTTCAGTAAAACTCAGTCCAAACACTGTGGTGTGAATTCACCTCAAAGGTCCCGTTCACTGAAAAATTGTCTTTTTGTAGGTTTTAAATGTCTGAAATGTGTCTTAGTCAACGTGATTATCAAAAAAAATATCAAAATGCTCTCCTGTCTTAAAAAACAGAGCTTTTATCTCGTCTATGTGTCCAATAAGCCACAATAACTCTTCCAGGTTTGTTCCACATGACATGGCTCCCCAAATCAGGTGCCAAGTCCTGTCAAGTGGAAATCAAAGTCCCAAATATATATACTTCACTCTTGTGTAACACTGCGTAATTGTCTTGTCAGTGAACTATAAGGGAAAAGAAAAAAAGGAGAAAAAAATGAAGAAAACTACCCCTGAAACCAACATGAAAGGTTCAACTCACCCCATTTCTGATTTAAGGTCAACTTGCCCAGTCCTAATTGGTCTCCACTCCAGAAACCCAAATAGATGCACAGAATTTTTCATCATACTGTACATGTCATTTAAAACTGGTGTAAAGTCAAGAGCAACCAGCCCCAGATGTGCACCTGCATTCTGAAGTCCGCACATCAGCTCCGTTCTGCAGAGTAAACCCTGGTGCCTCAGACCCACGTTATCGACTGGACTCTGCTGCTCAGGTTCAGCCCAACAGACACCAAACTGTCGATTGCTTCAAACTCTGACAGAATTCAGATTGCGGGGCTGTTGCATCATCAAAATAAAAACAAAGAACAGCTGCTCAGATGTGATCTCGGCACTGCACTCGTGAGTTGTGACACTTCAGTAAACACATTTACATTTGCTCAGTGTCACCATAGTTTTACCTCCAAATTCGATTCAATTCAACTTTATTTATATAGCGCCATTTCACAATAACAGTCATCTCATAGCACTTTCAACCGTAGGGGAAACCTCCACAATTGCAGAAAGACCCCAGCAATCAGGCGATCCCCTGTGAGCAGCACTTGGTGACAGTGGAGAGGAAAAACTCCCTTTTAACAGGAAGAAACCTCCAGCAGAACCAGACTCAGGGAGGGGCAGTCATCTGCTGCGACTGGCTGGGGGGTGAGGGCATAGAGAAGAAGAAGAAGAAAAGACCAGACATGTAGAGAGCAAACAGCACGACAGGGACTCAATCTATGGGACAGAACAAACAGATGTTAACCCTTAAATATCCTTGATCGTGTGAACAGATAGCGCCCCCACTGCCTATGGCGCAGTACTGCGCCTGTCATGTGACGTGGCCAAAAACTCCCCAGCTGTACTAAGAATTCCACCTCACAAGGTGGCAGACATGTATAACTTACTGCTCTTGCCTTGGAGGACTAATGGCGGCCAGAGAAACATCCAAAAACCTCACTTCTGGACACAAGAGAAGAAGACATTTTTAGACAAACAAATGACGTACTTGATCGCAAGACGGAAGAGGCATTTGCTCCCAAATTTGTCAACTATGATTCTAAAAAGAGATTATTTAGCTTATGAAGGTAAATATCAACATGTTGTTATAACAGAGGGTGGGCGAAGCAGGTTGATGTTCACCTGCCATAGACCTCGAGCGCCATGTGACTGGACAGAACAATCGCGCCCGTTCTGTGCCGCCATATAAGATAAACTGTGGCGGAATTAAAGCAAAATTGAGGTGGGATAATCATAAAAGTTTCTGGATGTGGGAGAGGAAGGGCAAATGACCGACAAAAGGCAAAATAACGACCAGGGTGGACGAAAATGGACGAAGCGAGAGCCACCTGGCCAGCGGTAAGTGACGAATTTCTTCATTTGTTTACTAACTAACTAACTAACTAACCTGCACTTATATAGCGCTTTTCTAGTCACAAAGACCACTCAAAGCGCTTTCATTAATACTAACCCTCTATTCTAAGGGCCTATAGGAAACAAATATCTAGGGACAATTTAGAACAGCCAATTAACCTAACCTGCATGTTTTTGGCATGTGGGAGGAAACCGGAGAAATCCCGGAGTAAACCCACGCAACACGGGGAGAACATGCAAACTCCACACAGATCACTGTTGGTCGGGGGCTGGGATCAAACCCACGATCCCACGATCCCCACAATCCCCCGGCCAAGGGTAAACTGTGCTGCCGCAGTGCTAACCACTGCGCCACCGTGCAGCCCATTCTAACTACAACTACATTGTAACTGATTTTCTGGTTCATATACTTTAAAGATAAGATACCAAAATGCCCAAAACAACAAACAGTGACAAAAAACAAAACCATCCTCTGTGTAAATATGTCCAAAGTCCGCTTTTGACTCAAAGTTATGTAATAGATATGGCTGTCGTGGCATTATGCAAATTAGATGGGTAAATTTACTCATATCTCAAACTTTGGATCATATTCTACAACTTTCTAATTGACAGTAAGCCATTATCTCTTACCACTTTCAACTTATAGCTTTGGAAATTGACATCTAAACTGAACATTTTCTTGAAAAAAAAAACCTTGACCACTAAGGGGCCGACGGCGCGATGGAGCGCCATAGGCAGTCAAACAGTAAATGACCAGCAAAAATATTTCATTGAGAGTGAAGAAAGGAGTGAAGCCCAGTGGATTGTTGGAGGTCCCCCGGCTGTCTAAACCTATTAGCTGCATAGCTAAGGGAGAGTTCAGGGGCACATGATCCCTCCCTAATTATAGGCTATATCAAAAAGGAAGGTTTTAATCCTGTTCTTAAAAGCAGATATTGAGTCTGACTCCCGAATCCAGCTTGGCAGCTGGTTCCAAAGGAGAGGAACTTGATAACTGAAGGCTCTACCCCCCATTGTACTTTTGGAGATTCAAGGTGTTACAAGTAATCCTGCATTTTGGGAGCGTAGTGCTCCGTTAGGATGATAAGGTAGAATCAGATCTTTTAAATAAAAAGGAGCCCGATTATTCAGAGCTTTGTAAGTCAGAAAAAGGATTTTAAACTTAATTCTAAACTCTATGGGAAG
This sequence comes from Pholidichthys leucotaenia, assembly GCA_020510985.1. Lineage (NCBI taxonomy): Eukaryota > Metazoa > Chordata > Actinopteri > Cichliformes > Pholidichthyidae > Pholidichthys > Pholidichthys leucotaenia. The sequence continues at coordinate 211,788,042 of CM035842.1, forward strand.
CCAATGAAGGGAGGCCAGAACTGGAGAGATATGATCTCTCTTTCTAGTACCTGTTAAAACTCTTGCTGCAGCATTTTGGATCAGCTGAAGACTTTTTAAAGATGTTTTAGGACAACCTGATAATAAAGAGTTACAATAATCTAATCTAGAGCTAACAAAAGCTTGGATGTTTCTCAGCATAACTCTGAGACAAGATGCTCCTAATCTTTAGCAATATTATGCAAATGATAGAAGGCAGTCTTACAAACACGTCAAATAGGTTCATTTTGTCTTCTTTTAATTATTTATCTTTTGTTCATATGAAAGACAAAAAATAAAATAGAAAGATGTCTTTACCTTCTTTACATGTTTCAACTGCACATAATTAGATGACGAGGCATTTGGGTACCTTAAGAGAGTCATAGTTACTCCCGCTGTCCTGACGAAGGCTGCAGTGTAGTTGAAACATGTAAAGAAGGTAAAGACATCTTTCTATTTTATTTTTTGTCTTTCATATGAACAAAAGATAAATAAAAAAAGGTCTTAGAAACAAGTTTAATATGTGAATTAAAAAACAGATCTTGATCAAAAATAACTCCAAGGTTCCTCACAGAACTAGTAAGAGAAGGAGTAACCGCATTCAAACTAAGAGTTTGATTTGGAAAGGTATTTCTAAGGTTTTTTGGACCAACTAGAATGACTTCAGTCTTATCTGAATTTAATAGCAGGAAATTACAAGTCATCCAAGCTTTGATTTCCTTAAGACATGCCTCTAACTTGGCTAACTGATTACTATCATCTGCCTTCATTGACAGGTATAATTGTATGTCATCTGCATAACAGTGAAAATGTATACAGTGCTTTCTAATAATGTTGCCTAGCGGAAGCATATACAAACTAAAAAGAATAGGGCCTAGCACAGATCTCCATGGAACTCCGTGACTCAGCTTTGAGTTGGAAGAAAACTCATTACTGATATGAACAAACTGGAACCTATCAGATAAATAAGATCTAAACCACTGCGTTTAGATAATAAGTTGTTGTGATGGTTGTTAAAAATTATAAATTTTGTCTTACTTAAATTGAGTGTTAATTTGTTTGAATCAAACCACAGTTTAAGCTTTCCTAATTCCTTTCCGAGTGTATCCAAAAGTTGTTCCAAATTGCTTCCACTGCATAATAAATTAGTGTCATCGGCAAACAATATTAAATCCATTTTTTCCAAAACTTTACATATATCATTTATATACATATTGAATAACAATAGCCCCAAAACTGAACCCTGTGGGACTCCACAAGTAACCTTCAGTAACTGAGTTTTTGTTACCAACACATACATACTGATATCTATTCTTTAAGTAACTACATAACCAGGGCAGTGCTACCCCCCTAATACCACAATTTTGTAGTTTCTTTAATAATAAATTATGATCCACTGTATCAAATGCTTTTTTAAGATCCAGGAATACTCAAACTGAATACTCTTTATTTTCAACGGCAGTTGATATTTTTTCTATAAATTCCATTACAGCAAATGCAGTTGTCCTCTTGTGTCTGAACCCATATTGCTGCTCACAGAATAAATTATTCTTCAGTATGAAGTTGTCAATTCTCTCACAGAATATTTTTTCAAGTATCTTGGAAAATTGCGGCAATAGTGAAATTGGTCTATAGTTTGAGAATTCCCCTCTGTCACCCGTCTTGTATATCGGAATTACTTTAGCTATTTTCATTGCATTGGGAAATATATCTGTTTGGAGAGACAGGTTACAGATATACGTCAGTGGTTTCACTAAACTTTCAATAATAGTTTTGACTAAGAGCATGTCAATACCATCACAGTCCGTAGATGTTTTACTTTTAAACGATTTAACAATTTCAATGACCTCTCTCTCCTCTGTGTTCTTTATGAAAATGGAGTCTTTTATAGCAGTGTTTTTGTTTATTGTATCACCTGTAGGCGCCGTAATGGGTATTTCTCGAGCCAAATTAGGACCAATGTTAACAAAAAAGTTATTAAATTAATCTGCAGGTGAAGCTCCATTCACACTCTGAGTCGTTTTATTATTTTTTGAAAAATCGGTTGGGTAGCTTGTATTTCTGTTTTTATTTCCAAGAATATTGTTAAGTATTGTCCATGTATTTTTAATATTGTCTCTGTTTTTCTCCAGTTCTTTACTCTAATAGTCTCTTTTACTACATCTTATTACATATGCTAACTTATTTTTGTATGTTTTATACCGCTGCTCTGCTTCTTTTGTCCTTTTCTTTAGGAAAGCTTTATATAATAAATTTTTCTTTTTACACGCCTTTTGTAATCCTTTGGTTAACCATGGCTTATCGGCAAATTTATGTTTAAGCTTTTTCTTTACTAATGGACAATTTTTTTCATAAAGAGTGGTTACAATGTTTATAAATGTGTCATAGGCTTCATTTACATCTGATACATAGACTTCTGTCCAGTCTTGCTTCAGCAAGTCCTCTTTAAAAGAATTGATTGCATTTTGTGATTTGTATCTGAATGATTTTTAAAAAAAAATTTGTATTCGCCCCGTGTGGCCATGGATAAGTGCAAAGGTTGGCAAGTGGTCTCTTATATCATTTATCAATAATCCACTTTCTATTTTCTTATCAATAATATTAACAAACAGGTTGTCAATAAGTGTAGCAGTGTGAACTGTGATTCTACTGGGATGTGTTATTGTGGGATATAGACTCATGCTGTACATAGAATTCATGAACTCTGTAATTACATTTTGTTGATATGGATTTAGTAGATCAATATTGAAATCTCCACAAATTACTACCATTTTCTTACTAGTAATATTATTGTACAGCTCGACTAATTTATCTCTGAATGTCTCAATGCAAGTTCCCGGCGCTCTAGATATACAACTTATAATTAGATTTTTCATTTTATCTTGGTCAATCTCAACAGTAACACATTCCAGAATCCCTGGTAGTGCAAAGGACATTCCATTTACAAGCTTACACCTATACAGGTCATCAATATACAGTGCAGCACCATCACCCTTTTTTTGAGATCTGTTAATATGAAACATCTGATATCCCTCTATTGCCATCAGGGGAGCCTGCTCTTCATTAAGCCAAGTTTCAGAGACTGCGATAGCTGTAAATTTTCTGTCTAGCTGTTTTAAATAGTCCTGAATCTGTGGAAAGTTTTTGTTAAGACTTCTGCTGTTGAAGTGTATTATTGATAGTTTACCATCTAGTTGCACTTGACTTTTGAATTACTTTTCAGTGTAATATTCACAATGATTATGAATATTATTGAAAAAGTGGTTATCAGGATTAATATCATTTTCCATCTCTTGTAGTTTATGTTCAGCATAATGGCATATTTTCAGAGTTTGAATTTCCTCACTCTGTGTCAAATGACTTCCTCCAACTGGGGATAATTGATGTCTACTCAAGTCAGTCATAAGTTTTTTTGTTTGTTTTGTTTATTTTTTTTTGTTTGTTTTTTGTTTTTTTTAAAGTACATTGACATGGTATGTCAAAAGAACTATTCTTGCCATGTGTGTGGATATGGATTATCATTGTCTCTTAATTTTCTTAATCAGTGTTCATCTGTATTTATTTAAGTCAGTAGCATCTCTGATCATTATACTCTTTGCTTCCTCAGATGTTCAATTTAGTTTGATCCAAACTCTACAATTTCTTGTCCATGTTGCCCGTATCTTATTTTGTCTTTTCAGCATCCGTGCTTGCCGTGCTATTTCAGCATTAGTTTTTGTTAGATGTTCATTTAGGTAAACTTCTGTTCCCCGGAGCTTTCTGGCCTGCCTCAGTATGTCATGTCATTCTTTACCCTTCTGTTCACAAAGCGCATCACAATTGATTTCTTTGTTTTATTATCTTTTCTGGGTAAAGCATAACAGGCTGAAATTGCATTTGCTTCGACCTTTATACTTCTACTATCAAGGAACTGAAGCACCTGGTTTTCCAGGGAGACTGATTCACTTGTGGGAGCCTGCTCCCCTCTCAATCCTGTTGTAGCATGAGCATATGATTGATATTTGATGTCTAGTCCACTTATAATTAGATCATCCATACGACAACATTGTTCAAGATCCTCGACGCGTCGCTCCAAGTCCGTAATTTTTTTGTCTTTTTCCAGAATTGTTAATTTTAATTCTCGGACTTCTTCCATTAGCCCTAATATTTTGGCCTGCTGGCTAACCATTTTAGTCACTTCTTCTGACAAGAAGTTCAGAGATTTTTTGATCTCTTCCACTTCCTCCTTCTTTGGTAACATTTTTACTGACCTGTGGATAGTAAAACAATCTCTGCTGGTGTCACCGGTATCCGATCCGACCGACCTCGAATCCAGCTGGGCCTCAGCTAGTCCCGCTGCTTACCGCCGCCGTAACCGAGCTCCTGTCCAGCCAGGGTACCGGCAGCTCCTCCACCAAGTCCCGCCGCCCACCGCCGCTGTAGCCGAGATCTGATCCTGCTTCTGTCCGGCTGGGGTCCCGGTAGATCCTCCGCTGAGCCCCGCCACCTACCGCCATCTGCCTCAGTAGTTCCTCCGCCGAGCCCCGTCACTGCAACTGGGCTCCGACTCCGGCTAGGGCCCCGGTGGTCCTCCACTGGTCCCCGTCTCCCACCACCGCTGCACTTGAGCTCCGATCCGGCTCCCGTCCAACTGCTGCCTCGGCTTGTTCCTCCAGCAAGCCTCAATCACCGGGGACAGAGTCGCTTCTCCGTGTCGGTGCTAGGTGCTATGACTAGCTATGGCGTTAGCTATATGGTAAGACAGCAACTCCCACTAGCCACTTTGGTGGGTTGCAGTTTTATCAAACGACATCTAAATAATAACTGCAAAGTGAGACTACAAAACACTCCATAGTTTATTTCCGTTGTGTTGACACATGGCATAGAGGAAACAATCTGCATAAATTTGGTAACAACATCATCCGAGAGGCATCTATTGTAGTAATATTATTCCTTAGGAGCCAAATAGTCAGATATAGTAAAATCAAAGGTTAACAGACAATGGTCTGACAGTACAGGGTTATGAGGAGACACTACCAGATTTTCTATTTCTATGCTATATGTCAGAACAAGGTTGAACGTGTGGTGGAGATAATGGGTAGAATTTCCTACTGTTACACCCAGAAGGGGCGAAGGGGAGGAAGGATGATTGAGCCAAGCTGTTAGACTTTGCAGCAACTGTTTATTAACTTCTCCCAGCTCACACGGCATGGCACACACTTTCACAGCACATCGTTAGACACCATCTTGTTATAACACTCTCTCGAACATTCTCTGGAACACTCACTACTCTCCTTCTACTGTGTTCTAACACTATACAGTGTTTTATTGCTACTGAGCGCCACCTCTGGCGTAGAAACGCTACTGCTTTCTCTAACAGTTTATATCTAACAGTCCACACTGTTTTCTGGGGGTTTACTAAAGATTGTCCAAAATTGACTTTTTCCTACACTCACCCCTCAAAAAGTTAATGTCGTCCCGACATTACACCTTTCTTAAAAAACAGTAGTTTTTTTTCCTTTTCTTCTGTCCATTCACATTTGGTAATCATGTATTACATGTAAGTAGGGTATCACTACACAGGAGTCAGAGTTCATTAAAGTCCATAAAGATGCAACTGGTAATTGTCCATAGTACAGCATGTATCTCCTATTCCATGCAATACGTTTGCAGAACAGGTCTTTGTGCACGATAACCATCAACCGCTCCATCCATCATGGTGAGTATCTGCATCTTTCCTGAGAGTAAGGGTACTCAATCTAGTCATAGCCTACCAAATAAACCTTGGTGTGATGCCTGTGCCTTAGTAACACTCTGCAAGTCTCTTTTTTTGTGTTTTTAAATTTTTTTGTTCTTTTTTTCAATTTTTAATCAACCATCACAGTAACTACCAAGTTACTTTTCAAAACACATAATCATACCATGTAGGATAACTAAGTAGACGGTTGTGCTGTTTCATCCCATCTAGCAACAATGCTCTGCACTGTGTGTGTGTTTATATATTTACATATTTATTCCATCTAGCTACAATGCTCCGCACTGGGTGTATTTATGTTTATATATCTATATATTTATTCCATCTAGCTACATTGCTCCGCACTGTGTGTTTACATATTCATATATTTATTCCATCCAGCTACAATGCTCTGCACTGTGTGTCTGTGTGTGTGTATATATATATTTTATAGTAATATGTACATATGTATATTAGCTGCTCTTGCTTGCTTGTTTTTTTTTTCTTGCCTTCTGATTGTTGCTCTGAGTGTTGCTATCCCTGTGCTGTTGCAATCCTGGAATTTCCCCATTGTGGGACTAATAAAGGCTTATCTTATCTTAAAACATTCATGTCTGAACAATGGTTATCTTTAGCTTCTACACCTTTGTTCTAGACAGATGAAGTGCAATGAAGTGCAAGGTTGGCCTAACTTATCATAAGTCAATCTCAATGGCTGTTTTCTTATTCTTGAAGGATATGTTTTAGCAGGAATCTCGTCAGGTCCCTCCTGGTCACTGGAACTGGACTCCGACACCTCATCACTCTGGTCCTGGTCTGCCTCAGCTGGATCTGGAACCACCGGATTGTCGACCTCTGGTGCCAGCTGCACCTGCGTGACGTCATCTGGGTCCTGGTCCTCATCCTCCGGAGTAGTGTCACTGTGCGGGTAGAACTCCGGTGCATCGGCTCTCAGTGGACGCTGCTCTTGATCCTTCCCAGCTCGTAATCCGATTATGGCATTCCAACCCTCTTCATCTTCATCGTCCGTGTCGCTTTGTCTGTCCACATGCCTTTGTCTTTTAGAGTCTCTTTCTCTCATTTTCTTAGAGGCATGCTCCACTGTTTCCATGGGAAGAAAGTCACATGGTAGCAAAAGGTTTCTGTGCATGACCCGAGTGCGTCCCTTGCCATTTTCAGGTCTGATTTCATACACTGGACTGTCTGGGTACTGCTTTTGGGTCACGACATACACCTTGTCTTCCCAGAATGATCTTAATTTTCCTGGCCCACCTTTTTCGGTCAAGTTTCGGACCAATACTCTGGATCCAGGGAGTAACTCCGCACCGTGAACCTTTTTATCATAAAGGGCTTTACTTCTCATCCCTTCTTTGTTTGCTGTTTTAGAAGCGAGTTTGTAAGCTTCAGCCATTGTAGCTCTCCACTTTTCAGCATAGTCCTGCTGAGAAACACTCTGTTCTCTTGTTGTGAGGCCAAACATTAGATCAATAGGCAACTTTGGACTACGGCCAAACAACAGAAAATATGGTGCGTACCCCGTAGCCTCACTACGCGTACAATTATAGGCATGAACCACTTTTGCCAGAGAGGACTTCCAGTCTTCCTTGGCTGCTTCGGGCAAATTTCTGAGCATTGCCAACAGTGTACGATTAAATCGTTCCACCTGCCCATTCCCTTGGGGATGGTAGGGCATTGTTCGGGATCCCTGCACACCACTGTACTCTTGGAGTTTTGCAAAAAGTTTATTTTGGAACTCTCTTCCCTGATCATGATGGAGTCGTGTGGGGAAGCCAAACTTGAGAGCAAAATCTCCAAAGATCTTCTCAGCAGCGGAGTGGGCAGCTTTGTTACGACAAGGGTAAGCCTAGGCAAAACGAGTGAAGTGGTCCATTAGAACCAGGATATACTCATATCCTCCTTTGCACTTCTCCAAGTGCAGAAAATCCACTGACACTAATTCAAATGGGTACGTGGTGACAATGTTAGTCAGTGATGCCCTTGTTGTCTTATTGGGACGTTTGTTCTTCAAACAACTGCAAACTCTCGTAATGTAGTGCTCCACATCTCTTTGCATGTGAGCCCAATAAAAACGCTCTCTTATCAAGTTCATCACTCTCTCTACCCCTAAATGGCCCATGTTTTCGTGGAGCTCTTTGAACACGAGCTTGTGAAACTTCTGGGGTAGGAGTAGCTGGTCATGTGTTGCCGTTCTCCTGTAAAGCAGTCCATCATCTTCCAAGTACAGCTTGTGTTTTTGCCTGACTAAAGCTGCAATTTTACTGTTCTGCTGCTTTCCACTTCTTGGCCATTGTTTTGACAACACATAGCGCAACACCTCTCCAATCACGGAGTCTTCTTCTTGAGCTCTTTTTAGATCAGTCTTTGATATTTCAGCTATAGATCTGGCTTCTTGGTCTACTTCCCTAATGAGAGTAGAAATGGTGACTGGGCAGAGCCATGGTTCATTTTCTTGTGACTTCACCTTGACTGCCTGTGCCACACAATTCATCACATCAGGATTAACAATTTGTGTACATTTGTTCATGTACTGCTCCATATCTAGGGGCATACGTGAAAGTCCGTCTGCATCTCTGTTTGCTTTTCCAGGGCGATACTTAATCACAAACTGGAAATCAGCTAGTTCTGCTACCCACCTCTGTGTGGTTGCATTTAACTTTGCGGTGGTGAGCACATACGTTAGGGGATTATTGTCTGTACAGACAGTGAATGGTGGAGAATAGTACAGATAATCCCGAAACCTCTCACAGATGGCCCACTTCATGGCAAGAAACTCCAGCTTCCCTGAATGAAGGTGGTAGTTCTTTTCTGAATTTGACAGTGTCCTGGAGCCATATGCTATCACCACCAGTTTGTCTTGTTGTCGCTGGTATAACACCGCCCCAAGCCCCTCCTGTGAAGCGTCACAGTGTAAAATGAAGGGTTCTTCAAAGTTCGGGTAACCTAACACTGGGGGTTGGGTAAGAAGGTCAACAAGCTGACAAACTACTGCTTGATGCTCTGGGCGCCACCTGATCACATGAGATGAGGGTAAGTGGCCTCCATCGTTCTTTTTGACATGTTTCTTTAAGTTTTTCTTTGCTTTGTCTGTGTGGTCGTTAGCCAGAAGGTCGTAAAGAGGCTTTGCTATACGGGAGAAGTTTGGAATATAGCTGTGGTAATATGAAATAAAACCTAGCAATTTCCTTAGCTCTCCAACAGTGGAAGGTCGCTGCTGTTTGAGTGTCTGCACTGGGGCAATGTCCGCAGGGTTCATGGTGTAGCCCTGTCCTGTTACCATTTTACCAAGAAAACGTACCTGCTGCTTGAATAACTCACATTTCCGGGAGTCAACTTCACCCCATGGCTTTGATAGCAGTGCAGGATGCTTCTCAGGTCTCGCAAGTGATCTTCAAAAGTCTGTGAATGAACAAGGTTATCATCGAGGTAAGGCAGACAAACATCATCTCTCAACCCCCACAAGCACTCCTCCATAGATCTTTGGAATGCTGCTGGTGCTGAGGACAAACCAAATGGAATTCTTACCCACTCGAACAAACCCCAGGGAGTGATAAATGCAGTGAGGGGCCTACTTGACTCTTCCAGGAAACCCTGATGATACGCCTTTCCTTGGTCGAGGACTGAAAACCACACACTCCCATTTAGACTGTTCAGCATATCTTGTATGCAGGGAATTGGATGTCTGTCAGGAATAGACTTCTTATTCAATTCTCTAAAGTCGCAGCACAAACGCAGACCTCCATCTTTCTTTTGCACACAGACAATTGGACTGGAATACGATGACTTGGATTTGGTGATCCAGCCCCTGTTAAGCAGGTCTTCTATATACTCCTTTACTTCTTTATGAAGTGGTTTGGGAATAGAAACATAAGTCTTTTTGACAGGATCGTGATCTTTGAGTCGGATCTTCAACTGTAAAGAGGGAATTGTCCCTACATCATACTCATCACGGGAAAACGCTTGCCGTTCCTCCCGTAGTAGCTGTTTTACTTGCTCTTGCTGTATGGGTGAGAGATGATCAAGGGGAACTGGAGGGTTCCACATGTCCATAGTCTCTTTGACAGCACAGTTCATCTCTGTCTCTTTAGCCTGTTTTCCACTAGCCCAGCACACCTCGGTACGGCTCGGTTCACTTCAGTACAGCTCGGAATGCTTCTGTCTCCATTGGTGTTGTGCTTGTGCTGTGATGGTTTGTTAGGAGGTTTTAGAAGCGGGGCAGCAGCAGATTCTGAGCGAGGCGGGGCCACACTCCCGTGACGTTACGCACCCGACTGAGTCCTTATTTAGACAAAAAAGGATTCAAGGATTATTGCCTTGCTCGCTCTGTGGATTTATCTCACAATTAATTTTATCTCATAATTAAGCTGCAACAACACAAGTCACTTTTGTTTTGAATTAACTGCCAAATGACCTAGAAATAAAGAGCTGAAACTTGTTTTTATTCGTATTAAATAATGAGACGTGGCACACTGGCCTACACCAAATTATTATTTTTTACATCCTAGGGCATTTTGGATGTACTGAATTAAAAAAAAATCATGTTTTTCACCTTCAGGTCAACGTTTGGAACAACAGTATTATTATTTTCCGTTTAGATGATGCTACACTCCTTCTAAAGTATTGTAATTCTCTGAATTTGGAACGCCGATAGAACATTCAATTTACATATACTTACTTTTTTACATTGACTTGTAAGCTTGATCAGTCTCTCCTGCTGCATTTTAAAGTCCAACTGTGCAACTTCTTATAAGTTAACATAAAAAATGTACCCAAAGTTTAGAACTGGATCATGTGGGGCTAATTTTTTATGATATTTCAATAAAAAGAACAGAAAGCTGACAAAAACATTTGTTTTTTGGTCTAGTTAAAAATTACATTACCTTTACAATGGTTGACCCTGACAGGAAGATTAGTATCATTTTGATCAGACTAGGCAATGGAATTTCTATGTAATTATACTGTTTTATAATTCAGTGTTATAACAGACAAACCACACTTTCCAAAACAATTCCATTTTATTATATACAAAATATTAAAAGAAAAAAAAAAACTTTGCAACACAACATGAAGGTTAATCGACATTTTATACACGCCGACCACTGAGTGTCTACACCAGCTTCCCAAACTGGGTCACGACTCGGCTGAATGAAGCGTCTCTGCCAGCTGTGGGTCAGGAAGGCTCGGTTGAATAATCCGGACGGGCTGTCGCGGCGGACGCGTGGGATGATTCTACAAGGAAAATGCACACAATAAAATACAGCACAATAGTTTTTAACAAGAATACATAAGCTTATTTCAGCGTATTGTTCACATGAATAATTAAAATAAAAGCTTGAGTCCGCAGTGTGCTGCAATTAAGCAGCGATCATCATCCACAAATGAACAGCTTTTTTTATTGCATAAATAAACTGAGCGTCTTACCGAATATATTTGCGAAAAAACGCACAATAAAAAAAAATTAAAACTCACCGTTAAAGGACTCCGATGTCGAGACCTCCCGGTATATTTTTTCATTCCGGGCAGCTCCGTCTAACTCGCGCTGCATACGTTCGTCTGACAATGCAGTGAACAGACACTGCAGCTCCTTACTGGTCCATGGAACACCCTTATTACGCGAAGCCATTTTTGATAGACAATAAATGAAAATAGCACAGCAATACACTGAAAGGAACCGCCAACAGTGGTTGCGTGCTGAGTAAAGGCAGTCGTGAAGATTCTTTTTTTTTTTTTTTCAAAAACTTTATTGAGAAGGTCGTGAAGATTTGGTAGATGAGGAGGAGGAGAGGGGCGGTTACAACCTGACCAATCAGCGCCGGTTACGACCTGACCAATCAGCGGCGACCAGTCTGTTACCGTCACAACACGGCACAGCTCAGCACTGCTGTACCCTGCCCTTCAGCGGGGCTGAGAATTGCGGCTGTTAAACCGTGTTGGGGCTTGTGGAAAAGCGTACAAAGCGTGCTGAGCCGTCCCGTGTCGCGTTAAAGCGTGCTAGTGGAAAAGGCCCTATAGTTTCTTCCTGTTTCACTCGTCGTCGGGTCGACGGTCACTTGGTTTACAGCAGGGGGTCTAATATCTGCCGGATAAGCAGTTTTAACTCTCTGCGTTTCCCCCAAAATGGTCTTAGCGGGCAGCTGGATATCACGGGACGTACTGTTTGTTATAGGTATTTTGAACATAGATCTCTTCCCTTTCCATAACTGCACCAACCCACTTTGCATCTGCAAACCCTCTGGTAATTGGGTGTACTGACTCGGCTCAAACAAGACGTCTTGTGTGTCTGGAAGTGAGCCTGCTCTGACACAACCTTTGACTGTTTTGGTTTGGTCAGTAGGGATGGTAACCAACTCACTGCCAACTTTTACCATTCCTTCCCCCAGCCTATCCTCCTCACTTTGCATCACTTTCAAAAACACCTCTGTTTTCTTACAGTCAAGTAAGAAGGCTGCGCTAACGGCTTCACTGATGGCACAAGGGGGTTTAATGCCCATCTTCAGGACATGGTCAATCACGTTGAACCCAATGATAGGCGGCTCTGCCACTCCGTCCTCCTTCACCACTAGCACAGGAACTAAGAGTTCCACCGGTGGGCGACTAACTGTCGGCAGCTTAAATGTGATTTCGACCCACCCTGAGAATGGAATCGGTGTCTGGTTCACTGCCCTCCCACTCAGGATATTTGGACCCACCAACTCGGCTAAGTCTCTGACGGTGGTGTGTGGCAGGTGCTCCTGTCTCCAGGCGTCATTCATTAAACAAACCTGTGACCCTGTGTCCCACAATGCTCGTGTCTCCTTGTCATCGAGGAAGCAGGTGATGACATATTTTTTTCCAACCAAACTGAGTAACTGTAATTGGCGATTAGGGGACAGTAGATTAACACGGACCGTTTCTACAGGAGGTGCCTCGGCCCTCGCTACCAGCCTTGCTTCCAACCTCCGAATACTGTCAGTAACAAGCTCATACAGTTCTTGTGTGTTAGCTTGTTCTGATGTGGTTGCGACAGTATTGGCCGCCGTGTCTACTTGCCCTGTTCCTCTTCCGAGTCTCCTCCCTATTTGACATTCCCTTGACATGTGGCCGCTGACTCCACACCTGAAGCAGTGGTTGCATTGATCGCCATTGCTGGTGGACTGACATCTCTTGCAGCCACGTGTCCTCCTGGCTCTTTGAGCGCGAGGTGCTCTGGGAGACTCACGTATGGCCTTCTTGATCTCCTCCATGTCACTCTTCAGCTGCGTGACTATGTCCAGGAGCTCAGATTCCGTACGGATCACTGTGCTTTGGGACTTAAGGATTTTCCCTTTTGTCGATGGTAGGGGGCGCTCTTGGCCATCTACTTCTCTCTCGGTTGCATACTGACCCGTTTGGTTTTCCACTCGGCATTCTCGAACCTTTAGTTCTTTTGTGTGCCTTTTAAATTTCTGATGCCGTTCCCATTCAAGACTGGCTGCTGCATTCGTCTTTGAAATCAGTAGCTCGTCGGTGACGGCAGGATCCTCCAAATAACGCTTCAGTTGATATTTCACATCAACACTGATCAGTCCTGTTTCCACCGCCCTCAGAAACTTCCTCTGAATAAGATCAGAACTAAACTGCTCTTCAGTGCCAGGCTCTCTGGATGCTGCTAAAAGTCTTTCCTTCAGCTAAATGGCACGAAACAGGAAGTTCTGAGGTGACTCATTACTGTCTTGTGTGAGATTTATCAGATGATGATACAAGTCAGTGGAACTATCTTCTTTATAATGTCCTCGCAGGATTATGCGCAGCTGTGGCAGTGTGAGATCTGACTTAATCTCCAGCATAGTGCGCAAACTCAATCCAGGACTCACTGCTTTGACAACAGCCTCAATTATCTCAGCCTCACTGTGCTTCTTCTTGAAGCCCATATCAATTTGGTGAGTGAGATTGGAATAAGACAACTTGTCTTTTTGGCCCCTCTCCCCTATCTGCCCATTTATCTTAAACTCCCGTTTAATGATCACTTCTGGTGGTAGGGGCGCTGTGGGGACCGCGGGCTGTATCACAAAATGGCGGTCCAGTGGCGGCGCGGCCTCGGGCTGCGTCACAAAATGGCGGCCCGGTGGCGGCGCGGCCTCATCATCCATCAGCTTTATTATTTCCTCTTCAACCCTTTTAGCTGAATCAATGATGCTTTCATGCAGAGCGGCATACTGGCTCTGTAAACTGGCGAGTGCCTCCGCCTCGCGGCTCGTGCCGGCCGCTGTCTGCGTCAACGGTTCACTTAGCTTAGCTTCGTTAGCACATGCTATTAGCCTTAGCAGAAACTCGCGGACAACATCCTCCTCTTCGCGCTCAATGGCTTTTTCAACCTCCTCGATTAACAGTCGTATCAGCGTGTACCTCTTAGACGGCTCGGCTGGGCTTATCTTTGCAAATAAACAGACCTCATTTAGCTGTTCGGCCCGTAACGACACCAAGGCCTCACCTAGCTCATCTTGTAGCTGCTCCAGTTCCATCGTTACGGCCTCTCGTTTTTTTATTTGCACACTCACCGTCTTAGACACGACTGAACCATCCTCTGCTACCAAGTTTTGTTACACCCAGGAGGGGCGAAGGGGAGGAAGGATGATTGAGCCAAGCTGTTAGACTTTGCAGCGACTGTTTATTAACTTCTCCCAGCTCACACGGCACGGCACACACTTTCACAGCACATCGTTAGACACCATCTTGTTATAACACTCTCTCGAACATTCTCTGGAACACTCACTACTCTCCTTCTACTGTGTTCTAACACTATACAGTGTTTTATTGCTACTGAGCGCCACCTCTGGCGTAGAAACGCTACTGCTTTCTCTAACAGTTTATATCTAACAGTCCACACTGTTTTCTGGGGGTTTACTAAAGATTGTCCAAAATTGACTTTTTCCTACACTACTTTCTGAGAAAACCCCATCGAGTCTAATATTGAATTAAATCCCATATTAAGGCAATCACGATCTACATCTACATGTATATTAATGTCCCCTTCTATAATTATTCTATCTGATTTCAGCACTAAATCTGAAAAGAATTCGGAAAATTTGGATAAAAACTCTTAAGTAGGCTGAGGGAGGATGATAAACTATGACAAATAAAATTGGGTTTAACCTCCTCCACGACCCGAACTTCTGGGATTTTGACAGTTTAAATAACCAGAGGGAATTGATTAATTCAAACCAACATAATCCTCTTGCCCTAACCAAGTCTCTGTAAGAGATATTAAATCAATCTGATGATCAATTAACAGATCATGGACTAGCAGAGACTTGGGAGTTTGAGACCTAATATTTCACAAACCACATTTAATTTTTAACTTATGAGGAGGAACAGAGGCCAAATCATTAAATTTAGAGGCTTCATGTTTAACCCCTTGCACTCCGGTCAATTTCCCTAAAAACGCCAAAAAATAATATGCCCAAATTAAATCCAAAGCTGTTCTTCAACCCTTTGCAGCATCTTCATGGGGTTGGTCTCATTTAAAAGAAAACACTTTGAGTTTTTTGGCAAAACAGTCATAATCTCTCTTAGTGCTCCGGCCACTGAGTTACAGTCATCTAAACATAGTGAACTTGAAGAAAATAAATTTGGCCTGGGTGTTTTTTTGGATACAAATGCTTGCAAATAACACACAGCTTCAGATCCGGGCTGGAAAATGCAACAGAAATGTAGAACCAAGTGTTATCCAGCTGAGGTTCAAATTTTGTAACAATACCACAAAAAATGAATATATTACACAGCTTTTTCCTTAGGTAGTTCCCAGGCGTTTTGGAACTGTGCCAAATTGTGCCAAATGGCACAGTTTGGAAAAACGTCTGTAACTTTTGAATGATTCAATGTAGAAGCTTCATTTTGGGCTCTAATGAAAGGTCACACTCACGAACATCGCCCATCACTACATGACGGATTAGCTTCATATGGCGATGTGGCGACAGCAGCGCAGTCACCGTGGCTCCTCCCCCCCCCCCCCCAGCTACAGAAGAATAGTGGGGGGGGGGCGTTCACAGTCTGGACGCGACGAACGAACCGTGCACCACGGCGCACGAACTTCAGACTTCGTGCACCGCACAGTTGTAATTTACCGATCGGTCAAAAGTCATTTTGGATTACAATTTTCAGGGATAAAAAATAATTTAGCTTATAACACCTTACCACTTCACAGCAGTGTCCTGGTGAACTTCTCTTCCTCATTGTCAGACGAACGCGACGCTGGTCCACTCGTGGTTCTGGTCTCGTGACCCGATCAAAACATAATTCCATTATTGCGGTTTTGTGCTTCCATGATTGCGGTTTTTGGCGAACAATTTTTCAAAACAAATAACAGTAGTAATTAAAAAAAGACTGGCGAAGGCGTGTGTGTCACTCAGCCTTCGTCGTTGGCCTCCGTCGGTCTATGACCATGGAAGAAATCATAAGGTCTACTCTGCTGGAACAAAAACAAAATAAGCTCCGCCTGTGGCCGAACATGCCAATGCGCGAATGGCAGTCGCTGTCACACAGGTTGCATTTGTGGGTGGTCTCTGTGCTGCTGGGTCTGTGATGGTTCTTCCTGCGGGTCCTTTTTTGATCCGCTGCAGCAGTCAGTCTTCACCCAGCCTTAAAAAAAACAGCTCGCGAACTTCTCTGCTTTAATTGGCTCACTGCATTCACAGCGTTGGTAGGCGGGTCCTTCTTGCTAGGCTTTCAGTCATTGGTTCTTCAAGGTTTCAGAAACCCAATTCAAGGCTCTTATTAGTCGAATGAGAGGTCAATCAGATGAACTAATCTGTTCGCGGCTGTGTCTGCAGCTTTTATTTTCAGTGCGCGCTTGGACGCCATCACCATCTCCATCATGCGTCCTACATCACCATTTCCATCATGCGTCCTAGAGCGCACGAGGGCGCACGAGAGCGCCCTCGTGCGCTCTGGGACGCAGAGACTTGCCCGCCCGCGGTACAACAGAGTGCAAGAGGTTAATTTCAGTTTTACCAGCTTTTTGCTTAATCACTTTGGGGTGCTTATACATTATATTTTTATTTACTTTGGAGGGAGCAGACAATGATTCTCTGATGGGGAAGACAGGGGCTAAGTTGAGGGGTGGCAGATGAAGAGGAGCTGCAGAGAGGCGTGTAAGACTGCGACTCTGCTTCCTGGTCCCAACTCTGAGTAGTCAGGGTTTTGGAAATTTGGATTAAAAAGATACCAGATTGTTAGATAAAAAAGACGCACCATCCAAAGTGGGATGGACGCCATCTCGTCTAATAAGACCAGGTTTTCCCCAAAATGAGTTCCAATTGTCTCTGTAGCCCACGTTGTTTGCAGGACAACACACAGACAGCTAGCGGTTGAAGGATGACAAGCGGCTAAACATGTCATCACTGGTCAGGTTGGGGAGGGGCCCAGAAACGACTACAGAGGCAGACATTGTTTTGGCAAAGTCACACACCAATTCCACGTTAAGTTTTGGACTTCTGACTGCCGGAGTCGGCTGTCATTAATGCCGGCGTGGATAACAATTGTTGAGTATTTACAGTTACTTATAGCCAGCATTTTCAAATTTGACTGGATGTCGCCTGCTCTGGCCCCAGGAATGCATTTGACTATGGCTGCTGGAGTCTCTAGGTTCACGTTTCTGACTACAGAGTCGCCAATGATCAGAGTTTTTTCCTCAGCGGGTGTGTCACTGAGTGGGGAAAAGCGATTAGAAACATGAACAGGTTGATTGTGAACCAGGGGCTTGCGACTATGCTTCCTTCTCACCGTCACCCACCTGTTCTCTCCTGGTTGCTCAGGAGAGGTGGAGGCCGGGATACGGCTAGCAGGCCCTATGCTAGGGAGCTCTGCTGCAGCTAAGGGGAGTCTGTCATTATTAACTGGCACTGACAGTGTTTCAATGCAGGGGAGCCGGGATTCCAAATCAGACAACCTCGCCTCGAGCGCCTCAAAAAGACAACATTTATTACATTTACTGTTATCACTAAAAGAGGCAGAGGTGTAGCTAAACATCTGACAGAGAGAGCACACCAGAGGAGGAGAGGAAGGAGAGCTAGTAGCCATAGCTAGTGGCTAACCCAAAGCTAACAAAAACACAGATGAAAGGTGAACAGAAGGCTAAAGAGGGTGATTAGATGACACTGAGTGCGCACACAGGTGCAAGAGGCTTGTTAAACAGAAAAGAGGGGTGACGGTAGATGGAAAAAAGTGATTAAAATACAGTTAAAGACAGTAATCCTCAGGAGAGCGAACCACAGAGCAAACCACACCGACAGCCAGCAACACAGGAAGCGACGATACCAGACCAGAGTGCAGCAGCTAAAAGTTAAATCATCTGGGCTGATTTATGTCGTTACTGTATAGACCACAGGGGCCAACCCCACCGGGCCAGGCACTACCCCCTAGTGGATCCTGCCCTCTAATAAATGTTGGAACTGTTGCCTACATCTTATAAACTTGTGACTTTTTCATTAAATTTACATCTTTCCCCCATCTGATCTCATATTTTCCCACTTTCTTCTCCCTCTCCTCCTTTTTCTTTTATTTCCGCTCTCATGAATTTGAAGCTTTATTCTGCATGCATGCTACATCTTTTTTAATTTAAGGGATAATGTTTATTACTGTCTTCTCGGCCCACATTAAAACTGAATCTGACACCCCCATCAGGACTAAACACTGTCAGAAGCAGGTCCAGCCTCAGTAAACCCACTGCTCCTGTGCACTGAAAGGAGCAGGTTTAGGTGGTGAGGAGACCCCCGGGGGGGGGGGGGGCTGAGGAAGGTGGGCTGAAGGGCCACAGGTGGCGCTGGAGCTGCGGGTTGCCGACCCCTGGTCTACATCCACAGAGACACAGTGCAGCTCCTTCTGACCTTCTCCATCAACACTCGTTCTTGGCACGTTTTCACCCCATGACCCTCAATTATAATTAACTTTCATTATGGTTCTCGTAGCTGCAGTTTAAATGTGCTGCAATAGAGAATGATTCCAGCTGAAGCTTTTGCTCCACAAACTGACTGCCACCATTAAGAAGAAGAAGAAGCCATCTCTGTTGTTATTCAGTCCATACAGCCAATCATGTGCAGTAGAAGGAAATGACATTTCTCCTATCTACATTGTCAATCACATGTAGAATCAGAGGGGTCGCTGCCATGCAAGGCGCCGCCACAAACAACTTTTCCTTCCACCATTCTATTATGCTGAGCACCAAGAGAAAGTGGGAAGTAAAATTTTTATATGGTCTTTGGTATGACCTGGCCGGGACTTGAACCCCCAACCTCCCGGTTGTGGGGCAGATGCTCTTTCACCTGTTAACCCTGCAGAACCTTCATCAATACCACATGTCATTTTAAACTGTTTCCTTATCACTGGCAGCTGCCTCAGGTTGGAAATTAAAATTACCCACTACAGTGTCCAATAAACAAGTTAAATTAACTGCAGAGCAAGACTGCCGTCATTTCTTAATTAAGTACCTACATTTTCTAAATTCTGCACAGCGATGCACCCTACGGCCTGAGTGGAAGAACTGATGAGTTAAGCTAGCGAAGGAGAATAAGAAGCTATTTAAAGCAGACAAATTAAGAGTTTTCATTAACATGATTGTTTCTTCAGACGATCCACACAAGCAGGACAACTGTTCTAACGTTTAACGGCTGTATATTTAATATCTGTTGCTGCCTGATTCCTCTGTTTAACATTTCACTGAACCATTTGTTTAAGCATTAATTAAATTTGTATGACTGCAGTTTCGGTTGATGAGGTGTTTACTTCATATATAACAAACACCAAGGAACTGCAGAAAGAAAGGCTTCACAGAGGGCTGGAATTTAGCATTTTAAATAAGTTCTTTAAACCTGAGTATCATGTTGTTTTAAAGGGGCCATTGAGTGAAAAATGGTGTTGGTTGGTTTTAACTGAAATGAATCTACTGGTCATCCAGTTATCTAAAATATATATCAAAACAGTCAATTCTGGTCTCCGATTGGCTTCAGGTGTGCTGGCAATGGAGTAGGTGTGTGCGTTGCTGGCTCCTGCTATATTTTTTTTCTTTACTTTTTAAACCCTATTTTGCTGTAAGCTGTTAATGTTTTGGACATTTAATACGTGCAGAATCTGTTTTGAAATATGTCCAAAACAAGAAAGCAGACTGAAAAGGAGGCAGCAGGGAACAATACTAACACCAGCTTAGCTGAGGATGCTAGTATCAGCCTTAACCCTGCACTTGTTGCCTTGCTTGAGCAACACAGAATGTCCATAGCTGCTGACTTCAAAGCTTCATTTGAACTTATTAATGGTAAGCTGGACAAAATTCAAGCAGATGTGGCGAACCAGGAGCAACGCATTGGCGACCTTGAAAACAACGCGGAGGATGTCAGCCAGCGCCTAGCGGCGCTTGAAGTTACATGCGAGTCAATACAGGAGGAGAACAAACTTTTGAAAAACAAACTTTCTGACCTGGAGGGAAGAAGCAGGAGGCTGAATATTCGTCTGGTGGGTCTGCCGGAGTCCTTTGATGTGGGTCCACGGCCATCTGAATTTTTTTCTCGGCTGTTGGTGGACGTCTTTGGCGCACAAACTTTGCCATCTCCCCCAGAGCTGGATAGAGCCCACCGCAGCCTCATGTCCAAGCCGAGTCCGAATGGGAAGCCGCGCGCTGTCATTATTTGTTTCCACCGGTTTCGGACCAAAGACTTGGTGATGAGAGAAGCGCGGAGACGCCGTGGGACTTTGGAATATCGTGGGCATAAACTTCAGTTCTACGAGGATTATAACGCCAACGTTCAGAAGCAACGAGCCGAATATAAGGAGGTTATGTCCGAGTTGTACAAGAGAGGTTTTCGTCCTTCTCTTCTTTTCCCCGCCAGGCTCCGGATAACTCTTCCAGACGGCAAAAACCAGTGGCTGGCGTCCGTCTCGGAGGCCACCCGCTTCATGCAAACCATGGAGAGAAACCAGCAATTTTCGCCTTGAACTGGACATTTCTGGGTTGACCAGCTGCCGCACTGGGCTGCTTGTTACTTCATTGAAGCTGCACTGACTGGACATTGATGCATTTTCAGATGTTTAAAAACAAGGTAAAATTGGCTCCCTATACGTTGTTGTTTACTTAATTCTTTTTTTTAATTTTATCTTATTTATTTATTTATTTATTTTTTTAGGGTAAAACGTTCATATTATGCAGGATTGAAGCCAGTTGTATGGGAGCATTCTGTTAGGATGAAAATAGAGCTGGAGATGGAGCGGTTGCTGTTTTTTTGCAACCGGCTGGAGTGTTGTTATAGGTTTGGTTGTTGGATTTTTTTATTTTTTTTTTTTTATTTTTTTTTAATTTTTAAAAAAAAAATTTTTTTGTTTTGTTTTGTTTTTTTGTTATGGTTTTATTTACACCCCCCTTACCCCTTCCTTTTTTTTTTTTTACCCGTACCTCACTTTATTCTTCTTTGGGCTACACAACATAATATATAAATTTTACTCTTTGAATGAATAGTAATCTTACTTTGGTAAGCTGGAATGTGAAGGGGTTGAACCATCCAATTAAACGAAAGAGAGTCATGTCACGTCTAAAGCAATTTAAGCCTGGGGTACTGTTTTTGCAGGAAACCCATTTGCAGGATTCCGACCACTTGCGTTTGTCAAAATGTTGGTCAGGACAATTTTTTCATTCAAATTTTAAAGCTAAGGCCAGGGGCGCTGCTATTCTTATTGATCGAAATATCCCATTTATTCCCTCTAATGTTGTATCAGATAAAAATGGACGATTTGTAATAGTATCAGGTAAACTTGGCGATAAACATGTCACTTTGGCTAATCTGTATGCACCGAATTTTGATGATGTGCACTTTTTTCGCAACCTTTTTTCGCAACTTCTAGATTTAAATACTCATTCTCTAATTCTTGGGGGTGACTTTAATTTGTATATGGATCCGATCTTAGATCGCTCATCTTCAAAACCTGCTAGTCTTAATAAATCTGCAACTTATGTTAAGTCTTTTCTTGAGGAATATAGCCTTACAGATCCTTGGCGTTTTTTACATCCTAACGGCAGGGACTATTCTTTTTTCTCTCACGTACACCATACTTATACCAGAATAGATTATTTTTTTGTTGACAATTTATTAATTAATAACCTTTGCTCTTGCAGTTATGATAGCATCTCGGTTTCTGATCATGCCCCTCTTGTACTTAAAATGATCCTCCATGGATGTGACTCCATGAGAAAGCATTGGAGATTGGATCCATTATTACTGACAGATGAAAAATTGGTTGCGAATATTTCTTCTAAAATTAATTTTTTTTTGAAAGAAAATAAAACTCCTGGTATGTCAAATAAAACGATATGGGAGGCCATGAAGGCATTTCTTAGGGGGGAATTTATTTCATTGGCAGCATTTAAAAGACAATCCTTAATACAGGAACAGAAGGCTATTTTAGATCAAATCCTGGACATTGACAGACAATATGCTCAATCTCCATCACCCGCTCTGTACAAGGAACGTATGACATTACAAACTAAACTTAATTTACTTTCTACTCGACAAATTGACAGGTTGTTTAATAAGGAACAAGAGTGAATTTTATGAACATGGCGAAAAAACCAGTAAACTTCTAGCTAATCAACTACGTGGTATTAGAGCTAAGCAATTTATTACTGGAGTTAGGACAGATAAAGGAGAGGTGACATCTGACCAACAAGCGATTAATGATATTTTCAGGTCATTTTATTCCAAATTATATACCTCAGAATATACAACAAACTTAAAGGATTTGGAAATTTTTTTTGATTCTATTGATATTCCTTCGATTTCTTCAGAATCTCGGCAAATTTTAGAAGCTCCCATCACAAAAGAAGAAATTCAGCTGGCAATATCATCCATGCAATCAGGAAAATCTCCAGGACCTGATGGGTTTTCCGCTGATTTTTTCAAAAAATTCTCTGATGACCTCGCCCCTTTCCTTTGTCAAGAGTCGCTTGACTCTGGTACACTTCCTCCTTCATGCTATCAGGCCTGTATCACTGTGTTGCTTAAAAAGGATAAGGATCCTGTTGATTGTGCTTCTTACAGGCCTATTTCCTTGTTAAATAGCGATGTTAAAATTTTGTCAAAGTTGTTAGCTTCAAGGTTGGAAAAGATTCTTCCTTTTATAATTTCACAGGACCAAACCGGTTTCATTAAAAATCGCCATTCTTTTTTTAACTTGCGGCGGTTGTTTAATATTATTTATACTCCTCACCACAACATACCTGAATGTCTTATTAGTTTGGACGCTGAAAAGGCATTCGATAGGGTTGAGTGGGAGTATTTGTTTTTTACTTTGGAGAGGTTCGGTTTTGGTCCTTCCTTCTGTTCCTGGATTAAACTTCTCTATGCTAGTCCTTTAGCTTCAGTGTTAACTAATTGTCGCTATTCTGACTATTTTAGACTTTACCGTGGTACGAGGCAAGGCTGTCCTTTGAGCCCGTTGCTCTTTGCCTTGGCAGTTGAGCCGTTAGCTATTGCAATCCGTGGGAGCCGGGACTTTCTAGGCATTCGTAGGGGTGGCATTGAGCATAGGGTTTCACTCTATGCTGATGATCTTTTATTATTTCTCTCCAACCCACTTACTTCATTACCCTCTATACTTAATATTTTGGATAGTTTTAGTAGGTTTTCTGGTTATAAAATTAATCTTAATAAGAGTGAACTGTTTCTGATTAATGAAAAGATTCAAGTTCAGGATTTTGAAAATTTTCCTTTCAAGGTTGTTATTGATCATTTTAATTATCTTGGGATATGTGTCACTAAACAATTTAATTACTTGTTTAAAAATAATTTTCTCCCCTTACTTGACCAGTGCAAGTTAATACTTTCCAAATGGTCCCCATTATCCTTGTCTTTAATTGGCAGAATCAATTCTGTAAAAATGATGTTACTTCCAAAGTTTTTATATTTGTTTCAATGTCTCCCCATTTTTATTCCTAAATCCTTTTTTAAGTCTTTGGACTCTCTGATTACCTCATTTATTTGGAATGGTAAACATCCGAGATTGAGGAAAGTTTTTCTTCAAAGACCCAAATCAGTAGGTGGCATGGCTCTGCCTAACTTTCAATATTACTACTGGGCTGCAAATATCAGGTGCATGTTATATTGGAAACATTTTTATCTGGAACCCAAATCACCTATTTGGATCCTTATGGAGTCACATGTGGACAATCAAATTTCCCTACCGGCAATTTTAGGTTCACCACTTCCCCTTGCTTTGTCTACACTGGGTAATAATAAAGTAGTTCGTCAGTCTCTTAGAATTTGGTCTCAATTCAGGAAAAATTTCGGTCTTCAGTTTTTTTCCATTAGAAGTCCAATTGCCGCAAATCATTTATTTACCCCATCAACTATTGATAGTGCATTTCATATATGGCACAGAAAAGGTTTAAAATCTTTTGCGGATTTATATTTTGATGGTCAATTTGCAAGTTTTTCTCAACTTTCCACCAAATTCGACATCACTTCTACACATTTTTTCCGCTTCCTCCAGGTCAGACATTATGTGCAAACCATGACAAAACAATTCCCTCAAAAACCTTCTGATAATCCTCTAGATGATTTTTTATTAGTTAAACCAACTTCTAAGGGGGTAATGTCAGTTTTATATAATTTAATTTCAAATTTACAATCTTCTTCTCTGGCCGCTATCAAATTGAACTGGGAACAAGATCTTAATTTTACTTTTACTGATGAACTGTGGGACTCTATTCTTGGCCAGGTTCACACTGTATCAATGTGTGCTCGTCACGCTCTTATTCAATTTAAGATTGTACACCGGATGCACCTGTCCAAGGTTAAGTTAGCACGTATTTACTCGGATATAGACCCAACTTGTGAAAAGTGTGGTAGCGCTCCTGGCACTTTGCTTCACATGTATTGGTCCTGCCCTTCATTGATGAATTTTTGGCATTCTGTTTTTATCACTATGTCTGAAGTCCTGCAATGTCAAATTAAACCTGATCCATTATGCGCCATTTTTGGTGTGGCTCCAGAACTTGTCTTGCCAAGTTCCAAATTAAAAGTATTCAAATTTTCATTATTATTGGCCAGACGTGCTGTATTACTGAAGTGGAAAGACTCTTCGCCCCCTTCACATTTACAGTGGATAAAAGATATAATGTCCTGTTTGGATTTAGAAAAAATCAGATATACAGTCTGTGGCTCTGAAAACAAATTCTATAAATTATGGCGCCCGTTTCTTGATTTCTTTGAAAGACCCACGATTATAGTTTCTGAGTAGCTCATATCCCCTTTACCCCACCCCCACTTCACACACACAATTTTTCTTTGTATTTTTTTTTTTTTATTGTTTATTTAAAGGTTTTTGTGCTTTGAAGCATTTACATTTGTTGGCTTTAAGTTCTAGTTTTTTACTGTTTGGTTGAAACAAAAATGAAAATTTCTAATACTTTGTATTGTATTGATACTTCAATTAATAATAATAAAAAGACCTTTGAAAGAAAGAAAACAGTCAATTCTCTTAAAAACTCACAGCCTCCATCTGTTTTTTCTCTCCCACAAACGTTTTGGGATACGATTTCTGGGTAAATCGTTTGCATCATGACTGGACAAAGCCAACCCACCGCCCTCCTTGAGACCCGCCCACTGCTCTATTATTGGCCCGCCTAGCTGTCATTAAGGTGGAAGGGGTGCTCAAGGTAGCCTATTAGCCCCTGAGCTATTAGCCCCCCAGCTAACAGTGGTACCAGGAGGCTCGAACCAAGAGTGGTTTATATCGTTACTTTCCTCAGATCTTAGTCTGTTTTCACACCTAAATTATTTTACTTTGGTCCAAATCAGTTGATAAGTTTGCTACTTTGTATCATTTTCTCCTTGGTTCAGTCCCCTTTCACACAGGCAGAAATTCAAGCGGACCAAACTGCATCACATTAAATCCCGCGAGGCGTACGTCAGAACGTTCTCTGTTCTGATCGGTCAGATTGTTTTGCCACGAGAACAGGAAAGATAAATATAGGAAGTAGGATGACTACTGTGCATTTCTGGGGAGAAAATAATACAAATCGTAGCGTAATCTACGGGGTTTTCATTGCCCTGGTTATCGTTTATTACATACGTGCATATACCATTTTCAGCAAAATCACACAGTTTGAAAATGAAGCACGGCTACGGATGGAAAACAACATGTTAACGTTCATTAATCCTCCAGAACCGTGACATGCTCAGCCACAGATAATTTAGAAGATCCATCAGGTATGTACAGTGGAATAAAATGTTTTACCGTTTGCTGCTAGTCCTGTTTTAGTGCAGTCCCTTTCTCACCTGCAGGACCACACCAGAGTTCACCAGTTGATTTGAAACGAGACCACCTCTTTCAGGAGGTCTCGGTACAGTTGGTTTGGTGCGCACCTGAGTGTGATTACCACGTTCTCACCAGACAAAATGAACCACACTAACGGAGGAAATGAACTTGAGTTTGACTGAAACAACCTAAAGCTTGAGGTGTGAAAGCACCCTTAGTCACCCTAAAAGCCATCCTGTTACCACCTGGTTCACTCCAGCCCATCTCCCAGTGGTTTTATCATGAGTCCGTGATGGCACAACAGCTGCTGCAATCAAAATGGGCCAGTGCTAGAGGCTACTGGCCGGTGTTATGAGGAGAACTCCCCCGCCTGCAGAGAATTTGGTACAGGCGATCCACTGCGGAATCACGAGGAAACCATTATCGATTGTGGATCAGTGAACCAGAGCACTGCTCATCTGAGCTAGGAGGCTAGAAGCTAGTCAGCTAATGGTTAACTGACATAAGAGGGAGGGCGGAGTTGAATAGGTGAAGGATGTTTCTTAAAGTGACAGGCTTTAAATCAGAGTGTTTCAAGAAAGCCAGGAAAAATACAAATTTCCTTCAATAATTAAAACATTAAAGAAAATGTGAACAAAACATGTCAGAAACATTTCATTAAGACATGGAAAAAGTGCAGTCAATGAGCCGTTTAAATGATACAAGACACCAAAGTGTAAAGGCTGAGCCAGGCAAAGCAAAAATCAATGCAGTTCATCTTTGTGTATTAGTGTCCTGTCAGGGCTGTGAGGATGATGACTAAACATCAGACCATAGCCCCTCTCAGGTTTATTTTGTCCTGCAGTTTGGAAAACCTTCAGAAGAAACCAGCTGTAAAATTATGGAGCAAAAAAGAAAAGTCAATACAAAAATAGGGACAGTCATAATAATCAAAAGCATTTACAACTTGGACGGCATTCTCAGAGTCTCACCAGCGGAGTCCACAGCCTCACAGCTGAGGTGACCTTTTTAAGCCATTTATGCCTGTGCATAGATACTGGCATTAACAAGGAACCACATAAATGAAAAGTGCTGGCTTAAGCCAACAGCTGTGTCTGGTGGGCCGGGCACCTCAGAGGTGAATTATATCATGCTGGATTAGCCTTACCTTAATTTATCTGTGCCGGCTTTGTATCTGGAGACTCTGGCCATCAACAAGGGCAGGCAGACGGCATCCAACCAGCGCTTCTCATACTTTGGTTCATTAGCCGAGGGCGAAGGGGGTGACAGAGTCTGCGTGGAATACATGAACAGTGAGGTGAGCTTCCTGCTTTTCTTGGCCCCGGTCCTCTTGACCACCATCAACGGCAAAGTGGACCTTTACATGCACAAAGAACTGCCCTCTGAAGCAGAGTTCTATGGCATATGGGCACCAACGTCATGTAGAAAGCCCTTAGCATGCAGTTTTAACTGAGACAGAAGATCTCATTGGTGCCAAATTCCAAATCTATCCGTGTGGAGAGAAACTTGGGCACAGCAGATACCAGAACGGTTCCGTTCGTACAAGGCTGTCCCTAATAATCAACTAAGTTTTAGCCATGAAGAAAAATCTCATTGCTAACCTTCATTGGTCGGTTAGTTGGGGGCTAGGATGAGGAGGCACAGTTTGATTCACAGAAGACCCTTAAACTGGTCTGGTTCTTCTATTCAGACAAAGAGATGTTTTCATACTTTGACATGTTTCTGTCACCTGCGGTCTTCTTCAGTCTTCATCGCTTGGCTTTGTCCGAATAGACAAACAAGACCAGTTTTATCACTAAGAAGACAAAATTAACTTTTTTGACATACAGTGGATATAAAAAGTCTCCACACCCCTGTTCAAATGCCAGGTTTTTGTGGTGTAAAAAAATGATACCAAGATAAATAATTCCCAAACTTTTTCCACCATTAATGTGACCTATAACCTGTACAACCCAATTGAAAAACAAGCTGAAATATTTTAAGGGGAAAAATAAAAAAACTTACAATAACCTGGTTGCATAAATATGCACACCCTCTTATAACTGGGGATGTGTCTGTGTTCAGAATTAACCAATCACATTCAAACTCATGTTAAATGGGAGTCAGCACACACCTGCCACCATTTAAAGTGCCTCTGATTAACCCCAAATAAAGTTCAGCTGTTCTAGTAGGCTTTTCATGACATTTTTGTAGTCACATCTTACAGCACAAGCTATGGTCCGCAGAGAGCTTCCAAAGCAACAGAGGGATCTCAATGATCAAAGGTATCAGTCAGGAGAAGGGTACAAAAGAATTTCCAAGGCATTGAATATACCATGGAACACAGTGAAGACAGTCATCATCAAGTGGAGAAAATATGGCACAACAGTGACATCACCAAGAACTGGACATCCCTCCACAATTTATGAATAGACGAGAAGAAAACTGTTCAGGGAGGCTGCCAAGAGGCTGACAGCAACATTGAAGGAGCTGCAGAAATTTCTGGCAAGTACTGGCTGTTTGGTACACGTGACAACAATCTACAGTCTAGGGTGGCAAGATGGAAGCCTTATCTTACGAAGAAAAGCATCCAAGCCCGGCTACATTTTGGCAAAACACATTTGAAATCTCCCAAACGCATGTGGGAAAATGTGTTATGGTCCGATGAAACCAAGGTTGAACTTTTTGGCCAAAAGGTATATTTGGCACAAACACAACACTGCTCATCACCAAAAGAACACCATACCTACAGTGAAGCATGGTGGTGGCACCATCATGCTTTGGGGCTGTTTTTCTTCAGCTGGAACTGGGGCCTTAGTCAAGGTGGAGGAAATTATGAACAGTTCCAAATACCAGTCAGTGCTGGCACAAAACCTTCAGGCTTCTGCTAGAAAGCTGAAGATGAAGAGGAACTTCATCTTTCAGCACGACAATGACCCAAAGCATACATCCAAATCAACAAAAGAATGGCTTCACCAGAAGATGACTAAGTTTTGGAATGGCCCTGCCAGAGTCCAGACCTGAATCCAATTGAACATCTGTGGGGTGAACTGAAGAGGGCTGTGCACAGGAGATGCCCTCGCAATCTGACAGATTTGGAGCATTTTTGCAAAGAAGAGTGGGCAAATATTGCCTCATCAAGATGTGCCATGCTGATAGACTCCTACCTAAAAACACTGACTGCTGTAATAAAAGCCAAAGGTGCTGCAACAAAGTATTAGTATAAGGGTGTGCATATTTATGCAACCGGGTTATTGTAAGTTTTTTATTTTAATTTTTACCCTTAAAAGATTTCAGTTTGTTTTCAATTGGGTTGTACAGGTTATAGGTCACATTGATAGAGGAAAAAGTTTTGAAATGATTTATCTTAGTCTCATTTTTTTACATCACAAAAACCTGGCATTTGAACAGGGGTGTGTAGACTTTTTATATCCACTGTATTTCACAGAAGGCCCTGTTTATATACCAATCCAGTGAAATATCACAGGTAAAGCTACTGTCACAAATACCCTTATGAACAGCTGCAAACATCGTACAAACAATTTTTGGAACATTTCATGCAGCCTTCTGAAGGCAGCCGTAGGAGAATCCAGCGTTCATAGACCGCAAGTTTGTGGCCAGGTCAGTGGTCTTATCCAAGATTTCTACGAATGCCCCATGAAAGCCCCTCATCATGCCATAGGAACAACATAAGAACTAAGCAAGATATTGGCCGTAAGTATGCCTCAAGAACACCTTAAACTGTTCTTGAGGGCCACTTACAGCCGTCGCAGGAAATGCCGTACAAATCACCATTCAGACAGAGATTCGTACAGTGTGCATAAGGCGGTAGTGAGGCGCTCATAAGGTGGAAGTACATCATTTGTGTGACATTTGTGCCAACAAAATGTGCCAAAAGCTGTAAGATCTTCCGACCAGCAACTTGAGAGTGCCATGAGTTGCACAAAAATTTTCGTAAGATGGCAGCAAGTATGCCATAGGAACTAGCTAACTAACAACAGCAAAATGTTTAGCAGCTACCTAGCCTACCAGGCAACAGTTATGTTATCACTGCTCAGCCAACATTTCCCCAACAGCACATATAAAACAGGCTAACGTCTGTAAGTTTACATCGGGAATACATCGTTTGCTCATTGGCAAGACACTGCCTAGATGTTTAGCCAATTCCTGATGCAAACTTGCAGACATTAGCCTGACATATGTGTATGGTTGGGTTATGTGCCACCATAGTTTCTGTGGGCTGTGGTGGTTGCACATAATAAGTCGGAGTTAATATTAAATATAAAATAATTGCTCAATGTAGGGCAACCTAATGACCACAAAGTACACATCAAGGCACAACAATGAAAGCAACAGTAGCAGTCCTAGATTTTGCAGGATTAACTTAACTGTCAGCACAGATGATAATATCCACATTTTATTTTGAATTAAAGCATCAAAAACCTTTTCAAAAGAGTAACATTACTTTCTTACCAGTGTGGATGATACAGATAGCTCTTCACCCGGCCCCCACAATGTAACTGAATTTAGGGATAGTTTTGTTGCAAATGACACACACAGGCAGTGTCGGCACTATGGGGTGGTCATTCGCCCGCTCAGATTTCTCAGTGTAAGTGAATGCTGCATCACGGCACTCGTCCTACAGTGGGAAGAGAGTGGAACCAGCCGCCTACAAGCAGCACCTCCCAAAAATAATCCACACCTTTAATTTATGATGCCAGCCTTGGATTTTATGATCATTGTGCAAAATGTTGAATATTTTAAGGTCTGTTGGGGGTGGGGACCATAAAATTATTATTAGGCTATAACATGATATTACAACAGAAGCCACTGAATATTTGGTCATTTTAATGAATTTTATTGAATTAAACGTAATTTTATTCAAAATCAGAGGTAAGCTCATTGTTCTCTTTCGGACTCTGCAAAATACCGTTCAGATATGTGTGAAAAAGTTTTACCACAAACTTTTCAGGAAAAAAAACATAATAAATTCATTATCATGTAGAGATAAAACTAGGAGTAAAAAACAAACAAACCACAAGTCGATGAGAAAAGTATTTCCTTAACAAGAAAAATGTCTGAAAGTTTGAGAAAACCTCACAAACTTATGAGAATAAAGTCTCAGATGTATGATAGTTCCAAATTTACAAGGGCAAAAACACAAGGAAATGGCGTTCAATTATATAGCGCTTTTTCTCATCTCTGGATGACCAAAGCGCTTTACAGATCCTGTTATCCACCCATTCACACACTGATGGCAGCAGAGCCGCCATGCACACACAGGCGCTAGCCTGGCCACCAGGAGCAACTGGGGGTTCAGTGTCTTGCCCAAGGACACTTTGACATGCAGACTGCAGACAGAGCCGGAATCGAACCCATGACCCTCCGATCAGTAGTTGGTCACACTACACCTGCGCCACAGTCGCCCCAAGCAAATATTGAGTATTTGCTCAATACTTTGTTGATGCACCTTTGGCAGCAATTACAGCCTCAAGTCTTTTTGAATGTGATGCCACAAGCTTGGTACACCTATCTTTAGGCAGTTTGGCCCATTCCTCTTTGCAGCACCTCTCAGGCTCCATCAGGTTGAATGGGAAGCGTCGGTGCGCAGCCATTTTCAGATCTCTCCAGAGATGTTCAATTGGATTCAAGTCTGGGCTCTGGCTGGGCCACTCAAGGACATTCACAGAGTTGTCCTGAAGCCACTCCTTTGATATCTTGGCTGTATGCTTAGGGTCGTTGTCCTGCTGAAAGATGAACCGTCACCCCAGTCTGAGGTCAAGAGCGCTCTGGAGCAGGTTTTAGTCCAGGATGTCTCTATACATTGCTGCATTCATCTTTTCCTCTATCCAGACTAGTCTCCTAGTTCCTGCCGCTGAAAAACATCCCCACAGCATGATGCTGCCATCACCATGCTTCACTGTAGGGATGGTAGTGGCCTGGAGATGAGCGGTGCCTGGCTTCCTCCAAACAACGCCTGACATTCACACCAAAGAGTTCAATCTTTGTCTCATAAGACAAGAGGATTTTGTTTCTCATGATCTGAGAGTCCTTCAGGTGCCTCTTGGCAAACTCCAGGTGGGTTGTCATGTGCCTTTTACTAAGGAGTGGCTTCCATCTGGCCCCTCTACCATACAGGCCTGATTGGTGGATTGCTGCAGAGATGGTTGTCCTTCTGGAAGGTTCTCCTCTCTCCACAGAAGAATGCTGGAGCTCCGACAGAGTGACCATCGGGTTCTTGGTCGCCTCCCTGACTAAGACACTTCTCCCCTGATCGATCAGTTTAGATGGCTGGCCAGCTCTAGGAAGAGTCCTGGTGGTTCCGAACTTCTGGAGGCCACTGTACTCATTGGGACCTTCAAAGCAGCAGAATTTTTTCTGTACCCTTCCCCAGATTTGTGCCTCAAGACAACCCTGCCTTGGAGGTCTACAGACAGTTCCTTTGACTTCATGCTTGGTTTGTGCTCTGACATGCACGGTCAACTGTGGGACCTTATATAGACAGGTGTGTGCCTTTCCAAATGATGTCCAATCAACTGAATTTACCACAGATGGACTCCAGTTAAGCTGTAGAAACATCTCAAGGAGGATCAGTGGAAATAGGATGAACCGGAGCTCAATTTTGAGCTTCATGGCAAAGGCTGTGAATACTTATGTACATGTGATTTCTTAGTTTTTTATTATTTTTAATAAATTTGCAAAAATCTCAAAAAAAATTTCATGTTGTCATTATGGGGTATTGTATGTAGAATTTTGAGGAAAAAATTAATTTAATCCATTTTGGAATAAGGCTGTAACATAAAATGTGGAATAAGTGAAGCGCTGTGAAGACTTTCTGGATGCACTGTATACACACATTCATATACAGCTAGGCCCAAAAATATTTGGACAGTGACACAAGTTTTGTTATTTTAGCTGTTTACGAAAACATTTTCAGGATACAATTATATAATCAATATGGGCTTAAAGGGCAGACTCTTGGCTGTAACTTGAGAGTATTCACATCCAAATTGGAGCAAGGGTTTAGGAATTACAGCTCTTTAATACGTAGCCGCCTCTTTTTCAAGGAACCAAAAGTAATTGGACAATTGACTCAGAAGGCTGCAAAAAAAAAAAAAACAAGGCTGCATGGGCTCTTCTCTCATTAACCTGTCATCAATTAAGCAGTTAAAAGGTGTGGAGTTGATTCCAGGTGTGGCTTTTGCATTTGGAAGCTGTTGCTGTGAACACACAACATGCGGTCAAAGGAGCTCTCAATGGAGGTGAAACGGACCATCCTGAGGCTGAAAAAAAAGAAGAAATCCATCAGAGAGACAGCAGAAATGTTAGGAGTGGCCAAATCAACAGTTTGGTACATTCTGAGAAAAAAAGAGTGCACTGGTGAGCTTGGGAACTCAAAAAGGCCTGGACGGCCACAGAAGACAACAGTGGTGAATGATCGCAGAATCCTTTCCATGGTGAAGAACAACCCCTTCACAACATCCACTCAAGTGAAGAACACTCTCCAGGAAGTAGGTGTATCAGTATCTAAGTCTACCATAAAGAGAAGACTTCATGAGAGTAAATACAGAGGATTCACCACAAGGTGCAAACCATGAATCAGTCTCAAAAATAGAAAGGCCAGAATTGACTTTGCCAAAAAACACCTGAAGAAGCCAGTCCAGTCCTGGAACAGCATTCTTTGGACAGATGAGACTAAGATCAACCTGTACCAGAATGATGGGAAGAAGAAAGTTTGGAGAAGAATTGGAACAGCTCATGATCCAAAGCACACCACATCTTCTGTAAAACATGGTAGAGGCAGTGTGATGGCATGGGCATGCATGGCTTCCAATGCCACTGGGTCAGTTGTGTTTATTGATGATGTGACAAAAGACAGAAGCAGCCGGATGAATTCTGAAGTGTATAGGGATATACTTTCTGCTCAGATTCAGCCAAATGCAGCAAAGTTGATTGGACGGCGCTTCACCAATGATCCAAAACATACTGCAAAAGCAACCCAGGAGTTTTTTAAAGCAACGAAGTGGAATATTCTGCAATGGCCGAGTCAATCACCAGATCTCAACCCAATCGAGCATGCATTTCACTTGCTCAAGACAAAACTTAAGGCAGAAAGACCCACAAACAAGCAACAACTGAAGACAGCTGCAGTAAAGGCCTGGCAAAGCATCACAAAGGAGGAAACCCAGCGTTTGGTGATGTCCATGGGTTCCAGACTTCAGGCAGTCATTGCCTGCAAAGGATTCTCAACAAAGTATTGAAAAGTAACATTTTACTTAGGGTTATGTTTATTTGTCCAATTACTTTTGAGCCCCTGAAATGAGGAGCGTTTGTATAAAAATAGCTACAATTCCTACATGTTTAATCATATATTTTTGTTCAAACCCTTGAATTAAACCTTTAAGTCTCCACTTCAGTTCCGTTGTAGTTGTTTCATTTCAAATCCAATGTGGTGGCATGCAGAGCCCAAATCATGAAGATTGTGTCACTGTCCAAATATTTCTGGGCCTAACTGTAACTCTAGCTACTTACTATTTAGACATAAATACTGATAATTATATAGAAGGCTATTTATACATGTCTTCCTGCTCCTAGCTTACTTTTCGCCGCCTGTTGGAGTGTAAACAGATCACATAATTATACATTATATATAACAATAACAATAGTGACCATAGGTCATCATACAGACCCCTGTTTATTCTTATTCCCCCACTTCAATGTACTGTGTCAGAATTATTCATTTATATTTGGTTTTAAACTGGTTGATGTTTGGACATTGCTTTAAATTTAAATCAAGTTTGTTCCACAATTTTCACTCCTATGACTGTGATGCTAAATCTCTCTAACATTCCAGTTCTTCTCATTTTAAAATGACTGTGAGAGTGAATGGTTGTCTGTCTCTCTGTGTTGGCCCTGTGATGGACTGGCGATCTGTCCAGGGTGTACCCTGCCTCTCGACCAAAGATGCTGGGATAGGCTCCAGCCCCCCCCCCCCGCAACCCGAAAAGGATCAAGCGGAAGAAGATGGATGGATGGACGGATCTTCCCCTTAAATTATACCTGTTATCCCTTTCATAAAACATTTTCTGTAGGTGAATTGGGAAGAAATTGTTCTTAATTTTGTACAGAAATTGTGCCATTTGGAATTCTACGTCATAAAATTGCATTATTTTAGACTTGACAAATAATGAAGTTGTGTGTTGATGGAAATCAACATTATGAATTAATCTAATTGCTCTTTTTTGCAGAATGAATAGTGGCTGAAGTCTGGTTGTATATGTGCAGTATTGTAGATACACTGACACCAGTGAACAGAACAGAAAATGGAGTGACTTCTGGTGCAAGAGGTTCTCAGAAATGGTTCTAGACAGTTTGGAGCAGATGTGTTTGATGTGAGATTCTGACCAAATTGTGTCATCTATTATCACTCCAGAATTTAGTTTCATGTACTCTTTCAATATCCACACCCTCAATCTGTAGCCATGCTTGCAGAATTATTTTATTGTTAGTGAATACCATAATTTTTTGACTTGGTTAAGTTTAGTGGCAGCTGATTTATGTCAAACCAGTTTTTATAGTTTTATTTTGCTGAATTCTGAAGTGATAATGTCTCAAATTTGCTGTAAATTCTCACCTGAGTAAGAAATAGCTCAAGTAGGTTCATTTTGTCTTTTTTTAATTATTTACCTTTTGTTCTTATTACAAAAGTCAGCTGATAAAATGACACCTGGCACCAATCAGCTGACACTTCTGACGAAGGCTGCAGTGAACAGTGGAAACATGTAAAGAAGGTAAAAGCATCTCCTTTCTATTTTTGTCTTTAATAAGAACAAAAGGTAAATGAATGAGAAATGTTTGTGTCATCTGCAAATAATGGGAATTTTAGGATTTATGATAGGTCATTAATGTAGATGATGAATAATTTTGGAGCCAAAACTGAACCCTGTGGAACACCACACACAGTTAATCAAACTTTACACTTACAGTGCAATGTGACTCAGAAAAAAATGAGCTGCCCTGCCATCTACTGTAAATACAATTAAAACTGACACCACGAATAATTTTACATAGATGAATATAAACAAAGAATATAACTTCTAAGCCAATTTAAGACTATCCCTCATAGAAAAAAACCTGTAGATAGATCGCTAGCTAACTAGACTTTATTGATCCCAAAGTGGGGAATTACAGTAACAGCAGCATGACACAGACCACCCAACCAACAGAAATACACACAGCATAACAGAAAAAGGAGCTACCTCGGGAAGTGAACTAAAAATGCTGAGATAACTTTATATACAACACAGGCTGCTACTAGGTTAAATAGATGATGATCCTGATGAGTCTGTGCATAGTACTGACTAGGGATGGGCATAATTTACCGATTAACCGATAATTGATCATTAAGAATTTCACCGAGGAAGTTCATTTTCGTCGACAAACCGTTTTTTTTTTTTTTAAACAATCCGAGGCCTAGTGTACGGCCGTCCTCAAACAATGCAATGGCAAAATTTGGGCACCAGGGGGCAACATTACACCATCGCCGTACCCTGGCGTGCCTCAGTTGATACACGCGGGCTTCCGTAGGGCAATCGCCAAATCATTAAGCGGTTACGGCGAAGTGTTGCGTGGGACCATTTCAATTTAAAAAATGACCAGGTGTACTGCAATCACTGCAATGCAGCATACAAATATACCTCATCGACAGGGTCCATGGAACACCCTTATTACGCAAAGAAACCGCCAACAGTGGTTGCGCGCTGAGTAATGGCGGTCGTGAAGATTCTTTTTTTTTTTCAGAAACTTTATTGAGAAGGTCATGAAGATTCGGTGTACACACGTCGAGGGAAGCTGCAGGAGGCGGCGTAGTAGCTCGACGGGAAGACTATTTCGCACAAAATGGCACAAGAGAACAGCAAAAAGTTCTGCGGGGCTAGACTAAGTAACACGAGCGATAGAGCAATGAATGCGGTCTTCGTTTGTTGGGTGGCCGCTCGGCAGGGAGACAAGGTGGGTAAAACGTCTCGGCCAATCAGCTTGCGGGGTGAAACGTCTCGGCCAATCAGCTTGCGAGATTCCCGAGCCGAGCCAACACGAGAACAGAGAGAGGGCTCTCCGTGCACCTGATGTTATAATGTAGTCTACCTGCCTTGTTACGTACCTAAAAATGTTAATGATTAACCGATTATTAATCATTAATTCTCCCGACGATCGGTGAAGAAAATTTCACCGAATGCCCATCCCTAGTACTGACTGTACAAAGAAAGACTATCAGGTGCAGGGTGAAATGTGAGGCACCAGTTACACTGTAAGGTGCAGTATGGCAGCATAGTTATGACCAGAATTCAACATCAGAGTGAGTTACCATACAGTGAAATGACATGTGGCAGGAAAGATTTCCTGTACCTAACCGTTCGGCAGCGAAGCTGTAGCAGTCTGCTGGAGAAAGTGCTTCACTGTCTGTCCAGTGTGTGGTGGAGGGGATGATCAGGATTGTCCACGATGGATCATAGTTTAGACCTCTTCTCCACCACAGTCTCAAAGGTCTCCAGCCTGAGACCAGTTACAGATCCAGCCTTCTTGATAATCTTGTCAAGTCTGTTGGTGTCTCTGGCTCTGATACTGCTACCCCAACAGACAGCAGCAGAGAAGATGTCACTAGTGACAACTGCCCGGTAGAAATGCTCCAACATCTTGTTGCACACATTGAAGGATCTCAGTTTCCTCAGAAAACAAAGTCTGCTCATGCCTTTCTTGTATGCAGCATTGATGCTAGATTTCCAGTCCAGTCCACTACTGATCACAACACCCAAGTATTTGCAGTCATCCACTACCTCCACACCCTTCCCTCTAATCCGCAATGGCTGTGAAGGCGTCCTCTTCTTCCTGAAGTCAATCACCATCTCTCTGGTCTTGATGACATTCAGCCTCAGGTGATTCTGCTCGGTCCACTCCATAAATCTGTCTACCAGTGCCCTGTGCTCCCCCTCCTCTCCCTCTCTTATACATCCAACAACAGCTGAGTCATCAGAGAATTTCTGAAGGTGGCATGACTCAGTGTTGTACTGAAAGTCATTGGTGTGTAAGGTGAAGAGAAAAGGAGAAAGCACAGTCCCCTGTGGAGCTCCTGTATCACTAACCACATCAGACAAGACACTGCCCAGCCGGACAAACTGTGACCTGCTTGTCAGGTAGTCAGTAATCCAGGAGATCACAGAGCTGTTAACTACTTGAGGATTTAGGTCACAGATCCGCACCATCTACATGCACCCTCTGGTGGCAAAGATTTTTTTCAAAAAAATATTCAGTTTAGATATCACAAATTCCAAAGGTTGTAATTTGAAAGTGGTAAGAGATAATGGCTTACTGTCAATGAGAAAGATGTAGAACATGATCCAAAGTTTATGATAGGTGTAAATTTATGCATCTAATTTGCATAATGTGACAGCAGCCACATCAGATTACATAACTTTCGGTCAAAGTAGACATTGGACATATTTACACAAAGGATGGTTTTGCTTTTATGACTTTGTTTTGTTTTTGTTGTTCTTATCTTCAAAATATATGGACCATAAAATCAGTAGAATGTAAACAAACTGATAAAAACATGATCAGACCGACCGCTCATCATGTGTCACCATGCGTCCGTGTGCTCTTCCCGATCCTTATTTGTCTTCTGTCTGTCATTTCCATTTCTCTCCCACAACCAGAAACGATCACATTTATCTTCTGATTCATTCCACCTCAATTTCGGTTAGTTTCCCCTGCCGAACTGGCAGCACTGTCTTCTCCCCCTCATGTGCAGCTTCATCAATGGTGGACGAAAAGTGTTCCGCTCCGGTCCATCTTGTGCTGTCCAGAAGGGAAATATTTCCCTTCAGAAGCTAAATAATCCCTTTTAGAATCATAGTTGGCCAAAGTGTTTACCCCCTTCCTGATTTCTCATTTTTTTGTATGTTTGTCACACTTAAATGTTTCAGATCATCAAACGAATTTAAATATTAGACAAAGATAACACAGGTAAACACAAAATGCAGTTTTTAAATGAAGGTGTTTATTACTAAGGGTAAAAAGAAATCAAAACCTACTTGGCCCTGTGTGAAAAAGTGATTGCCCCCTCCATTTAAACATAAATTAACTGTGTTTATCACATCTTTGGAAACCTGAGTTCAATTTCTCTAGCCATGCCCAGGCCTGATTACTGCCACACCTGTTCTCAATCAAGAAATCACTTAAGGGGGCGCTAGTGAGCCATGCTGGAGTAAAGACGTGTCCCTCAGTGCTCCCGCAGACTTTTGGACATTTTACTTTTAAAAACGAAGTTTCTTTGGTAAAGCTCAATACAGACTCGTCACCTATCGTTGTCGGACTCTCCTGCCCACTTTTATCGTCATGATGGATAAACTTCAGAAGTTTAAATTCGACGCTACTGACAAACCCAATAGGCTCAACACGAGGCTGCAAGCCGAGCTGGAAAAGAATGACGAATCACAGAGCGCAGTGCCAACGTTGACCACGGACGAAGGCTTTAAAACTCAGATTTTGGCATCCTTAAGAGAAGACATCACACAAATTATACGGGAAGAATTTAAGAATGCCTTAGCTAACGATTTTGCCTCTCTCAAAGCCGAAGTCCAGGCTGTACGTTCGGAAATAGCTAGCAACGCCACCTCCGTTAGCGCACGATTTGGCACAATTGAAGCTAACATTCAAGACGTGAAAGACGGCTTGTCTACTTGGTCAGATGATATAACTGAGCTTCAGAGCTCGGTGAAAGAGCTCCAAAGTGAAGTGAAGTCACTGCGGAGCAAATGTGAGAATCTGGAGGGGAGAATGAGACGTGGAAATATCCGCATTGTCGGTGTCAATGAGCAAAACCCCTGCAATCCAAACGAGGTGGCTAAAATTATTAAACAAGCCTTATACATGGACCGAGAAGTGAAAGTTGATCGATCTCATCGTACACCAGCACCACGGACCGCGGGAGCAGACAGACCCTGAGTGATAATCGCCAAGATGCACTATGATGGAGATGCAGCGGATATTTTGAGAAGAGCCAGGGAAAAGGCACCTTTGATGTATAACGGTAACAGGATCAGCATCTTCCCTGACTACACGGCAGGTGTTGCTAAAGCCCGGGCTGCCTTTTCAGATGCACGGAAGGCGCTACGAGGCCGACGTGATGTGCGCTTTGGTTTTTTTTACCCCGCAAGAGTCCGGATCACTTTCGGGAATGAGAGTCAGGACTTTCATGATCCAACAAAGGCCATGGACGACATAAAGAACAATATCCTGCCCGAAGCTGATGATCCTTGAGGTACCATGTTTGGATTATATAGCGTGAGTCTGCAGGTTATGATTGCAGTGGGTGCGTAATCTGTTAAAATATGTTTTTTTTTATGGTGACGAGAATAATACTTTTTTTTTTCCTATCCTGTATTGTTATAGTGTATTGTGTTGAGTATTTTGAAAATTTTCATTTAATGTTGTTTCTTATCGTAATTTAGTCTGCAGGGGCCTGAGCTCCTTTAGTAAATTTGTTTTGCCGATTTAATTTCTGCTCCTTTTTCTTTGCTGTGGACACAGCCTACCATAGCAGGTTGTGTATTTAGCTGCTAATATACAGTGGCTAGGGACTTAATCCCACCCTTTAGTATTTCGCTTGTTCGATATACATTTTGTTTTTGTGTTTCTTGCGTTCTGATCCCTTTGTTCCCCGGGGATCACATATTATTTAAAAGAGCAACAGAGTCACTATTTGTTACTTACTGGAACCATATTCTCTCAGTCATAAAGTCTTTCCACTTCGATGCAACATTCCTATGTGAAGTAATATTCCCTATGTTGTTTCTGCTGTACTCTCGATCATGGGCCCGCCTCTGCCTCAAAACAACTTTTATGATGCCCTATACTGTAACTATCTGCACCACAGTACTTAAGTTATGAGTCCATTGACAATTATAAGTTATAATGTGAAGGGTCTAAATAGCCCCATTAAAAAGAAGAAAATATTATTACAGCTTAAACGTTTGAAGTGTCAAGTAGCACTATTACAAGAAACCCATTTGTCCAATGATGAGCACCTGAAATTAAAGAAATCCTGGGCAGATAAGGTGTATTTCTCATCTCACCGCTCAGGTAAAAGAAGAGGGGTAGCAATATTAATACATAGACAAGTTAATTTTGTTGATACATTTGTACATGCAGATGGAGAAGGTAGATTTATTCTGGTAAATGGGCTGCTTGATGGCATACCTGTCTCCCTAATTAATGTGTATGCCCCAAATGAGGACCAACCAGGCTTCATCAAATTACTATTTAACAGAATCACGGAGTATAGTGTTGGTCTTTTACTCATGGGGGGAGGCTTTAATTGTGTAATGTCACAACAAGATAGACAACCTCCACCTAAAGCATCCATATCCAAGATGGGCAAGATGCTTAAATATTTGACTGCTGAAGCAGGAATGGTTGATGTATGGCGATCAAAATTTCCAAAAGAAAGAAATTTTACATTTTACTCTAACAGTCATGCATCCTATTCAAGAATTGATTATTTTTTCACTTCTAAAGCTGAACTCCACAGAGTTGAAGACATAACCATCATGCCCATTACAATCTCTGATCATGCCCCAGTGGTTCTTCAGTGGGACATGGGATTGACACCAGCTTATAAACAATGGAGATTGAACGCCTCTCTTCTTAATGATAAAGATTTCATTACTCTCATTAAAACAGAGCTCAAGAACTATCTTGATATAAACGATACACCTGGCATGTCTCCTCTTGTACTTTGGGACTGTGCAAAAGCCTATTTAAGAGGCTGTATAATTTCTTATGCTACTGCAAAAAGGAGGCAGAAAATGGCTAAACAAACAGAATTGGAGCATAAAATTAGGGAGCTCGAACATAAGCATAAACGAGGGATGGCGTCTAATCTCTTAACTGAACTCAAAGCAGCTCGTTCAGAGCTACAAGAGCTACTATCAGAGAGGATCGAGGGAACTTTATGTTTTGCCAAGCATCAGCATTATGAACATGGAAATAGAGCGAGCAGGCTTCTGGCTTTCAAATTACGTAAACAACAATCTTCTAATATTGTACATAAAATAAAATCTGGACACAAATATATAGTAAAGCCTAAGGAAATAGCTGAAACATTCGGAGAATTTTATAAATCTCTTTACCAAGATACTGATACATGCCCCGATGAGTCCAATATTGCTCAATTCTTACAGGATATTAATATACCTCAGTTATCTGGCGAAATTGCTGCAAATTTGGATGAACCAATCCAAGATTGGGAAATAAAACAATGTATTTTATCTCTCAAAAATAATAAATGTCCTGGTCCAGACGGATTTATCAATGAGTTTTATAAATGTTTCCATGAAGAACTTATTCCACTCCTCTTAAAAGCTTATCACCATTCATTAGAAACAAAAACAATGGCTGTGTCATGGGCAGAAGCTACTATAGTGGTATTACAGAAGGAAGGTAAAGATCCCACTGATTGCAGCTCTTACAGGCCTTTGTCTATGTTAAATGGAGATGTTCGTATCTTGACGGGTGTATTGGCACGGCGACTAAATGACATAATAACTAACATTATTCATCCAGACCAGACTGGGTTTATTGTCGGGAGACATTATGCAAATAATTTACGTCGTTTGTTTAATATCTTATCATACCAAAAACAAAGCAAAACCAAGACAGTTGTATTATCACTGGATGCCCAAAAGGCTTTTGATAGAGTGTCATGGAAATATCTTATTCAAACATTAAAAAGATTTAATTTTGGCCCTAAATTTATTGACTGGATTGAAACCATATACTCTTCACCTCAAGCAGCTGTGAGAGTTAATGGGTTTCGATCTACAAGGTTTAACTTGGAGCGTGGTTGCAGACAAGGGTGTCCTCTGTCACCCTTGCTCTTTGCTTTAAGTATAGAGCCAATGGCCCAACTCATTAGAGATGACAATAATATTAAAGGGGTGCTGATTGGCAAAGAAGTACATAAAATATCACTGTACGCGGATGATGTCCTACTGTATCTGACAGAGCCATCCTGTACAATTCCATGTTTAATGAAAATTATATCAACATATGGATATTTCTCAGGATATAAAATTAATGTTGATAAAACTGAGGCAATGGACATTTTGGACAATATTTCACCAGAGTTTAAACAACAAAGTGGCTTTCGTTGGCCTAAAGAAGGTATAAAGTATTTGGGTATCTATGTTCCCCTTTCATTAGACAAGATATTTGATGCAAATTATGGTAGGATAATTAGTACTATAAAAAATGACCTAAACCGTTGGTCATCATTGCCTTTGTCTCTCCTAGGTCGCATAGAAGCCATTCGTATGAATGTTCTGCCTAGGCTTTTATATCTGTTTCAAATGTTACGAATACTAATACCTAAGTCAACATTTAAAGAAATGGACAAAACATTCTCAAAATTTATATGGCAGGGCAAGCGCCCTCGGATAAAATATAAAACACTTCAAAGACTTAAGGAAGAAGGGGGGCTTAACCTGCCAAACTTGAAATATTATTTTTGGGCTTCACAATTAAAACCATTGATTTCATGGATGCAGAATGACATTCATACGAGATGGGTGGACATTGAACAAAACCTGAGCCTCAAACCACTACAAGCTTTGCCTTTTGCTAATATTCCAGTAGTGGGCTTATCAAGGTGGACTAAAACCACACTTGATATCTGGAAGAGGGTT
The DNA here is from genome assembly GCA_020510985.1 of Pholidichthys leucotaenia. NCBI lineage: Eukaryota > Metazoa > Chordata > Actinopteri > Cichliformes > Pholidichthyidae > Pholidichthys > Pholidichthys leucotaenia. Next base: position 211,831,764 of record CM035842.1, read on the forward strand.
GGAATTGCCTTTAAGTTACCAACTAGTCTATCTGCCTTGTCTAGTATTGGGCATTTAAAATCCTTTATACCAAGCAGATTGGATACGAACTTTCTCAAGTGGGCTGATCATGGGCTTATTTACATACATCAGTTAATCGATAAGGATGGTTTTGTATCGTTTGAATATTTGAGAAGACGCTTCCAACTCCAAAAAAATGATTTTTTCAGATATCTGCAAATACGATCTTTTTTGGTTTCTCATAAAGAGTGGGATAAAGTGCTAGACCCATCACTCATTGAACATTTTTTAATTCAAACTCAAAAACACAAAGAGGATAAAAAAGTGATCTCAAAGTTATACAAAATATTTGGTTTAATGGCTCAAAATAAACCTATTCTGGCAAAACAAAGATGGGAGGCAGAGGCGGGTCAAATTTTCTCTGATCAAATGTGGGAAGAGGTATGTACAGTGGCGCATAAGACCACAAATTCAAATACATGGAGGGAATTTAAATGGAAGATATATAGTAGATATTTCAGAACACCAGATATTGTGGCCAAGATGACACCAAATGTTCCAAGCCTGTGTTGGAGAAATTGTGGTACAGAAGTGCCTAATCACACACACATTTTCTGGTCGTGCCCTAAAATACAAACATTTTGGGATGAGGTGTACAAGGCAATAAATCATATGTTTCAAGTTACAATACCAAGGGACTTGGCAGTAGCAGTTCTTGGCATCACCCCTCCGGAAGTGCACAGGAGAGCACCAGCATACCTCCTAAACATACTTTTTGTAGCAGCCTTGAAATGTGTCACTGCCTCTTGGATGAAAACAGACCCACCCTCCTTCAGTGCATGGCTTCAAAAAGTACAAGAACTTTATCACATGGAGAAGATTACTTACGCACTGAGACTCCAATTACCTACTTTTAAATCAAGATGGCATCCAGTAGAAGTCTCTTTATTGTAGTTGCTCAAGGTGGCTATTAAGCGCTTGGTTTTATTTTTTTTGACAGATGCTGTTTCTCTTATATTGATGTGGAATTTGTGTATTAAATAATCTTGACTACATATGGTAATTATATCTGTAATGGCTCTGTTGTTAAAAATTTTAATAAAATATAAGTTCTAAAAAAAAAAAAGAAATCACTTAAATAGGATCTGCCTGACAAAGTGAAGTAGTCTAAAAGATTCTCAAAAGCTAGACATCATGCTGCCACCCAAAGAAATTCAGGAACAAATGAGAAACAAAGTAACTGAGATCTATCGGTCTGGAAAAGGTTATAAAGCCATTTCTAAAGCTTTGTGACTCCAGTGAACCACAGTGAGAGCCATTATCCACAAATGGTGAAAACACAGAACAGTGGTGAACCTTCCCAGGAGTGGCCGGCTGACCAAAATTACCCCAAGAGCACAGCAATGACTCATCCAAGAGGTTCCAACATGACCCAAACAGTTCCAAGATGAAAACCACTGCTGAGCAAAAAGAACATAAAGGCTCATCTCAGTTTTGCCAGAAAACATCTTGATGAGCCCCAAAACTTTTGGGAAAATACTCTGTGGACTAACAAGACAAAAGTTGAACTTTTTGGAAGGTGTGTGTCCCATTACATCCGGCGTAAAAGTAACACAGCATTTCAGAAAAGAAACATCATACCAACAGTAAAATATGGTGGTGGTAGTGTGATGGTCTGAAGCTGTTTTTCTGCTTCAGGACCTGGAAGACTTGCTGTGGTAAATGGAACCATGAATTCTGCTGTCTACCAAAAAATCCTGAAGGGGAATGTCTGGCCATTTGTTCAAGCTGAAGCGCACTTGGGTTCTGAAGCAGGACAATGATCCAAAACACACCAGCAAGTCCACCTCTGAATGGCTTAAGAAAAACAAAATAAAGACTTTGGAGTGGCCTAGTCAAAGTCCTGACCTGAATCCAATTGAGATGCTGTGGCATGACCTTAAAAATGCGGTTCATGCTCGAAAACCCTCCAATGTGGCTGAATTACAACAATTCTGCAAAGATGAGTGGGCCAAAATTCCTCCACATCGCTGTAAAAGACTTATTGCCAGTTACTGCAAATGCTTGATTGCAGTTGTTGCTGCTAAGGGTGGCCCAACCAGTTATTAGGTTTAGGGGGCAATCACTTTTTCACACAGGGCCATGTAGGTTTGGATTTATTTTTTTTTACCCTTAATATTAAACACCTTCATTTAAAAACTGCATTTTGTGTTTACTTGTGTTATCTCACTTGTGAATAACACCCCAAGAGGCACTGTCCCGCACAGTCCAAGGACGCTGGGAGGCTGGTGAGTGACAGGCTACCACCCAGGCAGATCATTGATCTGAGGCTGCTAGCAGAACCACCAGATGTAATATATATCAAAGTTTGGACTTGATAAAACACAGTGGACCAACACCAGCAGCTAACGCCCACGAAAGGAGCTGTGGGATGTGCTAAGCTAATGCTATCGCTATAGCTAACGCCATAGCTAGTCGTAGCACCTAACACCAATACAAAGGAGCGACTCTGTCCCCGGTTCGTCTCACTGACCCGGCATCGGCCCGGCAGATGACGGCTGAGCCTCCCGCACAGATTCTTAGAATCTTGTGATTGGGGCTCGCCGGAGGAGCTAACTGAGCCAACAGCTGGACAGGAGCCGGATCGGAGCTCAACTACAGCGGCGGTAGGAGACGGGGACCAGTGGAGGAGCAGCTGGGGCCCCAGATGGATAAGACCCGGATCGGAGCTCAGTTACAGCGGCGGGGCTTGGCAGAGAAACTACTGAGAAAGATGGCAGTAGGCAGCGGGGCTCAGCAGAGGAACTACCGGGACCCCAGCTGGACAGGAGCCGGATCGGAGCTCAACTACAGCGGCGGTGGGCAGCGGGGCTCGGTGGAGGAGCTGACGGCACCCCGGCTGGACAGGAGCCGGATCAGGAGCTCAATTACAGTGGCGATAAGCAGCGGGACTAGCAGCGGAGGGGGCTAGCTGAGGCCCCAGCTGGGTTCGAGGTCGGTTGGATCTCTGTCTAATATTTAAATTTGTTTGATGATCTGAAACATTTAAGTGTGACAAACATACAAAAAAATGAGAAATCAGGAAGGGACAAACACTTTTTCACACCCCTCTATGTTGCGCAATTGTTTATACATCTCTTCTTCTGCACCCTGGAAGAGATATCAGATTCAATGCGGTTCTGGTTTCGCTGAACTCAGTCCTCCAGTGCAGACCAGCAAGCTATATGTGTCTGCCATCTAGTGATGTGAAATACTTGGTACATCTGGGTTTATTTTCTTTTTTTTTCTCCCAATACTTTTTGGCCAAACATGTGACAGGCGCAGATCTGCGACACCAGCCACAGGAGAGAGGCAGATCATGTAATCAAATGTAATTCTTAAAGACTTAACCTCATCACCCGCAGCTTCTCCCCCAGCAGCAGTGGCTGAATGGTTTTTAATGTACTGGAGAAATCGAAGAATGTGATTCTCATTCATTTTATGCTATTTTGTTATATTTCAGACAGAAGAGGCTGGGATATCAAACATCAAGCATCTTGGCTTGCCGGCCAAGGCTGGGCTGTGTACCACCTTGAAGATCTCCTTGGTGGAGAGAAGACAACAGATTAATCTGCTTCAGCAGATTCAATTTGGACTGAACGCTGAAATGCCCTCTCGTACACCCTGATTGCTCCATTTATGAACTCAAGACTGTCTAACTATGCATCCAAGGCTCACTCTCACAGAACCCCAATAGCTTCTGGGTGCATTCCGAAGGTGCACCCCTTTCCCCCTTTACCTTCTCTCTCTTCACACAGACTTCTACACATCGGTGCTATCTGGGGTAATAAAGACTTAACACTGAGACTTTGTTCTATGGCTGCAGGTATCCAGCTGTGGCCAATGGCAGAGGTGGACTGAAGAGGAGAACTCCTGATGCTCACATGGACTGTCGTTACTGCATTATCCCTTATTATAAATGTTTTATTTGTGCATGCTTTTCTTAATTATGGATCCTCAAAGATTAGAAAATTCTTCTTCTTCTTCTTCGTCGTCGATCGCTAGATGGTCACACCAGCTGCCCTGACGAATGCTGCCATCCTGTGGAGGTCCCCGAGGTCCCCGTGCAGCTTTTGGTTCAGCGATGTGGGGTCAGGCCACGTAGCCCATCTGAGTGCAGCGTGGTCTGGGCAGTCTTGGAGGAAGTGTTCGCTGGTCATTTGGGCAGTACCACATGGGCATCTGTCCGATTGTCCAACTTTAAGTTTCTGGTGCATGTGAGCATGCATTCTGTTATGTCCAGTTCGGAGTCTGAACAGAATGACTTGATCAGCCCTGCTCAGACTATAGTAGTTGTCATCCTTGCAGAAGTTTGGGCGTTGCTGCTGCCACTTCTTGTGAGACAGGGCCTTAATAATGGTTTTCTCCTCACTGTAAGAGACCTGCCTGTCTTCCTGGTCTTGCTGCCCACCCTTCTTAGCAAGTCTGTCAGCCGTCTCATTTCCATAGATTCCACAGTGGGCAGGAATCCATTGGAGTGATACGTTCACCTGTGTTGCTAGTTGAGACAGAGTGAGGGCGAGTTCATTCAGTTCTTTGCGTCGGGGGTCCTGAAGTGCATCCAAGACAGAGAGGGCATCAGTGAAGATGACAACCCGCTTGTGTGCCTTGTCTTGATGTTCCCTGACGTGGGCCGCTGCTGTTCTCAGGGCCTCTGCCTCAGCCCTGAAATTGGTGGCGTACTTTCCAGTCGCAATGGGAATGTGGGTCTCCTCGTCAGCATACCTCATGTACACGCCACCTCCGCCATTCCTGGTTGCTTCCATGGCAGAGCCGTCTGTGTAGACGTGAGTCCACTGCTCTTTAGGGTAGGCAGACTGAATGAACTCCAGGGCCAGCGACTTCCTCTCTTGGTCTGACAGTGTTCCTTTCTTCCCAATGCCCGATATGTCTGTGCGTATGGCTGGGAAGTTCTGTCGGTTCCAGGAGGGAACAGATGCTATGGGTGGTATTGGTGTGGGTATGTGGTCCATCAGTTCTGGGTCTCTCCTTTCAAGTGTCCTGCTCTGATGGATGAAGCTCGATCTCTTAAGTCTCCCTTTTGTTGGCTTGTTCAGTCTGTCCTTCATGGGATGGTTTTCCAGTCTTTTGAATTTGGCAGCCTGGGTCAGTACCTTGACGTTTCTTCTGTCTTCCAGTGGTGCAAGGCCTGTTGTTGTCTCCAGCACTTTGATAGGGGTACTGCGCATGGCTCCTGTCATCATTCGCATGGCTTGGTTTTGGAGTCTGTCCAGCTTCTCAGTGTTGCTTTTGGCAGCTGTTGAGGTTGCTGCCATGCCATACTCCAGAACAGGCCAAATCCTCCCCACATAGAGCTTCTTCAGGACACCCTGGTCTGCACCCCAGTCTGTTCCCGACAGTTTCTTCATTAGGGCCATCCTGATCTTTGCTCTTGCCTGGTTCTTGTGCAGCTGGTTCTTCGAAGTCAGTCTGCGATCCATGGTGATCCCGAGGTATGTGGGTGCATATTCAGCCTGGAGCTCATGGGAGTTGATCTGCAGTTTCACCTTCTGGGGTTAGGTGGACAGGGTGAAGACGGTGTATGTAGTCTTCCTCTCATTTAAGCTTACAAGCCATGACTTGGTCCATGCCTCGATCAGCCGGAGAACTTGCTGCACTCTGTAGTTTGCAGTCACAATGCTTTCCTCACTGCACCAGAGGGCTAGGTCATCGGCATAGATGGCACCTTGTATGTTCCTTGGCAAACTCTGGATGATGTCCTTAATGAATACAAGGAAGAGTGTTGGGGAGAGCACTCCTCCTTGTGGGACTCCTTCCCTCAACACCTTCTTCTTGCTGGAGTACTGTCTGACCTGGACTCTGGCTCTTCTGTTGTGCAGGTATTGGGCAATCCACTTGTACATGCGCCCAGCGATACCGCACTGGCGCAGTTTCAGCTTGAGGCCATCTTTCCATACCCTGTCAAATGCCTTTTCTAGGTCAATCCATACAGCGAGGGTGTGCTTTTTTTCTTGGAAGGCATCTTCTATGGCTTGAAAGATGTATGTTATTTGGTCCTCTGTAGACCGGTTCTGCCTGAAGGCTGCTTGCTCTGGGCCGATGTGTTGTTTTCCTTCCAAGTGCCACATGAGTCTGGTGTTGATGAGACGCTCTAACAGCTTTCCTATGCAGCTTGTAAGGCTTATGGGGTGATAGCTTTCAGCCTTCAACTTATCTTTGCCTTTTTTGTGCACTGGAATCATCGTGGCTTCTCTCCAGATCTGAGGCACAGTCCCTGATCTCCAACTGTCGTTGAAAAGCTGCAGAAGTTTCTTCTTGGTTTTGGGGCCAAGGTTCAGCAACATTTCGTTTGTGATCTTGTCAGACCCAGGGGCTTTTTTCAGCTTCAGTGTTGTCATTGCATCCTCCAGCTCCTTGAGAATGAATGGCGAGTTCATCACTGGTTCAATCTGTGCGTTCTGATGAATTCGCTGGGCTCCTCTGACAACCCTTCTTCTCTCTGGTGGAATCTGAAGATGGCTCGTCTTCACATACTGGTTGATGAAATGGTCTGTTGCTTTCTTGCCAGTCAGCAGTTCTTGATCTGCCTGTACTGTGATCGGCGAGCTTTTGCTGTTCTCGTCGTTGAGGGCTTGAGCCAATTTCCAAAGCTTGTTGCCGTCCTTGTCCAAGTTGAGCTGCTCTGTCTTTTCTTGCCATCTCTTTTGAGCTTCCTGTATAAATATCTGCCTGTGTTTTGCAGTGTCCGCCTTCAGAGCAATGTTGTTTTCTACTGTAGGATCTGCTTCTACTTTTTTCCTTGCCTTTGCCACACTGTCTTCAAGCTGCTGGAGCTCTTCTGTCCAGTAAGGCCTATAGTTCTTTCTGGCTCCCCGAGGTATAGATTCATTTGCAGCCTTCAGAATAGCATGGTTCAGCACCCTGACTTTCTTGTTGAGGTTCTGCTGCTTGTGACAGATCTCCGCAGAGTACCGGTCCACCAGTGTTGAGAAGCGCACCCAGTTGGCCTTCTTGTAATTCCACCTGGGGAATGTCTTAGCTTCTTGTGGTTTGTAGCTGATGTCCAGTCCGATCTTCACAGGTTTATGGTCACTTCCCCCGAGCTGGCCAAGTACTGTTCTTGTTGCCAGCCTGGCCATGTCGTTGGTGGCAAATGCAAGATCGGGCATGGTGCTACTGAGTCATACCCTGGAGAAGAACGTTGGTGGATCATCAGGATCATTCATTAGCAGAAGACTGTTTTCGACTTGCCAATCTTCCACCTCCTCTCCTCTTCTATCTGCTTCACTGTATCCCCATGCCTCTGAGTGACTGTTGAAGTTACTGATGACTAAGCATCGGTGGTCTGGGAGTTCCATTTGGTGAAGTGAGAGCTCTCGCTCTGGGGGGCAGTACACATTGAAGATCGTGATGCTTTCATTGTGAACCATAATTCGAACTCCATGGATTTCTGCCTGGTTGTTGGTACTGACGTCAAACTCTTGTGCTGGTATGACGTTTCTGACAAGAATCGCCACTCCTCCTTTTGTTCTTCCTTTTCTGTCTTTCCTGAAGACCTGGTATCCCCTAACACTGAAGCGTTGGTTTTCCTTCAGGTGTGTCTCCTGTAGGCAGGCTACATCAATGTCTTCTGAGTGGAGTCTTTCGGCAAGGGATATTTTTTTATTATAGACTCCTTCTGCGTTCCACTGGAGGATGTTGACGTTCCTCTCCTTTGGCGTCTCTTTTCGGCCAGTAGCATTCCTCGTTCCCCGTCCCCTGGTCGTGCAGGACGAGGTGAGGTGACCTCCGGTAGCTGAGGGTGGGCCCCTTTGAGGCTGAGGGCCCGGCACTCTTCCTCCCCGGCGGATCCCCAGAGGACGAGCACCATCACGTGCAACATCAGTGTGACTCATCATGAAGATAGAACTATTTTGAGCAATGTGTGCCTAGTTGTGATAATTGTCTCTGAGTATTTAATTTGGACCATCTGCCCTTCCTCCATCAGAAGCAAGGTAATTTGTATAAGGACACTGCATCAGGATGAGCAAGCACAGAGCTCACCCAAGGGCTGGGGAATTAGCCATGCAAATCCCTGATTGGCTGACCACTCAGGACCACCCTGTGGGCACGTGTCAATGCACTCATCACATTTTTCATACTAGATCTCTCTCTCTTTGCCTGCTGGTCTGCGGGGAGGGAGGTCGCCTCTTTGTCTTTCTCTTCTCAGAGGCCCCCCAAGCCTCTCATCCAGCTCTAAGTTTTGACTCAAGGTAACACTTGAAGCTTCTTTTGTTCCTAAAATGCTTTTAACCACTTAAAACGTTGATACTTTTGGGATTTTTCCTGAAGCTTTAACATCCTTTCTAGGAATCCATGACTAGTGGAAGTAATCTTCAATTTTTCAAAATTTCCAAACCAAGCTTTGATTTTTTTCCTTAACCTTGATTTTTCTGTTGGTCAAGTGTGATCACACTTTTTAGAGCTTAATCCATTTTTAAGGCTTCCTTCTGGCTGTAGCCTGACTACCAAATGCTGTCCTAGAGGGGAAATCCCTTGTTCCACAGCCACCTCCAGCAAACGCAAGCTCCAGGCCTGAACTGGGCCCCACCTCTCCGAGACCCCGGGGTACAGAACGGCAGGGAGGACCACTGCAGCCAAAGCTCATCTCCAACCCAGGATGGACCAAAGCAGGGCTACCCAGAGTCCTTCCCCTAGGCTTGATCATTCTGTCTTGTTCCAGTCTGAGTCTCTTGGGAACCAAACCACTCCAAGAAAGTAAGGTCACTAACAGCATAAGCTTCAGGGAAATCCATAACCTTTATCTGTAACTACCATCACTTTTTGAGCATAAGGTAAAGTTAATCTGTTTTTCTTTTTCATAATATTTTTCCAAATACCTTTTTCATTAACTTTGCGTTATACTTAATTTTTGTCACTATTCTCACTTCACCAATTCCCTATTCACACACACAATCACACTTCACCCTTATTCCACATATGCAAGACCTGTAAATATGTAAATATTGCTGTTTCTTCATACATGCAAAATTACCACTGTTAATGTCACCTCTGGTTATCTTCCCATTTTACAAGCTATACAGATGTCTATTGCCATTTTGGTTCTTCTTTAATAAAGTTACTAACCTCTTCATCGGTGTATTCTCTGTCCAGATTCACAAACTGCTCAGTGTCAAGAACTGACACCCACATTATGGGACTGACCAAAAATGCTTATTAATTGCCAAATTCCTAAGTTGGTTCTTAGAGTTCTCACTACTCTTAAAAATGTGTGGTGTGCCACCTAGTGGTATGATGAGGTAATACAAGAGTTAATAATTACTGAATTTTTTTTTATTATTATTTTGTATACTTTATTGATCCCCAGAGGGGAAATTGAGGGCATCCACCTGGATGGATGAAGCAGCCACAGTACGGCGCTATCCCTTAACCATTCACACACACATTTACACCTAGGGCCACTTTAGAGTCTCCAATTTGATATTGATTCCAGTTATTAATTATTAATAATCATATTCATATACAGTCATGTGAAAAAATTAGGACACCCCATTAACCCTCAAGCGACCGAGTGGGGTCATTTACGACCCCAGCCATATAATTTAATGTGCCGTCTCTTTATTTTTTATCCAAATTTTCTTTCCTAGCATGAATTTGTCAGTCTACTAATCCTACACACTTTCATAGTTTTTTGCAGGGATCAACCAATTGGTGTGGCGTAGACATCGCAAACTCTTGTGGGGTCATTTATGACCCTGAAGAGAAGCACTGGTTTTTAAACATTGGTTTTATAAATTTTATTCAAATGTTCCACTTCTAATAGTTAGTTAGTTAATCCCTTCACACCTGAAGGTGTATATGGGCGGCGCCTATCTCCGTTTCTCTGACCCTAGGCCACACAGCTACTGTAAGTAGTGAAAGCTACAGCGGGGGGTCAGTCCTCTGGTAGCTCTGTGTGTAACTTTACTTTCCCCATTCCATTATGCGGAGCACCATGCTAGAAGGCAGAAAGCACCATTTTTATATGGTCTTTGGTATGACCCGGCCGGGATTTGAACCCCTGCCTCCCGGGTGTGGGGCGGATGCTCTACCAACTGAGCCACCACTCCGGTTTCCACTTCTAATCAGTACTTTATATTGTATTGCAGTGAACCATGGCTAACAGACCTAGGATAGCAAGATTTACATTTGTCTGTTTGTCTGGATTTGTCTGTTTGTCTGTTTGTTTGTCTGTTTGTTAGCAAGATAACTCAAAAAGTTATGGACGGATTTTCATGAAATTTTCACAGATTGTCAGAAATGGGGTATCCTACAGATGATTAGATTTTGGTGGTGATCCAGATCACCGTCCACAAGAAAACCGCCATTACGCAAAATGCCCTAATAGGTATCATGATCATCATCGTAACTACAATAATAGGTGTCATCATCATCGTGATGATGATATGATGACTATGATGACTATGATGATGATGATGATGATGATGATACCTATTATTGTAACTATGATAATAATAACTATGATGATGATGATGATGTTCCAAGAGTGAACTGACAAGGACTGTCTAAATAAATGTAATGTTGTTCTTACAGTCTGCGTTTTGGTTATTTCTTGCAATAAAAGTATTATTAGCAAACACATTTTACATTAGATCATTATAAAATACCTGTCTTAAATACAGGGAGTAGTTTTGGTATGGTAGTTTTGGCGTGGGTTTACTCCGGGATTTCTCCGGTTTCCTCCCACATGCCAAAAACATGCAAGTTAGGTTAATTGGCATCAAACTGGGGATTCTAAATTGTCCTTAGGTGTGACTGTGAGAGTGAATGGTTGTCTGTCTCTCTGTGTTGGCCCTGCGATGGACTGGCGATCTGTCCAGGGTGTACCCTGCCTCTCGCCCAAAGATGCTGGGATAGGCTCCAGCCCCCCCCCCCCCCATGACCCAAAAAGGATTAAGCGGAAGAAGATGGATGGATGGATATTAAATATCCATATGTCCAAATATGTTTTTTTTAAAAAACATATAGGCTTATACAGGGTATCCTAATTTTTTCATGACTGTAATTGTAGTATCCAACAATACATATTAATGGTGTCCCCATGTGATGCTACACTGCCTTGTGTTAGCACAGTTAGCAATTAAGTCATTCAGGTTTGTTTCTCCATTTATTAGATGCCATTCAGCCATTAGCTAGCTACGTCTGTCTTTGATATCAGAGCTCAAAATGGCACCTGCTTCACCTCAACCAAAGTTCTGGTGGTGATGAATGAGGCTGTAAACTGGGGCTGATGAGCATTTAAAGAAATATGCACTGAAGTGATGTATTCCCAGGAACTTCGTTAAACTGGGCTGAAAATGGTGCACTAAAGTATATGACAGACATTTTATAAAGACTTCTGGGAACAAAAAAGCAAATCATACTTCCGGTTATGGCTGCCACGTAGGACGGACGTGTCTCGCTCTGCTCTGCTCCTGGAGAAAAAAAATCGGCAAATAACTCTCTCATTTGGGACAGAACGTATCCCAGCATTTGGGCGAGGATATGTCGGCGAAGCCTAAGGCTGGAAAACCAGGAAAAGGAAAAAGCGAGCCGCCGAAACAGTCCAAATTAACGGACTTTCAGGTCTGTGACGCAGAAAACAAAACTCCATATATGGCGGAGGAGGCTGGCAACGGCGCGATATCTGCGGGGAATGGCGCAGATGCGCTGATGGCTGCCATGAGTTCAATGAGAGCGGACTTTTCCTCTAGATTTGATGGGATTATGACAGCGTTGGAAGGAATAAGAAAGGAATTGGGTGACTGTGTAGAACGAACGGCGCAGATGGAGCTTCGTCTCGCTAGTGCTGAAGATGACGTCACCCGTCTTCAATTAAAGGTGCGCACTTTGGAAAAAAAAATAAATCTCTGGAAGATAATATTTTGGATTTGGAATCTCGGTCGAGACAGAATAATTTGAGGCTGGTGGGTCTTCCAGAGGAATCAGAAGGTCGGGACGTATGTTCCTTTCTGGAAAAGTGGATTCCGGAGGTGCTGGGCAGCGAGGAGTTGCAATCAGCAGTGGTTCTGGAAAAAGCACATCGTATTGGCCCACGGAGAGATAAGGGACCGCCGAGGACCTTAATTATGAAGTTTCTTAGCAACAGAGACAGGATGAAGATCTTCAACGCTGCACGTGCTAAAGGAGAGATTAAACACCAGGACCAGCAGGTGCGGTTCTACCCAGATTTGGCCACAGGAATCCAGCAATTGAGGAAGCAGTTTGATCCCGTACGTAAGGAGCTGCGCAACCTTAGGATTCGTCATGGTGTAATCTATCCTGCGAGACTGCTGACCACGTATGAGGGCAGAACCCACATTTTCAAGACCCCAGAGGAGGCGCAGGAGTTCATCAAGAAGATCAAAGAAGAAGAAGAGACTGGTGGGAGCTAAGCATGAACAAAATATAAGGTAGAATAATTAAGCATTTGCACAGGCATCTGACTGACTTGAAGTAAATAGTAAGTTTACAAAATATAGATTGTATTATATATTAAAAAAACAAAACAAAAACAAAACAAACAAACAAAAAAAAAACTATGATGTACAAAGTTGTTAAAAATTTTGGAGTTAAGTTGGAAAACTACAGAGGAGAGTTAATGTTACGTCATTAAAAGCAGTAGAGTTAGGGTGATTGGGAGGATGAAGAAGGAGTGGCTTAGGCTGTTCCCCGTGGGTGTGGAACGGTCGATGGCTATATCGGGAGACAGAATTTTTCTTTTGATTTTGGGGGGTTTGCCACAAGTGTGGGAAGGGGAAATTTGTTTGTGTGTAGTTTGTAGGATGAATGTTCAACCACTCATGTTTTTGCTTCTCTGTATGAGCATGTTTACACTGCAAGGTAATCCCAAACTCTCTATTGATCATGGACCAAAGTGTTAATCTTAATTTAACTTCATGGAATTGCAGAGGTCTACAAAATTTAAAAAAACTTAAACAAGTTATGAATAAAATAAAGGACATGGGTTCAAGAATTGTGTTTTTACAAGAAACTCATCTGATAGAGGAGGATGTTAAAAGAATTAGGAGTAGATGGCAGGGAAGTGTATTCACCTCTTCATTTTCATCCCGAGCCAGGGGAGTTATGACTCTCATACATAAATCAGTTCCTTTACAAGTGAAAAATGTAATTGGAGACAAATTTGGAAGATATGTAATCATTCAAGGTTCTTTGCTATTAGAAAATATAAATCTTGTGAACTTATATGGTCCCAATATAGATGATCAGAAGTTCTTTGCTAATTTATTTCTCATCTTATCATCACTTACAGGGCAACATATAATAGCAGGGGATTTTAATTGTACATTGAATCCAGGTGTGGATAGATCAACAGGACTGGATTGTACGCACATTGGATGTAGGATGACTATTAATCATTTTATGAAAGAATTGAGATTGTTAGATATATGGAGAGAAATGAAACCACAAGTTAAAGCCTATTCTTGTTATTCCAGTACCTACAAGACATTCTCACGTATTGATTATTTTTTGATTTCCACAGAATTAAGGTCCAAGATTCAAAACTGCTTTTATGATAACATCGTGATCTCTGATCATGCACCCTGTTGTCTAATATATGTAGATAAAAAATTGACAAAGGAATCAGGTAGATGGCAATTTCAGCATAAATGGCTTCAGGATGAGGAATTTGTCAAGTATATAGAAAAACAGATAGACGAGTTCTTTGACATCAATACTACACAAACATCAGCATGTGTAAAGTGGGAGGCTTTCAAAGCTTTTATTAGGGGACATATTATTAGTTATACAGGATCAAAATCTAAGAAGACTCGAGAGGAGAGAGCTAAATTGGAACATAAAATAAAAAGTCTTCAGGAAAAAGTGTATGCAGGAAGTGACCCAAGGTTGGAGAATGAATTACTGATTTTGAGAGCTGAATACGACAAAAAATCAGCGAATAGAGCTGCCTCGAGTCTTCTAAGATTGAAACAATCTTTTTATGAACAAGGTGAAAAATCAGGAAAATTATTAGCATGGCAGATTAAACAATTGGAAATTAAAACACCAATTACCAGTATTATAAGTAACGGACAGGTAGTTATAGATCCTTTAGAAATTAATAGAGCCTTTAGAGATTACTATGAAAAATTATATGATACCAAAAATGAACCTGATTTAACAAAACTAAATGGGTTTTTGAACGAACTATCTATACCGTGTATTCCAAATGAAAACAGGGAGATATTGGAGTCTAAAATTAGTCAAGAAGAAGTTGGGCTAGCCATTGATAATATGAAATCAGGAAAAAGTGCAGGACCAGATGGTCTTCCAGTTGACCTTTATAAAAAATTTAAGAATAAATTAATAAAACCTTTTTTGGAAATGGTTTTAGAAGCATTTCAAAATAATAATTTACCATCATACATAAATAATGCCTTAATTATACTGCTGCCAAAACCAGGTAAGCCCTCTAATAAATGTGAAAATATGAGACCAATAAGCCTATTAAACGCCGACCTTAAGATAATCTGTAAAATTTTAGCAAGACGAATACAAGAAATTTTACCAAATATTATTAATCGAGATCAGAATGGCTTTATAAAGGGTAGACAAGGCTTCCATAATGTAAGAAGACTATTTAATATTATTTATTTTAATAAAGAAGCACCGGATACAGCTCTCCTATCATTGGACGCCGAAAAGGCCTTTGATAGAGTTGAATGGCCCTTTCTTTTTGAAGTCCTACAAAGGTTTGGACTTGGAAATAATTTCATAAAATGGGTTCAAATAATATACAATAATGCTACAGCAGAAATCCTAACAAATAACAATATTTCAAAACCAATAAAAATCAATAGAGGATGTCGACAAGGCTGTCCACTTTCACCTTTACTGTTTACTATGGCAATTGAACCTTTAGTGATAGCGATACGTTTACATTCACAAATATATGGAATTAAAGTTGGACCAACAGAACATAAAATCTCCCTGTACGCCGATGATATAATTTTGTTTATGTCGAATCTAAAAAAATCAATTCCAACCTTGTTGAATTTAATAAAGAATTTTGGGGAAATATCAGGATATAAAATAAATAAAACTAAATCTTCAATATTAATGCTAAATGAGACCCAGAGAAATTACCCAGCCCCTGAGGTAAATCAATTCAATGTTGTAAATCAGTTTAAATATTTAGGAATCCAAATTATGCCTAAGCTAGAATCAGTCGCCAGTGTCAACTATGAAGCCTTAATGTCAGATATCAATGAGTTAACTCAGAGATGGATGTCACTACCAATGTCGATGATCGGGAGAATCAATATACTTAAAAGTAATATTTTACCTAAAATACTTTATTTATTTCAATACATTCCCTTATCACCACCTTTAGATCTATTCTCAAGAATAAAAAAAAAGTTAGTGGAATTTATATGGAACAACAGGAGGGCTAGATTACGTTTGTCTTTATTATATTTACCATTTGATCGTGGAGGTCTGAAATGTCCAAATTTTATGTTGTATTATTGGTCGGCACAACTGAGGTCTATGACATATTATTTTTCATCAAATGATCTCCCTCACTGGACTGAAATGGAATCATACAATTTACCTTTACCTCTTCCCATATTCATATACTCAGATTCGGCAAAAAAATTACAAAAACAAGTTAAAAATCCATTTGTAAAGCATATGATCAAAATATGGTGTGAAGCTAAAAACTATTTAAAAGAACCACAGTTATTGTCACAATTTAGTCCAATATGGGGTAATCAATATTTTAAACCAGGGAGAGCGGACGCTGTATTTAAAGTATGGAATTTAAAAGGGATACAAAAGATTCAGGATTTATATTTGCCATGTGCAGACAACATAATGTCTTTTGAAGAGCTGAGGATCAAATTTAATCTCAATAGAACACATTTTTTTAAATATCTTCAACTTAGAAACTTTATTCGATCAAATCAAAATAAAGCTCTCACTCGACCTATTTATTCATCCTTGGAAAAAATGATGATGAAAGATAGTAAAAGAAAGGGTATTATTTCAGAGTTTTATAACTCATTGACACTATCTTCAAGTGAAAATTCACTGAAAAGATTAAACTACTGGAAAGAAGATCTGCAAATTGAAATTTCAGAGGAACAATGGGAATTGGCTTGTACAGAAGATCAAACCAAATCAATAAATGCACGCCTTAAATTGATACATTTCAAATGGTTAATGCGGATGTATGTTACACCGGAGGAGTTAAATAGATATAACAAAAATATACCAGATACATGCACAAAATGCATGGAAAGTAAAGGAACCCTATTTCATTGTTTATGGGAATGTAGATTAATAAGAATGTTTTGGGAAGAGGTGAGGGTAACAATTGAAAAAATAATCTCAAAACAAATCATATTGAATCCTAAACTGTTTTTGTTGGGTCTGTACCCAGAAAAGCATAATTTTAATAAAAGTGAAAGAACATTCATAGACCTCAGTTTGCTTAATGCCAAAAAATGTATTGCACTATTATGGAAAAAGACTCATAGACCAGATGTGACTCAGTGGTTAAGACAGATGTTAACAAACCTTCCATTAGAAAGAATAACATATATACTGAAATCAAAGGAAATTGTGTTTGAGAATATATGGAGACCTTTTATTGATTATGTAAAAAATTTAAACATAACTCTTGAAGAAGAAGGTGAATGATGTGTGTGGACCTTGTAAATTCCAAACTGGTGAACATAATATGTATACTTATGTATTGGATTGTCTAGACTAAACAGAGGAGCATTGTTGAAGACTTGATTTTGTTGGTGGTTGTTGGTGTTTTTAGTGCATTTTTTTTTGTAGTACTTTAGTGTTAGTGTTTGATTGTTTGTATCATGTTTGTTAAAAAAAAAAAAAAGGTTCAATAAAGATATTGTGGGAAAAAAAAGCAAATCATACAGGTACATCTCAAAAAATTAGAATATCATGAAAAATTTTAATATTTTTTGTCAGGAGAGTTTGCTGGCGCTGACTTTGGTCTTGATAAGACTGGACCAACACCAGCAGAAGACCTCTGTTCAGATAACCCCCCCCCCTACAGTTGATAGTGCTATGAGATGACTGTTGTTGTGAAATGGCGCTATATAAATAAAGTTGAATTGAATTGAATTGAATAAAAGTAAATTTTGCATTTGATTGGGAAATCAAAGTCCCAGAGTCTGGAGAAAGAGTGGAGAGGCACAGAATCTCAGTTGCTTGAGGTTTAGTGTGAAGTTTCCACAGTCAGTGATGATTTGAGGAACCAGGTCATCTGCTGGTGTTGGTCCACTGTGTTTTATCAAGACCAAAGTCAGCATAGTCATCTACCAGAAAATTTTAGAGCACTTCATGCCTCCCTCTGCTGACAAGCTTTATGGAGAAGCCGATTTCATTTTCCAGCAGGACTTGGCACCCCCCCCCCCCCAAACACACACACACACACACACACACACACACTGCCAAAAGTATCAAAACCTGGTTTAATGACCATGGCATCACTGTGGTTGATTGGCCAGCAAACTCTCCAGACCTAAACCTCATAGAGAATCTATGGAGGATTGTCCAGAGGAAGATGAGAGACACCAGACCCAACAATGCAGACGAGCTGAAGGTCACTATCAAAGCAACCTGGACCTTCATAACACCTCAGCAGTGCCACAGGCTGATCACCTCCATGCCACACTGCACTGACACAGGAATTAATCCAAAAGGAGCCCCGACTAAGTATCGAGTGGTACATGGACATACTTTTCAGTCATCCAACATTTCTATTAAAAACTATTTTTTAAATTAATTTTATGCAATATTCTAATTTTTCTGAGAAATTGAATTTGTGGTTTTCATGGGCTGTAAGCCATAATCATCAAAATTAAAATAAACACTTGAAATATTTCACTCTCTGTGTAATGAATCTATGTAATATATGGGTTTCACTTTCTGAAATGAGTGACAAAAAATATTGAACTTTTTCATGATATTCTAATTTTTGGAGATGTACCTGTATGTCTCCTTTATACCCCCTTTACACAGGGGTGAAGATCTTTGAGAGATCATTGGGAAATCTGGCCATTTTTTTTTCATCGCTCAACAATCTCTCAATGATCTTCACCCATGTAAAAGGGGTAGAAACCTTGCAAACACTCAGCAATCTCTCCTGGTCTCTCAATGATCTCTCAGGGATCTTTCAAAGAGATCTATAGATCACCACGAAAGTTGTTGAAAATTGAATATGCACAGAAATACTTTTTTCCAGGCTTTAGGAGATCGTTGAGAGATCAGAACAATTTTTGATCTCTCAGTGGTCCCCCAGTGATCTCTGTGCTGTGAAAAGAGGCTCTTTATGTTTCTATAGTTACTCTATGACAAGTTGGATAGCATTCTGTGTCACACAGAATCAGATCATCAATCCATCCATCCATCTTCTACCACTTATCTGTAACCCTGTACCATGAAATGTAACAGTTGAATTCTTAGAGGCAAATTTTAGGTGACTGTTCAAGCATAGACAAAGCCAATATTTAAAAAAGACTGAATAAATAAAGAAGAGAGATGAATAGGTAATGAAGCCTGGCAGTCCAGGCTATAATTTGTTTAGACACCCAGCTGATAAGCACAATCAACCTGTCAATCAAAGCACAGGTCAAGTTCAGGGCAAACATGCAGCAGCAATTTATTTGTGTCAAAGAGGAAGCTGGAACAGATTTAGTTTTTTTTTTTTTTTATTCAATTGCTGATTAGCTGTCAGAGAAACAGTGAGGGACCCTGAAAAGAATAATAACACCACTATGCACAAAAACTGAAGAGAAAAATGACTATATATTCAACAGAAAATGGCTCTTTGTAAAAAAATTAATGACCATCACAGGAGATCAATAATGGAGAGAAACAAAGGTGTGGGAACAAAAACAAGCGGATGCTAACACAACTGAGGCTTTTTGTTGGCATTTATCAATAATAACAATAGAAAGTTAGACCTCTGTCATTTAAATGGAGAGCTTTATTTCATGGACGTTATGGAAATATTCACTACCAGACTGAAGCTGGTGCATGTGGACACGGCAGTGGTCTCCTCAGCCTGCTGTAGGTAGAGACAACCATGGTGTCACCATGCTTTCCAGAGTTATGGACAATCTGAGCTCTGGGTCACCAATTAAACTCATCCGTGGATTTTTATTGATATAGTTTAGCGGTGTTAAAACTTTAGGTACAAAAGTCGCTGTATGGCGACAGGCAGTGATGCTGAGAAAAACAGGCCAGAGCGCCAGATATAGTACCAGATGTACTACCATTTTACATCACTAGATGGCAGACACCAATAGCTTAAATCCTAGCACAATTTCAGTGTGGGTCGCTATGCAAAGTTTGGAGGAATTCCTGTTTGAAACAGAAGCAGGTGTTGGAGAGCAGAAGAGAAGCCCGGACAAGGGTGAAACGTAGGTTCCACACTGACCAATTTTTCCACACTTGCTCCGATTTTTGCCGACTCTGATTCTAAAGGGGAATATTTAACTTCTGAGAACGATTCTGAAGGGTGATATTTACACACAGTGATGGCGCAACACAGAATGTGGACGCACACCATGTGTCCGTGCTGGACGGAGCAGCACGTGGCTTAGAGGGCAATACTACTGGTTCAACGATGTTGCCTAACTGAGGTGGAAGTGGGAGAAATCAGAAGAAATTGTGAGTTTCTGGACGTGGTGTTATGTATGGAAATACCTGGGTGAAGGATGAGGCAGGATGATGGTTGGCAAACACAGTCTTTACTGAACTATGTACATAAGCAGTTGCACGGTATGCACCAGTGGGAAGCATCCGGCAAAGAGGCGGAATATGGATACCCTCTGCCTTAAATAGGGCGGTGCAGTGACGAGATGGGAGGTGCACATCACTACACCGCACTTCACAATAATGTGCCATTACTGATACATTTATTTACATGCTACTGATTTTCTGGTTCATTTCGAGGATAACAAAAAAACATCCATCCATCCATCCATCTTGTATCTATCTAACAAAAACACAAAAACCACAAAAACAAAAGAAAAAAATCTATGTAAATATGTTCAAAGTCCAGTTTTACTGAAAGTTATGTAATCCAATATAGCTGCCATCCTGTGATATCCCAGTATGCAAATTAGATGAGTAAATATTACAACAGAATATTAGAGGATAACAAAAATAACAAGAGGAATATGGCAAATACTCAATGGGATTATTAGTAATCGACCTAAGAATGCTAACTATCCAGAATATTTTATTGAAAAGGGCGATTTGATAAATAATATGGAGGATGTGGTCAGTGGTTTCAATAAATTTTTTGTAAACGTTGGTCCTGAATTAGCAAAATCAATAGTGACACCAGAAACAAACAACAGTGGTTCTGTAAATGAAATAGAAGATAGAAATCCAAACACAATCTTTTTGGGTGCAGTTACTGAAAAGGAAATTATCGAGACTGTGAGTAAATTTAAGAACAAAAAATCAACGGACTGGAATGAAATTGACATGACAATAGTGAAAAAAGTAATTGAAGGAATTGTTAAGCCACTCACCCACATCTGTAACCTGTCATTTCAAACTGGTACATTTCCAGACAAAATGAAAATAGCAAAAGTAATACCTCTATACAAAACAGGAGACAGTCATTGTTTCACAAATTATAGGCCAGTCTCTTTACTCTCACAATTCTCCAAAATACTTGAAAAAATCTTCACTAAGAGACTGGATGATTTCATTGAAAAACACAACCTCCTTACAGAGAGCCAGTATGGTTTTAGAGCAGATAAATCTACATCTTTGGCACTGATCGAACTTATAGAAGAAATTACTATAGATAAAAAAAAAAGGTTGCTGTAGGTGTATTTATAGATTTAAAGAAAGCTTTTGACACCATTGACCACAGAATACTACTAAGGAAACTGGAAAGGTATGGGATAAGAGGGGTAGGACTGAGTTGGGTGGAAAGTTATTTAAGTAACAGACAACAATTTGTACAAATTGGTGAGCACAAATCACCCTTCATGGACATCACTTGTGGTGTGCCCCAGGGGTCAGTTTTGGGACCCAAACACTTTATCTTGTATATAAATGACATATGCCAGGTATCAAAAATTCTGAAATTTATTTTGTTTGCGGATGACACAAATATCCTTTGCACTGGTGAGAATTTGCAGAAGGTTTTAGAGGTGGTCACAACTGAAATGAAAAAGTTAACGCAGTGGTTCAACAAAAATAAATTATCTCTAAATCTAAAAAAAACAAAGATTATGTTGTTTGGAAATTATAAAATAAATCATGAAATAATGGTAACGATAGATGATACCAGAATAGAAACAGTACAGGAAAATAAGTTTCTGGGGGTGACGCTAGACAATAAAATCTGCTGGAAACCTTACATCAGTCACATCCGGGCCAAGTTAGCAAAATGTATAGGGATACTGGGGAAGACAAGACACATCTTGGACTATAAATCATTGTTCTTACTGTACAATTCACTGTTTCTACCTTATCTTAACTACTGTGTAGAAGTCTGGGGAAACACCTACAAGACCAACCTACAGTCAATATGCACATTACAAAAAAGATCTATAAGGATAATAAATAATGTAGGATATAGAGACCATACCAATTCGTTGTTTTTAAAGTCACATGCCATAAAGTTCATCGATTTAGTTAAATTTAAGACAGCACAAGTAATGTACAGGGCAATTAATAATCAACTCCCAACTAATATACAAAAAATATTTAAAAAAAGAGACAATGATCATAATTTGAGAGGAGACTAAAACTTTACAAAACCCAAGATATGAACAACCAAGAAAAGTCTGTGCATATCTGTCTCTGGGGTGGATTTGTGGAACAGTCTGGAACCGGAACTGAAACTATGTACAAACAGAAATCAATTCAAAAAGAGGTATAAACATTATTTGCTGAAAGGATATATGTTAGAAGGGTAGTATTTATATGTACGATTCACTATGCTCACTCTGGGACATTATGGGACACTATGGAATGGTGGGTGGGACAGCACTGTGTATATCTGTGTTGTTTGAGGCTGGTTTTGATGTATGGACATCAATGTATGTTAGGATGGATGGGTGTTAATGTTGATATATAAAAAATACAGTAAATTGTTTACTTGGGGTCTTAAAGGTGGTAATTCGTATATAATTCACATGGGTGTATTTATGGAAAAGAGGAGATGGAATTAATAAGTGTTCACTTCTTCCTTCTCCCTTTCGAACACTGTATACTGTTACTTTATTGCATTTGTCATTTGTTTTGTTTTTGTTATACTTTTTTGTTCGAAATAAAGTATCTATCTATCTAAATTTACTCTCATCATAAACGTTGGATCATATTCTACATTTTCCTCATTTACAGTAAGCCATTATCTCTAACCACTTGCAAGATACAGCCTTTGGAATCCTTGATATCTAAATTGAATATTTTCTTTAAAAAAAATTGGGCCACTATTCCTGACACAGAGTGATACGTTTCAAGTAGGGTGTGGTTTTAATTGCAGAGCTTTTGACATGCCGTCAATTTAACCGTGATTAATAGCAGCTGATCGCGATTAATCATACCAAGTGCATTAATCATGTTAATGCACAAGCTGAGATGCAGCATCATGCGATTAACGCACCTTGATGCAGTTAATCACACTCAACTGCTATTAATCGTGGTTAAAGTGACACCACTAACTATGGTAACAGTATGAAAAGCCTACATCATTTCCTTCTGAAGTCATGGCGTTCACAAGATTTAGAGAAAAACTGACCTCTGACCCTGTTGTTCCAAGGAAGATAAAATAAAACTTCACATGTGCACATGATCCAGATTATTTAATAGTAATAAATTCAATATTTGCTCCCCAACACAAGCCATAATTTAGACATCGTGTTTTGGGCTAAATCAGGTCCATTGGTCCAAGCTTCAACTTAGCCAAAAACTGGACTCTGTTCATCAGTTTGATCCAGACCACATTTATGCCTCGGTGCAACGAAGGCAAACGGTCATCACTCACTGTGTCTGTGTGTGGTTGTGCGTGTCTGTCTGTTACCAGCTTTTCAGCTCTCCCGGTCAAAATTAAGTGCAACTAAAGGCTTGTATCATTGTGTTGCCATATTTTCTCAACTTTTAATTTGGCAGAATTTCAAGATAAGGCTTTGTTTTCTAAATAAACACAAACTTAACTCATCACCACCATCAACAACAATAGAGCAGTGGAAAAAAATGTATTGTAATAACTATGCTAGGCCACTAGAGGTGACAGTGTGACCTTTTCACAGCCCACGGATGACTTCCTGTCACAAGTCAATCTCTTGCTGAACTTTTAAAATGGCAGTTGTTACTGCAAAAAAAAAAAAAAAAAACACGTATTCAGCAACTACACCATTTATCCATCACATTGATTGTTTTCAGACTGCTTTCACTGTTTAGTTTCGCAGAGGAAGGACAAGGTATTTTCTTCCTGGAGTTTTCAGTTCATCGGTAAAAACTACAAGTCCCAATACTCCTCACCTCAAAAACATGGTGGACCACAGCGAACAACTGAGCAAAGGAAAAAGTCTGAAAGAAAGTTTTGTGCTTAAATTATGCAGCGATTTCAATATTAATACGCTAATAACTTCTACAACTGCTACATCTGATTCTTAAAGCTTATGTTACATCACTTTATTTTTCTTCTGTACTGGGGGCTGCTTGGTTACATTAATTATGCTTCGCTGCAAAGCAACATAGCCATTCAGTAATCACTACATGCGTCTGTCTGTCTGTTACCAGCTTTTCAACCCACCCAGTCAAAATCAAGTGGAACTAAAAGCCTATATATCGCCATATTTTATCTAATTTTTATTCAGCAAAATTTCGCCTTTGTCTTCAAAACAAACACAAATTTAAACTCACCTTTACTCTCAATGGAGCTGGGGAAAAAAGGTATTGCAATAACTATGGTGGGCCAGTAGAGGTGGCAGTGCACCTTTTTTACAGCCCCCCCCCCCCACCCATGCCACAGGCACCAAGGCATCAGCACCTTGATCCTTTCATTAACCATTTGTGACTTTTTCTTGTAAACTTGCACCCTTTTTCTTGGAAATTTGCAACTTTTTATCACAAATTTGCACCTTTTTTCTCATACATCTAAAACTTTTTTTCATAAATTTGCAACTTTTTTCCTCATAAATTTGCAACTTTTCCTTGTAAATTTGCAACTTTTCCTCATAAATTTGCAACTTTTTTCTCATAAATTTGCAACTTTTTTCTTGTAATTTGCAACTTTTTTCTCATAAATTTGCAACTTTGTTCTTGTAAATTTGCCACTTTTTTCTCATAAATTTGCAACTTTTTTCTTGTAAATTTACAACTTTTTCCCTCATAAATTTGCAACTTTTTCGAGTAAATTTGCAACTTTTTTCTCGTAAATTTGCAACTTTTTTCTCGTAAATTTACACCTTTTGTCTCATAAATTTATAACTTTTTTGTAAATTTGCACATTTTTTCTCATAAATTTGCAGCTTTTTCTGGTAAATTTGCACCTTTTTACTTGTAAATTTACATCTTTTTTCTCATAAATTTGCGACTTTTGTCTCATGATTTAGTTTTTTTAAATTTTTTAACAGAAATCTGATTTTTTTCTTCTAAATTTGTATATATTTTACATAAATTCTCAACTTTTTTCATCATAAATGTGCAACTTTTTCTTGTAAATTTAGTTTAGTTTATTGGTTTATTTGTCAGGGACCATGTAGAGGAAAAACCTTAAACACAGGGTAAAGATGCTCTGTACCAGATTATAGTGTTCTCACTCATTTCCATCTGTAGTCCCTGGGGCAGGCAGGAAGATATTAAAAGAAAAACGGCACATATAGAAAACAATTCAGGTCGGGTTTCAGAGACAGCGCACATAAAAACAATGAGTGTGAGAATTTGCGTGCCCCTGGTGGCAGAGCGTGGCACTGCACCTGTCTTCTCACTCTGACATGATCACCTGCATTGGGGATTTGTACTGAATTGTACTGATTTGCCAGTCTCAAAAGGTGGCAGACATTCGTTGGAGGACTCAGTGGATGACACGTAATACGCCAAAGAAGAAGATCTCCTCATTTCCTTTTCTTGTTTTTAGCATTTAGCCCAGAAAGCTAATATGGCCACGATCGGTCACAGTCACTTTTTCGGCTTTGTGCGCGGAAAATAGCCGTGGGATACAAGCGAAATTTATGTGGGGTAATCAAGATTTTGTAGATGTGGTACAGACTTTAAATGACTGACAGAACGCAAAGTATGGACCATGATGGGTGAAAACGCAGTGACCACGCCAGCCAGCCAGCCCCCATTTGTCAACAGTATGTGACATTTCTGTTTTGTTTTTTTTTAAATGTATTGATTTCTTGTTCATATACTTTGAAGTTAAGATGATGAGGTACCTCTGTACAAAAAATGGAGTCAAAAGACTGAACCATTCTTTGTGTAAATACGTCCAAAGTCCAGTTTTGTCTGAGTGATGGAATTTAAAGAGGTGCTGCGACATTATACAAATTAGATGCATACATTTATTCCTATCTGAAACTTTGGATCAAATTTTACATCTTTCTAATCGACAGTAAGCCATTATCTCTTACCACTTTCAAGTTATAGCCTTGGAAATCTGAATTATTTTATTGACAAAAAATATTTACCACTCTTGACCACTAGGGGTTATGCCGCAATTCGGCGACAGACATACACAAAGAGTTAAGGGGTAGAGTCAATGCTGGCAGGCTTGATTACTTAACCCTTTGACATCCTTGATCGCATAAACAGATAGCGCCCCCACTGCCTATGGTGCAGTGCTGTGCCTGTCATGTGACGTGGCCAAAAACTCCCCAGTTGTACTAAGAATTCCACCTCACAAGGTGGCAGACACGTATAACTTACTGCTTTTGCCTTGGAGGACTAATGGCAGACATAGAACCATCCAAAATCCTCACTTCTGGACACCAGAGAAGAAGACATTTTTAGACAAGCAAATGATATACTCGCTCGCAAGACGGAGGAGGCATTCGCTCCCAAACTTGCCAACTATGATTCTAAAAATAGATTATTTGGCTTATGAAGGTAAATATTAACATGTTGTTATAACAGAGGCTGCTATCGCCCCCAGCGCCATGTGACTGCACAGAACAATCGCGCCAGTTCTGTGTCGTCATATAAGATAAACTGCAGTGGAATAAAAGCAAAATTGAGGTGGATAATCATAAACATGTCTGGATGTGGGAGAGAAAGCGCAAATGACTGACAGAAGGCAAAATAATGACCAGGATGGATGAAAATGGATGAAGTGAGATGCCTGGCCAGCGGTAAGTGATGAATTTGTTTGTTTACATTGTAACTGATTTTCTGGTTCATATACTTTAAAGATAAGATGCCAAAATGCCCAAAACAACAAACGGTGACAAAAACAAAACCATCCTTTGTGTAAATATGTCCAAAGTCCGCTTTTGACTGAAAGTTATGTAATTTGATATGGCTGTTGTGGCATTATGCAAATTAGATGCATAAATTTACTCCTATCTCACACTTTGGATCATATTCTACATCTTTCTAACGGACAGTAAGCCATTACCTCTTACCACTTTCAAGTTATAGCTTTGGAAATCTCTGACATCTGAACTGAATACTTTTTTGAAAACACCTTGACCACTAGGGGCTGACGGCGTAGCGGAGCGCCATAGGCAGTCAAACAGTTAAAATCCATTTTTCAGTCTCTGTGGAAAAGTCTCTGTAATTTGTTCTTGTCTTCAGAGCAGTGGGGAGCTTGTTCCATTCCGTTATAGCTTTTTATGAGAATGCTGATTGTCCAAGAGTGCGGCTCATCTGTTTTATGTGCTTTTTAAAGCTGAGCATGGGATCTAATATGATGCCCAAATACTTAAACTCTGTTACATTTTCTATATTTGCTCCATTTACAGTTATAGTCAGATAGTGCGTATGATTTTGTTTGTTGGTGAAGTACATGGTAGCTGTTTTCCCTACGTTCAGAGTGAAGCATGATTGATTAAGCCATTTTGACACTTTCTCCATTGCTATCATTAACCTGTCAGCCACTTGTTTGGCATTTTCCAATGTTCATTCTCTATGGCCCTCCCTGTCGCATGGGACGATTGTGATGACGTCGGTCTCTTCTTTCTTCACACATGTGGAGGTACCTCTCCGCTGAGTTGTTTCTGCCTGTGATAAGGTGACTATGTCAGATAGATCAATCCATGGCTGTAGTTTCCCAGGTGGTAATGTCTATGCCAATGTCCCGTAGGTCACGTTTCTGCACATCTTTGTAACGGAGTCAGGGTCGACCACGTTTTCTGGGAGCATTTACTGTACTAGTTCCCCATAAAAAATAGTTTTGGGGAGACATTATTCCTTCATCCTCACAACATGACCAGCCCATGTTAGTCTACGATTGCGTAGCAAAGTGTACAGGTCCGAGGACTCTGTTAACCTCTTGCACTCCGTTGTACCGCGGGCGGGCAAGTCTCTGCGTCCCAGAGCGCACGAGGGCGCTCTCATGCGCCCTCGTGCGCTCTAGGACGCACGATGGAGCTGCAAGCGCGCACTGAAAATAAAAGCTGCATTTCCGTTCTTCCACTGCAGACACAGCCGCGAACAGATTAGATCATCTGATTGACCTCTCATTCGACTAATAAGAGCCTTGAATTGGGTTTCTGAAACCTTGAAGAACCAATGACTGAAAACCTAGCAAGAAGGACCCGCCTACCAACGCTGTGAATGCAGCGAGCCAATTAAAGCACAGAAGTTCACGAGCTTTTTTGTGTAAGGCTGGGTGAAGAGAGACTGACTGCTGCAGCAGATGAAAAAAAGGACCCGCAGGAAGAACCCCACAAACCCAGCAGCACGGAGACCACCCACAAGTGCGACCTGTGTGACAGCGACTGCCATTCGCGCATCGGCATGTGCGGCCACAGGCGGTGCTTTTTTGGTTTTTGTCCCAGCAGAGTAGACGTTACGATTCTCATCCATGGTCATCATAGACCGACGGAGGCCGACAACGAAGGCTGAGTGACACACACGCGTTCGCCAGTCTATTTTTAATTACTACTGTTATTTGTTTTGAAAAATCGTTCGTCAAAAACCGCAATCATGGAAGCGCAAAACCGCAATAATGGAATTATGTTTTGATCGGGTCGCGAGACCAGCGTCGCGTTCGTCTGACAATGAGGAAGAAGTTCGCCAGCTCCGCTTCTGCTGTGAAGAGGTAAGTGTTCTAAGCTAAATTATTCTTTATCCCTGAAAACTGTAATCAAAATGACTTTTGACCGATCGGTAAATTACAGCTGTGCGTCATCGCTGCATGACGGACCGTGGCGGAACGGGCGATGTCCGTCCTCTGTAGCGAGGGGGGGGGGGGACAACCCCCCCCACACACACACACACAGCCCTAAGTGTCACCTTTCATTAGAGCCCAAGATGAAGCTTCTATATTGAGTCATTCAAAAGTTACAGACGTTTTTCCAAACTGTGCCATTTGGCACAATTTGGCACAGTTCAAAAACGCCTGGGAACTACCTGAGGAAAAAGCTGTGCAATATATTCATTTTTTGTGGTATTGTTACAAAATTTGGACCTCAGCTGGATAACACTTGGTTCTACATTTCTGTTGCATTTTCCAGCCCGGATCTGAAGCTGTGTGTTATTTGCAAGCATTTGTATCCGAAAAAACACCCAGGCCAAATTTATTTTCTTCAAGTTCACTATGTTTAGATGACTGTAACTCAGTGGCCGGAGCACTTAGAGAGATTATGACTGTTTTGTCAAAAAATTCAAAGTGTTTTCTTTTAAATGAGACCAACCCCATGAAGATGCTGCAAAGGGTTGAAGAACAGCTTTCGATTTACTTTGGGCACGTTATTTTTTGGCGTTTTTAGGGAAATTGACCGGAGTGCAAGGGGTTAACTAAAGGACAATACTGTTGGGCATATAGTCAGACCAGGAGAGTCCGAGTAATGAACGCAGACAGCATAGGTGGAATGAATTTAGTCGGTGTTCTTATCTCCTGTACGTAGACCAACTTTCACTGCCATACAAAAGAGTATTGAGAACACAGGCAGAGTAGACTTTCACTTTTGTCTTAATAGACAGGTGCCAATTGTTCCAAACTCTGTCCTTCAGCCAGCCAAAGGATGTTGCAACTTTGCCAATTCAGATGTTTACTTCTGTGTCAAGGGAGTTATCAGATGTTACTGTAGATCCCAGGTATGTGAACAGGCCTACAACAGATAAATTTATCCCATAGATGGTGATAGAAGGGATAGTGTATGTGTTTTGCATCAGAATTATAGTTTTTGGTAGGCTTATACAGTGGGGCAAAAAAGTATTTAGTCAGCCACCAATTGTGCAAGTTCTCCCACTTAAAAGATGAGAGAGGTCTCCAATTTTCATCATAGGTATACCTCAACTATGAGACAAAAGGAGAAAAAAAAATCCAGAAAATCACATTAAAGGATTTTTAATGAATTAATTGGTAAATTCCTCTGTAAAATAAGTATTTGGTCACCTACAAACAAGCAAGATTTCTGGCTCTCACAGACCTGTAACTTCTTCTTTAAGAGGCTCCTCTGTCCTCCACTCGTTACCTGTATTAATGGCACCTGTTTGAACTTGTTATCAGTATAAAAGACACCTGTCCACAACCTCAAACAGTCAGACTCCAAACTCCACTATGGCCAAGACCAAAGAGCTGTCAAGGGACACCAGAAACAAAATTGTAGACCTGCACCAGGCTGGGAAGACTGAATCTGCAATAGGTAAGCAGCTTGGTGTGAAGAAATCAACTGTGGGAGCAATTAATAGAAAATGGAAGACATACAAGACCACTGATAATCTCCCTTGACCTGGGGCTCCACGCAAGATCTCACCCCGTGGGGTCAAAATTATCACGAGAACGGTGAGCAAAAATCCCAGAACCACATGGGGGGACCTAGTGAATGACCTGCAGAGAGCTGGGACCAAAGTAACAAAGGCTACATCAGAAACACACTACGCCGCCAGGGACTCAAATCCTGCAGTGCCAAACGTGTCCCCCTGCTTAAGCCAGTACATGTCCAGGCCCGTCTGAAGTTTGCTAGAGAGCATTTGGATGATCCAGAAGAGGATTGGGAGAGTGTCATATGGTCAGATGAAACCAAAATAGAACTTTTTGGTAAAAACTCAACTTGTCGTGTTTGGAGAAGAAAGAACACCATACCTACTGTGAAGCATGGGGGTGGAAATATCATACTTTGGGGCTGTTTTTCTGCAAAGGGACCAGGACGACTGATCTGTGTAAAGGAAAGAATGAATGGGGCCATGTATCGTGAGATTTTGAGTGAAAACCTCCTTCCACCAGCAAGGGCACTGAAGATGAACCGTGGCTGGGTCTTTCAGCATGACAATGATCCCAAACACACCGCCCGGGCAATGGCTTCGTAAGAAGCATTTCAAAGTCCTGGAGTGGCCTAGCCAGTCTCCAGATCTCAACCCCATAGAAAATCTTTTGAGGGAGTTGAAAGTCTGTGTTGCCCACCGACAGCCCCAAAACATCACTGCTCTAGAGGAGATCTGCATGGAGGAATGGGCCAAAATACCAGCAACAGTGTGTGAAAACCTTGTGAAAACTTACAGAAAACGTTTGACCTCTGTCACTGCCAACAAAGGGTATATGACAAAGTATTGAGATGAACTTTTGTTATTGACCAAATACTTATTTTACCAAGGAATTTACCAATTAATTCATTAAAAATCCTTTAATGTGATTTTCTGGATTTTTTTTCCCTCATTTTGTCTCTCATAGTTGAGGTATACCTATGATGAAAATTGGAGACCTCTCTCATCTTTTAAGTGGGAGAACTTGCACAATTGGTGGCTGACTAAATACTTTTTTACCCCACTGTATGGAGGTCAAACTCGCAACAGGCTGCTGTAAATGAAATGCACATGTTTTGGAGATCAGATTCTGTGTGAGCAACAAAAGCTACATCATTCGCATAAACTCTGACCAGGACATAACTGACTTTAGTTTTTGCTAGAAGTCTTGCTAGATTGTAGAGTTTTCCAGATCTGCTGACATAATCAAAGGCCTTTGTTAGATCTATGAAAACTATAAGTAGAGGCCTGTTTTGCTCCATGCACTTTTCCTGCAGTTGATGGAGGCAGAACTCCATGTCAATAGTAGAGCGTGTGGGACAAAATCCACACTGACTCTCAGGTGATATTCTGTTTGCAATCACTTGCAGGCGAGCTAACACAATACGGGCAAGCGATTTCCCATCTGTGCTAAGAAGAGAGATGCCACGATAGTTATTGCAGTCTTGGCGACCTCCTTTATTTTTGTACAGGGTTATGATGGTAGCATCCTTCAGATTTTGTGGGATGCAATAATTTTCCCAGCAGGAATTCATGAATTTCAGCAATGATGGTGACAGCACATCTTCTGTACATTTGAGAAGCTCGGGGGCAATGCCGTCAGCCCCTGGAGATTTATTGTTGTGAAGTGCTTTAATGGCAATGGATACCTCAAGCGATGTAATTGGGGCATCAAGCTCTTCCAGCACGGGTAGTGTAGGCGCAACTTCACAGATGGCAGTTTCATTGGCAACAACTTCTGAGGTGTAAAGGGAGTTGAAGTGCTCGACCCAACGGTTCAGTTGGGCATTAATGTCAGTAAGGACGGTGTTGTCTGTGGCATGCAGAGGTGCAGTTTTTTTTCACTGGTGGACCCAGGGCTTCTTTGACACCTTCATACATTGCACGGATGTTACCGGTGTCTTCACTAGTCTGTATTTGCGTTGACAGGTTGAGCCAGTATGACTCAATGCAACCACAAATGTGTTGCATTGGTGTGTGTGTTGCATTTGGCAACTTGGAGAGCATTGGATGTTGCATTGCACTTGTTGAAAAAAAAATTTGACCGTGCTGAGCGTTTATTCTCTCGGCGCCACACGAGTAGGCTGCCTTTTGCAACAGCGGCTCGATTCCGAGTCTTTTTCCCTTCCTCTCTCTTTTGATCCGTCTTTTTTTTTCACCCCACTTATATCACGGACACACAGATCGTCCTAAATGTCTCCTGAGCCGGTGGACGGAGCCACTGTTTATAGCAGGATACGATACAGCAGAGAACAGCTGCTAGCATTCAACTGCCACCCGGTCCCATTGGAAAAACTCGACATACCGAGAGAACTGAGGCGAAAACGCCGCGGCTGCCGGGCTGGAGTAAGGCGGAGGACAAAAAATATAAGGTACAGACCCTCCCTTCCATCTGTTGTCATGGGAAATGTACGGTCGATACTGGGAAAGTTAGATGAGCTAGCGGCTATCTCCCGTTATGATAGCACATACCGGGAGTGCTCTCTCCGTTTGTTTACTGAGACGTGGCTAACTGAACTAGCAGCAGATGCTAACATTGAGCTGGAGGGTTTTCACATGATACGAGCTGACCGAACACCAGACAGTGGCAAGGCTAGGGGCGGTGGAGTGATAATGTATGTTAACAACAACTGGTGCAGACCGGGACATATCACTGTTAAACAACGACACTGCAGCAAAGACATTGAGTTGCTAGCTGTTAGCATGAGGCCTACATATCTCCCGAGAGAACACTCACACGTGATCTGCATTGTTGTTTATGCAAATCCGACGGCGAACGCTGGGACAGCACGTGACGTCATCCATTCAGTAACCAGCAGGCTGCAGACAGAACACCCAGATGCTCTTCTCCTCATCTCAGGCGATTTCAACCATGTTTCACTGTCTCCCATTCTACCCACGTTCACCCAGTATGTCACATGCCACACTAGAGACAATAAAACACTGGATTTATTCTACGCAAACACTAAGGAGGCGTACACCTCATCACAACTCCCCCCACTCGGGAGATCGGATCACAACTTGGTTCATCTCCGGCCGGTGTACAAACCCCTAGTGCACAGACAACCTCCGGCCATGCACACTGTGGAGTTATGGTCTGAGGAGACAATGGACACCCTAAAGGGCTGTTTTGAAGCCACCGCCTGGAAGCAGCTCTGCGATCCACATGGTGAGGACATCGATGGCCTCATTCACACCTTCACGGGCTACCTCAGCTTCTGTGTGGACAAATCCGTTCCCACCAAGACCATACGGCGTCACTCAAACAACAAACCCTGGATCAACCCTGAGATAAAAACACTTCTGAGAGAGAAGAAGAGGATCTTCAGGTCAGGGAACAGGGAGATGCTGAAGTCCGTACAGAGGGAGCTGAGGAGAAAGATCAGAGAAGGCAAGGACAGCTTCAGGAAGAAGATGGAGGACAAGCTGCAACAGAGCGACATCAGCGGGGTCTGGAGAAACCTCAAAACCATCTTGGGGCTCCAGAATACCTCCCCCCAGGCCACAGGGGGCAGGGAGTGGGCGAACAACCTGAATCTGTTTTTCAATAGATTTGACCAACCGCCCTCCCCCCTGACTGCACAACAACCACTGCTGCCTCTAAAGAAATCAAGTCCTGCTGCCCACTCCCTACTCCACCAACACCCCCCCACTCCCAACACACAGCCCCCCATCCTGACCCTGACCAGGACCCAGGTGAGGACGGAGCTGAGGAAGATCAAGGCGAGGAAGGCGCCGGGACCGGACGGCATCAGCGCAAAGCTCCTCAAGTCCTGTGCAGACCAGCTGTGTGGGATTGTGACGTATATCTTCAACATGAGCCTGAAACTGGGGAGGGTACCACAGCTGTGGAAAACATCTTGTGTGGTACCTGTACCAAAAACTTCCCACCCCAAAGACCTGAACAGCTACAGACCGGTGGCCTTGACGTCCCACTTGATGAAGACCCTGGAGAGACTGCTCCTTGCTCACCTCCGCCCCCTGGTGGAACCAGCGATGGATCCACTCCAGTTCGCCTACCAGCATGGCATTGGGGTGGAGGATGCGGTGATCTTCCTCCTTCACCGTTCTCTGTCCCACCTGGAGAAGCCCGGGAATATGGTGAGGATCATGTTCTTTGACTTCTCCAGTGCTTTCAACACCATCCAACCGATGATCCTGAAGGACAAGCTGCTGCGCGCAGGGGTGGACCAGCACCTGTCATCATGGATCCTGGACTACCTCACGAACCGGCCTCAGTTTGTGAGAACCCGGGACTGTGTGTCCGACACGATCATCAGTAGCACGGGGGCCCCCCAGGGAACGGTGCTGGCTCCCTTCCTGTTCACTCTTTATACTGCGGACTTCTCACACAACACAACACACTGCCATCTACAGAAGTTCTCTGATGACTCTGCGATCGTTGGCCTCATCTCCAATGGAGATGAAGCTGAGTACAGAGGGCTTATCCAGGACTTCGTGGACTGGTGCCATCGGAACTGGCTCCAGATCAACGCGAGGAAAACTAAGGAGCTGGTGGTGGACTGCCGCAGGCATGGGCAGCCCCTCACAGTACCAGTAAATATACAGGGAACAGACATCGAGATGGTGACATCCTATAAGTACCTGGGTATTCATCTGAACAATAAACTAGACTGGTCACACAATACTGATGCACTCTACAAGAAGGGACAGCGCAGGCTGTTCCTGCTGAGGAGACTCAGGTCTTTTGGTGTACAAGGGGCGCTGCTGAAGTCATTCTATGACACGGTGGTGGCATCAGCCATCACTTTTGGAGTGGTCTGCTGGGGCAGTGGCATTACTGCAGCCGATAGGAAGAGACTGAACAAACTGATTAAGAAAGCTAGCTCTGTCCTGGGGCAGCGCCTTGATCCGATGGAGGAGATAGGAGAGAGAAGGACGGTGGCTAAACTGTCATCTCTGTTGGAGTCCGAGTTCCACCCTATGCAGGACATACTGAATGCACTGAGGAGCTCATTTAGCAGCAGACTACATCATCCCAGGTGCACAACCGAGAGGTTTCGTAGGTCCTTCCTACCAACGGCTGTCAGACTGTACAACCTAAGCAGGGCTGCTCGCAGAGATAGCAAAAAGACGTAACAAACTAATAGTTTTTTGAATGCAAAAGATGCAATAGACTTACACAATGGTCCCCTCCGGCATACAACTAGGAACATACCGGTCGCTATGGAGGGTGAGAATATGTATGGGCACATAATCATACCATGTAGGATAACTAAGTAGACGGTTATGCTGTTTCATTCCATCTAGCAACAATGCTCTGCACTGTGTGTGTTTATATATTTACATATTTATTCCATCTAGCTACAATGCTCAGCACTGGGTGTGTTTATATATTTATATATCTACATATTATTCCATCTAGCTACATTGCTCCGCACTGTGTGTGTTTATATACTTGCATATTTATTCCACCTAGCTGCAATGCTCCGTACTGTGGGTGTTTATATATTTACATATTTATTCCATCTAGCTACAATGCTCTGCACTGTGTGTTCATATATTCATATATTTATTCCATCCAGCTACAATGCTCTGCACTGTGTGTCTGTGTGTGTGTATATACGTATATACAGTATATATTTTATAGTAATACGTACATATGTATATTAGCTGCTCTTGCTTGCTTGTTTTTTCTTGCCTTCTGATTGTTGCTCTGAGTGTTGCTATCCCTGTGCTGTTGCAATCCTGGAATTTCCCCGTTGTGGGACTAATAAAGGCTTATCTTATCTTATCTTATCTTATTATGTTGAGGAGTGGGACAATGGTTTCCACGTTTTCATTGAACCAGTCAGGTTGTCGGGACTTGCGTGAGCCAAAGGCTTCAAAAGCTGAGGTAGTGATACTGTCAAAAAGGTTATTCCACAGCTGTTCAGTTTCAGTGATTGCAGTGTCATAGGCAGTCAGATTTGAATCGAGAAGATCTCGGTAATGAAGTACTGAGATTCACTGTTTGGTTGCAGCTATATTAATGACACATTTTGGTTTGGCCTGGCATGGTGGATTCTTTTTGCTTGAAGCTTCAACTTGCATCTGATGATAGCATAATTATATCCAGAACATACATGAGTACTGCAGTCTGCTGAGCGTAGGCTCCTCCAGTCCAGCACAGTTGAGAGTCGCCGTCTGCGCACAAGTATGTGATCAAGCTGACGCCATCTGCGTGAGCGAGGGTGTATCCAAGTGACTTTAGACTTTGTTGTACCTTGGAAGAATGTATTTGGAAAGCAAAGATGGTATGTGGCACAGAATTCCAAGAGAAATTGTCCATTTGCATTCATGCTGTCAATTCTGTAGGGGCCTAAACATCAGGCCAGGCTAGGTGATCTTTTCCTATATGAGCGCTGAAGTCTCCCAGAATCAGTAGCTCCTCTGGGTGAGCAATTTTGTTGACCTCTTCAGACAGGAGCTGGTAAAATCTGTCTTTGTCTTCTACATCAGAGTTGAGTGTTGGTGCGTAGCACAAGAAAAGCCAAATGTTACTACTTGACAAATGAAGGCAAAGAAGCATGAGACGGGCGGATTTGCTGACAGGCTGGTGAATCGGGCATTGGTTTGCTTGCTACCGGATAACCATGAAAACTGGTACTACCTGTCTCATGGGTCGGGGCGTTGGCGACTCAACCAGCAACCCCGCCCTTCTGAGGGCATGGAGGGTGAAACTGGGCATCCTGGCAGAACTAAAAACAATATCTGTCGAAAGGTCTGTGGTGGACTATTGCATCGTGACATGCACTACACAAAGAGCAAGGATAAACAAACCTATCATCTGGTCAGTCACTGCAACAGATACTGGAGTCAATTTGTCTTGGCCTGTCCTTGCCACTGATAATACCTCTATCTTCCAAGAATGTGCCGCTAGACCAGCAAAAGCTAGTGGCACTCAAATACTTTGCAAGCAGTTTCATGAAATGGTCAGTCAGAGAGCAACTCATACTGGCTCGGACGTCGCTCGGGTTAACAAGGTCAGGAGTTCCTGGCAGCTGAAGGCAAAGGACAGAGCTGCGTAGAGGAATCTGATCAGACCTAAATGAAACAGTCATTGTTGCCCCCGACAGACTGCTATGATGATGATGATGATGATGGTGAATTTGAGACAGCAAACTATTGCGGACTGTGAAGCCAACTCCATGGTGTGGTCTATCGCCTTCTGGGTGCCCAGACCAGAAGAAAGTATAGCTGGCTTCACAGATGGATCCGATGCCAGTGGCCCAGGTTTCACTTCAGGCAGCAATGTCCATGTTCAATCTGTGCAATTCCAAGTCAATGATGACAGTTTTGCGTAATCTATACAGGTCATCAGTTGTACCAAGAAAACGAACATTCCAGCTTGCGCAGATAAGTGAGGCAGTAGCATGATGATGACCGGACCGTGCCTGCCTAGAACAATGGTCCTGACAAGCAGAGGCAGTGCCAGCAAGGGGCTAGAATTCCCAGTTTGCTAGTAACGAAGAACTAACATTTTGTGAATTCATGGTGAGAATTAAAGACGTCAAAAACGCCAAGGCAGATGTTAGTGGTTGAGTGCTTGCCCAG
Source organism: Pholidichthys leucotaenia (assembly GCA_020510985.1). Taxonomy (NCBI): domain Eukaryota; kingdom Metazoa; phylum Chordata; class Actinopteri; order Cichliformes; family Pholidichthyidae; genus Pholidichthys; species Pholidichthys leucotaenia. The sequence continues at coordinate 211,869,243 of CM035842.1, forward strand.
AACAAACATCCACCTCTGGGCCCTCCTGAGGTCTGGATCCAGTGGAGTGCAGAGCACGATGACGGGAGCATCATAGGGCTGCCCCGCAGTAGCAACTCACTTGCCTAATCTCTGCCGACCACTGAACACCAATATTGGGGTCTGTCCATCCGTCCGTCCATTCATAAGGTTACTGGTTAAATCTTTATTGTATGTGATGCTAGAATTTGTTTTTTCTGTTTATCCAGGCCATCCAACCATCCATCTTCTACCACTTATCCAGGGGTTTGGGTGGCAGGGGCAGCAGTCCAACCAGGTTGCCACCCGGTTCACATCGCCCCATGATGCCCATGATCCCTCCTGCAGGTGGTGACTTCACTAGATGGTGGGCCCATGTGACTCCTTTTGGTACACTGGATCCTTGATGTAACGTTTTCATGGACCGCTTATTGTCAAGTTTCCCAAAATGCCCAGTAGTTCTAGAAAAAAAAAAGCAAATTGAACGCATTTATGAGGACTGCTTGTTAAAGGTTTCCCCTGACTCATTCCCCATGGACTGAGAGGAACCAAACTTGTCACAGTTATCAGTCTTTCTCTACATAGGAACCACCAGGGCTCACACACTTCTCCCATCGCTTTATGCAGCTGTGGAGACCTCACCTGTACAAGTCTGCAGGCTGAGTCAGAAGCCATGACTTGACCTCAGAAAATTCAAATAGCTTTATTTATCTGTTAGGAACTTCAATTGCACATGAGCATCAGACAATCCGAGACACCCATTTAACTAAACATCACACCCACATAGCAAATCAGCGTTTCATATTCTTGGAAGTTCTTGACCTTCAAAAATGACTTGATGGTTGGAAAAAGGTGGAAGTCAGATGGTGTGAGGTCAGGAAGGATTTCATAGCTGCAGGACCGTGCTTCAGTCTGGGCAACATGCAAGTTAAGGGATAAGGGCCTATACTTATATAGTGCTTTTTTTTTTCTTTTTTTTTTAGTTTCAAAGACCACTTAAAGTGCTTCACTAGTACTAACCCTCTATTCTAAGGACCTGTAGGAGACAGATACCCAGGAACAATTTGGAATGCCCTATTAACCTAACATGCATGTCTTTGGATTGTGGAAAGAAACCGGAGCATCCGGTGTAAACTCACACAGCACAGGGAGAACATGGAAACTCCACACAGAAAGGCTCCTACCCCTGTCAGCCTGGGGATTCAAACCTGGAACTTTCTAGCTGTTAGGCAGTAATTCTAACCACTGCACCACTCTGGGGTGTTGTCTTGCAGGGGGCGGACACCTTTAGTCAGTATGCCACGTCTCTTGGTTCTGATGGTCTTCTGCAATTTCTGCAGCAGTGAAGTGTAGTAAGTCCCGGTAAATGTGGTATACTTTGCCAGGAAATCCATCATCAATACTCCATGCTGGTCACAAAGTAACATGAGCATGACTTTGCCTGCTGAGAGATGGACACATCTTCTTCAGAGGTGGTGAATTATAATCAGTAGAGCCCAGTAGAATTATTTCTACTGGGCTTTAGTCTCTGGATCATAATGAAGGACCCATGACTGGCCCTGCATGAAGAACTCCTCCTGGTTTTTTTGGCACATGACCAAAAGAGTCTGAAAGCACACGGCTTGTTCCTGCTTCTGGAGTGGTATGACTAACCCGGGACTCAATCATGCAGACAACTTCCACATGTGCAGATGGTCATGGATGATTTTTTTCCACAGACCTCATACTGATCTGGACATCTTGGGCTAGGTGGTGATCCTCCAAAATGGTGGCCTCCACTTGTCGAATGGTGTCTTCATCAGTGGTGCACTTGAACTGTAGATTCCAGTCCTTGACTACATCACACGATGGGTCATCCTCTCCAAAAGTCTCTTTCCTCTCATGAACGTCTCCAGTGGTGTGCAGCTTCTTAAATACAGGAACCTGATGACTGCTCTGCATTCAACTGGCTCCATCATCACACCTTACTCCACCTTTGCTCCCGTAGAAGAGAAACTCTGAGGAGGTCAGAGCTGCAGATTATCACCTGACCTATAGAGATCTGGATTATTATACATGTGACATCTGAGCCTCCTACAATAACAGGGTGGGTCAGGGGAAATCTTTAATGAGCAGCCCTCGTGTTCCAGGCCTGTTAAAACTCTTGCCTACAGAGACGAAACAATGATTCATTATCATATCTTAATCTGTTTTGTAATTGGTATGTTTGAATGCAAATCACGCCACACTTAATGAAGAACAGAAGTGTTCCACCTTACCTAATGACTTCAAGGCTTGGGGATCATGTGACCTGGGCGGACGTTAAACAGTGAATCACTGCTGGAGCTGAAGATTATCAGATGGAACAAAAACTCACAAACTCCCCTAAAAATAATCTGATGCAGCTCCTCTCTATCATTACAGCACAGGGAGGAGCACACGAAACCACACCACCCCCCATCCCGAGTTCACAATGGCTGAACAACTTTCTGGAGCATTAAAACAGCCTCTGGGAGGACTGGAGTCAGGAGTGGAGAGGACAGAAAAGTGCTTACTGTGCACACATCACCACTAAACTGCAACATGCAGACCCCCGTCAGCTCCTCAGCAGTAATAACGGCATTTTAAAGAAATTACCGTCCTCTGCTCCAATTATGTCAAAACCCCCGACAATGTGTTTTAGTTAACCCTGGAGTGAAGCTGTGCTGAGAGCGGATGAGGTGGCAGGAAATGGGAACCATCAGGCTGCCAGAGAGGATTACAGTGACGGAGACACCTGGCTGCTCCGCAGGGCCGCGGCGGCACTCTCACATCAGTCGGCCACTCCGTCATGTACGCTGCCATTTCACAGGTGACATAAAGCAAGAATAAGTATGTGAAAGCCCACTGCAGACAAAGCTGAGTGAATTCTAACTCACCGTGGAAGAGGGAAGAGGGCATTTTTTTAACTTGCATGAGTGCTGAGGCGGTCTAGGGGCACAGACCGCCTCCAGCTGAATTTTAATGTCAGCATGCCAATGTGGGCACCATGTTTTATGGATGAACTGCAATGCCGCACACAAGCCGTGTTTTACAGCACAGGCTCAAGGCCACGCAAGTATCGGCAAATGACATAAAAACGTCAGTCTGTTTGATAAATAGTCAAAATTCAGTTGGATATATGGAACCAGTTCATATTTTGCCAGATGAGGGGTCTGCAACCTGCAGCTCTGGGGCCACATGTGGCTCTCCGAGGCCTCTGGAAAAAAAACATCATTGCACATTAATGAGAAAAATGTCCTAAAATGCAGAAAATGAGAAAACTTAAATATTTAAGCAAAAAAATCTCACAAATTTAGGGACAAATCTTGCAATTTTCTGAGGAAAATACACCCCTATACATCCTGATCAACAAACTGCACCTCCTCCAGATCCCCCCACCTGCTCCTGGATAAAAAAAAACTTTCTCACCAACCACCCACAGACTCGGCCCCACCACTCCTCCACACTGTCTCTCAGCACTGGCTCCCCCCAGGGCTGTGTGCTAAGCCCTCTACTGTGCTGCCTGTACACCTTTGACTGTATTCCAACCCATTCAACCACCATCATTGTGAAGCACACGGACGACACCACCTTGGTTGGGCTCATCACCGATGACGATGAGAAGGCATACGGGGTGGAGGTAGAGAATCTGCTGCTGTGGTGCCAAGCAAACAACCTGAAACTGAATGTCCAAAAAACCAAAGAACTCATACTGGACTTCAGAAAGAACAGACAGGACCACCGCTTCCTCCTCAGAAATGGCGACCGCGTGGAGAAAATCCCTGCCTTCAGGTTCCTGGACACCCACATCTCCTCTGACCTCTCCTGGACTGTCGACACCAAGGCCCTGGTGAAGAAAGTCCAGCAGCAGCTGCACTTCCTCCATGTCCTGAGGAAGAACAACCTGGACCAGAAGCTGCTGCTGGCCTTCTATTGCTGCTCAGTGGAGAGCGTGCTCACCTACTGTCTGGGTGTGTGGTACGCCAGCTCCACGACCGAAAACAGGAAGACAGTGTGCAGAGGGTCATCAACACTGCCCCAAAAATTATCGGCAGCCCTCTGCCCTCCCTGGAGGACATCTCTAGATCCTCCTTTCTCAAAAGGATCAGGACTATCACAGGAGATCCCTCACATCCTGCTCACCACCTGTTTGACCTGCTTCCCTCTGGGCGATGGTTCAGATCTATCAGGTACCACACCTCCAGACTGACAAACAGTTTTTCCCCCTGGGCAATCCGGACTGCAAGGAGTTAGAGGCCCCACCCCCTCCCTCTGAACGCTCATATGCACAGAACTGAGGACCTTTTAATTATCACTGTACTTCAGCTGTCTTTGCACTCCTCACTTTCATGGATATTGACCCATCAGTGAAACCACTACTGGACCTGTGTATATTTTTCCATAATCCTTAGCCATTGTGTTTAATTGTGTGCTCTGTAACCGTGTTCTATCTCATCCTTCTCTCTTTACCTCACAGTAGCCTGGTGGAGTACCCACAATTTGGTTGTCCTGTACAACTGTACAATGACAATAAAGCCTATTCTATTCTATCCAAGTATGCCACAATTTAGGTACAGAAAACTGTTCTCCATTATTAGCCTGATGGCTGGAATCATATGAATGTCAGATAAAACAAAACTAGATTATTCAATCAATCAATCAATCAAAGACTTTATTCCAGACTCAAGGTCCATCAAAAAAAAGTAAAAAAACAAGACAGTTGAAACAATCAAAAAGTTACAAAAAACACTAAGACACAACTGCTAAGAGAAGTACAAAGGACTTCCGGTTATGGCTGCCACGTAGGACGGACGTGTCTCGCTCTGCTCTGCTCCTGGAGAAAAAAATCGGCAAATAACTCTCTCATTTGGGACAGAACGTATCCCAGCATTTGGGCGAGGATATGTCGGCGAAGCCTAAGGCTGGAAAACCAGGAAAAGGAAAAAGCGAGCCGCCGAAACAGTCCAAATTAACGGACTTTCAGGTCTGTGACGCAGCAAACAAAACTCCATATATGGCGGAGGAGGCTGGCAACGGTGCGATTTCTGCGGGGAATGGCGCAGATGCGCTGATGGCTGCCATGAGTTCAATGAGAGCGGACTTTTCCTCTAGATTTGATGGGATTATGACAGCGTTGGAAGGAATAAGAAAGGAATTGGGTGACTGTGTAGAACGAACGGCGCAGATGGAGCTCCGTCTCGCTAGTGCTGAAGATGACGTCACCCGTCTTCAATTAAAGGTGCGCACTTTGGAAAAAAAAAATAAATCTCTGGAAGATAATATTTTGGATTTGGAATCTCGGTCGAGACAGAATAATTTGAGGCTGGTGGGTCTTCCAGAGGAATCAGAAGGTCGGGACGTATGTTCCTTTCTGGAAAAGTGGATTCCGGAGGTGCTGGGCAGCGAGGAGTTGCAATCAGCAGTGGTTCTGGAAAAAGCACATCGTATTGGCCCACGGAGAGATAAGGGACCGCCGAGGACCTTAATTATGAAGTTTCTTAGCAACAGAGACAGGATGAAGATCTTCAACGCTGCACGTGCTAAAGGAGAGATTAAACACCAGGACCAGCAGGTGTGGTTCTACCCAGATTTGGCCACAGGAATCCAGCAATTGAGGAAGCAGTTTGATCCCGTACGTAAGGAGCTGCGCAACCTTGGGATTCGTCATGGTGTAATCTATCCTGCGAGACTGCTGACCACGTATGAGGGCAGAACCCACATCTTCAAGACCCCAGAGGAGGCGCAGGAGTTCATCAAGAAGATCAAAGAAGAAGAAGAGACTGGTGGGAGCTAAGCATGAACAAAATATAAGGTAGAATAATTAAGCATTTGCACAGGCATCTGACTGACTTGAAGTAAATAGTAAGTTTACAAAATATAGATTGTATTATATATTAAAAAAAACAAAACAAAAACAAAACAAACAAAAAAAAAAAACTATGATGTACAAAGTTGTTAAAAATTTTGGAGTTAAGTTGGAAAACTACAGAGGAGAGTTAATGTTACGTCATTAAAAGCAGTAGAGTTAGGGTGATTGGGAGGATGAAGAAGGAGTGGCTTAGGCTGTTCCCCGTGGGTGTGGAACGGTCGATGGCTATATCGGGAGACAGAATTTTTCTTTTGATTTTGGGGGGTTTGCCACAAGTGTGGGAAGGGGGAATTTGTTTGTGTGTAGTTTGTAGGATGAATGTTCAACCACTCATGTTTTTGCTTCTCTGTATGAGCATGTTTACACTGCAAGGTAATCCCAAACTCTCTATTGATCATGGACCAAAGTGTTAATCTTAATTTAACTTCATGGAATTGCAGAGGTCTACAAAATTTAAAAAAACTTAAACAAGTTATGAATAAAATAAAGGACATGGGTTCAAGAATTGTGTTTTTACAAGAAACTCATCTGATAGAGGAGGATGTTAAAAGAATTAGGAGTAGATGGCAGGGAAGTGTATTCACCTCTTCATTTTCATCCCGAGCCAGGGGAGTTATGACTCTCATACATAAATCAGTTCCTTTTCAAGTGAAAAATGTAATTGGAGACAAATTTGGAAGATATGTAATCATTCAAGGTTCTTTGCTATTAGAAAATATAAATCTTGTGAACTTATATGGTCCCAATATAGATGATCAGAAGTTCTTTGCTAATTTATTTCTCATCTTATCATCACTTACAGGGCAACATATAATAGCAGGGGATTTTAATTGTACATTGAATCCAGGTGTGGATAGATCAACAGGACTGGATTGTACGCACATTGGATGTAGGATGACTATTAATCATTTTATGAAAGAATTGAGATTGTTAGATATATGGAGAGAAATGAAACCACAAGTTAAAGCCTATTCTTGTTATTCCAGTACCTACAAGACATTCTCACATATTGATTATTTTTTGATTTCCACAGAATTAAGGTCCAAGATTCAAAACTGCTTTTATGATAACATCGTGATCTCTGATCATGCACCCTGTTGTCTAATATATGTAGATAAAAAATTGACAAAGGAATCAGGTAGATGGCAATTTCAGCATAAATGGCTTCAGGATGAGGAATTTGTCAAGTATATAGAAAAACAGATAGACGAGTTCTTTGACATCAATACTACACAAACATCAGCATGTGTAAAGTGGGAGGCTTTCAAAGCTTTTATTAGGGGACATATTATTAGTTATACAGGATCAAAATCTAAGAAGACTCCAGAGGAGAGAGCTAAATTGGAACATAAAATAAAAAATCTTCAGGAAAAAGTGTATGCAGGAAGTGACCCAAGGTTGGAGAATGAATTACTGATTTTGAGAGCTGAATACGACAAAAAATCAGCGAATAGAGCTGCCTCGAGTCTTCTAAGATTGAAACAATCTTTTTATGAACAAGGTGAAAAATCAGGAAAATTATTAGCATGGCAGATTAAACAATTGGAAATTAAAACACCAATTACCAGTATTATAAGTAACGGACAGGTAGTTATAGATCCTTTAGAAATTAATAGAGCCTTTAGAGATTACTATGAAAAATTATATGATACCAAAAATGAACCTGATTTAACAAAACTAAATGGGTTTTTGAACGAACTATCTATACCGTGTATTCCAAATGAAAACAGGGAGATATTGGAGTCTAAAATTAGTCAAGAAGAAGTTGGGCTAGCCATTGATAATATGAAATCAGGAAAAAGTGCAGGACCAGATGGTCTTCCAGTTGACCTTTATAAAAAATTTAAGAATAAATTAATAAAACCTTTTTTGGAAATGGTTTTAGAAGCATTTCAAAATAATAATTTACCATCATACATAAATAATGCCTTAATTATACTGCTGCCAAAACCAGGTAAGCCCTCTAATAAATGTGAAAATATGAGACCAATAAGCCTATTAAACGCCGACCTTAAGATAATCTGTAAAATTTTAGCAAGACGAATACAAGAAATTTTACCAAATATTATTAATCGAGATCAGAATGGCTTTATAAAGGGTAGACAAGGCTTCCATAATGTAAGAAGACTATTTAATATTATTTATTTTAATAAAGAAGCACCGGATACAGCTCTCCTATCATTGGACGCCGAAAAGGCCTTTGATAGAGTTGAATGGCCCTTTCTTTTTGAAGTCCTACAAAGGTTTGGACTTGGAAATAATTTCATAAAATGGGTTCAAATAATATACAATAATGCTACAGCAGAAATCCTAACAAATAACAATATTTCAAAACCAATAAAAATCAATAGAGGATGTCGACAAGGCTGTCCACTTTCACCTTTACTGTTTACTATGGCAATTGAACCTTTAGCGATAGCGATACGTTTACATTCACAAATATATGGAATTAAAGTTGGACCAACAGAACATAAAATCTCCCTGTATGCCGATGATATAATTTTGTTTATGTCGAATCTAAAAAAATCAATTCCAACCTTGTTGAATTTAATAAAGAATTTTGGGGAAATATCAGGATATAAAATAAATAAAACTAAATCTTCAATATTAATGCTAAATGAGACCCAGAGAAATTACCCAGCCCCTGAGGTAAATCAATTCAATGTTGTAAATCAGTTTAAATATTTAGGAATCCAAATTATGCCTAAGCTAGAATCAGTCGCCAGTGTCAACTATGAAGCCTTAATGTCAGATATCAGTGAGTTAACTCAGAGATGGATGTCACTACCAATGTCGATGATCGGGAGAATCAATATACTTAAAAGTAATATTTTACCTAAAATACTTTATTTATTTCAATACATTCCCTTATCACCACCTTTAGATCTATTCTCAAGAATAAAAAAAAAGTTAGTGGAATTTATATGGAACAACAGGAGGGCTAGATTACGTTTGTCTTTATTATATTTACCATTTGATCGTGGAGGTCTGAAATGTCCAAATTTTATGTTGTATTATTGGTCGGCACAACTGAGGTCTATGACATATTATTTTTCATCAAATGATCTCCCTCACTGGACTGAAATGGAATCATACAATTTACCTTTACCTCTTCCCATATTCATATACTCAGATTCGGCAAAAAAATTACAAAAACAAGTTAAAAATCCATTTGTAAAGCATATGATCAAAATATGGTGTGAAGCTAAAAACTATTTAAAAGAACCACAGTTATTGTCACAATTTAGTCCAATATGGGGTAATCAATATTTTAAACCAGGGAGAGCGGACGCTGTATTTAAAGTATGGAATTTAAAAGGGATACAAAAGATTCAGGATTTATATTTGCCATGTGCAGACAACATAATGTCTTTTGAAGAGCTGAGGATCAAATTTAATCTCAATAGAACACATTTTTTTAAATATCTTCAACTTAGAAACTTTATTCGATCAAATCAAAATAAAGCTCTCACTCGACCTATTTATTCATCCTTGGAAAAAATGATGATGAAAGATAGTAAAAGAAAGGGTATTATTTCAGAGTTTTATAACTCATTGACACTATCTTCAAGTGAAAATTCACTGAAAAGATTAAACTACTGGAAAGAAGATCTGCAAATTGAAATTTCAGAGGAACAATGGGAATTGGCTTGTACAGAAGCTCAAACCAAATCAATAAATGTACGCCTTAAATTGATACATTTCAAATGGTTAATGCGGATGTATGTTACACCGGAGGAGTTAAATAGATATAACAAAAATATACCAGATACATGCACAAAATGCATGGAAAGTAAAGGAACCCTATTTCATTGTTTATGGGAATGTAGATTAATAAGAATGTTTTGGGAAGAGGTGAGGGTAACAATTGAAAAAATAATCTCAAAACAAATCATATTGAATCCTAAACTGTTTTTGTTGGGTCTGTACCCAGAAAAGCATAATTTTAATAAAAGTGAAAGAACATTCATAGACCTCAGTTTGCTTAATGCCAAAAAATGTATTGCACTATTATGGAAAAAGACTCATAGACCAGATGTGACTCAGTGGTTAAGACAGATGTTAACAAACCTTCCATTAGAAAGAATAACATATATACTAAAATCAAAGGAAATTGTGTTTGAGAATATATGGAGACCTTTTATTGATTATGTAAAAAAGTTAAACATAACTCTTGAAGAAGAAGGTGAATGATGTGTGTGGACCTTGTAAATTCCAAACTGGTGAACATAATATGTATACTTATGTATTGGATTGTCTAGACTAAACAGAGGAGCATTGTTGAAGACTTGATTTTGTTGGTGGTTGTTGGTGTTTTTAGTGCATTTTTTTTTTTTTTGTAGTACTTTAGTGTTAGTGTTTGATTGTTTGTATCATGTTTGTTAAAAAAAAAAGGTTCAATAAAGATATTGTGGAAAAAAAGAGAAGTACAAAGACAGTACAGACTTTAAAAAGACTTAAAAGACAACTGTACCAGTGCCTTCTAAACTGTGACTGACAGCGAATAGAACTGAGCTTAATGCTAGACATGACTTGAATGATTTCATTTCTAGATACATCAAGCCGACAGATGAATTTATACATAAGATTCCTTATTACTGCATGCAGAGTATTTACACGTGATGAGACAAATAACTCGGAAGCACTGCACCATTGAGTCTTTTTAAGTAAAATTCTTAAGGCATCATTGTAAGCAACCTGTAATTTCTGCATACTTTGTTTCCTATAATTTATCCATAAATGAGCAGTGTATAAAGGTGTACAATAGGTTTTAAAAAGAACCAGTTTCACCTCATCTGAACAAAAACCAAATCTGCGTGCAAGAATATTTGCTTGCATGTAGATTTTGCAGCGTTGTCTGAAAATATCATCATCATCAGTCATTCTATCATTAATAAAATGTCCCAGATATTTAATTTTATCCCTGACAATTAATTCCCTGCCTGCCAATTCAAAGACAGGGAATTTCATTAACAAATCTTCTTTGGTGCGGCAAATCAGCACACAACTCTTATTTGTATTATATTTTATGTCATTTTCCTCTCCATAAGCACTACACACTCTTAATAACTCCTGAAGACCAGCACTACTTGGACTGAGAATAACTAGATCATCAGCATACATAAAATGATTCACTAACTTGTTCCCTATTAAACACCCAGTTTTACAGGCATTCAGTTGCTTTGACAACTCATCCATGTAAAGATTAAATAGAATAGGGGACAGTATACTGCCCTGTCTGACACCACTGCTCACACCAAATGGGGATGAATGACTCTTCCCCCATTTCACCAGCATCTTCTGATGTGCGTACCAGTAAATCAGGATACGTACTAAGTACTTGGGAACCCCCCTGTCAATCATTTTCCTAAACAATATCCTGTGATTAACACGATCAAACGCCTTGGAGGCGTCAATAAAACACAGAAAAACTGAAGAATTTTGATTTCTGTACTTATTTATAATTTCTTTTAAAGCATATATGCACAGATCTGTTCCATGATGGGGTTTGAATCCAAATTGATGATCAGTAGATTTGATGAATACATTTAATTTTTCAAACATGATTTTTTCCAGTACTTTAGATATTATATTGGCTATAGCTATGGGCCTGTAATTATCCAGGCTACACAGCTTGCCAGCTTTATCTTTAATGACTGGTACCAACACAACAGACAATAAAGATTCTGGTAACATCCCATGAATCATGAAGCTGGTGAAACAGATTGCAAGAAGAGGAGCAATTCTTGAGTTAGCATATTTAAGATGCTCAGCAGAAATACAGTCTAAACCACTCGCTTTGTTATCTGATAGCTCTCTAATGGTTTTGGTCACTGCATGAGTGTCAATCAGGAGCGAATCGTCCCTTTCTACTTTCCCTACCTTATAAGTTTCATCCTTAGTTGAATTAAATAATGAGTAAAAATGCTGCCGCCATAGATCCACAATATTTTCTGTACCTGAAATGCCTTCCAAAGTACAGGGCAAAGACGTTTTCTGTTACTAATCCGTCTAAGCTCCTTCCAAAAATCTGTGACATTCTTATCTAACAATTTCTTGGCCAAGGAATTACTTCTCATTAGCTGCTCATTTTTAGAAATATGACGAATAGCATACTTTTTTTTTTTTTTTTTTTTTTTTTTTTTTTTTCTCTCGGCGCCACACGAGTCGGCTGCCTTTTGCAACAGCGGCTCGATTCCGAGTCTTTTTCCCTTCCTCTCTCTTTTGATCCGTCTTTTTTTTTTCACCCCACTTATATCACGGACACACAGATCGTCCTAAATGTCTCCTGAGCCGGTGGACGGAGCCACTGTCTATAGCAGGATACGATACAGCAGAGAACAGCTGCTAGCATTCAACCGCCACCCGGTCCCATTGGAAAAACTCGACATACCGAGAGAACTGAGGCGAAAACGCCGCGGCTGCCGGGCTGGAGTAAGGCGGAGGACAAAAAATATAAGGTACAGACCCTCCCTTCCATCTGTTGTCATGGGAAATGTACGGTCGATACTGGGAAAGTTAGATGAGCTAGCGGCTATCTCCCGTTATGATAGCACATACCGGGAGTGCTCTCTCCGTTTGTTTACTGAGACGTGGCTAACTGAACTAGCAGCAGATGCTAACATTGAGCTGGAGGGTTTTCACATGATACGAGCTGACCGAACACCAGACAGTGGCAAGGCTAGGGGCGGTGGAGTGATAATGTATGTTAACAACAACTGGTGCAGACCGGGACATATCACTGTTAAACAACGACACTGCAGCAAAGACATTGAGTTGCTAGCTGTTAGCATGAGGCCTACATATCTCCCGAGAGAACACTCACACGTGATCTGCATTGTTGTTTATGCAAATCCGACGGCGAACGCTGGGACAGCACGTGACGTCATCCATTCAGTAACCAGCAGGCTGCAGACAGAACACCCAGATGCTCTTCTCCTCATCTCAGGCGATTTCAACCATGTTTCACTGTCTCCCATTCTACCCACGTTCACCCAGTATGTCACATGCCACACTAGAGACAATAAAACACTGGATTTATTCTACGCAAACACTAAGGAGGCGTACACCTCATCACAACTCCCCCCACTCGGGAGATCGGATCACAACTTGGTTCATCTCCGGCCGGTGTACAAACCCCTAGTGCACAGACAACCTCCGGCCATGCACACTGTGGAGTTATGGTCTGAGGAGACAATGGACACCCTAAAGGGCTGTTTTGAAGCCACCGCCTGGAAGCAGCTCTGCGATCCACATGGTGAGGACATCGATGGCCTCATTCACACCTTCACGGGCTACCTCAGCTTCTGTGTGGACAAATCCGTTCCCACCAAGACCATACGGCGTCACTCAAACAACAAACCCTGGATCAACCCTGAGATAAAAACACTTCTGAGAGAGAAGAAGAGGATCTTCAGGTCAGGGAACAGGGAGATGCTGAAGTCCGTACAGAGGGAGCTGAGGAGAAAGATCAGAGAAGGCAAGGACAGCTTCAGGAAGAAGATGGAGGACAAGCTGCAACAGAGCGACATCAGCGGGGTCTGGAGAAACCTCAAAACCATCTCGGGGCTCCAGAATACCTCCCCCCAGGCCACAGGGGGCAGGGAGTGGGCGAACAACCTGAATCTGTTTTTCAATAGATTTGACCAACCGCCCTCCCCCCTGACTGCACAACAACCACTGCTGCCTCTAAAGAAATCAAGTCCTGCGGCCCACTCCCCACTCCACCAACACCCCCCCACTCCCAACACACAGCCCCCCATCCTGACCCTGACCAGGACCCAGGTGAGGACGGAGCTGAGGAAGATCAAGGCGAGGAAGGCGCCGGGACCGGACGGCATCAGCGCAAAGCTCCTCAAGTCCTGTGCAGACCAGCTGTGTGGGATTGTGACGTATATCTTCAACATGAGCCTGAAACTGGGGAGGGTACCACAGCTGTGGAAAACATCTTGTGTGGTACCTGTACCAAAAACTTCCCACCCCAAAGACCTGAACAGCTACAGACCGGTGGCCTTGACGTCCCACTTGATGAAGACCCTGGAGAGACTGCTCCTTGCTCACCTCCGCCCCCTGGTGGAACCAGCGATGGATCCACTCCAGTTCGCCTACCAGCATGGCATTGGGGTGGAGGATGCGGTGATCTTCCTCCTTCACCGTTCTCTGTCCCACCTGGAGAAGCCCGGGAATATGGTGAGGATCATGTTCTTTGACTTCTCCAGTGCTTTCAACACCATCCAACCGATGATCCTGAAGGACAAGCTGCTGCGCGCAGGGGTGGACCAGCACCTGTCATCATGGATCCTGGACTACCTCACGAACCGGCCTCAGTTTGTGAGAACCCGGGACTGTGTGTCCGACACGATCATCAGTAGCACGGGGGCCCCCCAGGGAACGGTGCTGGCTCCCTTCCTGTTCACTCTTTATACTGCGGACTTCTCACACAACACAACACACTGCCATCTACAGAAGTTCTCTGATGACTCTGCGATCGTTGGCCTCATCTCCAATGGAGATGAAGCTGAGTACAGAGGGCTTATCCAGGACTTCGTGGACTGGTGCCATCGGAACTGCCTCCAGATCAACGCGAGGAAAACTAAGGAGCTGGTGGTGGACTGCCGCAGGCATGGGCAGCCCCTCACAGTACCAGTAAATATACAGGGAACAGACATCGAGATGGTGACATCCTATAAGTACCTGGGTATTCATCTGAACAATAAACTAGACTGGTCACACAATACTGATGCACTCTACAAGAAGGGACAGCGCAGGCTGTTCCTGCTGAGGAGACTCAGGTCTTTTGGTGTACAAGGGGCGCTGCTGAAGTCATTCTATGACACGGTGGTGGCATCAGCCATCACTTTTGGAGTGGTCTGCTGGGGCAGTGGCATTACTGCAGCCGATAGGAAGAGACTGAACAAACTGATTAAGAAAGCTAGCTCTGTCCTGGGGCAGCGCCTTGATCCGATGGAGGAGATAGGAGAGAGAAGGACGGTGGCTAAACTGTCATCTCTGTTGGAGTCCGAGTTCCACCCTATGCAGGACATACTGAATGCACTGAGGAGCTCATTTAGCAGCAGACTACATCATCCCAGGTGCACAACCGAGAGGTTTCGTAGGTCCTTCCTACCAACGGCTGTCAGACTGTACAACCTAAGCAGGGCTGCTCGCAGAGATAGCAAAAAGACGTAACAAACTAATAGTTTTTTGAATGCAAAAGATGCAATAGACTTACACAATGGTCCCCTCCGGCATACAACTGGGAACATACCGGTCGCTATGGAGGGTGAGAATATGTATGGGCACATAATCATACCATGTAGGATAACTAAGTAGACGGTTATGCTGTTTCATTCCATCTAGCAACAATGCTCTGCACTGTGTGTGTTTATATATTTGCATATTTATTCCATCTAGCTACAATGCTCAGCACTGGGTGTGTTTATATATTTATATATCTACATATTATTCCATCTAGCTACATTGCTCCGCACTGTGTGTGTTTATATACTTGCATATTTATTCCACCTAGCTGCAATGCTCCGTACTGTGGGTGTTTATATATTTACATATTTATTCCATCTAGCTACAATGCTCTGCACTGTGTGTTCATATATTCATATATTTATTCCATCCAGCTACAATGCTCTGCACTGTGTGTCTGTGTGTGTGTGTATATATATATATTTTATAGTAATACGTACATATGTTTATTAGCTGCTCTTGCTTGCTTGTTTTTTTTCTTGCCTTCTGATTGTTGCTCTGAGTGTTGCTATCCCTGTGCTGTTGCAATCCTGGAATTTCCCCGTTGTGGGACTAATAAAGGCTTATCTTATCTTATCTTATCTTATCTTAAACTTTGCATTTGTACATTTCTTCATCTCAAATTGTTGTTCATGGAGCCGATACAACAGAAAATTGATGAGCCTGATATAAAATACATAGTCTGATTTAATGTCAAACAGTGAGGGAAAAAAGGTTATGTGTGGGGTGAGTGGTCATAAAGGACATGACCAGTTCTAAACACTAGGGGTGTGGCAAAAGGTTGATTCAGTGATCTATCACGACACTTAACACTACCAACAATACACTGATCCCTAAACGCATGGATCGATCTTTGATTAATTTAAATATATATACAGTGGTGTGAAAAAGTGTTTGCCCCCTTCCTGATTTCTCATTTTTTGTATGTTTGTCACTCTTAAATGTTTCAGATCCATCCATCCATCCATCTTCTACCGCTTTTCTGGAGATCCGGGTCACGGAGGCAGCAGTTCTAGCAGAGCAGCCCAGACTTCCCTCTCCCCAGCCACCTGCTCCAGCTCTTCAGAGAGGACACCAAGGCGTTCCCAGGCCAGCTGGGAGACGTAGTCTCTCCAGCGAGGCCTGGTCTCCTCCCAGTGGGACGTGCCCAAAACACCTCGAGTGGGAGGCGTCCAGGAGGAATCCTGATCAGATGCCCATACCACCTCAACTGGCAACTTTCAATGTGGTGGAGCAGCGGTTCTACTCTGATCCTCTCCCAGATGACTGAGCTCTGCACCCTATCTCTAAGGGTGAGTCCAGCAATCCTACGGAGGAAGCTCATTTCAGCCGCTTGTATCCGCGAACTCGTTCTTTCGGTCATTACCCAAAGCTCGTGACCATAGGTGAGAGTAGGAACGTAGATTGACTGGTAAATCGACAGCTTTGCCTTAGAACTCAGCTCCCTCTTCACCACAACAGACCGGTACAATGTCCGCATCACTGCAGATGCTGCTCCGATCCGTCTGTCAATCTCTCGCTCCATTTTCCCCTCACTCGTGAATAAGACCCCAAGATATTTAAACTCCTCCACTTGTTTCAGATCATCAAACAAAGTTAAATATTAGACAAAGATAACACAAGTAAACACAAAATGCAGTTTTAAATTGAAGGTGTTTCTTATTAAGGGTTAAAAAAAATCAAAACCTACATGGCCCTGTGTGAAAAAGTAATTGCTCCCCCGTTAAAACATAAATTAACTGTGGTTTATCGCATCTTTATAAAGCTGAGTTCAATTTCTCTTGCCACACCCAGGCCTGATTACTGCCACACCTGTTCTCAATCAAGAAATCACTTACATAGGACCTGCACGACAAAGTGAAGCAGGCCAAAAGATCCTCAAAAGCTAGACATCATGCTGCCATCCAAAGAAATTCAGGAACAAATGAGAAACAAAGTAACTGAGATTTATCAGTCTGGAAAAGGTTATAAATCCATTTCTAAAGCTTTGGGACTCCAATGAACCACAGTGAGAGCCATTATCCACAAACAGTGAAAACATGGAGCAGTGGTGAACCTTCCCAGGAGTGACTGGCTGGCCAAAATTACCCCAAGAGCGCAGCAACGACTCATCCAAGAGGTCACAAAAGACCCCACAACATCCAAAAAAACTGCAGGCCTCACTTGCCTCAGTTAAGGTCAGTGTTTATGACTCCACCATAAGAACGAGACTGAGCAAAAATGGCCTGCATGGCAGAGTTCTAATACAAAAACCACTGCTGAGCGAAAAGAACATAAAGGCTCATCTTAGTTTTGCCAGAAAACATCTTTATGATCCCCAAGACCATCTGGAAAAATACTGGACTGACGAGACAAAAGTTGAACTTTTTAGAAGGTGTGTGTCCCATTACATCCGGCGTAAAAGTAACACAGCATTTCAGAAAATGAACATCATACCAACAGTAAAATATGGTGGTGGTAATATGATGGTCTGGGGCTGTTTTTTCTGCTTCATGACCTGGAAGACTTGCTGTGGTAAATGGAACCATGAATTCTGCTGTCTACCAAAAAATCCTGAAGGAGAATGTCTGACCATCTGTTCATGACCTCAAGCTGAAGCGCACTTGGTTTCTGAAGCAGGACAATGATCCAAAACACACCAGCAAGTCCACCTCTGAATGGCTTTAGAAAAACAAAATGAAGACTTTGGAGTGGCCTAGTCAAAGTCCTGACCCGAATCCGATTGAGATGCTGTGGCATCTCAATCGGATTCGATTGAGATGCCACAGCCTTAAAAAGGTCATGCTGTGGCATGACCTTTTTAAGGTCATGCTGTGGCATGACCTTAAAAAGGCGGTTCATGTTCAAAAACCCTCCAATGTGGCTGAATTACAACACTTCTCCAAAGATGAGTGGGCCAAAATTCCTCCACAGTGCTGTAAAAGACTCATTGCCAGTTTTCACAAACACTTGATTGCAGTTGTTGCTGCTAAGGGTGGCCCAACCAGTTATTAGGTTTAGGGGGCAATCACTTTTTCACACAGGGCCATGTAGGTTTGGATTTTTTTTCCCTCAATAATAAAACACCTTCATTTAAAAACTGCATTTTGTGTTTATTTGTGTTATCTTTGTCTAAGATTTAAATTTGTTTGATGATCTGAAACATTTACAGTGACAAACATACAAAAAAAAAGAGAAATCAGGAAGGGGCAAATACTTTTTCACACACACGTATATATATAAACAAAAAGTTAGGGATATTCAGCTTTCAGGTGAAATTTCAAGATGCACCTAAAATGCACTATAACCTTTTCAGGTGAACTTAATTTGACCTTTAACCTTTTGAATGCACACATCCAATTGTTCAATGTTTCAGTACTTTTTACATAACTTGCTGTTCTCTAACAAGGTGCTTAACGGCAAAATTTACAACAGGTGTTTGATCCATGAATCGACCAATAAATTTTCTGGTTCATTTAGAACTGGTATTTAAACAGTCCTCTTCATCATGCTGTTCACATTTTGACATCATGACACCAAGACGACATCTAACAATTGATCAACAGTACCTCACCATTGCGAGGCTTCAAACAGGATGTTCTCAGAGGGAAGTGGCCACTGAGCTTAGAGTGTCACAGAGTGTCATCAGCAAGTTGCAACAGAGATACAGAGACTGGCAGAGTCACAGAAAGGCATAGAAGTGGACATCCTTTAGCCACACTGATGACCGCTTCATTGTGAACAGTGCCAAGCGGAACCAGATGATGAATGCCACTTAACTCCAGGCACATTTAAAGGAGGTGAGAGGAACCCAAGTGTCACGTCAGACCATTCAAAACTGTCAGCGTAGTCTGTGTGCTAGATGACCTGCAAGGGTACCTGACCACACCACCAGACACAGGTGTCATCATCTTGCATGGGCCAGGGAGCATTTACACTGGACAAGGGACCAGTGGGCCTCAGTGCTGCTCTCTGATCAAAGTCTATTCACGCTGAGCAGAAATGATGGCCACCAACAATGTTGGACACGTCAAGGAGAGCGCTATGCATCAGCCACTGTTGTCATTGTTCAGAATGCTGCAGCCAGGCTTTTAACTGGAGCTCGCAAACGGGACCATATCACCCCAAATGAATGGGTGAATTTCTAACTCTGCTAACTTCAGGAAGGCTTATCTATACTGTATGTCTATAGATGTATTAAGAAAGAGGGCTACAGTGTAAATAAAATGTTAATTTCAGATTATTTTTTTAGGGTTCTATGCCCATTCTGTCTTGAGGAATTGCCCCCAAGCCATTCCTCAATTTCGGCCAGCCCTGGACCAAACTGTGTTGGCAGACCCTATCAGGACAAGTTGACCGTAAAATATAAATCCTGGGATCATTAGTGCATGCAAACACCTCCGCCATGATAAGGTGGTGATCCACAGATCCACAAAGCTTGTATGAGCTAAAGCTCCAAGAAAGATCTTGATCCTCCTTGCAGATGCCATGAAGGGTAATAATTCTGGTCTGGTCAGGTGTTCTAACGTTTATCTACCTGCAGGTCAACAACACTTCTAAGGTGGAAATAATATACGGCACCCTTCCTTAAAAAAACGTTCAAATCCCAGTGTAAGGATAGAGCAAGTTATGAATCAGAATATGATGTATTAGAGTGTTTGAATTTACTTCAAATTTAAGCAACTGAGGCTATCTTCATCTGGAGGAATTGCCTAGGAGGAATGTTTCAGGGGGACTGGGCCCAACCTTTGTGTAGCATTGTACAGTTGCTGGAAAAGGCGTTGCAATCTGCAACTTGTCTCTCTGACTGTCTCTCTGATAATTTCGTATGTAAACGTAGTTAAACTGCAGAATTGTCATCATCTTCATAAGCTGCACATTTTATTTATGTGCAAATATTTATCACTCAGCTGTCAAATGTTCTTCCCACTGTGGGAAATATTGTTGCAAGATTTAACCGCTTTTAAATAAATAGTGAAAAAGAGAGCCAAGTTTATTGTCATTCATTCCATACAGTCAAGTATAGTCGAACAAAAACTACAGTCTTCCTATTGGAGGGGCCGCTGGCATGTGAGGCATCGCCACAATTTTCCCTTTTCCCATTCTATCACGCTGTGTACACATTAGTGCCATTTTCATCTGGTCTGTGGTCTGAACCAGCTGGGGCTTGAACCCACGACCTCCCAGCTGTGGGGCAGACACTCCAATACTAAGCCACTACTTCACCACATTACATGAATGGAGATTTCTTCAGGGTAGGTCAAATAGGTTAATTTTGTCTTCTTTTAATTATTTATCTTTTGTTCTTATTAAAGACAAAAATAAAATAGAAAGATGTCTTTACCTTCTTAACATGTTTCGACTGTACACTGCAGCCTTTGTCAGAAGAGTCAGCTGATTGCTGCCAGGTGACATTTATTAGCTGATTTTCGTAGGCGGGGCCAGACAAAAATAAAATAGAAAGGAGATGTCTTTACCTTCTTAACATGTTTCGACTGTACACTGCAGCCTTCGTCAGAAGAGTCAGCTGATTGCTGCCAGGTGACATTTATCAGCTGATTTTTGTAGGCGGGGCCAGCCCAGCAGATCTGTCAGATCCACAGAGCTGGCCCCGCCTCCCGCTGTCAGATGGTCTCTGGAGAATGTGATCCCAGGTGTGGGAAAGCATAAAGGCCCCCTCATCCCGGATCATGCTGTCTTTTCCCTGCTTCCTGATCTCTGTGGCCTCCTTGATCCAGCGTTTGTGTCTGTTGCGCTCTGATCCAATAATCTTTGCGTTGTCCCAGTCCATGATGTGATTATTTCTTTTGCAGTGATCTGATATTGCTGATTTTAATGTTTCTTGTTCTACCTTTTCTTTTTGTGACCTTGTGAGTCGTCCTTGGGTTTCCTTCTCATATTCCTTCCGGTGTTCTTTTTTCCTTGTGGTGAATGATCTTCCAGTTTCTCCAATGTAGGTTTTGTTGCATGATCTGCATGATATTTCATATATTACACTGCATTTTTTGTCTTGTTCTCTTCTGTCCTTGGGGTGTACTAATAACTGTCTTAATTTTTTGTGTGGTTTGACTGCTGTGTTTATTTTGTATTTCTTCATGATCCTTTGAATTGGTTCCGTGATCCCTCGGATGTATGGTATAGTTATGGTGTCCTTGTTTTTTATTTCGGCTTTTGTTCTGTGTCTTATTTCCTGTTTGTTTTCTTTGTTTTTGACTTGCTGTTTCCCTGTGTTTATGGCCCATACTGGATATTGGCAGCATATAAGTGCATGTTTTATGTGGTTTTCCTCCTCTTGTCTGTCTTCTTGGTCTGTGATGATGGTGGCTCGTTCATATAACGTCCTGACAACTGATAGCTTGTGTGCTGTGGGGTGTTCCGATGTCCATAGTAGGTATTGATCTGTGTGGGTTGGTTTCCTGTAAACTGTGATTTTTATGCTGCCGTCATCGTTGTGGTGGATTTTCATGTCCAGAAAGGCTATGGTGCCATTTTCCTCCTCTTCGTGTTTGAGTTTTATGTTCCCAGTGCTGTCCGTGCTGTTCAGATGGTCAGTGAGTTCTTGTGTATGTCCTTTCCTTATTTTTTCCAGAATGTCATCCACGTATCTCTTCCAAAGGGTGGGTTTGCATTGTGTAGGTGCTGTGTTGATGGCTTTGTTTTCCAGATCCTCCATGAAAAAGCTGCTCATAATGGCTGATAGTGGGTCTCCCATTGCAAATCCTTCTTTTTGTCTGTAAATTTTTCCTCTGTATTGAAAATAGGTGGATTTTGCAACAAACTGTAATAATTCGGATATGTCATGAACTGTGAGATTGGTGCGTCTTTTTAGGGTACTGTCATTATTGAGGCGTCCTTGCACTATATGTAGTGTGACATCAACAGGGGTCTTTGTGAATAATGAAATGACATCATGTGAAATGAGTATCTCATCTGATTCTATGTTCATATTTTTGAGTTCTTGTGCCAGCTCTTTTGAGTTTTTGCAGTGGAAATCTGATAGTCCAAGGAGGGGTTTGATGATTTCAACCAGGGCTTTTGATAAATTGTACGTGACTGATCCAATACTGTCTATTATTGGCCGCAGTGGGATATCCTTTTTATGTATTTTTGGAGTTCCATAGATCCGGGGGGTGATGCTGGCTATGGGTATCAGGTGATCAGATAAGATAAGATAAGATAAGATAAGCCTTTATTAGTCCCACAATGGGGAAATTCCAGGATTGCAACAGCACAGGGATAGCAACACTCAGAGCAACAATCAGAAGGCAAGAAAAAACAAGAGCAGCTAGTATACATATGTACATATTACTATAAATATATATATATATATATAGACACACAGTGCGGAGCATTGTGGTTGGTGGATGTGCAGCAGAAAGTCTAAGCTCTCTCTCCGCGGATGCGGCGGGCCAGCTGGATGTCTTTGGGCATGATGGTGACCCTCTTGGCGTGGATGGCGCACAGGTTGGTGTCCTCGAAGAGACCCACCAGGTAGGCCTCGCTGGCCTCCTGCAGAGCCATGATGGCGGAGCTCTGGAAGCGCAGGTCGGTCTTGAAGTCCTGAGCGATCTCCCTCACCAGGCGCTGAAAGGGCAGCTTACATATGCGTCCATTGTGATTTTTTTGCTTTCTAATAGGGGTTTGAGAAGGGCTTTTAGCATTTTTTTCTTTTCTTCTGTGGGATTTGTTTTTATGATTTCATATGTACTTTCATCTGCCAACATGGTTTCCATCTGTTTTTCATATGTTTCCGTGTCCAATATTACTGTCGTTCTGCCTTTATCTGATGGGAGGATTGTGATTGTTTTATCTGTCTTGAGTGAGTTTAATGCTTTTTCTTCTTTTGTGACGTTGCTTTGTGGTAATTTGGCCATTTTGAGGATTCCTGCTACTGCGCTCCGGAGTGCTGCTTTTTCTCCTTGGTCCTGGATTTTTTTCACATCCCAGTTCTGTTGCGAGGATGTATTCATCATGAGGTATTCTGGCTGGTGTGATGGCGAAGTTAGTCCTCTGCTCAGCACTGTTTTCTCCGTGTCTGTGAGTGTGCGTTTTGATAAGTTTTTGACCCACTTGGCGTTCGTTTCCGTGTGTGTTTGTCTTCGTCCGTTCTTCCTTTCTAGAAAATGTCCATTTCCTCCTTGATCTGGTTGTTGATTTTGTCCACTTTGTTTGCTGTCATTCTTATCCGTACAATGCAATGTTATATATGAAATATCATGCAGATCATGCAACAAAACCTACATTGGAGAAACTGGAAGACCATTCACCACAAGAAAAAAAGAACACCGGAAGGAATGTGAGAAGGAAACACAAGGACGACTCACAAGATCACAAAAAGAAAAGGCAGAACAAGAAACTTTAAAAATCAGCAATATCAGATCACTGCAAAAGAAATAATCACATCATGGACTGGGACAACGCAAAGATTATTGGATCGGAGAGCAACAAACACGAACGCTGGATCAAGGAGGCCACAGAGGTCAGGAAGAGGGGAAAAGACAGCATGAACCGGGATGAGGGGGCCTTTATGCTTTCCCACACCTGGGATCACATTCTCCAGAGACCATCTGATGGCGGGAGGCGGGACCAGCTCTGCGGATCTGACAGATCTGCTGAGCTGGCCCTGCCTACAAAAATCAGCTGATAAATGTCACCTGGCAGCAATCAGCTGACTCTTCTGACGAAGGCTGCAGTGTACAGTCGAAACATGTTAAGAAGGTAAAGACATCTCCTTTCTATTTTATTTTTGTCTTTAATAAGAACAAAAGATAAAAAATTTCTTCAGGGTGTCTTTGGGCAAAGGCTGTCCCCGGTTACACTTTCACACTTTGACTATCAGCCTATAAATCATAGCAAATGTTCAACACTTATCACTCATAAACACAAAGTAATTATTTGTTCAAACTAGTGTAATCAGTACATTCCAGTTACTGCAATCCTCTTAGTGATTCCTGTTTCATTTTCTGTCTGGGGAAAAAAGGTCAGCCGACACAAGCTGTCTGTTCTCAGTCTGACTGTTAGTGTCTGTGCCTGAACACGGAGTATAAATAGTAGAAAAGAGGCTTGAATGTGTGCAGAAACTTCCCTGCAGTAAGACTGATGTCACTTTTAGAAAAACATACCAGAAGTCAGTAGAAACAACAGATGAACTTGAGGTGGACAATTTGGTAACCATCCTCAACTAGATCTCTGATGAGTAGAGTTTATTCGCTTGGCTCCATAACTGTTGGATTTCATGCCAGTTTGACCAATTCTGCTTCTAAGTGGTGGATCCACTGAATAACAGCCATTGTCATCACAGAAAATGGAGCCGAGACTTTTATTTTAAACATCAGTGACTCAGCATTGCACAGTAAAGCTGGGCATGAACACAAGTCTGACAGAAGGTACTGGAAAAAAGTGTTACATACAGAAAAGTTATAGTTATATTATTTAGATTGTAGATCAGATACTTATGGACAAACTACTATTGGCTAATTACTGTTTGTTACAAAAATTAGAAGCATACAATATACAGGAATGTCAAAAGGGTAAATTTAACCTGTTGAACTCCGTTCAACTTCCCTAAAAACGCCTAAAAATAACATGCCCAAAGTAAATCAAAAGCTGTTCTTCAACCCTTTGCAGCATCTTCATGGGGTTAGTCTCATTTAAAAGAAAACACCGATTTTTTTGGCAAAACAGTCATAATCTCTCTAAGTGTTCCTGCCACTGAGTAACAAGAAAGTTCACCTGGGTGTTTGTTTTTTTAGATACAAATGCTTGCAAATAACATACAGCTGTCAGATACTGGCTGGAAAACACAACAGAAATGTAGAACCAAGTGTTTTCAAGCTCAGGTCAAAATTTTGTAAAAATACCACACAAAATGAATATATTACACAGCTTTTTTCTCAGGTTGTAACAAGGCTGTGTCTGTACTGGAAGACCGGAAATACAGCTTTTTTTTTTCAGTGTGCACTGAGACGCACTAAGAAGCAGAGATGTGACCGCCCGCGGAATTCACAGAGTTCAAGGGGTTAAGACTGTTTAATAACTTTTAAAGGCCACTTGTTTAAATTTATGACCTTAAGCTACAGTCACAAAGATTCTTATGAACAACGGGTTCATAAGAATCTCCCAGTTCCTATGAATTCTGGAGTTCGCACACATTTATGGAGGGGGGCAAAGTTTCTTACAGCTGCCGTTCAATTCACAAGAGCAACTTGAGGCATTCTTGAGAAATGAGGTGCTTTTCTGTCATACGATGGCGCTACAGTTCTTACGTTCTTCATAAGGGTGCCCTGCGATCTTCCTACGGCATGCTTACTGCCATCTTACAAAAATTTTTTATGCAACTCATGGCACTCAAGTTGCCAGTAGGAAGATCATGTGGCTTTCGGGACATTTTGTAGGTACAATGTCACACGAATGACATACTTCCGCCTTTGCGCCTCACTACCGCCTTACGCACGCTGTACAACTCTCTGTAAAAATGTGGATTCGTACAGCCTTTCCTACGACCACTGTAAGGGCCCATCAAGAACAACTTAAGGTGTTCTTGAGGCATACTTACGGCCAACATCTTGCATAGTTCTTAAGTTGTTCCTATGGCATTCGTACAGCCGCCCTACAATGATGGGCTTTCAATGGGCATTTGTAGAAATCTTGGACAAGACCATCGACCTGGCCATGAACTTACAATCGATCTATTACCGCTGGATTCTCCTACAGCCGCCTTAAGGAGGCCATACAAATGGTCCAAAACTTGTTTCTACGGTGTTCACAGCCGTTCATGAGGGTATTTGTGACCATAGCTTTACATTCATGGAATGGCAATATATAGATGTTGGTTTTAGTCATTTGGATGAAGGTTTCAACAAAGCTCGTCAACATCAGTAAACAGAAGAAAAATGACTTAATTATATAAAGGACCAAACAAAATTTTGCAACATTGCCTGATTCCTTTAAACAATCTGAGACTTGGGAAACCGCTCAGAAAATGTCTCTAATCACTTTGGCCTGACTTAGATGTCAGCTCCTCACCCCTGTCTACAGAGGGCTTGTTGAGAACATCCTGACCAGCGGCATCAACTTGAATTCAACTTTATTTATTTATATAGCGCCATTTCACAACAACAGTCATCTCATAGCACTATCAACTGTAGGGGGAACCCCCACAGTTGCAGAAAGACCCCAGCAATCAGGCGATCCCCTGTGAGCAAGCACTTGGCGACGCTGGAGAGGAAAAACTCCCTTTTAACAGGAAGAAATCTCCAGCAGAACCAGGCTCAGGGAGGGGCAGTCATCTGCTGCGACTGGCTGGGGGGTGAGAGGATAGAGAAGAAGAAAAGAACAGCCATGTAGAGAGCAAACAGCACGATGGGGACTCAATCTATGGGAGAGAACAAACAAATGTTAATGACCAGCAAAAACAATATTTCATTGAGAGTGAGGAAAGGAGTGAGGCCCAGTGCATTACTGGAGGTCCCCCGGCTGACTAAACCTATTAGAAGCATAACTAAGGGAGGGTTCAGAAACACATGATCCCTCCCTAATTGTAGGCTATATCAAAAAGGTAGGTTTTGATATTTGGTATGGTTTTTGTGGTGCCATACCACACCATCACAGTGTGGTATGGCAGCAGTGATTTCCTGGATGAGAGGAAATCACTGCGACAGGTCATAAAACTTGTTGTGCAACCTTTTATGAACACTAATGGAACCCCAACCATCACAATGTTTGTGAATGTTCCTCAGCATTCACCGCTCCATGAGATATTGCCAGAAAGTTCTTTTTGGTTTGCCAACTAGCAACTGTTAAGAACCTTGTGAACCCTTGAAACCTGAATGCTGGGGAGGGTTTGTTCACCTTTTTTATAGGGCTTGGTCCAAGATTCACCTGACAATTGCCTGATGTTTTACCTGGAGTTGGCAAAAGGTCTCAAACACTCTGAAACAGTGGCAAATAGCTGCTAATTGTCACAAACACTGTCGCTAGCATTTGCTAACAGTTGCAATCCCACTGTCTTTTAAAAGCGCTTTTGAAAATATTCACGAGTGTTGCTAATTGGCAATCCCAGATTTTCATGAACATTCGTCAGAAAAGTTGGCGAGTCCAAAAATCACAATGTTCGTCAGAATTCCCCGCTCCATGAGATACAACCTTTGATCATGTGAACGTTGATCATGTGAGCTCCTGGTAGCAATGCTAAAAAGACTATAATGGTACATTTTACAGCAGGAGACCACATAGCCAATCATGGGGCATGACTTTAGCCACCAACTAACAAAGCATCCTGGGACTGGCTATTGAGACTCAGGCTGCAAAACATAGTAGTCTGAGGGCATTTTCACATCTGACAGACTGCACCAAAATCCGGACTAAAGTTTTTATTTTGTTAGTGTCTACATTTGGTCCAGGCAGGTTTGGTTTCACACCACTCTCTATCCAAGTGGACCAAACAACCTCACGTAATGTATCGTCACGATAACATTAATGTAGTTAGCCAAAACACTGCAGTTAGCAAGCGTGCTACTCACTGTTGGAGGCATTTTCTGCAGCTCTGGACACATCAGTAACCACACTTTAAGTGTAAACTGGTTCAGATTCCATCATATTAGAGGGTGAACTAGTTTGGTGACACTTGAATATTATCCAGGTATTACGTTTGTCTTTCTCATCAGCCATGGTGATTTTCAGCTGCCCTTGCTCCTCCAATCTTTGAATACTCTCCATCACTTCCCCTCTGAAAATATCTGGCAAGTTTCTGCATTTTTATGATTTTAGTTTAATTGACTACTTATGCCTTTAACGGACGATATTTAAATTAAAATCTGGATCTCTTCCTGTCTCCAACTCATACCACAGCTCATTTTCCCTCTTATCAGCTGCCTTAACTTCCTGTGTTTGGTCCGAAAGTTTGAACCTTCCTGAAAAAAGCTTTCACACTCTAAACAAACTGGACCAAGCTTCAATTTGATCTGGACTGAGAGCCCATTTCTGCTGAACCAAATCTCAGTTCTTTGGTGCAGACTGTGGTTCGGGGAGCTTTTACACCTAACATTTTGGTCCAAACCAAACTGAGAAGTCCAAAAGTCCAGACCAAAGAGGTGCGAAAGCCCATCTTTTCAGTGTTGTAACAGTGAAGTTACATAGTATTGCTTTAAAGGATGAAACGACCAACCATAAGGCAGCATATTGCCGCTTTCATGAATAACATGAGGTCCTATTTATTGCCCACATGCAACTATCTTCTGTGATGTTTTCCCCCTCAACTTTCCCCCACTGTTACTTTTTCTTGGTTTTTAAGATGTAAATACACTCTATAACAGCAAAGAACAAAGGAAGGAAGGGAAAACATGTCATTTGACTGTGGATTTTCATGTGTACACGTTAGTATGGCTCCCACACCGCTACCTTTTGGACTTTACCTCCACTTAAAAATGTACATTCTTTGTGAACTCAGCTAGCCGTTAAAATGCAGTTGTTTAATATAAAGGTAAAGAGCGATATGAACTTTAAAAAATGCAATGTCTGTTCTGTCAAGAAAAGAAGGGCATGATGCTCCTCACCCCACTGTGCCCCTTGTGGCTGTGCTGCAGCTGGGTTTATTGGCCAGGCTGTCAGTGGAGAAATTGCAGCCTCTTACGCTCTCTCTACCGTTTCTCCCTGTGCGACTCTTGTGTGTTAATGAAAAATGGGGAGTCTCGATAGAAGTCCTTTCTCATGTCCAAGGAACTCAAATCGGAAATCCTTTCCTGCCCACACTTTGGGCTGTTCATGTGGCAGAATATTAAATCATCTAAAAACAAATGTGAAAAATGTGGTCTTTTGAAGCAACAAATTAAGTCATATTCCTCATACCTTTTCATCAAAATGATTCAGAGTTTTGTTCAAGCATCAAGGTGGCGATGCGAAAGAAAAAGAAGCGTCTGCAGCACAGGCCTCAGACAGCACAAGACGTTAAAAAATGAAAAGAGACGGTCCACTGCAAACATTGGGCACGAACACAATATCTCAGTGGCTACACAACTTAAGGTCCCACTCTTTGTTAGAAAACTATTTAGCTAGTAGGAATGGGCGATATATTAAACACAGTCAACAATACAATACGTGCAGCACAATATTTGTTGGCTGCAAAATCCTATCAGCTTTTTTCTAAGCCAGGCTTCCCCAATCAGTTCCCACCAAGCGTCAGTTTATTGAAACAAATTAGTCAAAAACTATCTGCTGAATTACCAAACTGCCACTACAGACACTCATAACAGTAACAAACATAACAACATGCTCACATCTTGGTATACTTTTACAATAATAGATCTATCTGCAGAGACACAACTGAATCAATTAGGCAACTTTTTGACTGCAATTGGACAGAATTATACAGCACTGACACTTTCTGCACGGTTTTTAATGATAATGATAGGACAAGGTAGACTCTACGGTATATACTTTTACTATATAAAATAAATGTAAACAATTAAATAGTTTAAATATAAATTAAAATGTATACAATTGAAAATACGGCAAAGTGCCCATCAAACATCTTTGGAAAGCTCACAAGACAATGAACAATGTCAAACCATTTTAATTTGCAGTACCAGTGGTAACCCACCAGATGAAGGCAAAAGACAGTTTCTGAATTTCAATCTCTGGACCTGCTGGAAGCTCTGCGGGGCTTAAGGGGTTGAACAAGGAGTATTTTTGGTCAAGTCATGCAGACGTCCTTCACACAAAACCAACTGACAGTCATGAACAGTTAATAAATGAAATATTTATATAAATATAACATCGAACTGGAGGGTTTCCACGCAATACGGGCAGACCGCACACCAGACAGTGGGAAGGCAAGGGGCGGAGGAGTGATAATGTATGTCAATAACAGTTGGTGCAGACCGGGACATATCACGGTTAACCCCTTGCACTCTGGTCAATTTCCCTAAAAACGCCTAAAAATAACGTACCCAAAGTAAATCAAAAGCTATTCTTCAACCCTTTGCAGCATCTTCATGGGGTTGGTCTCATTTAAAAGAAAACACTTTGATTTTTTGGCAAAACAGTCATAATCTCTCTAAGTGCTCCTGCCACTGAGTAACAGTCATCTAAACACACTGAACTTGAAGAAAATAAATTTCGCCTGGGTGGTTTTTTTTTAGATATAAATGCTTCCAAATAACACACAGCTGTCAGATACTGGCTGGAAAATGCAACAGAAATGTAGAACCAAGTGTTACCAAGCTGAGGTCAAAATTTTGTAACAATACCACAAAAAATGAACATATTACACAGCTTTTTTTCTCAGGTTGTTCCCAGGCGTTTTTGAACTGTGCCAAATTGTGCCAAATGGCACAGTTTGGAAAAACGTCTGTAACTTTTGAATGATTCAACATAGAAGCTTGATCTTGGGCTCTAATGAAAGGTGACACTCAGGGATGTGTGTGTGTGTGTGTGTGGGGGGGGGGGTTGTTTATTCATTCATGAATGAATGAATGAACAAACAAGCCCCCCCACACACAAAGAAGCATGCCACATAAAAAATGTGTGGCCTTTTTTTACAAGAAAAAATAACCTACAGAGGATGGCTACCTCCATTTCAAATGATGACTCCCACCCTTTGCACTGCCACTTTCAGCTTCTTCCCTCCAGACGGAGGTTTGCTGTCCCAAAAAGTAAAACCCAGCGCTACAAAAACAGCTTTGTTCCTGCTGCTGTCAAAGAGTTGAACAAGCTGTAACAATATATTGCACATAATTTAGGTACCTATTTATTAACTCCATTTTATATTTACTTATTTTTGTAGGATGTTATTTGGGTTCTAAATATTTTATTGGGTTTTAGACCTTTGAGTTTTTAACCTCTTTGACTAGTTTTTAACTTTTAATATGACCCTTCTCTCTTACCTCTGGTTTTTCTCCCATCTCTTTGTCTTTTTATATCCTCATTGATGGAGCCTTGAGTATTTTTATCATGTTTATAGTCAGCTTCATATGTGCCTGTGTTTGTGTCTATGTTGAATGTAATTTGTGGCTTGTAAATATGGATGTCACCAGACTGCAAAAAAAATCTACCTACGGGTACAAATAAAGTAACCTGAACCTGAACCTACAGTGCAATAAAAATTATACTAAAATATCTGCAATGTAGAGGATAACACCCGCTACAGAGGAGCTCGGCGCACAAAAAAACGGTCTGTCAACGGCCCGTCATGTGGCGATGACGCACCGTTGTAATTACCGATCGGTCAAAAGTCATTTTTATTACTATTTTCAGTGATAAAGAATAATTTAGCTTATAACACTTACCTGTCCACAACAGCAGTGTCGTTGGCGAACATCTGTTCCTCATTGTCAGACGAAAATGAAGCTGGATGGCTTGTTACGACTCGTGGTTCTGGTGACGCGACCCAGTCAAACCATGATTCCATTATTGCGGTTTTGCGCTTCCATGATTGCGGTTTTGGCGAACAATTTTTCAAAACAAATAAGAACAGTAGTAATAAAAAAAAGACTGGCGAACGCTACCGTTACACACAGCGGCTTACACAAAACAGATTTTACGCACGGGACATACGCTTTCAATCATCGAACTTCTCTGCTTCAATTGGCTCGTTGTATTCGCAGTCATTGGTAGGCGGGTCCTTCTTTCTAGGTTTTCAGTCATTGGTTCTTCAAGGTTTCAGAAATCCAACTCAAGGCTCTTATTAGTCAAATGAGAGGTCAATCAAATCTAAACCAATCAAAACATTCCTTTGGCTTTCTGTTCGCGGCTGTCTGTACTGGAAGAACGGAAATGCAGCTTCTTTTTTTTTTTTTTTAGTGCGCACTGAGACGCACTAGGACGCACTAGGACGCAGAGACGTGACCGCCCGCGGTATCCCGGAGTGCAAGAGGTTAAACAACAACACTGCAGCAAAGACACGGAGTTGCTAGCTGTTAGCATGCGGCCTACATATCTCCCGAGGGAATACTCACACGTGATCTGCATTGTTATTTTTGCAAATCCGACGACGAACGCTGGGACAGCGCGTGATGCCATCCACTCAGTAACTGGCAGGCTGCTGACAGAACACCCAGATGCTCTTCTCCTCATCTCAGGTGATTTCAACCATATTTCACTGTCCCCCATTCTGCCACGTTCACCCAGTATGTCACAGTATGTCATATTCTATGTAAACACTAAGGAGGCGTACACCTCATCACCACTCCCCCCACTCGGGAGATCAGATCACAACTTGGTTCATCTCCTGCCGGTGTACAAACCCCTAGTACACAGACAACCTCCGGTCATGCACACGGTGAAGTTATGGTCTGAGGAGGCAATGGTTGCTCTAAAGGACTGTTTTGAAACCACTGCCTGGGAGCAGCTCTGCGATCCACATGGTAAGGACATCGACGGCCTCACTCACACCTTCACGGACTACATCAACTTCTGTATGGACAACACCATACCCACCAAGACCATACGGTGTTGCTCGAACAACAAACCCTGGATCAACCCTGAGATAAAAACACTTCTGAGAGAGAAGAAGAGGATCTTCAGGTCGGGGAACAGGGAGATGCTCAAGTCCGTACAGAGGGAGCTGAGGAGGAAGATAAGAGAAGGCAAGGACAGCTTCAGGAAGAAGATGGAGGACAAGCTGCAACAGAGCGACGTCGGCGGGATCTGGAGAAACCTTAAAACCATCTCTGGGCTCCAGAATATCTCCTCCCAGGCCACGGGGGGGGAGGGAGTGGGCAAACAATCTGAGCCTGTTTTTTAATAGGTTTGACCAA
The DNA here is from genome assembly GCA_020510985.1 of Pholidichthys leucotaenia. Classification (NCBI taxonomy): domain Eukaryota; kingdom Metazoa; phylum Chordata; class Actinopteri; order Cichliformes; family Pholidichthyidae; genus Pholidichthys; species Pholidichthys leucotaenia. The sequence continues at coordinate 211,902,102 of CM035842.1, forward strand.
CCGCACTCCCCCCCCGACTGCATACCAACCACTGCTGCCTCTAAAGTCATCGAGACCTACTGTCCACACCCCACTCCACCAACACCCCCCCACTCCCAGCACACAGACCCCCCCAACCTGACCCTCACTAAGACCCAGGTGAGGACGGAGCTGAGGAAAATCATAAGGCGAGGAAGGCCTCAGGACCGGAAGGCATCAGCGCGAAGCTCCTCAAGTCCTGTGCAGACCAGCTGTGTGGGATTGTGGAGCATATCTTCAACCTGAGCCTGAAGCTGGGGAGGGTACCACAGTTGTGGAAAACATCTTGTGTGGTACCTGTACCAAAGACTTCCCACCCCAAAGACCTGAACAGCTACAGACCAGTGGCCCTGACATCTCACACAATGAAGACCCTGGAGAGACTGCTCCTTGTTCACCTCCACCCCTGGTGGGACCAGCGATGGATCCACTCCAGTTCGCCTACCAGCATGACATTGGGGTGGAGGATGCAATGATCTTCCTCCTTCACCGTTCCCTGTCCCACCTGGAGAAGCCCAAGAATGCAGTGAGGATCATGTTCTTTGATTTCTCCAGTGCTTTCAACACCATCCAACCAATGATCCTGAAGGACAAGCTGCTGTGCGTAGGGGTGGACCAGCACCTGTCATCATGGATCCTGGACTACCTCACTAACCGGCCACAGTTTGTGAGAACCCGAGATTGTGTGTCCGACACGATCATAGGTAGCATGGGGGCCCCCCAGGGAACGGTTTTGGCTCCCTTCCTGTCCACCCTTTATACTGTGACTTCTCACACAACACAACATATTGCCATCTACAGAAGTTCTCTGACGACTCTGCGATCGTCGGCCTCATCTCCAACGGAGACGAAGCTGAGTACAGAGGACTTATCCCGGACTTCGTGGACTGGTGCCATCGGAACTGCCTCCAGATCAACGCGAGGAAAACTAAGGAGCTGGTGGTGGACTGCCGCAGGCGAGGACAACCCCTCACAGCACCAGTAAACATCCAGGGAACAGACATTGAGATGGTGACATCCTACAAGTACCTGGGTGTTCATCTGACCAATAAACTAGACTGGTCACACAACACCGACGCACTCTACAAGAAGGGACAGAGCAGGCTGTTCCTACTGAGGAGGCTCAGGTCTTTTGGTGTACAAGGGGCGCTGCTGAAGACATTCTACGACACGGTGGTGGCATCAGCCATCACTTTTGGAGTGGTCTGCTGGGGCAATGGCATTACAGCAGCCAACAGGAAGAGACTGAACAAACTAATCAAGAAAGCTAGCTCTGTCCTGGGGCAATGCCTTGACCCAGTGGAGGAGATAGGAGAAGGATGGTGGCTAAACTGTCATCTCTGCTGGAGTCCGAGTCCCACCCTATGCAGGACATACTGAACACACTGAGGAGCTCATTTAGCAGTAGATTATATCATCCTAGGTGTGCGACCAAGAGGTTTCGCAGGTCCTTCCTACCTACGGCTGTCAGACTGTATAACCTAAGCAGGGCTGCTCGCAGAGATAGCAAAAAAACGTGACGACCTAATGGTATCGAATGCAAAAGACGCAACAGACTTACACAAATGGTCCCCTCCAGTATACAACTAGGACAATATCAGTCACTATGGAGGGTGACAATATGTATGGGTACATATTCATACCATGTAGGGTAACTAAATAGTCGGTTATGCCGTTTATTCCATCTAGCTACAATGCTCCGCACTGTGAATATGTATTTATATATTTATGTGTACATGCATATATTCACTGCTCTTATTTTCTTTTCTTCTAAATTATTGGTCTGAGTGTTGCTATCCCTGTGCTGTTGCAATCCTGGAATTTCCCCATTGTGGGACTAATAAAGGCTTATCTTATCTTATCTTATTTTTACAATTAATAACAGCAGTTTGCTCCTCCATGAATATGGGAGCATGAATCTATGGGAGCACTCCTTTCTTCACTCTCAATGAAATATTTTTTTTGCTGGTCATTAACATCTGTTTGTTCTCTCCCATAGACTGAGTCCCCATCGTGCTGTTTGCTCTCTACATGTCTGTTCTTTTCATCTTCTCTATCCCCTCACCCCCCAGCCAGTTGCAGCAGATGACTGCCCCTCCCTGAGCCTGGTTCTGCTGGAGGTTTCTTCCTGTTAAAAGGGAGTTTTTCCTCTCCACCGTCGCCAAGTGCTTGCTCACAGGGGATCGCCTGATTGCTGGGGTCTTTCTGCAACTGTGGGGGTTCCCCCTACAGTTGATAGTGCTATGAGATGACTGTTGTTGTGAAATGGTGCTATATAAATAAAGTTGAATTGAATTGAATTGAATATACCTTATCATGCTGGTGGGGGCAACGTTCCTCTGGTAGGGTCTGTCAAGGCAAATTGGTCCTGTGTGAAGGGCCACCCCTAGACAATCCAGTTGATCCCCATAAAGAAGTCATAAAAAACGATCAGTGTACCCCACCCATTTTGGGGGTCACTGGGGCTTGAGGGCAAGCGCCTGGTGAATAGGTTTTTTCCCAAAGGACTCCGCCAGGTCCAGCCTGAGCAAGCCACATGTGTCCAACCTCCAGTTGGTTCACCACCTGCAGGAGGGCCATGTCAGGTGCGCTTGATTTCCCCCTTCCCCCCATGACCTAGATATTTTGGATATTCTTTTTAGTTAGTTTATTGGTTTATTTGTCAGGGACTATGTAGAGAAAAAAATAATTAAACACAGGGTCAAGATGCTCTGTACCAGATTACAGCGTTCTCACTAATTTCCATCTGTAGTCCCTGAGGCAGGCAGGAAGATATTAAAAGAAAAACAGCATATATAGAAAACAATTCAGGTCGGGTTTCAGAAACTGCTGACCCTGAAACAAGCAGGGAATAAGTTTAAAAGGTAAAAAGATAAGAGAGACGGCACAAATAAAAACAATTTAAGAGGACAATTTCAAATCCCATTTAAGGGAGAGAGTCAATGCTGGCAGGCTTGATGACTTAAAATCCATTTTTTAGTCTCTGTGAAAAAGTCGCATAATGTGTTCTGGTCTTCAAAGCAGTGGGGAGCTTGTTCAATTCTGTTATAGTTTGGTATGAGAATGCTGATTGTCCAAAAGCAGTTTTACGTAGGAGGATGCAACAATGCCACCTAGAGGAAGTCCTTGTTACTCTGGTATTTTGTTCAGAAGTCAGGTACACAAAAGCCTCAAGGGGCAGTGGTGCAGAACCATGGATAATTTTAAAGACCAGCTGTATATTGCATATATGATCATATTTTCAAATTTTAGATAGATGTACTTTATTGATTCCAAACTGGGAAATCACAGTGTAACAGCAGCATGACAGTAGACAATCAAAATGATAGAATCACACAAAGGGTAATAGACAAAGGGAAGGGTTGGGTTCCCCCCCAACCAAATAAACAATTAAAATCTGGCCTAAACATGAACAGGGAGCCAATTTCTCAGCAAAACTTCTGTTATTTAATGCAACACGTTAAGATTTTCACCTTAAACTCATGTTTCTAAACCCATTTTGATGACCAGGTAAACGTCACTTTCACCATAACCTAAGTGCGTCTCCACCATGTAGCTTTCCCGTCCCTGGAAGAAACACTGAAAAGACTATGAAAGGCATGTCTTACAGATAAAGTCCCATTCACCAATCACAGGGCACAACTTTAGCCACCAACTAACAAGGCACCCTGTGATTGGCTGTTGTAACTTGAGCTGTAAAGGTGGATTTCTGCTCCTTTCTGCTCCAGTGCAGCTACGCTTCGGACAAGACTGGCACGCACACACCTGTATATATGCTTGATTTTTTTGTGTTTCCTAGGCCACCATTTGAATGAGAGGTTGGATGTTGTGCTTGCCTAGTCAACGCACACAGGTAACGTGGTCACAGAATTTGGGCTGCACGCAGAGAAGCCCCATGACTGGAGATAATGACTAAATTTACGTCATACAAGCCTCGTAGACGCGCAGAGCAGAGGCGGAGCATAAACAAGCCTTAAGGCATGCCACTTCTAGTCTTAACGGTGGTCCTACCAGGAACAGGAAAGGTGCATCGTTGCCGCCTCAATTTTGTTGCCAATTCCTCCTTAATTTTGAAATGGTCCTAGGGCCATCATGTCAAAGTAAAAACAAATTTAATAATTCTGCACTGGTTTCCAGAGCAAATTCATAATCCTGACATATATATATATATATATATATATATATATATATATATATATATACGTATATATATATATATATACACACTACCGTTCAAAAGTTTGGGGTCACTTAGAAATGTCCTTATTTTTGAAAGAAAAGCACTGTTTTTTTCAATGAAGATAACTTTAAACTAATCAGAAATACACTCTATACATTGCTAATGTGGTAAATGACTATTCTAGCTGCAAATGTTTGGTTTTTGGTGCAATATCTACATAGGTGTATAGAGGCCCATTTCCAGCAACTATCACTCCAGTGTTCTAATGGTACAATGTGGTTGCTCATTGCGTCAGAAGGCTAATGGATGATTAGAAAACCCTTGTGCAATCATGTTAGCACAGCTGAAAACAGTTTAGCTGGTTAGAGAAGCTATAAAACTGACCTTCCTTTGAGCAGGTTGAGTATCTGGAAAAAATTATTATTTCAAATACAAATCACTATTTTTAACCTTGTCAATGTCTTGACTATATTTTCTATCCATTTTACAACTCATGGTGGTAAGTAAGTGTGACTTTTCATGGAAAACACAAAATAATTGTCTGGGTGACCCCAAACTTTTGAACAGTAGTGTGTGTGTGTGTATATATATATATATCTATATCTATCTATCTATCTATCTATCTATATATATATACAGTATATACAGTATATATATATATATATATATATATATATATATATATATACACTGTATATATAGATAGATAGATAGATAGATAGATAGATAGATAGATAGATATAGATATAGATACTTTATATTTCTGTAATTTCCCAGTTTGGGATCAATAAAGTACATCTATCTATCAGAGTGGGTTGAAACTGCTGTGCACTGGTCTGCTGGAGTGTGTGCTTTTCCTCTGCTCACTCTCATAGAAACTCTGCCTCTTTCAATGCACTCAAGTGAGCAGGAACAATGAACACTACATTGGGTGTGTGCGTGTGTGTGTAGGATGAGGTCATGCGCTTCAGGTGCCCTATGTGCCTGAGGAACAGTATGGGCCAAACCTTGAGTGGCACCATTTTGGGATCCATGTTCTAAGCCCTACTAGCAGTCTCCCTGCCCTCGAGCACTAAAGAGACAAAGTGATGCATGTCAGATAAATCAGTGTCTTGAATGTCTGAGATGTAAAATAGTCCAGCAGAAAAAATCCATGGTGCTTGGTATTAATGGAGTGGTGGCTTAGAAGTAGAGCATCCACCCCACAACCAGGAGACTGGGGTTCAAGTCCCAGCCAGGTCATGCCAGGGACCATAAAATGAAACTTTCGCCCATCCAGCTTGGTGCTCAGCAATAACAGAATGGAGGAGGGATGGTTACCCAGTCACAGTGGGTGCACAAGCCAGTGTACTCCCTGTGCCGGTCCCAAGCCCGGATATAAATGGGCAGGGTTGTGACAGGAAGAGCATCTGGCGTAAAAACTCTGCTCCAATCTATAAGGCCACGGCAAATACATTGATGTCTGCCATAGTAACTTGTCCAACCCACTAGTAAGTGGAAAAAACTTACCTTAAAACTTCCATCCATCCATCCATCTTCTTCCGCTTAATCCTTTTCGGGTCGCGGGGAAACAATTTTTTAAAAAATGCCTGAGCTAGAGGCTAACAGAGAGAGAGCTATCCGCCAAGATGGCTGCATGTCTACATGCTGCAGCTAGACACTCCGGACTACTGTGTTCGTTTTTGTGTTTTTTCTGCCTTCTTTGTCCTCCTTCTGCAACGGCCTAATTACCTACACTCACCAGGAACTTCTAGGCATTGGCAGCCAATTTAACTCCGACATCTTCAGCGCTTATTCCAGCAATCAATACCACATTCCCTGAGAAGATCGCCAGACCTCCAGGCGCTCCACGGATTGTTGTCGGGCCCAGCAAGAGGCACAGATAGCACCGAGAACGAAAGAATAAACAAGGCTGCAGGGCTGACCTCCAAGCCAAGCCGCACAAACAACGCACCAAACCACCGTTCCCTTCAGTTTTCCTCACCAACGCCAGATACCTCGCCAACAAAATGCATGAACTGTGATCAGAGATCGCCTACAATCGCTACGTCCAGGACTGTGGTATTCTGATTGGTTCCAAGTCATGGCTTCACCCACATATCCCTGATGCCACTGTGGAATTACCTGGCCAAACTACACACCATTCCGACCGTAATGCCAATTCTGGTAAGAGCAGAGGTGGTAGGCTCTGTGTTTATGTGCTTCAGACTTGGTGTGATAACAGCAGAATAATTCAAAGCCACTGTTCACTGGACTTAGAGGCCATGTCCTTTCTGTGTAGGCCCTTCTCTCTACCCCGCGAGCTAACGGCACTAATTGTAACAGCTGTTTATGTCCTTCGAGATGCTAGTGTTAGCTTAGCACTCAACCATCTCCAGCACATCGTTAGCAGGCAACAGAAAGATCACCCCATCATGGTCCACATAATTGCATGCTTAACAAAGCATGCTTAAAAACTGTACTCCCCAAATTCTACCAACATGTGAAGTGTTCCACAAGAGGGAAAAGAACACTGGATCATGTTTACAGCAACATTAAACACACCTACAGAACCACCCCCTCCCCCAGCTTGCACAATTAGACCATCTCTCTCTGCTTCTAATACTTGCATACTCCCCCCTGAGGAAGAGTCCCCCCCAAACCAAACGAACAATTAAAACTTAGCCTGAAAACGTTCTCCTCCAGCTACAGGACTGCTTTAGCTGCACAGATTGGAACATCTTTGAACAGCAAGACCTAGACTCCTACACTGAGTCTGTCCCTTTCTACATTAAATGCTGTGTAGAATATGTGACAGTCACCAAACACATCTGGGTCTCTCCAAATTGGAAACCCTGGATGACCAGTGAAGTCCAGGCTCTGATCAGAGCCCGCAACCCAGCCTTCAGACAGAGGGACAGCTCTCTGTACAGCACTGCCAGAGTCACCCTGAGGAGAGGCATAAAACTTGCTAAGAACCCCTACAGGAGGAAAGTGGGGAGCTTCCTCACAGACAGCAACCCCCAACAGATGTGGAAAGGCATCGAGGCCCTCACCAACTAGAGGAACCAGGGCCCCCCCAACATCAGACAGCACCATCACTCTGGCAGAGGAGCTAAACAGCTTCTTCGCCCGGTTTGAGAACCCCCCCCCCCACACACACACACCATCATCGCCTCTCCCACCCCCACCCCCACCCCTACAGGTGCATGAGGTGAGGAAGCAACTGAGAGCAGTGAACCCCCGCAGAGCTGCTGGTCCAAATGGCATCCCAGGAGCGGTGATCAAAGCATATGCTGACCAGCTGGCATGGATCCTCACCAACTGTTCAGCCTCTCCCTGATGTACGCTACCGTTCCCTCCTGCCTCAAGGCCTCCACCATCATCTCCATCCCCAAAAAGTCTGCAATTGACAGTCTGAACAATTACAGACCCCTAGCATTCACGTCTGTAGTCATGAAGTGTTTTGAGCGACTGGTGGCCCAGCACATCAGGGACTGTCTTCCCCCCCTCCTTCAACCCCCACCAGTTTGCCTACAGGGAGAACCAGTCTACAGAAGACGCCATCACCACCACACTCCATAGGGTGCTGAGCCATCTGGAGAACCCAAGGAGCTATGTGAGGATGCTCTTTGTGGACTACAGCTCAACTTTCAACACCATCATCCCAGACATCCTGATCAATAACCTGCACCTCCTCCAGATCCCACCCACCCACCCACACACACACACACACATCTGCTCCTGGATAAAAAACTTTCTCAACAACCGCCTACAAACAGTGAGACTCGGCCCCCACCACTCCTCCACTGTCTCTCAGCACTGGCTCCCCCCAGGGCTGTGTGCTAAGCCCTCTACTGCATTCCAACCCACCCAACCACCACCATCGTGAAGTACGCGGACAATACCACCTTGGTTGGGCTCATCACCAATGACGATGAGAAGGCATACAGGGCGGAGGTAGAAAATCTGCTGCTGTGGTGCCAAGCAAACAACTTGAAACTGAATGTCCAAAAAAAACCAAAGAACTCATACTGGACTTCAGAAAAAACAGACAGAATCACCCCCTCCCCCCACACACACTCCTCATAAATGGTGACTGCATGGAAACCGTCCTCACCTTGAGGTTCCTTGGGCACCCACATCTCCTCTGACCTCTCCTGGACTGTCAACACCAAGGCCCTGGTGAAGAAAGCCCAGCAGCGGCTGCATTTTCACCATGTCCTGAGGAAAAACAACCTGGACCAGAAGCTGCTGCTGGCCTTCTATCGCTGCTCAGTGGAGAGCGTGCTCACATACTGTCCGGGTGTGTGGTACGCCGGGTCCATGGCTGAGAACAGGAAGGCTGCACAGAAGGTCATCAACACAACCCAAAACATTATCGGCGGCCCTCTGCCCTCCCTGGAGGACATCTCCAGATCCTCTTGTCTCAGAAAGATCAAGGTCATCACAGGAGATCCCTCACATCCTGCCCACCACTTGTTTGACTTGCTTCCCTCTGGACGACTGTTCAGATCGATCAGGTCCCACACCTCCAGATTGACAGTTTCTTCCCCTGGGCCATCCGAACTGCAAACAGTCAGAGGCCCCACTCCCCTCCCTCAGAATACTCACACGCTGAGAACTGAGGACCTTTTTAATTATAACAACACACCTGTCTTTGCACTCCTCACTTTCATGTACATTGGTGCATCCGCGAAACCATTCCTGTGTACATTTTCCGTAATCCTTGGGCCATTTTTAACATTTGTTTGTTCTCTCCCATAGACTGAGTCCCCATCATGCTGTTTGCTCTCTACATGTCTGTTCTTTTCTTCTTCTCTATCCCCTCACCCCCCAGCCAGTCGCAGCAGATGACTGCCCCTCCCTGAGCCTGGTTCTGCTGGAGGTTTAACAAACAAATGTTAATGACCAGCAAAAAAAATATTTCATTGAGAGTGAGGAAAGGAGTGAGGCCCAGTGCGTTACTGGAGGTCCCCCGGCTGACTAAACCTATTAGCAGCATGACTAAGGGAGGGTTCAGAAACACATGATCCCTCCCTAATTGTAGGCTATATCAAAAAGGTAGGTTTTAGCCCTATTCTTAAAAACAGAGATCGAGTCTGACTCCCGAATCCAGATTGGCAGCTGGTTCCACAGGAGAGGAGCTTGATAACTGAAGGCTCTGCCTCCCATTGTACTTTTGGAGATTCTAGGTATTACAAGTAATCCTGCATTTTGGGAGCGTAGTGCTCTGTTAGGATAATACGGTAGTATCAGATCTTTTAAATAAAAAGGAGCCTGATTGTTTAGAGCTTTGTAAGTAAGAAGAAGGATTTTAAACTTAATTCTAAACTCTATGGGAAGCCAATGAAGGGAGGCCAGAACCGGAGAGATATGATCTCTCTTTCTAGTACCTGTTAAAACTCTTGCTGCAGCATTTTGGATAAGCTGAAGACTTTTTAAAGATGTTTTAGGACAGCCTGATAATAAAGAATTACAATAATCTAATCTCGAGCTAACAAAAGCGTGGATCAGTTTCTCAGCATCACTCTGAGACAAGATGCTCCTAATCTTGGCAATATTACGCAAATGATAGAAGGCAGTCTTAGAAACAAATTTAATATGTGAATTGAAGGACAGATCCTGATCAAAAATAATTCCAAGGTTCCTCACAGAGCTATTAAGAGAAAGAGTAACCGCATCCAAACTGAAAGTTTGATTTGGAAAGGAATTTCTAAGGTTTTTTGGACCAACAAGAATGACTTCAGTCTTATCTGAATTTAATAGCAGGAAATTACAAGTCATCCAAGCTTTGATTTCCTTAAGACAGGCTTCTAACTTGGCTAATTGATTACTATCATCTGGCTTCATTGACAGGTATAATTGTGTGTCATCTGCATAACAATGAAAATGTATACAGTGCTTTCTAATAATGTTGCCTAACGGAAGCATATATAAACTAAAAAGAGTAGGGCCTAGCACAGATCCCTGTGGAACTCCATGACTAAGCATTGAGTTGAAAGAAAACTCATTATTTACATGAACAAACTGGAACCTATCAGATAAATAAGATCTAAACCACTGCAACAAAGTTCCATTAAGTCCAACATAGTGTTCTAATCTATCAAGTAGAATATTATGATCGATAGTATCAAAAGCTGCACTAAGGTCTAAAAGGACAAGTACAGAAACTAGTCCATTATTAGATGCAATGAGGAGGTCGTTAGTGACCTTCGCTAAGGCTGTTTCAGTACTATGATGGATTCTAAACCCAGATTGAAACTCTTCAAGTAAACCATTTCCCTGCAGGTGGTCAAATAATTGCATAGCAACAACTCTTTCTAAGATTTTTGAAATGAAAGGGAGATTAGAGATTGGTCTATAGTTAGCTAAAGCTCCTGGATCTAGCGTTGGCTTTTTGAGTAAGGGTTTAATTACAGCCGTTTTAAAAGCCTGCGGTACATGGCCTAAAGTTAATGAAGAATTGATTATATGAAGAATAAAGCTACCAATAAGTGGGAAGACTTCTTTAAATAACCTGGTAGGAATAGGGTCTAAAAGACAAGTTGAAGGTTTGGATGAGGAAACTATTTTGTCTAACTCACAAAGGTCGATTGGAGTAAACTCATCAAGACAGACATCAATAGAAGGAGTTGTAGTAGTTACAGTATTTAAGTTAACTGTGGGAAGAATCGGATTGATTTTATGTCTGATGGATGAAATTTTATTATTGAAAAAGTTCATAAAGTCCTGACTAGTAAGCTCTAAGAGAATGCTAGGATTGACAGAGTCCTGACTCTTTGTCAACCTGGCTACAGTACTGAAAAGAAACCTGGTGCGGCGGCATGAAATAAAGCGGCGTTGTTGGAGGTTTTAAGTAGAGTTTATTATATCATACCGCCGTCACGGGATCCCCTCTCCAGCCCAAGTGTGTGCAGGCTGGATGGGGATCCTCTGGCTCTCAGAGAAGAAGACACAGAGCGCGTGTCTGCAGCAGAGGTTGAAGTGTGAGTGAGAGAAAGTGTTACAGAACCTGTGCAGTATTTATACCCAACCCAAACAATACATCAAAGCAGATTCACAACGGTTGGTCTGATCAAAGGGACTGCAGGACAGGCATGAGATATTTGCATTTGTGAGACATACATCACAATAGGCAGATTTGCTAGACTCTGCTCTAGCTGCAGAACAAAGAGGTTAACAGGCACATCTACATATTGATCTGAGTCTCTAGGTCACAGTAAGGACAGGACCCATGAACACAATGCATGAAAGGTGACATTATCACAGTAGTGTAGCGGAAAAAAACAGGAGTAGCGAGTTGTCTGTCCTTAGTCTGTTTGTGGGGGTTTTCCCAAACCGCCACACCTGGGATTATTCTTGTTCTCTTCTATTAATGCAGAGTAATAACTCATTCTAGCTTTTCTAAGAGATTTTTTATAAATTAAAAGATGATTTCTCCAAGCTAAATAGATTTCATCTAAATTAGTGGAGCGCCATTTTCTTTCTAATTGACGAGTCTTCTGTTTTAAGCTACGAGTTTCTGTGTTGAACCAAGGAGTTAGAAATCTCTGATTAGACTTTTTCTTTTTTAAGGGGGCCACCAAGTCTAGAGTCTGATACAGAGAAGCTGAAACACTATCCACCATGTTATCAATTACAGAAGGAGCAAGCTGTCTATAGCTTATTTCCGTTGTGTTGACACATGGCATAGAGGAAACAATCTGCATAAATTTGGTAACAGCATCATCTGAGAGGCATCTACTGTGATAATATTTTTCTTTAGGAGCCAAATAGTCAGAAATAGTAAAATCAAAGGTTAACAGACAATGGTCTGACAGTACAGGGTTATGAGGAGACACTACAAGATTTTCTATTTCTATGCCATATGTCAGAACAAGGTCCAATGTATGGTGGAGGTAATGAGTAGAATTTCCTACTTTCTGAGAAAACCCAATCGAGTCTAATATTGAATTAAATGTCACATTAAGGCAGTCGCTATCTATGTATATTCATATCACATGTATATTAAAGTCCCCTACTATAATTATTCTATCAGATTTCAGCACTAAATCAGCAAATTCGGATAAAAATTCTGAGTAGGTTGATGGGGGACTATAAACTATGGCAAATAAAATTGGGTTTAAACTAAAATTGCTAAAGTACCCAATACTGAGGACCAGGCCCTCAAAGGAATTATAACATATTTTTGGCTTTACATTAACTAGTAATTTGGAATGGTAAATTGATGCTACTCCTCCTCCACGACCATAACTTCTAGGATTTTGACAGTTTAAATAACCAGAGGGAGTTGATTCATATAAACCAACATAATCCTCTTGCCCTAACCAAGTCTCTGTAAGGGAAATTAAATCAATCTGATGATCAATTAACAGATCATGGACTAACAGAGACTTGGGAGTTAGAGACCTAATATTTAATAAACCATATTTAATTTTTAAATTATGAGGAGGAACAGAGGCCAAATCATTCAATTTAGAGGCTTTATGTTTAATTTGAGTTTTACCAATATTTTGCTTTATCACTTTGGGATGCTTATACATTATATTTTGAATTTATATTTTGATAAATAATTAAAAGAAGACAAAATGAACCTATTTGACATAAAAATGATGGTCCCCTTAACTTAATATTTTAATTGCACAACCTTTTGAGGCAATCACTGCAATCAAACGATTTCTGTAACTGTCAGTGAGACTTCTGCACCTCTCAGCAGGTATTTTTTTCCCACTCCTCATGAGCAAACTGCTCCAGTTGTCTCAGGTTTGAAGGGTGCCTTCTCCAGACGGCATGTTTCAGCTCCTTCCACAGATGTTCAATAGGATTTAGATCAGGGCTCAGAAGGCCACTTTAGAATAGTCCAATGTTTCGCTCTTAGCCATTCTTGGGTGTTTTTAGCTGTGTGTTTTGGGTCATTATCCTGTTGCAAGACCCATGACCTGTGACTGAGACCAAGCTGTCTGACAATGGGCAGCACATTTCTCTCTAGACTACATTGGAGTGGTGGCTCAGTTGGTAGAGCATCTGCCCCACACCCGGGAGGCAGGGGTTCAAATCCCGGCCGGGTCATGCCGAAGACCATATAAAAGTGGAACTTCCTGCCATCCAGCTTGGTGCTCAGCAATAATGGAATGGAGGAGGGAAATTTGTGGCGGCGCCTTGCATGGCAGCGGCCCTCTGATTCTACACTTGGGGTGTGTGTGATTAACACTGTAGATAGGTAAAACACAATCTCGTTCTACTGTACATGATTGGTTGTACAGTTGAATGACAATAAAGGGTGATTTAATTTAATTTTGATTTAATTTAATTTAATTGACAGTCTTGAGATTTCATTGTACCCTGCACAGATTAAAGACACCCTGTGCCAGATGCAGCAAAGCAGCCCCACAACATAACAGAACCTCCTCCATGTTTCACAGTAGGGACAGTGTTCTTTTCTTGGTATGCTGCTTTTTTGCGTCTGTGAACATAGAGCTGATGTGCCTTGCCAAAAAGTTCCAGTTTTGTCTCGTCTGTCCATAGGACATTCTCCCAGAAGCTTTGTGGCTTGTCAACATGCAGTTTGGCAAATTCCAGTCTGGCTTTTTTATGATTTGTTTTCAACAGTGGTGTCCTCCTGTGTTGCCTCCCATGAAGTTCACTTTGGCTCAAACAACAACGGATGGTGCGATCTGACACTGATGTACCTTGACTTTGGAGTTCACCATGAATGTGTTTAGAGGTTGTTCTGGGCTCTTTTGTTACCATTCGTATTAGCCGTCTCTTCCATTTTTCATCAAGTTTCCTCCTGCGGCCACGTCCAGGGAGGTTGGCTATGGTCCCGTGGATCCTAAATTTCTGAATAATATGTGCAACTGTAGTCACAGGAACATCAAGCTGCTTGGAGATGGTCTTATAGCCTTTATCTTTAACATGCTTGTCTATAATTTTCTTTCTAATCTCCTGAGACAACTCTCTCCTTTGCTTCCTCTGGTCCATGTTTAGTGTGGTACACACCATGTCACCAAACAGCACAGTGACTACTCGTCACCCTTTAAATAGGCCGACTGACTGATTACAAGTTTGTAGACACCTGTGATGTTAATTAGAGGACACATCTTGGTTGAACATGTCCCTATGGTCACATTATTTTCAATCTTTTCTTGGGGTACCCATCATTTTTGTCCAGGCCTGTTTCATGAGTTTGTTTTTTAAAATAATTCTGTTGAACCACAATTCAAAAGCATTGTCTGATTTTCATTGGTTAATTTTCATAAAATTTTTATTTATTACCACTTTTGTCAGATTCAAGTTATTTCTGTGACCACTGTGGGTTTTTCTTTCATTAACAGAGGGGTACCAACAATTTTGTCCACAGCTGTAAATGTGATTATTTCCCCCACAGTCAAGCTTTATATTGCGCGATCTGCCGTTTGTGTTCATCTACCTGGATGACATCCTCGTGGCCAGCGCGTCCAAGGACTAACACGTAATCCACCTCAGGACAGTTTTCCAGAGGTTGGAGGAGCACGGATTAATAATCAACCCGGCGAAGTGCCAGTTCGGGGTGGCGGGGATCAATTTTTTGGGCCACCGCATCTCACCGGAGGGCGCAACACCCTTGCCGGACAAGGTGTGCGCCATGGCGAATTTTCCCCAGCCTCAGACGGCCAGGGCGCCGCAGGAGTTTTTGGGGATGGTTAACTTTTATAACCGATTCCTCCCCCGCGCAGCCCAGCTCATGCAGCCATTGTACGCCGCGCTTAAGAAACGGAAACCGGCAGACAGAGTCGACTGGACTCCTGGGCGAGAGCGGGCGTTTTCCGAGGTTCAAACAGCTCTGGCAAATGCCGCACTGCTGGCGCACCCGGACCCGGAGGCTCAGATAGCGCTCACTACCGACGCCTTGGACGTGGCCATAGGGGCCGTCGTGGACCAGCACATCGCCGGTTCTTGGCAGCCACTCGCCTTTTTTAGCAGGTCTTTGTGCAACAGTGAACATAAATACAGCACATTCGACAGAGAGTTGCTGGCTCTCCACCTGGCCATACGCCACTTCCAGTTCTGGCTGGAAGGGCGCACCTTCACTGTGTTCGTAGACCACAAGCCGCTAACGTATGCGATGGCCAAGGTTTCAGAACCATGGTCGGGCCAGCAGCAGAGACAGCTGGCCACGATCTCGGAGTTTATGACCGACATTCAGCATGTGGCCAGTAAACTCAATGTGGTGGCGGACTGCCTCTCGCGTGCATTAGTGGCCCCAGTCTACGTGGGGATAGATTACTCGGCTATGGCCACTGAGCAGAGCGGCGATGCGAACGTTTGCGTGCTCCAGTCTGGACCAGCAGGGTTAAGGCTGAAGAGCAGAGTACTGCAAGACGGGCCCCCCCCCCCAATCTGTGACATCTCCCCGGGCCCCCCGCGCCCAGTGGTCCCGAGCGCTTGGCGCTGCCGCGCTTTTGAGTCGGTTCACTCCCTGGCGCACCCAGGAGTGCGCGCATCAGTAAAAATGGTGGGAACGAAGTTCGTCTGGCTGAGCCTGCGCAAACAGGTGAAAGAGTGGGCTGCAGCCTGCGTAGCGTGCCAGCGAGCTAAAGTGCACAGGCACACAAAGGCCCCCTTGGAGCCGTTCCATATCCCGGTTAAGCGTTTCGACCACGTTCATGTGGACCTCGTGGGCTCCCTCCGGCCATCGCAGGGGTTCACACACCTCCTGACAGTGGTGGACCGCACCATGCGCTGGCCTGAAGTAGTCCCGCTAGCTTCCACCACGTCCGCAGAAGTTGCACGCGCTTTTTTGATGACATAGGTGGCACGTTTCGGCGCACCTTTGGATATCACGTCCGATTGGGGCCCGCAATTTGTTTCCGACCTCTGGTCCACCATGGCCCAGAGCCTGGGCATCTCACTTCATTGCACGACCGCGTACAACCCACAGGCCAATGGGTTATGCAAGCGTTTCCATAGATCGCTTAAAGCAGCGCTCAGGGCTTCACTTACGGATGCAAATTGGTTGGACCGGTTGCTGTGGGTTCTATTAGGGTTGCGTTCAGCACCGAAGGAGGATTTGGCAGCTTCCCCAGCAGAGCTGGTTTTTTCCCAGCTGCTGCGGCTCCCAGGGGAATTTTTGCCGGACAGCCTCGCGGCAAACACTGATCCATCCCCGCTTTCACCGCGTAACGCAGTGGCAGGGACGGTACCCGGTCCGATCCACCACTGTTTTCCACGCGCTTTTGTACCAAGGGCCTTGAAGGACGCAGCATTCGTATTTGTCAGGCACGATGCCCACCGGACCCCCTTGCGCCCGCCTTACGATGGACCGTTCAGAGTGTTGGAACCCGGGGAGAAACATTTTGTGTTAGACTTGGGGGGACGTAGAGAAACAGCCTGTATAGACAGGCTTAAGCCCGCTTTTGTGTTATCAGACGAGCAAGTGGTGCTGGCCCGAACTCCTCGGCGCGGACGACCCCCACTGAGAACTCCCCAGGTAAATGACTCGTCAGATCAGTCACAAGGGCATGCTAATGATGTTTTCTTCCCTCCCAATGTCCCCCCACAGACAGACGCACCCGCAACCTCGAAGCCGCAGACCCCACGTTACAGCCACTACGGATGAAAACTGAAGCCCAAAGGACATGAGGGTCAAGGCTCAGTCTGAGTCTGGGGAGGGTGGTGTGGTTGTATATTCACACTCAGTATATTCACACTCAGATTTAAAAGACAAAAGGAAATTGTCATGGGGGGTTTGTGTGTGGATGTGGGGGTGGTGTGTTGATGTGAACAGTGACAAAGAGAATGGGAATTACAAAGGCTTTGATGTTAAGGCAGGACACAGAGAAGGCTGACCGAGTGGTATGAGTTAAGAGCAGAGCTGCCTGAGATCTGTTACTCTTTTGCTGCTTGTGTTTCTAGAGAAATGCAGAGAGAGAGTGAATAAAGCCTGATATGATCTGGACCTTTCTGCCTGATTATTTCTCTCTCCACAACTTCACAAGTTACAGACCTGTTTCACTTCTCCCTCAATTCTCAAAAATTCTGGAAAAACTTTTTATTAATAGATTAGAACATTTTCTTGAAAAAAAAATATTATCTGACAGTCAATATGGGTTCAGAAGTAATCAGTCACCATCACAGACTTTAACTGAACTTATTGAAAATATTACAGTTACAAATTGAGGGTGTAGATATAGAAAGAGTGCATGAAATTAAATTCCGTGGAGTGACAATAGATGACAAAATTAGCTGGAAATCTCAAGTCAAATACATCTGCTCTAAATTGTCCAGAAACATTTCTGTTACGGCTAGAACTAAACATTTCCTAGACAAGAAGTCACTTTGTATTTTGTACTATTCACTGGTGTTACCTTATTTACAGTACTGCGTTGAGGTTTGGGAAAACACATAAAACTACACTTCAACCACTACTTATTATGCAAAAAAGAGCAATTAGAACAATTCATAATCTAGGTTTCTTTGAACATACAAATCCATTGTTGGTCAAGTCTAAAATAATGAAATTTTTTGATATTGCAGAATTTCAAACAGCACAATTTTTGTATAAAATTAAGAGTAATTTATTACTAATTCACCTACAGAAAATGTTTTCTGATAGAGATGGGAGGTATGATTTAAGGGGAACTTTAATCGTTAAAAGCATGTCCCAGAGTCTTTCTCTCTTCGTGCATGCCAGATGGCAAAGTTCTGTATTAGACACATGATAGCGCTGTCCTTGAAGAGTCTGGTTTGCTGAACAACAGCAATTGTTGTTATTGTTTGGGTTAAAGAGAAGCCAAAACACCTTCCAGCACAATCTCTGCACCTGGAGGAACGAGTTCCCAAGGACGTCGAATCAAGGCCAGATGAGCACAGTCACTTGGAGCATAGTAATTTCCACTCTCATGCGATTCTGTGCATCACAAATAATTCAATTCAATTCACAGGCTTAAATCGCTGGTCGAATTGTTGAAGGAGCTTTGCCGGGATCCACATTTTGACCAGCTCTTCCAACTTTATTAATTTCCGATACACTAGGAAACTCCGGAGCCAAACAGTAGAATCCTGCGATCATATCCAAACAGATGTCTTCTGCATCTTCAGTCGAATCACACAGACACATGAGTTCCAATTAACCATGAGTCACACATTTGGGCTCCCCCAGGCCCGATTTCCTGTTGAAAAGGTGGTGTCAATTGCATTAAAGGCTGAAATTCCATTTTTTCCGTTTTCCGTTTGGATTGAGATCAGCGAGAAGGAGCGAGACACAGACGAAGCAGCAAGCTGGGATCAGATCATCAGGGAGGCGAGAGGAGGAGAGGGGGGAAAATGCGACTGCTCTCTCTGAAAGCCGGAAGAAGAATCCATCCATCCATCTTCTTCTGCTTAATCCTTTTCGGGTTGCGGGGGGGCTGGAGCCTATCCCAGCATCTTTGGGCAAGAGGCAGGGTACACTCTGACAGATCGCCAGTCCATCGCAGGGCCAACACAGAGAGACAGACAACCATTCACTCTCACATTCATACCTAAGGACAATTTAGAATCCCAAGTTTGATGCCAATTAACCTAACAATTTAGAATCCCAAGTTTGATGCCAATTAACCTAACCTCCTATCTCCTCCATCGGATCAAGGGGCAGCGCCTTGATCCGATGGAGGAGATAGGAGAGAGAAGGACGGTGGCTAAACTGTCATCTCTGCTGGAGTCCGAGTTCCACCCTATGCAGGACATACTGAATGCACTGAGGAGCTCATTTAGCAGCAGACTACATCATCCCAGGTGCACAACCGAGAGGTTTCGTAGGTCCTTCCTACCAACGGCTGTCAGACTGTACAACCTAAGCAGGGCTGCTCGCAGAGATAGCAAAAAGACGTAACAAACTAATAGTTTTTTGAATGCAAAAGATGCAATAGACTTACACAATGGTCCTCTCCGGCATACAACTAGGAACATACCGGTCGCTATGGAGGGTGAGAATATGTATGGGCACATAATCATACCATGTAGGATAACTAAGTAGACGGTTATGCTGTTTCATTCCATCTAGCAACAATGCTCTGCACTGTGTGTGTTTATATATTTGCATATTTATTCCATCTAGCTACAATGCTCCGTACTGTGGGTGTTTATATATTTATATATCTACATATTATTCCATCTAGCTACATTGCTCCGCACTGTGTGTGTTTATATACTTGCATATTTATTCCACCTAGCTGCAATGCTCCGTACTGTGGGTGTTTATATATTTACATATTTATTCCATCTAGCTACAATGCTCTGCACTGTGTGTTCATATATTCATATATTTATTCCATCCAGCTACAATGCTCTGCACTGTGTGTCTGTGTGTGTGTGTATATATATATATTTTATAGTAATACGTACATATGTTTATTAGCTGCTCTTGCTTGCTTGTTTTTTTTTTTTTTTTCTTGCCTTCTGATTGTTGCTCTGAGTGTTGCTATCCCTGTGCTGTTGCAATCCTGGAATTTCCCCGTTGTGGGACTAATAAAGGCTTATCTTATCTTATCTTATCTTATCTTAAAACTCAAAGAATTTGAACAACATTAAAAAGATTTTGTATTACATTTATTGGAGTGAGGATTTGGAACAAACTCGATGTGGATTAAAAGAAATGTTCAACCATTAGTCAGTTTAAAGTTAAATACAAATATAAAATATTTACACAGCACATAGAAATGGGGAATAAGAAAAATTAGGGGTCTGTATATTGTGCTTTTGTATTTTTTTATTGTATTTTTTTCCTAGTACGATTCAAATGACCTATATATTTTGCTGACGTTTATTATAAATGGCTATAATTATAGGAAAATGTAATATAAATGTAAAGGTGAGGCTTAAAAATTATTTGTGTAGTACATTATATTTTGTATTTGCCTTGTTATTTTTGTTGGTTTTGTATTAATTACGGAGTGTCATTATATTTTATGTTTGCTTTGTGATTTTGGTTATGTTGTGGGCACATATGTTGGTTACATATTCTCCACAAATATATTGCTGTGTGTTTATTGTGTGCTGCACGTCTCATGGAACAAAAGGACTGAGTGTCATATCCGGCTCTAGGGAGCCGGGCAATCAGAGCCAGGGACAAGCCAGTGAGTCGTGATATTTTATTCAGGGAAAAGGGGAAGGGATGAGGAGAGCACAGATACTCATGCAGACGTACACTCACAGGTTGCACAGCGCAGAGGTAAGCAGCTCGTACCGGACGTGGGGGTAACAAGACGTACATACTCACAGCGGGATACAAACACAGGAATGCTGCAAGAGGAGTATAAGCTGACACCAGACGAAGGGGCTTCAGCTTAGCAATGTGTTTATGTCGCAGCCCCGAGTCATCGAGGCTGCTCCTATTTATCCTCATTAGCAGCGCCCCAGCTGATGAAGACTAATTGGCCCCAGCCGTCCATAATGCTGCCAGCTGGGGGCCAGCTGAGACGCTGCTCAATGGGAAGCAGGGATGAGGGAAAACATGGGCTGAGTGCCGAGACGGCATCTCAACCCATGGTGACAGAGCCCCTCCCTCAAGGTCGGGCTCCTGAACGACCAGGAACATCCCAGCCCCCCCCCCCCCCCCCCACCTAGGGTGGGAGGAAGGGAGGCGGACCGGAGGGGAAGAAGCCAAGGGAAGGACAACACCAATGGGGCAATGTAGGGTAGCGGGAAAGAAAAACCCAAATACAATACTGACAAAACAGAATAATTAACCCAGGTACAGATGGGGAGAAGAACTGGGTCAGCACGCCGGTTACATACTACCCAGAGAGTACCAACCATGCGTGACCCAGAGCAAGGAAAAAAGAACCACCAAAAAGGTACAGGGCAAAAAATGCTGAGTACGGTTAAATAAAGGGGAACCTATACACAGCGCTAATTTAAGTACATACACAGTCACCAAGAAAAGTGAGGGTGACTGGAACAAATGACAATTATAGAGCATGGTGTTACGGAAAACAAAGCACATGACTCTATAATGAACCAACAGGACAAAAAAGAAATACTGAGTGCAGGCAAAGAAAAACCCACACACACGAATATATAAATACCCAGTCACCTAAAGAAATGAAAGTGACTGGAATAAATGGATAACTGCAGAGCATGGTGTTACGGAAAACAAAACATAACTCTACAATACAAAAAACGAGGCTAAAAACATGGCACAAAAAGTAAAATGCTGAGCATGAGCGATGGAAAACACAGCACTATAAAAACAAATCCACCAACAGGACAGAACATTACACCCGAGTGACCTTAATAACAAAAGAAAAAGTGACACCCGAGGTGAATGGCAAGCAGAGTCCAAAAATGGCCGAGATGGCTCCGGAGATCTCCCCGCCCATCGTCCAGCTGGCGAATCAGGGAAAGAGAAGTGTTCGGACGGCGAACTCTGGACCCAGATCCCAGGAATCCAGTCCACCGGCAGCCGAACCAGGCTGCCCAGAGGGAAACACAGACCAGTGGGGGGAACCAGATCACCGAACCGAAAGTTCTGTGGGTCGGGTCGTCGACCCGCATCACTCAACCACCAGGACCGTTGAGACGGGCGAAGGATCAGAGCGGATCCCGGTGGAAGAGGCTCAGGGGAGAGCCGATGACGAGGGCGGCGGGCGTCAGGCCGCAGGAAAACGGCCACCTCCTCACCGGACCTGGACAATACTGGGGCAGCACCCACGTCGGACCCCGATCGGGCCTCAGGCGAACCCACGTTGGACCCCGACTGGGTCTCGGGCGAACCCACGTTGAATACTGCACCAGAACCGACCTCCAACGTTGAACCCGGACCCTCCAGCACCACGAGGAACAGCAACTCCTTGCCGGTGACCCTGGAAGAAGGCTCAGAAGAGAAAACAGAACCGGGATCAGGATCACCGGCAGCGCCAGAACCCGGCGAGACGAGCTCAGACGCAGCGGACGGCTGCACCCGGCTCGTCTCCCCTGGAGATAGGCTGAAGTGCTCGGGGATAAAAAGAGAGAAAAGAAAGGAGAGCACTCGCCTGATCTCGGTTTCTGACGCCGTCCAGGACTGCGAAGATCCAGGATCCGTCGTCAGGAGGTCGTTGTCAGGCTCCCATCTAGCCGCGTCGGGCCCCGCAGCCAGCACGATGGTCAGCGCAGCTTGAGATTCCTCCAGCTCAGGTGACCCCGCCGACGATCCACTCGGCGTGAAGCCAGAAGAATCTCGTCTCGCCGGACCGAACCGCTCCTCCGTGGAGACCCGGGGACGCTCAGTCGTCGGCGTAGACTCCACGCAGCAGTCAGTCCCCCTCCTCCGTCCGCAATGTAGCTGCGGAACCACAGGCCCTCTCCATATCCCACCACGTTGACCCGGAGCCGGGGACCGCTCGGCGGAGAGAGACACAGAGGATGCGGGATTAGGCATACAGGTTACAGCAGGTGGGGAGAGTTCAGGGAGCTGCGAACCCTGAACTTCTCCTCCAGGGATGTGACAGAGCAAATCATTAAGCAGGTGTGAAAAAACAATGACTTGCCTGCCCCCTGGAGGTTGAGTATCGCCTGCTGTAGTGGATTCTGCTTCTTCCTCTCCCCGCCCGGCGATAACGGAGGACCCCCCGGGAATTCGTCTGAGGGTCGCTCGCGTTGTCTCCAGCAGAGAGCTCACCAGGCCGGGATTCCAGGCACACACAGCGGTCAGGAAGCGCGTCGAGGAGGAGGGGGAAACAGCCGGGGTGAGCCAGCCCGAATGTCCAGGAATGACAGCGGGGGAACGAGGCTCAGGGGACGAGGCTGTAGAATCTCCACACTGACGAGGCGAAGGGATGACAGCTGCGTGGGAGGAACGGTCCTGACGATGACCCAGAACTGGATCCGGACGAGGTTCGTGCAGAGGTGACTCGGCGATGTGATGACGACTACTCCCAGGGGACGAAGCGAGGGGGAAACCCAGGATTCGCCGCTCCAGATCGGAGATCGAGACGAGGAAGGCGTCGAGCACGGGAAAGCTTCGTAGCCCTGAAGTCCTCACCATCAATCTCACTGCCGCCGCCACATGCCTTAAGGTGGTGACAGGAAACACAGTAGAGCTCGCGACAGCCACTCGACCCCGGACATAACTGCTGTCAGCTGCGGCTCCTAGAAGGGAATCCCGAGTGACGTGGCGCAGGTCGGGGGAAGTCCTCTGGTTGGCGCGAACTCCCGGACTGGAATGGCGGCAGGAACGGGACTCCGAAGCGGGGAAAGACGTCACCCACTTCGACTCCCTGCCGGGATTTCCATCCACCCCGTGGAGCTTCTCTCGCTGTGTACCTGCAGCGTCTATCCTGGCACTGTCCTCCAGATGGTACAGAGAGTGAGGGTGACAGTCCAGGAGTTCCTCAGCATGGCCCGGATGCCAGCGTCTCGCGTTGGAGGCGTCGTGCAGGGTGAAGTATGTCCCGTCGACAGCCTCCGAGATGGACCTTAGCTCGTCGCCCTGGCGCCGGAAGTGACTCCTGGGAAACGGCATGCTAGCAGCGCTGACACTCGGACAGAAAGGTACATTTCCACAGCGACTCACGGCCGCCGGCAACTCTTCTGGCTGCGACATACTGTCATATCTGGCTCTAGGGAGCCGGGCAATCAGAGCCAGGGACAAGCCAGTGAGTCGTGATATTTTATTCAGGGAAAAGGGGAAGGGATGAGGAGAGCACAGATACTCATGCAGACGTACACTCACAGGTTGCACAGCGCAGAGGTAAGCAGCTCGTACCGGACGTGGGGGTAACAAGACGTACATACTCACAGCGGGATACAAACACAGGAATGCTGCAAGAGGAGTATAAGCTGACACCAGACGAAGGGGCTTCAGCTTAGCAATGTGTTTATGTCGCAGCCCCGAGTCATCGAGGCTGCTCCTATTTATCCTCATTGGCAGCGCCCCAGCTGATGAAGACTAATTGGCCCCAGCCGTCCATAATGCTGCCAGCTGGGGGCCAGCTGAGACGCTGCTCAATGGGAAGCAGGGATGAGGGAAAACATGGGCTGAGTGCCAAGACGGCATCTCAACCCATGGTGACACTGAGCCTCTGAGAGACAACGGAAGAGTGTGAGATTTGGCCTTTGTTTCAGGGAGACGACCTGGAGAGATTCCCGGACCACCGGAGACTAAAGGACAATGGTGTGAAGATCAAAGGGGTTACATTGTGGCTGGGATTAAGTACCATGTGATTGTATGTTTGATTAAACACCATGTGACTGCTGTTTCGAGGTCCGGGGTATACAAGTCGGATGTGAGATTATACTTCCTCTTTTCCTGCTTTGAGATTGTTGGAGTATGTGATCTGTTAATAAAGCTGAACCTGAGGAATAACTCAGTCTCATCATTGGGCACATTCTCCACAATGTATTGATTACACTGGTCAACACCAAATTTATTGTCTAAGTTTTTTTTAGCTGATTTAGGACAATTTTGATGTGCTGAATCCAAAAATCTCATTGGTCTTGCTCAGTCAGGTCAACGTTTTGAATTATGGCCACTGTGGTTTATATTAATCATATATTCCATACCTACATGTGTATAGACATATTAGAATGTTTAGTGATTACATATGTGCAATGACCTCACGCCTCAGAACAGGACAAGAGGTCTCGACCGCCAGCGAAGATCAAAGAGCATACGGAGTCGCAGCGGTGGAGACCAGATCGATCTCCCTGACTACCCAGGGTCAGGTGGAGGAGACAGAGGACAATGGAGGAGATCGATCTCCCTGACCACCCAGGGTCAGGTGGAGGAGACGAAAGACAAAGGAGGGGGGATTAAGTTAATGCGGGATGTCAGCTTTGATATGCAATGTCTTTTGTTGTGTGTAGGTATAAGTATGAAGGTCTGAATGTGTTCAACCTCTTATTCTGCTTCTGCACTGAGATGAGACTTGTTAGAGGAGCGAAGCTGATATTAAACTTTGGTTTATAAATCACATCGCCTCGTTATTCCAAGCTCTTCTACACTGGTGACGCTGACGCGAGGATGGAACAGAGACGTTCTCCCGCGATTGACTCATCAGAGGCAACCCAGGCAAGCGCCGGCGCCCATGCAAACAGGGGAACAGATGGACGACGTTCCCCCACGGCAGAAGCCACAGAGAGGGCTCAACCGAGCACCAGCCCCGCCGTGAGAGCTGAAGAAAGGCGCTCTCACCCGGCGGACACATCAGGGATGGCCCACACAAGTGCCGTCACCGTCAAGCTGCCAGACTTCTGGCAAGAAGACCCGGGCTTGTGGTTCCAGCAAGCTGAGGCTCAGTTTGCACTGGCGGGCATAACGGCAGACGACACAAAATTTTATCACATCGTCGCCAAACTCGACGCTGCCATGTCGAGATGTGCGCGGAGCATAATCCAACGGCCGCCCGCCCATGACAAATATAGAGAACTTAAGGCGACCATCGTCGAGAATTTCGTCCCCTCAGCCGAAGAGAGAGCAGAGAAGATCCTGCCGATCTACGGCCACAGAGGATGCAGACCCAAGGCCCTCATGGAGGACATGCTGCAGCTCAAGGAAGAGGACAACGACAACTTCCTCTTCCAACACATCTTCCTCAGTACTCTGCCGCCACACATGAGAGGGACGCTGGTCAACATGTGGTGCAGCACCCAGCAAGACTTCCGCGCGCTGGCCCGAGAAGCGCAGCGACTCATCAACGCCTGCGGCGAACAGATGGCCACAGCAGCATCCGCAGATCTCAGCGCGGATACCAAGACGCAGCAGGCGGAACGACATCTGTTATTACCACCACCGTTTCGCCGAGAGGGCGTACAAATGCATTCCCCCCTGCAAGTTCAAAAGTTCGGGAAACGCCAAAGCCGAGAACCGTTAACGGCTGCGGTTCTCGGCGAAAAAAATAAGCTTCTTTATGTGACTGACGGACACACCGGGAGACAGTTCCTGATTGACACCGGAGCTCAACTGAGTTTTATCACCCCTTCCCACGCAGACCGGGCCATGGGTCCCCGGGGTAATGGGGCGATGGCAGCCAACGGCTCCATCATTAACACTTAGGGTGAAAGGAGCCTGCCTCTTTGCATTCACGGCCACAACTATAGATGGACATTTATTGTAGCGGCGGTGAGTTTTAACTTGTTGGGCGCTGATTTTTTGTGTGCACATGGGTTGTTAGTCGATCTAGCAAATAGACGCTTGGTTAATGCAATGTCATTTTCTTCTATCCCCTGCTCAGCTCGAGTTTCTCCACCATCCGTGCAGGCCAACGTCACAACAGCAGGAGGTAAGTTTGACCAACTCCTCACCCAATTTCCAGCACTCACAGTTCCCAAATTTTCAGCAACAGTAGCGAAACACGGGGTCGAACACTTCA
This sequence comes from Pholidichthys leucotaenia, assembly GCA_020510985.1. NCBI lineage: Eukaryota > Metazoa > Chordata > Actinopteri > Cichliformes > Pholidichthyidae > Pholidichthys > Pholidichthys leucotaenia. The sequence goes on from CM035842.1 coordinate 211,928,592, forward strand.
TTCCCACAACAGGCCCACCCGTATTCGCCAAAGCTCGGCGCTTAGACGCGACATAGCTCGCCATAGCATGGGACGAGTTTACCACCCTGGAAAAATTAGGCATTATTAGACGCTCGAAAAGCCCCTGGGCATCGCCACTCTACATGGTCCCGAAAACCGACGGTTCTTGGAGGCCTTGCGGCGATTACCGCAGACTAAACAATGCGACAGCGCATGACCGCTACCCAATTCCTCACATCCAAGATTTTTCACTACATCTGGCGGGTGCTCGCATTTTTTCTAAAATGGACCTGGTCCGCGGCTATCACCAAGTCCCCGTTCGTGCGGAAGACATTCCTAAAACAGCTGTAATAACCCCTTTCGGTCTTTTTGAATTTTTGCGGATGCCGTTTGGCCTCAAAGGCGCTGCTCAAACCTTTCAGCGGATGATGGACGCGGTATTACGCAATCTCCCCTTCGTGTTCGTCTACCTCGACCTCGACGATATGCTGGTAGCCAGCCCATCAGAGGAAGAACACGAACAACACCTCCCTACAGTTTTTCAGAGACTAGAAGAGCACGGGTTAATAATCAGTCCAGCCAAATGCAAATTTGGCGTGTCACAAATTGATTTTTTGGGACACAGAGTTTCACCGAAAGGGGCAGTCCCATTGCCAGACAAAGTCCAAGCGGTAAAAAATTTTCCACGACCACAAATGGTCAAATCGCTGCAAGAATTTTTGGGAATGGTTAATTTTTACAACCGTTTCCTCCCCCGCGCAGCTCAACTCATGCAGCCCCTGTATGCCGCACTCAGAAAACAAAAGCCTTCCAATGCGGTCGAATGGACCTGGAGTGCGAACGCGCCTTCGCGGAAGTAAAAAGTGCTCTAGCAAACGCCACATTGTTGGTTCACCCCGATCCCTCGGCCCGCATAGCGCTAACCACAGACGCTTCAGACCTGGCCATAGGGGCAGTTGTGGAACAACACGTTGGCGGAACCTGGCAACCTTTAGCATTTTTTAGCAAATCGTTAAACCAAACCGAGCGTAAATACAGCACTTTTGACAGGGAGCTGCTAGCGCTTCATTTATCCATCCGCCACTTCCAGTTCTGGTTAGAAGGGCGGCGTTTCACGGCTTTTGTAGACCACAAATCGCTCACTTTTGCGATGGCTAAAATTTCAGAACCATGGTCAGGCAGGCAACAAAGACAGCTAGCTGCAATTTCAGAGTTCACCACAGACATTCGACATGTGGCAGGCAAACTTAACGTGGTAGCACACTGCCTCTCTCGCGCTGTGACATCGCCAGAGCACGAGGAGACAGATTATACTACCTCAGCCGCAGAACTCTTCGCCAACGCGGACACGTACGCGGCCCCAATTTACGTAGGGATAGATTACGCAGCCATGGCAGAGGAGCAAAGCGGTGACGCGGACGTGTGCGTGCTCCTGTCTGGACCAACAGGGTTAAGACTGGAGGTAAGGGGTTTACGTGACGGTGTACCCCCCCTAATCTGCGACATCTCAACCGGCCGACCTCGCCCGTTAGTCCCAGCTGCATGGCGCCGCCGTATTTTCGACTCAATTCACTCCCCCGCGCACCCAGGTGTGCGCGCCTCGGTTAAAATGGTCGCCGAAAAGTTTGTGTGGCCCGGCCTGCGCAAAAATGTAAAGGAATGGGCAAAAACTTGCATGTCTTGTCAGCGCACCAAAATACACAAACACACAAAAGCCCCTCTAGAGCCTTTTCGAATCCCAGCTAGAAGGTTTGACCACGTTCATGTCGATCTCGTGGGACCACTACCTTCGTCTCAAGGCTTCACACACCTGTTAACAATGATAGACCGTACTACGCGCTGGCCTGAGGCGGTCCCTCTGGCGTCAACCACAGCGGCGGAAGTCGCTCGCGTTTTTTTGACAAACTGGGTGGCACGTTTCGGCGTCCCATCGGACATCACATCCGATAGGGGGCCTCAATTTGTCTCAGAGCTTTGGTCAGCCATGGCCAGCAGCTTAGGGGCGACAATTCACCGCACCACCGCTTATCACCCTCAGGCTAATGGGTTATGCGAGCGTTTTCACAGATCTTTAAAGGCCGCCCTCAGGGCCTCGCTAACGGATACAAATTGGGTAAATAAACTTCCCTGGGTTTTATTGGAGTTGCGTGCTGCGCCTAAAGAGGATCTAGACGCCTCCCCAGCAGAGTTAGTTTTTGCACAACCTCTCCGACTCCCAGGTGAGTTTCTACCAGAGAACCCAGAGCCTGGACATCTTCCAACCCTGAGGCCTTTAGGCAGTAACGGACCAGACACTCTCCCCGGACCGGCACATCACTCTTTTCCACGGGTTTTTGTCCCCCAAGCTTTAAAAAACACCGAGTTTGTTTTTGTTAGGCACGAAGCTTTAAAATCAACCCTCCGTCCACCATACGACGGACCATTCAGAGTGCTGGAACCTGGTGATAAGCATTTTGTGCTTGATTTAGGGGACAGAAAAGAAACAGTCAGCATTGACAGACTTAAACCTGCTTTCTTGTTGAGAGACGAACCTGCACGGGTGGCGAGGGCACCTCGGCGGGGTAGACCCCCCAAGAAAAAAGACTCAACCCCCCTGCAGGGAACAAACAACCACTCTCCTCCCCAAGCTGCAGATTCCTTACAGGAGGGTCCCACCAGGATGCCAAAGCGGACCTACAGCAGATTCGGGAGAAGATTAAAACCCAGACGGCACAGGGACTGATGCAAATTAACCAAGAGTTGTTAACTATGTTATCAGATTGTGCCGTGACAGTTTTAAGGCTGATTTGTGATATTACTATACTGTTATGGTTACCACTGAATCCTCTACAGGAGCATGACTGCTGGAAAGATTCTTCCTTGTTTTCCCTGTCAAGAGGTTTAACAGCATAGTATGTCATAGAAATTATCTTAAACTGTAGAATTACTTTGATTGTCCTTTTCTTAGTCGTTTGGGGGGGGGGCTGTGGTTTATATTAATCATATATTCCATACCTACATATGTATAGACATATTAGAATGTTTAGTGATTACATATGTGCAATGACCTCATGCCTCAGAACAGGACAAGAGGTCTCGACCGCCAGCGAAGATCAAAGAGCATACGGAGTCGCAGCGGTGGAGACCAGATCGATCTCCCTGACTACCCAGGGTCAGGTGGAGGAGACAAAGGACAATGGAGGAGATCGATCTCCCTGACCACCCAGGGTCAGGTGGAGGAGACGGAAGACAAAGGAGGGGGGATTAAGTTAATGCGGGGGAGGAGCGAAGCTGATATTAAACTTTGGTTTATAAATCACATCGCCTCGTTATTCCAAGCTCTTCTACAGCCACGTTGTTTTATACATTTTTGTTTACATGCACGGGTATTTTCGCTTTATACGAAGAAAAATTCTTTTTTATGTCTTGAAATTCTCTGAATTTTGAACAATGATGACGGAACATTCAATTTGCATGTGCTTAATGTGCTCAATGTGCTCAATTTACATGTGATACAGTTCCGGCGCCACAACAGTCGGCCGCCCTTTGCAACAGCGGCTCGATTCCGAGTCTTTTTTTCCTCCTCTCTCTTTTTGATCCGTTTTTTTTTTCCACTCCATTTATATCACGGACACACAGATCATCCCAAATGTCTCCTGAGTCGGTGGACGGAGCCACTGTTTATAGCAGGAGACGATACAGCAGGGAAGAGCTGCTAGCATTCAACCGCCACCCGGTGCTATTGGAAAAACTCGACATACCGAGAGAACTGAGGCGAAAACGCCGCGGCTGCCAGGCTGGAGTAAGGCAGAGGACAAAAAATATAAGGTACAGACCCTCGCTTCCATCTATTGTCGTGGGAAATGTACGGTCGTTATTGGGAAAGGTAGATGAGCTAGCGGCTATCTGCCGCTACGATAGCACATACCGGGAGCGCTCTCTCCTTTTGTTTTCTGAGACGTGGCTAACTGAACTAGCAGCAGATGCTAACATTGAGCTGGAGGGTTTCCACATGATACGGGCAGACCGAACACCAGACAGTGGCAAAGCAAGGGGCGGTGGAGTGATAATGTATGTTAACAACAACTAGTGCAGACCGGGACATATCACTGTTAAACAACGTCACTGCAGCAAAGACATTGAGTTGCTAGCTGTTAGCATGCGGCCTACATATCTCCCGAGAGAATACTCACACGTGATCTACATTGTTGTTTATGCAAATCCGACGGCGAATGCTGGGACAGCGCGTGACATCATCCATTCAGTGACCAGCAGGCTGCAGACAGAACACCCAGATGCTCTTCTCCTCATCTCAGGCGATTTCAACCATGTTTCACTATCTCCCATTCTACCCACGTTTACCCAGTATGTCACATGCCACACTAGAGACAATAAAACACTGGACTTATTCTACGCAAACACTAAGGAGGCGTACACCTCATCACAACTCCCCCCACTCGGGAGATCGGATCACAACTTGGTTCATCTCCGACCGGTGTACAAACCCCTAGTGCACAGACAACCTCCGGCCATGCACACAGTGAAGTTATGGTCTGAGGAGGCAATGGACACTCTAAAGGGCTGTTTTGAAGCCACCGCCTGGAAGCAGCTCTGCGATCCACATGGTGAGGACATCGATGGCCTCACTCACACCTTCACGGGCTACCTCAGCTTCTGTGTGGACAAATCCATTCCCACCAAGACCATACGGTGTTGCTCAAACAACAAACCCTGGATCAACCCTGAGATAAAAACACTTCTGAGAGAGAAGAAGAGGATCTTCAGGTCGGGGAATAGGGAGATGCTGAAGTCCGTACAGAGGGAGCTGAGGAGAAAGATCAGAGAAGGCAAGGACAGCTTCAGGAAGAAGATGGAGGACAAGCTGCAACAGAGCGACATCAGCGGGGCCTGGAGGAACCTCAAAACCATCTCTGGGCTCCAGAATACCTCCCCCCAGGCCACAGGGGGCAGGGAGTGGGCGAACAATCTGAATCTGTTTTTCAATAGGTTTGACCAACCGCCCTCCGCCCTGACTGCACAACAACAACCACTGCTGCCTCTAAAGACATCAAGTCCTGTTGCCCACTCCCCACTCCACCAACACCCCCCCACTCCCAACACACAGCCCCCCATCCTGACCCTGACCAGGACCCAGGTGAGGACGGAGCTGAGGAAGATCAAGGCGAGGAAGGCGTCGGGACCGGACGGCATCAGCACAAAGCTCCTCAAGTCCTGTGCAGACCAGCTGTGTGGGATTGTGGCGTACATCTTCAACCTGAGCCTGAAGCTGGGGAGGGTACCACAGCTGTGGAAAACATCTTGTGTGGTACCTGTACCAAAAACTTCCCACCCCAAAGACCTGAACAGCTACAGACCGGTGGCCTTGACGTCCCACTTGATGAAGACCCTGGAGAGACTGCTCCTTGCTCACCTCTGCCCCCTGGTGGAACCAGCGATGGATCCACTCCAGTTCGCCTACTAGCATGGCATTGGGGTGAAAGATGCGGTGATCTTCCTCCTTCACCGTTCTCTTCTCTGTCCCACCTGGAGAAGCCCGGGAATGTGGTGAGGATCATGTTCTTTGACTTCTCCAGTGCTTTCAACACCATCCAACCGATGATCCTGAAGGACAAGCTGCTGCGCACAGGGGTGGACCAGCACCTGTCATCATGGATCCTGGACTACCTCACGAACCGGCCTCAGTTTGTGAGAATCCGGGACTGTGTGTCCGACACGATCATCTGTAGCACGGGGGCCCCCCAGGGAACGGTGTTGGCTCCCTTCCTGTTCACTCTTTATACTGCGGACTTCTCACACAACACAACACACTGCCATCTACAGAAGTTCTCTGATGACTCTGTGATCGTTGGCCTCATCTCCAATGGAGATGAAGCTGAGTACAGCGGGCTTATCCAGAAATTCGTGGACTGGTGCCATCGGAACTGCCTCCAGATCAACGCGAGGAAAACTAAGGAGCTGGTGGTGGACTGCCGCAGGCATGGACAACCCCTCACAGCACCAGTAAATATACAGGGAACAGACATTGAGATGGTGACATCCTACAAGTACCTGGGTGTTCATCTGAACAATAAACTAGACTGGTCACACAACACTGACGCACTCTACAAGCAGGGACAGCGCAGGCTGTTCCTACTGAGGAGACTCAGGTCTTTTGGTGTACAAGGGGCGCTGCTGAAGACATTCTATGACACAGTGGTGGCATCAGCCATCACTTTTGGAGTGGTCTGCTGGGGCAGTGGCATTACTGCAGCCGATAGGAAGAGACTGAACAAACTGATCAAGAAAGCTAGCTCTGTCCTGGGGCAGCGCCTTGACCCGGTGGAGGAGATAGGAGAGAGAAGGACGGTGGCTAAACTGTCATCTCTGCTGGAGTCCGAGTTCCACCCTATGCAGGACATACTGAATGCACTGAGGAGCTCATTCAGCAGCAGACTACATCATCCCAGGTGCACAACCGAGAGGTTTCGCAGGTCCTTCCTACCAACGGCTGTCAGACTGTACAACCTAAGCAGGGCTGCTCGCAGAGATAGCAAAAAAGACGTAACAACCTAATAGTTTTTTGAATGCAAAAGATGCAATAAACTTACACAATGGTCCACTCCAGCATACAACTAGGAAAATACCGGTCGCTATGGAGGGTGAGAATATGTATGGGCACATAATCATACCGTGTAGGATAACTAAGTAGACGATTGTGCTGTTTCATCCCATCTAGCAACAATGCTCTGCACTGTGTGTGTTTATATATTTACATATTTATTCCATCTAGCTACAATGCTCCGCACTGGGTGTGTTTATATTTATATATCTATAAATTTATTCCATCTAGCTACAATGGTCCGCACTGTGTGTTTATATATCTACATATTATTCCATCTAGCTACAATGCTCCGCACTGTGTGTGTTTATATATTTACATATTTATTCCACCTAGCTGCAATGCTCCGTACTGTGGGTGTTTATATATCTACATATTTATTCCATCTAGCTACAATGCTCCGCACTGTGTGTTTATATACTCATATATTTATTCCATCCAGCTACAATGCTCTGCACTGTGTGTCTGTGTGTATATACAGTGGGGAAAAAAGTATTTAGTCAGCTACAAATTGTGCAAGTTCTCCCACATAAAAGATGAGAGAGGTCTCCAATTTTCATCATAGGTATACCTCAACTATGAGAGACAAAATGAGAAAAAAAATCCAGAAAATCACATTGAAGGATTTTTAATGAATTAATTGGTAAATTCCTCGGTAAAATAAGTATTTGTTCACCTACAAACAAGCAAGATTTCTGGCTCTCACAGACCTGTAACTTCTTCTTTAAGAGGGTCCTCTGTCCTCCACTCGTTATCTGTATTAATGGCACCTGTTTGAACTCTTTATCAGTATAAAAGACACCTGTCCACAACCTCGAACAGTCAGACTCCAAACTCCACTATGGCCAAGACCAAAGAGCTGTCAAAGGACACCAGAAACAAAATTGTAGACCTGCACCAGGCTGGGAAGACTGAATCTGCAATAGGTAAGCAGCTTGGTGTGAAGAAATCAACTGTGGGAGCAATTATTAGAAAATGGAAGACATACAAGACCACTGATAATCTCCCTCGATCTGGGGCTCCATGCAAGATCTCACCCCGTGGGGTCAAAATGATCACGAGAACGGTGAGCAAAAATCCCAGAACCACATGGGGCGACCTAGTGAATGACCTGCAGAGAGCTGGGACCAAAGTAACAAAGGCTACCATCAGTAACACACTACGCCGCCAGGGACTCAAATCCTGCAGTGCCAGACGTGTCCCCCTGCTTAAGCCAGTACATGTACAGGCCCATCTGAAGTTTGCTAGAGAGCATTTGGATGATCCAGAAGAGGATCGGGAGAATGTCATATGGCCAGATGAAACCAAAATAGAACTTTATTGTAAAAACTCAACTTGTCGTGTTTGGAGGAGAAAGAACACCATACCTACTGTGAAGCATGGGGGTGGAAACATCATGCTTTGGGGCTGTTTTTCTGCAAAGGGACCAGGACGACTGATCCATGTAAAGGAAAGAATGAATGGGGCCATGTATCGTGAGATTTTGAGTGAAAACCTCCTTCCATCAGCAAGGGCATTGAAGATGAAACGTGGCTGGGTCTTTCAGCGTGACAATGATCCCAAACACACCGCCCGGGCAACGAAGGAGTGGCTTCGTAAGAAGCATTTCAAGGTCCTGGAGTGGCCTAGCCAGTCTCCAGATCTCAACCCCATAGAAAATCTTTGGAGGGAGTTGAAAGTCCGTGTTGCCCAGCGACAGCCCCAAAACATCACTGCTCTTGAGGAGATCTGCATGGAGGAATGGGCCAAAATACCAGCAACAGTGTGTGAAAACCTTGTGAAGACTTACAGAAAACATTTGACCTCTGTCATTGCCAACAAAAGGTATATAACAAAGTAGTGAGATGAACTTTTGTTATTGACCAAATACTTATTTTACCGAGGAATTTACCTATTAATTCATTAAAAATCCTTCAATGTGATTTTCTGGATTTTTTTTTCTCATTTTGTCTCTCATAGTTGAGGTATACCTATGATGAAAATTGGAGACCTCTCTCATCTTTTAAGTGGGAGAACTTGCACAATTGGTGGCTGACTAAATACTTTTTTGCCCCACTGTATATATTTATAGTAATATGTACATATGTATATTAGCTGCTCTTGCTTTTTTTTCTTGCCTTCTGATTGTTGCTCTGAGTGTTGCTATCCCTATGCTGTTGCAATCCTGGAATTTCCCCGTTGTGGGACTAATAAAGGCTTATCTTATCTTACCTTTATATACAGTTAGGCCCAGAAATATTTGGACAGTGACACAAGTTTTGTTATTTTAGCTGTTTACGAAAACATATTCAGGATACAATTATATAATCAATATGGGCTTAAAGTGCAGACTCTCAGCTGTAATTTGAGAGTATTCACATCCAAATTGGAGCAAGGGTTTAGGAATTACAGCTCTTTAATACGTAGCCGCCTCTTTTTCAAGGGACCAAACGTAATTGGACAATTGACTCAGAAGGCTGCAAAAAAAAAAAAAAATAACAAGGCTGCATGGGCTCACCTGTCATCAATTAAGCAGTTAAAAGGTCTGGAGTTGATTCCAGGTGTGGTGTTTGCATTTGGAAGCTGTTGCTGTGAACACACAACATGCGGTCAAAGGAGCTCTCAATGGAGGTGAAACAGACCATCCTGAGGCTGAAAAAAAAGAAGAAATCCATCAGAGAGATAGCAGAAATGTTAGGAGTGGCCAAATCAACAGTTTGGTACATTCTGAGAAAAAAAAAGAGTGCACTGGTGAGCTTAGGAACTCAAAAAGGCCTGGATGTCCACAGAAGACAACAGTGGTGGATGATCGCAGAATCCTTTCCATGGTGAAGAACAACCCCTTCACAACATTCACTCAAGCGAAGAACACTCTCCAGGAAGTAGGTGTATCAGTATCTAAGTCTACCATAAAGAGAAGACTTCATGAGAGTAAATACAAAGGATTCACCACAAGGTGCAAACCATTAATCAGCCTCAAAAACAGAAAGGCCAGAATTGACTTTGCCAAAAAACACCTGAAGAAGCCAGCCCAGTCCTGGAACAGCATTCTTTGGACAGATGAGACTAAGATCAACCTGTACCAGAATGATGGGAAGAAGAAAGTTTGGAGAATTGGAACAGCTCATGATCCAAAGCACACCACATCTTCTGTAAAACATGGTGGGGGCAATGTGATGGCATGGGCATGCATGGCTTCCAATGGCACTGGGTCACTTGTGTTTATTGATGATGTGACAAAAGACAGAAGCAGCCAGATGAATTCTGGAGTGTATAGGGATATACTTTCTGCTCAGATTAAGCCAAATGCAGCAAAGTTGATTGGACGGCGCTTCACAGTACAGATGGACAATGATCCAAAACATACTGCAAAAGCAACCCAGGAGATTTTTTAAGCAAAGAAGTGGAATATTCTGCAATGGCCGAGTCAATCACCAGATCTCAACCCAATCGAGCATGCATTTCACTTGCTCAAGACAAAACTTAAGGCAGAAGGACCCACAAACAAGCAACAACTGAAGACAGCTGCAGTAAAGGCCTGGCAAAGCATCAGAAAGGAGGAAACCCAGCGTTTGGTGATGTCCATGGGTTCCAGACTTCAGGCAGTCATTGCCTGCAAAGGATTCTCAACAAAATATTGAAAAGTACCATTTTACTTAGGGTTATGTTTATTTGTCCAATTACTTTTGAGCCCCTGAAATGAGGAGCGTTTGTATAAAAATAGCTACAATTCCTACATGTTTAATCATATATTTTTGTTCAACCCCTTGAATTAAACCTTAAAGTCTGCACTTCAATTCCGTTGTAGTTGTTTCATTTCAAATCCAGTGTGGTGGCATGCAGAGCCCAAATCATGAAGATTGTGTCACTGTCCAAATATTTCTGGGCCTAACTGTAAAGGTCAGTACATGCACAGTACTAAGTAAGCACAGGTTTTTACTTAGCACCTGATTGAAAGAAATGGATGTCATTTTCGGATTCAGCGGTGCAACATTGTCTTAAATCAGTTGAAAAAACACAGACAACTTACAAAAAAATATTTTGTAACCCTGTGTTATCGATTAAGGGGTAGGCTTTAAAAAGTTCATTACTTCTGTCTTCTCCTTTTTTGAGCATGCTAAAATGATGCTGAACAAAGCTGTCTGTTTTAGATATATTTATTTATTCATTGTTGTTGTGGTTACAAATTTTTGTTTGTTTTTATTAAATCATTTTACATGTTCAAAAATAAAGAAATATATCGAACATTTGTTGTGTCCTGTTACAGTACTGCATTGGTTTATTGACGATAGACTATAAACTACACATAGAAACTACAACCATGTGAAAAAATTTGGACACCCCTTTAACTATTCAGTTCTTTATTAAGAAATGGTCACGTATCTAGTTCTAACTTTGTTTTTTCTTTTTATATGCATTTTTTTTTTTTTTTGCCATTTTAAGTGGGAATGAATGTGGAGGTGTCCTAAAAAAGATGGGGGTGTCCTAATTTATTCCTCACTACTTGTTTAGAATTACATTTTACAGAAAATTTGAAAAAAAGTCGTTAATTCATTTTTAATTGTTTAGTTGTATTACATGAATCTCCTAGTATTTTTAACATTGATATTAAATATCCATATGTCCAAATATGTTGAAAAAAAACAGGCTTATACAGGGTGTCCTAATTTTTTCACGACTGTAAATTATAATGGTGACTGAACAACTCCCATTCCCCAGAGTGCAAGATACACTTTTAAGAATAGAAGTCATAAAAGATCAGACAAATAAGTGATCTGACAAAAAAATAAACAAGCGGTTCTTAAACACTGGCTAATATTGGCTGTCCCATTCATTTTCAGTTATTCTGTAATTAATATTCACACAATCAAATGAATCTCAGTTCAGTCCCTTTCATATTTGTCAAAGTCTAACATGTGATTGCCTACATACAGGCTACACTTGTGTGTTCCACTCTCAAACCCAGCCTACATTTGGGCCTGGAAAGCCTGACTGGGATCCCTGTTTCAGACAGGAAGACTTGGCTTTCTACGGGCATGCTCTAGTTATTAATAAATTGGCAAAAATCTCAAAAAAAAATTTCACATTCTCACATTATGGGGTATTGTGTGTAGAATTTTGAGGAAAAAATGAGGGGAAAAAATGAATTTAATCCATTTTGGAATAAGGCTGTAACACAACAAAATGTGGAAAAAGTGAAGCACTGAAGATTTTCTGGATGCACTGTAGATGTATGATTTACTTCATCTGGAAAATTAACAGCTCTGGTGTTTGGGGCAAATTCTGAGTTTGAAATGAACATGATGGCCCAGTTCAATTAATTTTCCCATAGCCTAATATGAAAAAAAAAAAATGGTGGTTATTCTGAAGCACACTGCAGGCTTAATGAACCAATCAATTACAGACCATTTCATGAGATACCAAGTTACATAATGGCCCGTAATCCCATTTTATTCTCTAATTCAAAGAAAAACAAAGTTATAGTTTGCCCTACTTTTCTTCAAATCTGTATCTTGAGGCCATCTATTATCAAACTCGGAACATTAAAGTGAATTGATGCCTTACAGTGCATCGAAAAACAACTCAAGCACAACAAGCAATTAGACCAACTCTATGGGAGCAAAACCAACCACCAACACAGCAGTCCTTCACAAGGAAAAAAATCTTTTCTCATGACCAAAAACATTTTCTCCGGGGGCCACCTTTGGGTGGTGAACGTTTTCAGCCCTTAACTGTTATTTCTGGAGGCTTATTTCCCACCAACAGTAGTTCCCAGCTGATAAATTAAGTGTAAAGATCTCCGCTGCAGCCAGCTGACATGATGTGTCAGAGTTGTAGTGTATTTATTTTTGCATCGGTAGGCATGTGTCAGGAACCATTGTTTAGCTCAGATAAACCTTGTGCACAGAGCAGCAATTGACAGAAGTGCAGACAGTGCAAAGCCCCAGTGCACAAGGGATCTTAAGGCATCTCTGGGGGTTGCTAGGGATTTAAAAGGAAACGCTTTCAGTCTGGATTATCTATCAGTGGTTAAAATGACCACCTGCTATCCTTCACTCTTGTTCCGAATGATTCATGTGAAGTAAGGCAGACGTGCATTTTCAAGGACATTCATTTTAATATAAATTACCATATTAATATTCAATTTTCTGAGGCCATATGGTAAAATTAATGTTTGTTTAGCCAGATGAGCTCTGGAGCAACACCAAAGCAGTTTCTAAAGTTGAGCAACACAGACGGACCAAAAATGTACATCAAGTGTCCTCAACTCAGAGGTGGATGGCATATGCAGAAACTGTACTCAAGTAAATGTAGTATCTATATATACACATGAGGGAAGGGGGACTGAAAAGTTCATAGGCTGACTAAGAAGGAGTTATGCTACAACTATGAAATTAGTCATGCATTACATTCAACATTTTTTTAATATTTTGATTTTTTTTTTTTATTTTGTATACTTTATTGATCCCCAGAGGGGAAATTGAGGGCATCCACCTGGATGGATGAAGCAGCCACAGTACGGCGCTATCCCTTTACCATTCACACACACATTCACACCTAGGGCCCAGTCCGTGACCTTCTTACTGTGTTGCCACTGTGCTACTGAGCTGCCCAAATTAACATCTGTAATTTTCCAGTTTGGAATCAATAAAGTACATCTGTCTATGATGCAGTGGTCAAATTTGTCCAAATGTGGTTTATTTTTCAACATAGTCTCCAATGTCAGTGTATCTGAAAAGAAACAATGCTGTCAGCAATGTTTAGCACTGCGCCAGCACAGCAACTCACCCTAGGCCATGGGATCCCTGGTTCGATCCCAGCCCCTGACCAACAGTGATCTGCGTGGAGTTTGCATGTTCTCCCCATGTCTGCGTGGGTTTACTCCGGGATTTCTCCGGTTTCCTCCCACAGACCAAAAACATGCAAGTTAGGTTAATTGGAGACTCTAAAGTGGCCCTGTGTGTGAATGATGAAGGGATTGGCGCCGTACCATGGCTGCTTCATCCATCTAGGTGGATGCCCTGAATTTCCCCTCTGGGGATCAATAAAGTACACAAAATTAAACAAATGAAATAAAAATAAATAAAAAAATAATTACAGATGAAATTACAGATGAATTAAAGAAGCCATTGCATTCCCCATCAGTGCAAACTTCAGCTGGTTAAGTCCTGACTGATACTTTAAAAAGGTCTGTGAATATCAGATTGTCACACCATAAAGAACTCATGATGGGTAGAAGCAAAGAGTTCTCTCTAGACCTTCACAACCTTACTGTTGCAAAACATAATGATGGCATTGGTTACAGGCGCATTTCTAATCTGCTGAATGTTCCAGTGAGCACTGTTGGAGCCATCATTTGGAAGTGGAATGAACATCATTTTACCATAAACCAGCCACAAACAGGAGCTTCTCACAAGATTTCTGACAGGGGAGTCAAAAGAATTATCAGAAGAGTTATCCAAGAGCCAAAAAACACTCGTGGAGAACTCCAGAAAGACCTGGAGTTAGCAGGTACTGCTATTTCAAAGAAAACAATAAGAAATGCACTCAACTGGCATGGGCTCTATGCCCGCTCACTTCACAAGACTCCATTGCTGAAGTAAAAGCATGCTGAAGCTCGTTTCAACTTTTTGTAGAACACTAGGAGAATAAAGTCTGGTCAGAGGAGACCAAAATTGAACTTTTTGTATGCCACAACACACAGCATGTTTAGAGGAGAAATGACACTGCACATCAGCCCCAAAACACCATACCAACAGTGAAGGTTGGAGGTGGGAGTATCATGGTGTGGGGGTGTTTTTCAGCACATGGTTCAAGCAGACTTCATATAACTGAAGGAAAGATGAATGGACAAATGTACAGAATATGATACGTGTTAAAATCGTGTCATTTACTTTATTAAATAGCAACGGAAAAGAGCAGAGAACACCTTTTCACATGATCATTGCAACAAGAGAAAAAAAAGACAAAACGGCATGTACACCCACCGCTGCTGCCGTCATCTAACAATTTATTATTAGAGCTAGAATGGCTCATACAAATGCTCTGTGTCTGCCAACTTCCTCAGTATTCGTTTGAATTAGGACTGTTGTTTATCCCACTCACTTTGAAAGTGCAGCAAATGTGAAGGACACATTTGTCTTCTAATAAAAACCATATTAGCATACTGAGAGAAAGTGTGAATTATTATGGATTTAACATGTTGGTAAAAACACCCAGGAAGATGTTCTGTTATAAAGATCCATCCATCTAGCCATTAAAACCTTTAAAAAAGAACAAAAAATAAACACTAAAAAATAAAATTTGATCATTGTCCAGATCTGCAGAAAAAATTAAAAATCACCTACAACACTTCCGGTTATGGCTGCCACGTAGGACGGACGTGTCTCGCTCTGCTCTGCTCCTGGAGAAAAAAAATCGGCAAATAACTCTCTCATTTGGGACAGAACGTATCCCAGCATTTGGGCGAGGATATGTCGGCGAAGCCTAAGGCTGGAAAACCAGGAAAAGGAAAAAGCGAGCCGCCGAAACAGTCCAAATTAACGGACTTTCAGGTCTGTGACGCAGCAAACAAAACTCCATATATGGCGGAGGAGGCTGGCGGCGGTGCGATGTTTGCGGGGAATGGCGCAGATGCGCTGATGGCTGCCATGAGTTCAATGAGAGCGGACTTTTCCTCTAGATTTGATGGGATTATGACAGCGTTGGAAGGAATAAGAAAGGAATTGGGTGACTGTGTAGAACGAACGGCGCAGATGGAGCTCCGTCTCGCTAGTGCTGAAGATGACGTCACCCGTCTTCAATTAAAGGTGCGCACTTTGGAAAAAAAAAAATAAATCTCTGGAAGATAATATTTTGGATTTGGAATCTTGGTCGAGACAGAATAATTTGAGGCTGGTGGGTCTTCCAGAGGAATCAGAAGGTCGGGACGTATGTTCCTTTCTGGAAAAGTGGATTCCGGAGGTGCTGGGCAGCGAGGAGTTGCAATCAGCAGTGGTTCTGGAAAAAGCACATCGTATTGGCCCACGGAGAGATAAGGGACCGCCGAGGACCTTAATTATGAAGTTTCTTAGCAACAGAGACAGGATGAAGATCTTCAACGCTGCACGTGCTAAAGGAGAGATTAAACACCAGGACCAGCAGGTGCGGTTCTACCCAGATTTGGCCACAGGAATCCAGCAATTGAGGAAGCAGTTTGATCCCATACGTAAGGAGCTGCGCAACCTTGGGATTCGTCATGGTGTAATCTATCCTGCGAGACTGCTGACCACGTATGAGGGCAGAACCCACATTTTCAAGACCCCAGAGGAGGCGCAGGAGTTCATCAAGAAGATCAAAGAAGAAGAAGAGACTGGTGGGAGCTAAGCATGAACAAAATATAAGGTAGAATAATTAAGCATTTGCACAGGCATCTGACTGACTTGAAGTAAATAGTAAGTTTACAAAATATAGATTGTATTATATATTAAAAAAACAAAACAAAAACAAAACAAAAAAAAAAAAAACTATGATGTACAAAGTTGTTAAAAATTTTGGAGTTAAGTTGGAAAACTACGGAGGAGAGTTAATGTTACGTCATTAAAAGCAGTAGAGTTGGGGTGATTGGGAGGATGAAGAAGGAGTGGCTTAGGCTGTTCCCCGTGGGTGTGGAACGGTCGATGGCTATATCGGGAGACAGAATTTTTCTTTTGATTTTGGGGGGTTTGCCACAAGTGCGGGAAGGGGAAATTTGTTTGTGTGTAGTTTGTAGGATGAATGTTCAACCACTCATGTTTTTGCTTCTCTGTATGAGCATGTTTACACTGCAAGGTAATCCTAAACTCTCTATTGATCATGGACCAAAGTGTTAATCTTAATTTAACTTCATGGAATTGCAGAGGTCTACAAAATTTAAAAAAACTTAAACAAGTTATGAATAAAATAAAGGACATGGGTTCAAGAATTGTGTTTTTACAAGAAACTCATCTGATAGAGGAGGATGTTAAAAGAATTAGGAGTAGATGGCAGGGAAGTGTATTCACCTCTTCATTTTCATCCCGAGCCAGGGGAGTTATGACTCTCATACATAAATCAGTTCCTTTTCAGGTGAAAAATGTAATTGGAGACAAATTTGGAAGATATGTAATCATTCAAGGTTCTTTGCTATTAGAAAATATAAATCTTGTGAACTTATATGGTCCCAATATAGATGATCAGAAGTTCTTTGCTAATTTATTTCTCATCTTATCATCACTTACAGGGCAACATATAATAGCAGGGGATTTTAATTGTACATTGAATCCAGGTGTGGATAGATCAACAGGACTGGATTGTACGCACATTGGATGTAGGATGACTATTAATCATTTTATGAAAGAATTGAGATTGTTAGATATATGGAGAGAAATGAAACCACAAGTTAAAGCCTATTCTTGTTATTCCAGTACCTACAAGACATTCTCACGTATTGATTATTTTTTGATTTCCACAGAATTAAGGTCCAAGATTCAAAACTGCTTTTATGATAACATCGTGATTTCTGATCATGCACCCTGTTGTCTAATATATGTAGATAAAAAATTGACAAAGGAATCAGGTAGATGGCAATTTCAGCATAAATGGCTTCAGGATGAGGAATTTGTCAAGTATATAGAAAAACAGATAGACGAGTTCTTTGACATCAATACTACACAAACATCAGCATGTGTAAAGTGGGAGGCTTTCAAAGCTTTTATTAGGGGACATATTATTAGTTATACAGGATCAAAATCTAAGAAGACTCGAGAGGAGAGAGCTAAATTGGAACATAAAATAAAAAGTCTTCAGGAAAAAGTGTATGCAGGAAGAGATCCAAGGTTGGAGAATGAATTACTGATTTTGAGAGCTGAATACGACAAAAAATCAGCGAATAGAGCTGCCTCGAGTCTTCTAAGATTGAAACAATCTTTTTATGAACAAGGTGAAAAATCAGGAAAATTATTAGCATGGCAGATTAAACAATTGGAAATTAAAACACCAATTACCAGTATTATAAGTAACGGACAGGTAGTTATAGATCCTTTAGAAATTAATAGAGCCTTTAGAGATTACTATGAAAAATTATATGATACCAAAATGAACCTGATTTAACAAAACTAAATGGGTTTTTGAACGAACTATCTATACCATGTATTCCAAATGAAAACAGGGAGATATTGGAGTCTAAAATTAGTCAAGAAGAAGTTGGGCTAGCCATTGATAATATGAAATCAGGAAAAAGTGCAGGACCAGATGGTCTTCCAGTTGACCTTTATAAAAAATTTAAGAATAAATTAATAAAACCTTTTTTGGAAATGGTTTTAGAAGCATTTCAAAATAATAATTTACCATCATACATAAATAATGCCTTAATTATACTGCTGCCAAAACCAGGTAAGCCCTCTAATAAATGTGAAAATATGAGACCAATAAGCCTATTAAACGCCGACCTTAAGATAATCTGTAAAATTTTAGCAAGACGAATACAAGAAATTTTACCAAATATTATTAATCGAGATCAGAATGGCTTTATAAAGGGTAGACAAGGCTTCCATAATGTAAGAAGACTATTTAATATTATTTATTTTAATAAAGAAGCACCGGATACAGCTCTCCTATCATTGGACGCCGAAAAGGCCTTTGATAGAGTTGAATGGCCCTTTCTTTTTGAAGTCCTACAAAGGTTTGGACTTGGAAATAATTTCATAAAATGGGTTCAAATAATATACAATAATGCTACAGCAGAAATCCTAACAAATAACAATATTTCAAAACCAATAAAAATCAATAGAGGATGTCGACAAGGCTGTCCACTTTCACCTTTACTGTTTACTATGGCAATTGAACCTTTAGCGATAGCGATACGTTTACATTCACAAATATATGGAATTAAAGTTGGACCAACAGAACATAAAATCTCCCTGTACGCCGATGATATAATTTTGTTTATGTCGAATCTAAAAAAATCAATTCCAACCTTGTTGAATTTAATAAAGAATTTTGGGGAAATATCAGGATATAAAATAAATAAAACTAAATCTTCAATATTAATGCTACATGAGACCCAGAGAAATTACCCAGCCCCTGAGGTAAATCAATTCAATGTTGTAAATCAGTTTAAATATTTAGGAATCCAAATTATGCCTAAGCTAGAATCAGTCGCCAGTGTCAACTATGAAGCCTTAATGTCAGATATCAATGAGTTAACTCAGAGATGGATGTCACTACCAATGTCGATGATCGGGAGAATCAATATACTTAAAAGTAATATTTTACCTAAAATACTTTATTTATTTCAATACATTCCCTTATCACCACCTTTAGATCTATTCTCAAGAATAAAAAAAAAGTTAGTGGAATTTATATGGAACAACAGGAGGGCTAGATTACGTCTGTCTTTATTATATTTACCATTTGATCGTGGAGGTCTGAAATGTCCAAATTTTATGTTGTATTATAGGTCGGCACAACTGAGGTCTATGACATATTATTTTTCATCAAATGATCTCCCTCACTGGACTGAAATGGAATCATACAATTTACCTTTACCTCTTCCCATATTCATATACTCAGATTCGGCAAAAAAATTACAAAAACAAGTTAAAAATCCATTTGTAAAGCATATGATCAAAATATGGTGTGAAGCTAAAAACTATTTAAAAGAACCACAGTTATTGTCACAATTTAGTCCAATATGGGGTAATCAATATTTTAAACCAGGGAGAGCGGACGCTGTATTTAAAGTATGGAATTTAAAAGGGATACAAAAGATTCAGGATTTATATTTGCCATGTGCAGACAACATAATGTCTTTTGAAGAGCTGAGGATCAAATTTAATCTCAATAGAACACATTTTTTTAAATATCTTCAACTTAGAAACTTTATTCGATCAAATCAAAATAAAGCTCTCACTCGACCTATTTATTCATCCTTGGAAAAAATGATGATGAAAGATAGTAAAAGAAAGGGTATTATTTCAGAGTTTTATAACTCATTGACACTATCTTCAAGTGAAAATTCACTGAAAAGATTAAACTACTGGAAAGAAGATCTGCAAATTGAAATTTCAGAGGAACAATGGGAATTGGCTTGTACAGAAGCTCAAACCAAATCAATAAATGCACGCCTTAAATTGATACATTTCAAATGGTTAATGCGGATGTATGTTACACCGGAGGAGTTAAATAGATATAACAAAAATATACCAGATACATGCACAAAATGCATGGAAAGTAAAGGAACCCTATTTCATTGTTTATGGGAATGTAGATTAATAAGAATGTTTTGGGAGGAGGTGAGGGTAATAATTGAAAAAATAATCTCAAAACAAATCATATTGAATCCTAAACTGTTTTTGTTGGGTCTGTACCCAGAAAAGCATAATTTCAATAAAAGTGAAAGAACATTCATAGACCTCAGTTTGCTTAATGCCAAAAAATGTATTGCACTATTATGGAAAAAGACTCATAGACCAGATGTGACTCAGTGGTTAAGACAGATGTTAACAAACCTTCCATTAGAAAGAATAACATATATACTGAAATCAAAGGAAATTGTGTTTGAGAATATATGGAGACCTTTTATTGATTATGTAAAAAATTTAAACATAACTCTTGAAGAAGAAGGTGAATGATGTGTGTGGACCTTGTAAATTCCAAACTGGTGAACATAATATGTATACTAATGTATTGGATTGTCTAGACTAAACAGAGGAGCATTGTTGAAGACTTGATTTTGTTGGTGGTTGTTGGTGTTTTTAGGGTATTTTTTTTTTTTTGTAGTACTTTAGTGTTAGTGTTTGATTGTTTGTATCATGTTTGTTAAAAAAAAAAAAAGGTTCAATAAAGATATTGTGGAAAAAAAATGTGATATTTGACACTTGTTGATCATTTCACCTGCTTACAAATCATTTGAATGTAATGTCATTTAACCTGAATCTGATTATTAAAAACTGTTAACGATAGAAAAAAAAAAAAAAAAAAAATCACCTACAACAAAAAATGAACCAGGATCCCTATGATCATTGCAAATTTACAAGAAAACAGTAACAAGTTTTTGAGGAAAAAAATTTGTAAATTTGAGAAAGTTTGTAATTTACAAGAAAAAAAAAGCTAATTTGAGGGGAAAAATGCAAATTTATGAAAAAAGTTCTAACTGTAAGAAAAGTTGCAACTTTACAAGAAAATGTCGAATTTTTGCATACATTCAACATGGCCGCATGTTTGGACGCAGTAGCTAGATGCTCCGGACTACTGTGCACATTTCTGTGTTTTTTCTGTGTGTTTTCTTTTTCCTCTTTCTGCGACAGACTAATTACCTATAGTCACCAGGAACTATATGGTATCAGCTGCCAACTTAACTCCAACATCACCAGCGCTTACACCAGGACGCACCATATCCCTGAGGAGATTATGAGACCACCAGGTACTCCGTGGATTGTTATTGGGTCCCACAGGTGATGTAGGCGGCGCCAAACCCAGCTGTCTAAACAATGCGTCAAACCTCCATTACCATCAATATTCCTCACCAATGCCAGATCCTTCGCCAACAAAATGGATGAGCTACAATCAGATATCGCCTACAACTGCTACGTCCAGGACTGTGGCACTGTTACTGTGACGGAATCCTGGCTGCACCCGCTAATCCCAGACGCTACAGTGAAGCTTCCACACAGAATCACCCATCGCTAAGACTGCAACAGAGACTCCAGTTATGGCAGGGGTGGAAGGCTCTGTGCTGCTGGCGTTCTATGGCTGCTCAATGCAGATCGTGCTCACCTACTGTCTGGGTGTGTGGTACGCCGGCTCCACGGTTGAGAACAGGAAGGCTGCGCAGAAGGTCATCAATACTGCCCCCCCCCAAAAAAAAATCATCAACGGGCCTCTGCCTTCCCTAGACAGCATCTCCAGATCCTCCTGGTTCAGGAAGACCAAGGCCATCACAGGAGACCCCTCACATCCCACCAACCACCTGTTTGACCTGCTTCCCTCTGGACGACGGTTCAGATCAATAAGGTCCCACACCTCCAGACTAACAATTTCTTCCCCTGGGCCGCCCAAACTGCAAAAAGCCAGAGGTCCACCCCCTCAAACAACACTCACATGTATAGAACTGAGGACCTTTTAATTATCCATCCAGACATCCATCCATCCATTTTTTACCGCTTTTCGGAAGTTCCGGGTTGCGCACGCAGCAGCTCAAGCAGAGAAGCCCAGACCTCCCTTTCCCCAACCACCTACTCCAGCTCTTCAAAGAGGACACAAGGCATATGTCTCTCCAGCGTGTCCTGCGTCTGCCCCCGGGTCCCCTCCCAGTGGGACGTGCCTGAAACACCTCAAGTGGGAGGTGTCCATGAGGCATCCTGATCAGATGCTGAAACCACCTCAACTGGCTCCTTTCAATGTGGAGAAGCAACGGTTCTACCCTGAGCCTCTCCCGGATGACTGAACTCCTCACCCTATCTCTAAGGGAGAGTCCAGCAATCCTACGGAGAAAGCTCATTTCAGCCGCTTGTATCCGTGATCTTGTTCTTTCAGTCATTACCCAAAGCTCATGACCATAGGTGAGGGTAGGAACGTAGATTGACTGGTAAATCGACAGCTTTGGTTTAGAGCTCAGCTCCTTCTTTACCACAACAGACCAATACAACACCCGCATCACTGCAGATGCTGCTCCAATCCGTCTGTCAATCTCTCGCTCCATTCTCCCCTCACTCGTGAATAAGACCCCGAGATACTTAGACTCCTCCACTTGGGGCAGGAGCTTGTCTCCAACCCGGAGAGGACAATCCACCTTTTCTGACTGAGGACCATGGACTTGGAGGTGCTGATTCTCATCCCAGCCACTTCACACTCAGCGGCAAACCGTCCCAGCAATACCTGTAGGTAATTGCTCGACAAAGCCAACAGGACAACAAGCTAAAATGAAGAGGAACAGACAACAGATGTACATCAGAAGTCACACAGTGGATCAAGGTTGACATAAATTCCGCAGTTTACCTGAGAGTTAAAGGAAATTTCATTCTAGAGGACAAATGTAATCTCTGTTTGAACAGAAAAGAATAGAATAGAAGAGAATAGGCTTTATTGTCATTGTACAGTTGTGCAGTACAATGAAATTGTGGGCTCCACCAGGCTACTGTGCTATTATTTGGGGGGAAGGTATGCTCAAACTGAGCAAACAAGCTGTTAAGCTCCTCTGCCAGAGTGAGGCTGCTGTCTTATGTTGGCGGGCCCTGGACCCTGTAGTTGGTGAGGGCCTGGATGCCTCTCCACATCTGTCGGGGGTTGTTGTCTGTGAGGAAGCCCTCCACCTTTCTCCTATAGGTATTCTTTGCAAATTTCATGGCTCTCCTCAGGTTGGCTCTGACAGTGCTGTACAGAGAGCTGTCCCTCTGTCTGAAGGCTGAGTTGTGGACTCTGATCAGGGCCTGGACTTCACGGATCATCCAGGGTTTGTGGTTTGGAAAGACACAGAAGTGTTTAGTGACAGATCCGGGTCACATTTTGGTCACATTTTCTACACATCATTTAATGGAGTAAAGGCCAGACTCAGTGTAGGAGTACAGGTTCAGGGAGTGCAGGGAGTCCTGCTGTTCAAAGACACTCCAATCAGTGCAGGCAAAGCAGTGTTGCCGCTGGAGGAGAGCATTTTCAGGCCAAGTTTTAATTGTTTGGTTGGTTGGTGGTGATCGCTTCCTGAGGGGGGTGTAAGCAGGTATTAGAAGCAGAGAGAGATGGTCTGATTGTCCATGGTGGGGGAGGGGGTGGCTCTGTAGGTGTGCTTAATGTTGCTGTAGACATGATCCAGTGTTCTGTCCCCTCTTGTGGGACACTTAACATGTTGGTAGAATTTGGGGAGTACAGTCTTTAAGCATGCTTTGTTAAAATCCCCTGCAATAATGTGGACTGCATCGGGGTGATCTCTCTGCTGCCTGCTGACAATGTGCTGGAGGTGATTGAATGCTAAGCTAGCATTAGTGTCTGGAGGAACGTAAACAGCTGTTACAATTACTGCATTTAGCTTGCGGGGAAGGTAAAAAGGCCTACGCAGGAAGGACATGGCCTCTAAGTCCGGTGAACAGTGGCTTTGAATTATCCTGCTGTTTTTACACGAAATCTGAAGCACATAAACACAGAGCCCTCATCCCCTTCCCTTACCAGAATCAGCACTGCAGTCAAAACGGTGTGTAGTTTGGCCAGGTAATTCCACAGCAGCATCAGGAATATGTGGGAGTAGCCATGACTCAGTCACAATCAGAAGGCAAGAGTCCCGGACATAGCGATTGCAGGTGAGCTCCAATCGCAGGTCATCCATTTTGTTGGCAAGGGATCTGGCGATGGTGAGAAAAATTGAAGGTAATGGTGGCTTGCTGCATAGTTTGTGCAGCTGGGCATGGAGGCCAGCCCTGCAACCTTGTTTCTGCTTTCTCTCCCATTGTCTGAGCCGATTGCGGGGCATAACGAACCATGGAGCGCCCAGGGGTCTGGCCATCTCCTCAGGGATGTGGTGGTGATTACTGGAATGAGCACTGGAATCAGAATCAGAATCAGAATCAGAATCAGGTTTATTGCCATTGTTCATGTAGTACACAAACTAGGAATTTGTCTCGGTGCAATGCTGCAACATTAAACATGATAAGATAAGAGAAATAAACTATACATGTAATAAAGTGTAGGATAAGATTAAGTGATACTGGTCAACAGTTAAAATATATATTAGCCAGCAGCAGATACTGTGGAGAACTATATAGTGCAGTCGGTAATGCAGGAAGAAAACAGTGATGATTGACATGAGTCTGGTTGAGCTGCTGTACATGGTGCACGAGAGTCAATAAGTCACTTAGTGTTCAGCAGTCCAATGGCAGAGGGGAAGAAGCTGTTCATGTGACGGGAGGTTTTAGTCTGGATGGACCGAAGTCTTCTACCAGAGGGGAGGGGGGCAAACAGTACGTGACCAGGGTGTGAGGGATCGGCTATGATCCGGCCAGCACGCCTCCGGGTCCTGGAGATGTACAGATCCTGGAGAGATGGGAGCTTGCAGCCGATCACCTTCTCAGCAGTGCGCACGACGCGCTGCAGCCTTAGTCTGTCCCTGGCAGTGGCTCCTGCGTACCACACGGTTATGGAGGTGGTGAGGATGGACTCGATGATGGCTGTGTAGAACTGCACTAACATCTTGGTGGGTAGCTTGAGCTTCCTCAGCTGCCGCAGGAAGAACATCCTCTGCTGGGCTTTTTTGATGAGTGAGCTGATGGTCAGCTCCCATTTGAGGTCCCTGGTGATGGTAGTGCCTAGGAAGCGGAAGGAATCAGCAGTGGTGATGGGAGAGCCTGAGAGGGTGAGGGGGGGCAGAGGAGTAGTGACTTTCCTGAAGTCTACAATCATCTCCACTGTCTTCAGAGCGTTCAGCTGCAGGTTGTTATTGCTGCACCAGGACGCCAGCTGGGCCACCTCTCTCCTGTAGGCGGACTCGTCGCCGTTGGAGATGAGCCCGATGAGGGTGGTGTCGTCCGCAAACTTGATCAACTTGACAGACTGGTGGCTGGAGGTGCAGGAGTTGGTGTAAAGGGAGAAGAGTAGGGGGGAAAGTACACAGCCCTGGGGTGATCCGGTGCTGATGCTAGTATAGTCTGAGACAGTCTTTCCCAGCTGCACATGCTGCCTCCGGTCCGTCAGGAAGTCGATGATCCACCTGCAGAGGGAGTCAGGCACGTTGAGCAGGGACAGCTTGTCCCGGAGCAGAGCGGGGCGGATGGTGTTGAATGCGGAGCTGAAGTCCACAAACAGGATCCTGGCGTAGGTTCCCGGGGAGTCCAGGTGCTGCAGGATGGAGTGGAGGGCCAGGTTGACTGCATCGTCTACAGACCTGTTGGCTCGATAGGCAAACTGCAGCGGGTCCAGGAGAGGGGTGGTGATGGACTTGAGGTGGGACAGGACCAGGCGCTCAAAGGACTTCATGACTACAGAGGTGAGCGCTACAGGTCTGTAGTCATTAAGTCCAGTGATCCGTGGCTTCTTGGGGACAGGGATGATGGTGGAGGATTTGAGGCAGGATGGCACGTGGCATAACTTAAGGGAGGTGTTAAAAATGTCTGTGAAGACAGGAGCCAGCTGTTTCGCACAGAGTCTCAGGGTGGAGGGAGACACGCCGTCTGGGCCGGGGGCCTTGCGCGGGTTCAGTCTGGAGAACTGTTTGAGCACATCCTGCTCACTGATGATAAGGGGAGGGGGGGAGGAGGGGGGGGTGCCTTAAATGAAGTAGGGAATGTGGAGGCTGTGGAGCTGGAGGGAGGGGGGGAGTTGGACACAGATGACGAGGTGTCAAAACGGGCATAGTGTTGGGACAGTCTTTGACAAAGGGCTTTGTCATCCTGACCTTTAGGAGCCTTAGGTCGATAGTTGGTGATTTGCCTCAGTCCTCTCCACACGGAAGCCGAATCATTAGCAGTGAACTGCTGCTGGAGTCTCTCTGAGTATAGAGATTTGGCCCTCTTCAGCTCTCTGTTAAACCGGTATTTAACCTCCCTGTAGCAGTCCCTGTCTCCACTTTTCAGCGCTGCTTCCTTCTCCTTCCTGATCTGTCTGAGCTTAGCTGTGAACCAGGGTTTGTCATTAGAGTAACTCACCCTGGTGCGTGATGGAAGAATGTTCTCTTCACAAAAGTGGATATATGAGTTCACAGTGTCCGTGTACTCATCCAGATCATGCGTGGCTCCTTTAAGCATGCCCCAGTCAGATATTTCCATGCACGTTTCCAGCTTCTCCTCAGCATCACTGGTCCGTATCTTCGTAGTGCTCACAACAGGTTTAGTGAGCTTCAATCTCTGTCTGTATGTGGGAATGAGAAAAACCATCACGTGATCAGATAATCCCAGCGCAGCTCGAGGGACAGCGCGATATGCGTCTTTCACTGTGGTGTAACAGTGATCCAGTGTGTTTAATCCTCTGTTGGGGCATTTAATAAACTGTTTGTAGCGGGGGAGATCGTGGCTCAGATTGCACTGATTAAAGTCGCCAGCCACAATAATCAGCGAGTCTGGGAAACTCCGCTCTGTGTGTTGAATGTGATCCGCGAGCACGCGCTGAGCTTCGCGCGTGTCCGCGTCGGGAGGGGCGTACACAGCGATCATTATGAAAGAAGCAAACTCCCGCGGGGAATAGAAGGGCTTGCAATTGATAACAAGAAATTCCAAGGCAGGAGAACAGTGTTTGGAAATTTCCGTTACATCAGAGCACCAGCTGCAGTTGATGTAGAAGCAGACTCCGCCTCCTGTGGTCTTGCCGGAAAGCTCTGTGTCACGATCAGCACGGAAGAGCTGAAAGCCGTCGAGGCGCAGCGCGCTGTCCGGTATATTTTCCCGGAGCCAGGTCTCAGTAAAGCAGAGGACAGCTGAGGAGGAGAGGTCCTTAAAACGCATCAGCAGTCTCAGTTCATCTACCTTGTTAGAGAGAGAGTTGGTATTGGACAGAAATATGCCAGGCAGCGCCGTTCGCGAGCCTCTCCTGCGAAGTCGTACGAGAGCGCCCGCTCGTCTTCCTCTCTTCCGCCGTCTCACTTTCCGAGCCAAACAATAAACCAGATCGGCGGCAGGGGCTAGAAAAACTGGGAGGAGGTCCGTGGGGGTGAAAGTCCTGATATTTAGAAGTTCTTCACGGGTATAAGTGCAAGCAGACACACAATTGACAAACAAAAACAAACAAAGAGCGCAGCGAAGCACCATGTCGACCACTGTGGGCGCCATCTTGGATCACCATCACTGGAGATGTCGAAGGTAAGTTGGCGACCAATGCCTATAAGTTCCTGGCAACTGTAGGCACTTAGTCCGTCAAAGAAAGGAAGAAAAGACACAAAAACGAGTGCAGTAGTCCAAAGCGTCTAGCCGCTGCGTGTGAACGCGCCGCTGTCTTGACAGGCGGCTGCCATGTGCCTTTTACCAAGGAGTGGCTTCCGTCTGGCCACTCTACCATACACGCCTGATTGATGAATTGCTGCAGAGATGGTTGTCCTTCTGGAAGGTTCTCCTTTCTCCACAGAGGAATGCTGGAGCTCTGACAGAGTGACCATCAGGTTCCTCCCTGACTAAGGCCCTTCTACCCTGATTGCTCAGTTTAGACGACCAGCCAGCTCTAGGAAGAATCCTGGTGGTTCCAAACGCCTTCCATTTATGGATGATGGAGGCCACTGTGCTCATTGGGACCTTCAAAGCAGTGGAAATTTTCCTCTACACTTTCCCAGATTTGTGCCTCGAAACAATCCTGTCTCTGAGGTCTACAGACAATTCCTTTGACTTCATGCTTGGTCTGTGCTCTGACATGCACTGTCAACTGTGGGACCTTATATAGTCAGGTGTGTTCCTTTCCAATCCAAATCATGTCCAATCAACTGAATTTACCACAGGTGGACTCCAATTAAGCTGTAGAAACATCTCAAGGATGATCAGTGGAAACAGGATGCACCTGAGCTCAATTTTGAGCTTCATGGCAAAGGCTGTGAATACTTATGTACATGTGATTTCTTGGTTTTTTATTTTTAGTCAATTTGCAAAAATCTCAAAAAAAACACTTTTTTCACAAAGTCGTTATGGGGTATTGTGTGTAGAATTTTGAGGAAAAAAATGAATTTAATTCATTTTGGAACAAGGCTGTAACATACAATGTGGGAAAAGTGAAGTGCTGTGAATACTTGCCGGGTGCACTGTAGATATCCTGTCCATAAAAATTATGAACAGGATCGGTGACAAAGGGCAGTCATGGCGGAGTCCAACTCTCACTGGAAACGAGTTTGACCAGATGTTGGTAATACCAACCAAATTCTTACAATGGTCGTATAGGCACCAGATAGCTCATAACAACAAGCCCGGTACCTCATTTTTCTGCAGCACCCTCAACAAGCAACCACGAAGAACATGGCTGAATGTCTTCTCCAACTCCACAAAACACATGTGGACTGGCTGGGTAAACTCCCATGAGCCCTCGAGGATTCTCGCGAGGGTAAAGAGTTGGTCCAATGTTCCACGGCCAGGATGAAAACCACATTACTCTTCCTGAATCTGAGGTTCGACCAACGGCCGGACTCTCCTCTCCAGCATAGACCTTCCCAGAGAGGCTGAGGAGTGTGATCCCCCTGAAGTTGGAACACACCCTCCGGCCCCCCTTCTTGAAGAGAGGAACCACCACCCCGGTTTGCCATGCCAAAGGGACTGTCCCCAACCTCCAATGTTGCAGAGGCGTGTCAACCATAACAGCCCTATAACATCAAGAGCCTTGAGGTACTCAGGGCAAATCTTGTCCACCCCCGGGGCCCAGCCACCAAAGAGTTTTTTAACCACTTCGACAACCTCAGCCCCTGTGATTGGCGAGAGTCGTCCCCCTCGTCCTCAAGCTCTGCTTCCTCTGTGGAAGGCGTGTCAATGGGATTGAGGAGATCCTCAAAGTATTTCTTCCACCGCCCAATGATATCCCCAGTCGAAGTCAGCAGCACATCATCCACACTATACACAGTGTGGTTTAGGAGCTGCTTCCCCCTCCTGAATCGCTGGACAGTTTGCCAGAATTTCTTCGAGGCTGACCAAAAGTCTTGTTCTGTGGCCTCACCAAACTCCTCCCATTGCCGAGTTTTTGCTTCAGCAGCCACCTGAACCACACTGCACTTGGCCTGCCGGTCCACCTCAGCTGCTTCAGGGGTCCCACAAACCAACAAAGCTTGATAGGACTCCTTCTTCAGCTTAATGGCCCCCCTCACCACTGGTGTCCACCACTTGGTTCGGGGGTTGCCACCGCGAGATGCACCAACGACCTTGTGGCCATTGCTCTGGGCAGCCGCTTCAACAGTGGAGGTGGAGGACATGGCCCATTCAGACTCCATGTCTCCAGACTCCCTCAGAATGTGGTCGCAGTTCTCCCAGAGGTGGGAGTTGAAGACCTCCTGGACAGGGGCCTCAGCCAGACATTCCCAGCACACCCTCACTATACGTTTGGGTCTGCCAGGTCTGAATGGCATCGTCCCCTGACATCAAATCCAACTCACCATCAGATGGTGATCAGTTGACAGCTCCCGGGTGTCCAAGACATATCGCAGGTCTGATGACATGATAACAAAATAGATCATCGACCTGCTTGAACATGGTGTTCATTCTGGACAAATTGTGGTTGGCACAGAAGTCCAATAACTGAACACCACTTGGGTTCAGATCGGGCAGGCCGTTCCTCCCAATCACACCCCTCCAGGTTTCACTGTCATTGCCCACGTGTGCATTGAAGTCCCCCAGTTGGACAATGGAGTCTCCAAGAGGAGCACTCTCCAGTACCTCAGTCAAATACTCCAAAAAGGTTGGATACTCTGAACCATCATTTGGTGCATAGGAACAAATGATGGATTTTCTTTGCATCACTGAAACATGGCATAAACTCCTGGACTATTTATCACTCAATGAGACCACACCCTTCGGATTCACCTACATCGATAAACCCTGCTCTGATGGCCAGGGAAGTGGCGTTGCTGTCAATCACTGAAAAAATGTCAAAATATCCAACATTCCCACCCCTGCAGTCAACACATTTGAACATCTTGCCTTCAGACTCTCTGGTCAGAGCCCCCTGATCACCATTGTTATCCCCCCCCAAGCCAAACTCCTCCATTCTACCTGAACTCTCGGATCTGCTGACCCCACATTCTGCCATTTCACCCTCTGTTCTTCTCCTCGGCGACTTTATTCTCCACATCGATGCCACCGACTGCAAATCTGCCACTGACTTCCTGGAATTTTTTCAGTGCTTCACCTTCACTCAACACGTTGACTTCCTGACTCAATCACATGGACACATTCTGGATCTGGTCTGCTCAACTGAAATAACAATACTCCAACTCAGCAGCATCAACCTCCATATCTCTGACCATCATGGCAAACACCATGGACAGCAACATCCCTATCCCCTCCTCTAAAGAAAAGCGCACAATATCCTTCAGAAATATCAAGCCCATCGCTCCTCCCCTGGTCCTCTCAGCCTCACTAACCAGCATGATGTCTGCCTCCCCACCCCTGCTCTCTGACGACCCCACGGATCTTGTGCGCTATTACAACACCACCCTTTTCTCCTGCCTGAACCAGTTAGCCCCCATCAAAACTAAAACAGTTTTCTTCATTCACTCTGCTTCCTGGTACACTCCTGAAATCCACACCATGAAATCTCGTAAGTGACAGCTGGAAAGACTCTACAAGAAAACAAACCTAACAGTTCACCTCCAAGCCTACACAGACCACCTCCAACAGTAAAAGACTGCCCTCAACACAGTCCGGACCAACTTCTACTCTCACCTCATACACAGTGGCTCCAGCAACCCCAAAACACTCTTCTCCACAATAAACAACCTTCTCAAACCCATCAACAACACCTCCCCAGCGTTCACTGCTGAAAAGAAACTCATTCCTGTCCTTTTTCCAAACAAAGATCACCACCATCCACAGCATCCAACCACCTCTCCTCCAATCCTAACCCCTCCATCAGCTCCTCCCACCACCTCTATTCAGCCACTGACTCATTTCCCCAAACTGACCCCTCTAGAACTCACTAAAATTACCACAGGCAAGCCCCACATCCGTAATGGACACTGTCCCCTCCACACTTAACAAATCTTGCCTCCCATCTCTCTCCCCACTCATCTGTACCATCATCAATGCCTCCCTCAGCTCTGGCTCAGATCCTGACTCCCTGAAACTCACCGCTGTCACCCCAATCCTCAAAAAACCTGGACTAAACCCTGACATCATGAATAACTTCCATCCCAACTCCAACCTGCCCTTCCTGTCAAAAATCCTAGAAGGTGTTGTTGCCACCCATCCCAAAAACCACCTCGCCTCCAATAAACTAGAAAAGCACTCAGAGAGGGCATACCTCCACCAAGGCTCCTTCTATCCCTTATGGATTACCTACAAAATATAATGGTTTTGTTTTGGAGGATTCTTGCTAACACACTGTAAGAAGACAAGAGCCTTGGTGGAGGTATGCAATCTCGGATCATCACCAAAATGTTATGAGTTCGTCTCTAGCCCAAGGATTACCTCTGGTAAAAATTTCATCCAAAACCATGCAGTAGTTTTGGAGTATTCTTGCTAACATACTGTGAGAAGATAAGAGCCTTGGTAGAGATATGCATTCTCAGATCACCACCAAAATGTAATGAGTTCCTCTCTAGCCCAAGGATTACCTCTGGCAAGAAATTTCATCCAAATCCATCTAGTAGTTTTGAAGTATTCTTGCTAACACTGTGTGAGAAGATAAGACCCTTGGTGGAGGTATGCATTCTGGGATCATCACTGAAATGCTACGGGTTTGTCTTTAGTCCCAGGACCACATCTGGTGAAAATTTCATCCAAATCCATGCAGTAGTTTTTGTGTAATCCTGCTGCACAAATAGAAACAAGGTCCTTGGTGGAGGCATGTATTCTCAAATCATTACCAAATTTTAATGGGTTCATCCTTGGCCCAAGGGCTACCTCTGATAAAAATTTCATCAAAATCCATCCACTAGTTATTGTGTAATCCTGCTAACAAACAGACAAGCAAACGGACAGATGGATGGCCAGACAAACCACACCGATTACATTACCTCCTTGGCGGAGGTAATGACCTCTCTGAGACATTCCAATCTGGATTCTGCTCACAACATAGCATGAAACAGCCCTTCTCAAAGTGACAAACTAGCTCCTCCTCTCAGCCGACTCTGGACTCCTGAACTTCCTCATCCTGCTCGACTTCACAGCTGCCTTTGATATAGTCAACCACTCCATTCTCCGCTCCCGTCTGGAAACCTTCCTCAGCATCACTGGTACAGCTCTCTCCTGGTTCCACTCATATCTCATCAACAGAAAACAATTCATCCACGTCAACAACTGCATCTCGTTCACAGCCCCCCTCTCCCATGGTATTCCCCAGGGTTCTGCGTTTGGCCCTCTCCTTTTCATCATGGTAACATCATCTGCCGACATGGCCTTAACTTACATTGTTACGCCGACGACGTTCAGATCTACATTTCCACTAACTGCATAATCACAGTAACCTGCTCCATACTTGAAAACCATCTCTCTGAAATAAAATCCTGGATGCAAAAGAACTTTCTACAACTTAACTATGACAAGTCTGACATGATGATCATCGGCCTGGAATCTCTCATCAAAACCACCCACAACTTCAACCTCACTGTTGCCAACTTCACACTTTCCTCACCCCCCCAGATACGAAACCTTGGAGTCATCTTTGACAGCCACCTCACTTTTGAACCACACATCATGTCACCAAAGCTGCCTTCTTTCACCTAAAAAACATAGCCCGACTCCATCCCTCACGCACCTTCTCCCCCGCAGAAACCCTCATACATGCATTTATCACAACCAGACTCAACTACTGCAACAGCATTCTTTATGGCTCATCATCCAAAGTCCCAGAGAAACTTCAATACATTCAGAACTCAGCCACCCGTCTCCTCACCTAGTCCCGCTCCCGTGACCACATCACCCCTGGCCTCCAGAACCTCCACTGGATCACAATCTCACAACACATACAGTTCAAACTCCTTCTCCTCACCTTTAAAACCTTCCATTACCAGGCTCCTTCCTATCTCACCAACCTGTTGCACCAGCACACCCTCCATTCCTCTGATGCAAACCTCCTCTCTCAACCATACAGAACCAAGCACAGAACCTGGGGGACAAAGCCTTTTCCATCACGGCTCCCTCCCTCTGGAACTCTCTCCCCCAACTCATCCATGCCTGCACAGACTTAAACTACTTCAAATCATTACTCAAAACCCACCTGTTCAGACTTGCTTTTAATCTTTAATTTCATTCTGTAATTTTAACTTTTTTTTAAAATTATTAATGTAACAGCCTTCTTTCACCTAAAAAACTTTTTGCCAGACTGACAAACACTTTCTTCCCCTGGGCCACCGGGACTACAAACAGAGCCCCCTGAACGCTCACATGCACAGAACTGAGAGCCTTTTTAATAATCACTATAACTCACCTGTCTTTGCACTCCTCACTTTCATGTATACTGACCCATCCGTGAAATCACTACTGTACATATTTTCCATAATCCTTGGGCCATTTTACTCAATTGTGTGTTCTGCACTCTTATGTACACAGTTCCATCTGTGAAGCCATTATCATACCTGTGTATATATCTGTGGGCTATTTTTATTTTTATTTCAGTTGTATGTTTAATCGTGAATTCTGTAACTGTGTTCTATCCAAATTCTTCTCACTTTATTGTGCAGTAGCCTGGTGGAGAACTCACAATTTCGTTGTACTGTACATCTGTACAATGACAATAAAGCCTATTCTATTCTAAAGCATCTTTGAGTGCCTTGGAAAGCGCTATACCAATAAAATATATTATTATTATTTTATTTGAGAAAAATGTTCCAATTTCATGAGACACAAATTTAAGTGGGAAAAAAGTAAAATTTTTCAGACAAAAGCAATAACAAATTGACAATAACCAATAAATTTCAGAAAAAGTATTAATTTCACTAAAGTTAAACAGTAGTAGAAATGAAAGGACATTCAAGGGTAAAACTATCATGACTAAAGAATAAAGTGATGCATTAAGTAAATGAAGTAAATAAATGTAAATTATGCGTTAAAGCTCACATGCTATCATCAGCCTGTGGTGCGTTTTACTTTGTGCGATAAAAACCTAATATGATGAAAAAATGAATAGCTGTTTTAATGCTTTATATACCCTGTAAGAATGTAGGAATACTGGAGCAATAACCTTGAATGCTACCCAAAACAACCCATTTACCGACATTTGCAAACATCAGCTTTTTGAGTCATGCTGCCAACCTCCAGCCTCTGTAAATACTACACACAACCTTATGTAATGCTGACATTGTCACATGTAGAGCGCTGTCTGGGAAAGGGATCAAATATATGGAAGGCTATCCTGTTCAAAATGTTGCCACAACATTTGTGGAGACATACATCAGGTCAACATACTGATTCAATGCCAGTAAAGGTGGAAGCAATCGGTTGTAGATGCTGGTACTTGGTTCAGTGAAACCCACCTAGCATCGCTGCAATAGACTGGATCAGATCCACTTTTGTGAGATGACAGAAGGAAATAAAGGCATTTGACGGTTCTGCTTTTGACCCTTTCTACCCCATGATAGGATATCCATCGATCGGACTGCTGTCTTAACAGAGAAACTGAAATAGCCAGTTGATTTTGCCGGATTGCCAATATGAGCAGAGGTCAAATATTGATTTCAGGGCTTTGGATGTAAAATGAAAACTGCACATATTCAAGAATTTAATTTTTTTGTCAGTTTTGATGCAGGGCTTTAAAAAATGCTGTTTTTATTTAATATTTGACAGAGTAATTTATTAAAATTTATACTCGAGTGCCACTTGCCGAGACAGAATTAATCACAAAAACATTAGAAATATCCAACTGTAAGTTGAAAATGCCAGTAGGAAATTATTCTCACACCATTAGTCAAGTACTTTATTGAAAAAAGGCCAAAACAAATTAGTTCTGCTTTTCCTCATGTATTAATTAAAACTTTAGCGAGAGAACAGTAATATATTACCATATTTTGAGTCAAGAGTTCAAGAACAACAGAAAGCATTTTGTTTGAGCAATTTAAATTTTCCTCGCTCAGCCTTGGAATGGCTCTGCAGCCACAGGTTCTATCACGGTTGGGACCCACATTACAAAAAGCTAAATACTGTCCTACTATGTATGCATAGAGGGTGTCATAGATCACTTTCCATTACACATCATGTCAGACTCAAAGGGACATTTGTAAAAGTCCTCATAGATGAGAATAAGCTGATGTGCTGCTGGGTCCTGGGTGGTGGTCAGGCCTGCTGAGCCAACTGGAAGGAGAAAGGCAAAGTGTCCATCTAATTCATGGTGGCTGACGATGACAAACATTGATTAGTCACGCGTTCAGACTTTTTTTTTTTCTTTGATCATGTCTGAACTAGCAGTGGGACGATAGAAAAATTTCATCTCACGATTATTCTTGCCAACATAATTGTGACTAACAATACTGCCACAATAGTAAAACTTTGAAAATATTACTAAAGCATGCAGGTGCATCTCAGTAAATTAGAATATCATTGAAAGTTAATTTATTTCAGTAATTTAATTAAAAAAAATTAAACTCCTATATTATTTACGTAGTTTCATTGCACACAGTGATATTTCAAGTGTTTATTTCTTTTAATTACAGTAAGTTTCTCAAAAAATTTGAATATTACATAAAATTAATTTTGTTTTAAATGATTTTTAATAGAAATACTGGCTGACTATTCTACCATGATGTAGACAGGAAGACAAATGGAGTAGGAGTAATCTTGAAGGAATAGTATGTGAAGAGTGTTCCGGAGGTAAAGAGGGAGTCAGACAAAATCATGAGTTTGAAGCTAGAAGTCAAAGGTGTGATGTTGAATGTTGTCAGTGCGTATGCCCCACAAGCTGGATGTCAGGTAGAAGAGAGAGAGGAATTCTGGAGAAAGTTGGATGAAGTGGTAGAGAGAGTTCCCAGGGGGGAGAGAGTGGTGATTGGAGCAGACGTTAATGGATATGTAGGTGAAGGGAACAGACGTGATGAGGAGGTCCTGGGTAACTATGGACAGATGGTTGTGGATTTTGCTAAAAGGATGGAAATGGCTGTGGTGAACACATACTTCAAGAAGAGAGAGGAACATAGGGTGACTTACAAGAGTGGAGAAAGGTGCCCACAGGCGGGCTACATCTTGTGCAGAAGGAGAAATCTGAAAGAGATAGGAGACTGCAAGGTGGTGGCAGAGGAGAATGTAGCTAGACAACATCAAATGGTCATCTGTAGGATGACTTTGGAAAGCGGTTGGAAAGAGGTGTTTTAATTTACATCAAAGAGAAATATAAATGTCAACTGGTTGATTTGAATACTTCACTTGAATGTTTAGCTGTTAATGTATGTCTCTCTCCGGTAATGAATTTCAACACTGCAGTAGTGTACAACCCACCGTCACACAACTCTTCCTTTTATAATGAATTAAGTGATCTGGTTAAACAACTTGAGAAGAACAGAGAAACAATATTTCATGGTGACTTTAATATCAACTGGTCTGATAAAAAAGACAAACAAAAACTGAAAAGCCTCATGACTAAATTTAATTACCAGCAAATCATCAAAGGACCCACCAGGATAACCAAACAATCCAGAACACTTATTGACATGGTATTTACTAATAAACCAGAACGAATAACCAGAACCTATAATCTTGTAACTGGTCTCTCAGATCATAACATGGTTCTTGCTGTCAGGAAACTTACTAAAAAGCGACTACAGTATTTTGGGGGAGTCGATATTGACAAATCAAATTTTATTATCCCCAAATCAAAAAATGAGGAGTTTGAACATTACTTAGAGAATCAAAATTGGGAGCAGCTCATGTCAACATGTGAAGTAGATGATTGTTGTAATTTTATAACTGCAACAATCACAAAGTCTATAGAAAAATTTTCAAAGCAAATTAAAAGTAGACAACAGAAGATTAGCCTACCATGGTTAAATAATGAAATAAGAAAACTTATGAAGAGGCGAGACTATGCACTGAAAACATCACTAACCTCCAAACTACAAAATGATCACCTTGTGTACAAAAGTTTAAGAAATAAAGTGGTACATGAGCTGCGAAAATCAAAAATATCTTATTACAATAAACTGATAGATCATGCAAAGGGTAACAACAGTTCCCTATGGAGGCATTTAAATAACTTAACTAATAAAAAAAACGATCAGAAGGGGGTAAAGGAACTTAGAATCAATGGCAAGACCGTCAGTGACAAGGCTACTTTGGCAAATGAATTTAATTCACACTTTGTGGGCTCTGTGGAAGACTTAACAAAAATTTTTGTGCTGCCAAATGTGCTCAACAACACAAATTCCATACTTCCAACAGATACTTTTCACATCGATGAGGTAAATGAGAAGTTAATTGCTGGTATTGTTAAAACACTGTCAAACTCAAAAACTAATGATATCTACAACATGAGCACCTCCTTTCTCAAAA
Organism: Pholidichthys leucotaenia; assembly: GCA_020510985.1. Lineage (NCBI taxonomy): Eukaryota > Metazoa > Chordata > Actinopteri > Cichliformes > Pholidichthyidae > Pholidichthys > Pholidichthys leucotaenia. The sequence continues at coordinate 211,966,233 of CM035842.1, forward strand.
TGCACAGCAAAATATTAATCAAACCACTGACTCATCTCATTAATCTCTCCATTAGGTCTAGTACATTTCCATCTGGCTGGAAAAAAGCTGTCGTCATACCAGTTCATAAATCAGGCAGTAAAGACGATATATGCAATTACCGCCCAATCTCTATTTTACCAGTCCTATCTAAGGTTCTTGAAAAAGTTGTAGCTACACAGCTGATAGACTACTTACAAGACAGTCAACTTCTTCATCCACATCAATTTGGTTTTAGACCAGGATACTCAACAGAAACAGCAAATTGTTGCCTTATTGAAAACGTCAAACAGTCCTTGGACAGGGGTAATGTGGTAGGAGCTGTTTTTCTAGATCTCAAAAAGGCTTTCGATACTGTAAACCACAGTTTGCTTTTATCCAAAATGGTATCTTTTAACTTCTCCCCAAATACATTAGAATGGTTTGCATCTTATCTCCAGAATAGAGAACAGTGTGTAAAAGTTCACCAGGATAAATCCTCATTTTTAAACAACCGCATGGGTATCCCACAAGGGTCCATTCTTGGTCCTTTACTTTTCAGCATTTTTATTAATGACTTGCCGTTACACTGCTCAGCTGCAACATGCCAACTTTATGCAGATGATGCAGTTATTTACACAGCTGCCAAGACTCCAGCACAGGCTGCAGATGTACTGTCTACAAGTATGGTTGATGTCCAAGAGTGGCTCCTCAAGAACCATCTATTGCTGAACCTTCAGAAAACAGTCTCAATGTGCTTTTCAATCAAAAAATGTAACCTGCAATATTTTAAAGTTAATATACATGATCATGACATCAGTTTAGCTACAGAATTCAAATACCTTGGCATTGTACTAGATCCTCAACTCAAATTTAATCTTCATATAAAGAAAATTTCAAAAACAGTAAAAAAAAATCTGAACTGCTTTAAATTAATTAGATATTACATACCTTACGAAGCAGCTGCACTGTATATGCATTCTATGGTTTTTTCTCATATATCATACTGTTTGACAGTCTGGGCTCAAGCAGCCCCTTCCACAATAAGACATATAGGTTCATTATATAATCAAACCCTAAAAATCTTGGACAAAAAGCCCATTAGGTGGCATCACTGTAATGTTTTAAAAAAATACAACCTATTGAGTTTTGAGAGCTTCATTGACCTCTGTCTTCTGAAATTAACGTTCAAATGTTTCCATAAATCAGCACCCGAGCCACTTGCTGGTTTCGTCCAAAGACAGGACAGCAGCAGAGCCACCAGGAGTTCTGTTAACAATAACTGTAAAATATTCCACCGCAGAACCACATTTGGACAAACAACTTTCTCTATAAAGGGCAGTCACATCTGGAACACAATGCCAAATGAAATTAAAATAATAACGGACTTTAAAACATTCACTAAAAATGTTAAAAACTGGCTGAAAAATAAACAAGAATGTACTCATGTATGAATTATTTGTCTGCAAAGTGAGAGTGAATGAAGGGAAGGAATAAATGTGTTTGTTTATAGTGAGTGACGGAGGGAGGAAGGCCTGAAATAGGCAAATGTGAGTTATGTTATATGTGTTAAATGTGAGTCAGGCTGTTATATTTGTGTATTTATAATATTTATGTTAAATGTGAGTCAGGCTGTTATATTTGTGTATTTATAATATTTATAATATTTATAATTGTGTATTTATAATTTTTCTGCATTGATGTATGTGGTTATTGTGTATATTTTTTATCTTGATTCTTTTTTCTAAAGCCCATCCAGGGACAAGAGTTGCAAATTAGCTAATAGCTATACACTCTATGTGCAACACATCAGATTGATTGTCTTTGATTAATTGTCTATGTTTATTGCACTGTCCCTGTCAAATAAACTAATCTACTACTACTAGCAAGAAGAGGAAAACAGTGAAGACACAGCCAAAGATTAAGTGGGGGAAGTTATAGAAGGAAGAAGGTCTCACAGAGTTCAGGAAGGAGTTGATACAGGCTCTGGGTGGTAGGGAAGAATTGCCAGATGACTGGGAAAGTACAGCAAAAGTATTGAGGGAAACGGGTAGAAAGGTATGTGGTGTATCCAGTGGACAAAGGAAGGAAGACAATGAGACTTGCTGGTGGAATGAGGAGGTATAGGAAAGTATCCAAAGGAAGAGGTTAGCAAAGAAAAAGTGGGATAATCAAGGAGATGAAGAAAGTAGACAGGAGTATTTGGAATCTAGGCGCGTGCCAAAGAGAGAGGTGGAAAGGAAAAGGCATATAGTGAGTTTATAAGAGGCTGGACACCAAGGAAGAAGAAAAGGACTTGTGTCGATTGGCTAGACAGAGAGATGGGGCTGGAAAGATGTGCAGCAGGTTAGGCTGATTAAGGAGTGCGTTGAAAAGGTGGAAGGAGAACTTTCAAGAGCTGATGAATAAAGAAAATAAGAGAGAGAGGAGGATGGATCTTTTCTTCTTCCGGCTTTCAGAGAGAGCAGACACATTTCTCCCCTTCTCCTCTCCTCCCTCCTCCCTTGACTGATCCCAGCTTGCTGTGTCCTGTCTGTGTCGCTCTTCTTCTGGCTGAATCTTGATCCAAACGGAAAATTATGGATTTGGTAAGCTGGGCTTTAAATACAATTGACACCGTCTTCTCAAATAGGAAATCGGGCCCGGGGGAGCCCAACTGTGAGAGACACATACAATTGGAAACTTATGTGTCTGTGTGACCTTTCGATCGAAGATGTGGAAGACATCTCTGTTTGGCATCATGATCTCAGGATTTCTGCTGATTGGCTTTGGAGTAGTCCTGGTGTATCGTAAACTAAAGAAGATGGAAATAGCTAATCAAAATGCTGACCCAGCGAAGCTCCTTCATCAATTTGACCAGCTGGGGAGAGCTCTGATAGCGGCTAATGGTGAACTGAACAGGAAGATTGGTAACATCTCGGAGTCGCTAGGAGCTCTCCAGGAAAGGATTAAAAGCCTGGAAATGTATATGGAAATTATGAAGCACAGAATCGCATGAGAGATGAAAATTCTATGCTCTGAGTGAACTGTGCCTATTAGACCTTGATTCGGCGCCCTGAAGATTTCATTCCTCCTGGAGGAAGATAAGGCAGAAGGGAGTTTTGGCTTGGCTTCTCCCTAACATAAACAACTGGTGCGCAGTAATCTGAACTCTCAAGGACAGCGTCATGTGACTGGCATGGAATTTACCATCAGACATGCACTGAGAGTGGAACTCTTGTGGACATGCTATCTATGTTTAGGACACTAAAGACATAACATCTAAACGTTGCTGAGGGAGGATTTTTGCTGTTCACCAGAAACTGATACACACACTGCATACAACTTTACATGACTGATACACATATACTGACACTCACACACATACACTGTCTCTCTCAACTTGCTTGTGCTTTGTTAATATGTGATCTGTATTGTCTGCTAATTGTGCATTAGAGGGTTTTTTTCTTGTGATCACAATCTTGCTCATACGAGCTTTATTTTGATAAACTATGTTTTTTCTCTCTGCCCAATGTGTCATTCCCCCCCTTCCCCTCTTTACCCCCCACTGTTTTGATGAGGCGCCTTGCATGGCTGCCATGTCATTAGGAAGCGCTTATCGAGCGCGCCTAATGTCAAGTCAAATTCCTCGTATGCTTTTAACATGCTTGGCAATAAAGCTCATTCTGATTCTGATTCTGATGGATGAAGGAAAGATGGTGAACAAGGAAGTCCCGAGGATTAGCAAGGCAGAAGTGAGGGCAGCTTTGGAGAGGATGAAGAATGGAAAGGTGGTTGGTCCAGATGACATACCTGTGGAGATATGGAGATGTTTAGGAGAGATGGCAGTGGACTTTTTAGCCAGATTGTTTAACACAATCTTGGAGAGTGAGAAGATGCCCGAGGAGTGGAGAAGAAGAGTTTTGGTACCAATTTTCAAGAACAAAGGTGATGCTCAGAGCTGTAGTAACTACAGAGGCATAAAGTTGATCAGCCACACTATGAGGATATGGGAAAGAGTTGTTGAAACCAGGTTACGAGGAGAGGTGACAATCAGTGAGCAGCAGTATGGTTTCATGCCAAGAAAGAGTACTACAGATGCAATGTTTGCTCTAAGAGTGTTGATGGAGAAGTATAGAGAAGGTCAGAAGGAGGTGCACTGTGTCTTTGTGGATCTAGAGAAAGCAGATGATAAAGTGCCAAGACAGGAAGTGTGGAACTGTATGAGGAAGTCAGGAGTGGCAGAGAAGTATGTGAAGGTGGTGCAGGACATGTATGAGGACAACAATATGGTGGTGAAGTGTGTTGTAGGAGTGACAGATGGATTCAAGGTGGGGGTGGGGTTACATCCGGGATCGGCTCTGAGCCCCTTCTTGTTTGCCATGGTGATGGACAGGCTGACAGACAAGGTCAGGTAGGAGTCTCCATGGACCATGATGTTTGCAGATGAAATTGTGATCTGTAGTGAGAGTAGGTAGCAGGTGGAAGAGAACCTGGAGAGGTGGAGGTATGCTCTGGAGAGAAGAGGAATGAAAGTCAGTAGAAGCAAGACAGAATACATGAGTGTGAATGAGAGGGGGGCAGGTGTAACCGTGAAGATGGAAGGAGTCGAGGTAGTGAAAGTAGATGAGTGTAAATACCTGGGGTCAACCATCCAAAGCAATGGAAAATTTTGTATGCTTTGTATACTTTATTGATCCCGAGAGAGGAAATTGAGGGCATCCGCCTGGATAGATGAAGCAGTCACGGTACAGCGCTATCCCTTTACCATTCACACACACATTCACACCTAGGGCCACTTTCAGAGTCTCCAATTAACCTAACCTGCATGTTTTTGGCCTGTGGGAGGGAACCAGAGTACTCTATGCAGGACATACTGAATGCACTGAGGAGCTCATTTAGCAGCAGACTACATCATCCTAGGTGCACAACCGAGAGGTTTCGCAGGTCCTTCCTACCAACGGTTGTCAGACTGTACAACCTAAGCAGGGCTGCTCGCAGAGATAGCAATAAAACGTGACAACCTAATAGTTTTTGAATGCAAAAGACGCAATAGACTTATACAATGGTCCCCTCCGGCATACAACTAGGAAAATACCGGTCACTATGGAGGGTGAGAATATGTATGGGTACATAATCATACCATGTAGGATAACTAAGTAATTCAATTCAATTCAATTCAATTCAACTTTATTTATATAGCGCCATTTCACAACAACAGTCATCTCATAGCACTATCAACTGTAGGGAGGACCCCCACAGTTGCAGAAAGACCCCAGCAATCAGGCGATCCCCTGTGAGCAAGCACTTGGCGACGCTGGAGAGGAAAAACTCCCTTTTAACAGGAAGAAACCTCCAGCAGAACCAGGCTCAGGGAGGGGCAGTCATCTGCTGCGACTGGCTGGGGGGTGAGGGGACAGAGAAGAAGAAAAGAACAGACATGTAGAGAGCAAACAGCACGATGGGGACTCAATCTATGGGAGAGAACAAACAAATGTTAATGACCAGCAAAAAAAAAAATATTTCATAGACAGTGAGGAAAGGAGTGAGGCCCAGTGCATTACTGGAGGTCCCCCGGCTGACTAAACCTATTAGCAGCATAACTAAGGGAGGGTTCAGAAACACATGATCCCTCCCTAATTGTAGGCTATATCAAAAAGGTAGGTTTTAGCCCTATTCTTAAAAACAGAGATCGAGTCTGACTCCCGAATCCAGATTGGCAGCTGATTCCACAGGAGAGGAGCTTGATAACTGAAGGCTCTGCCTCCCATTGTACTTTTGGAGATTCTAGGTATTACAAGTAAACCTGCATTTTGGGAGCGTAGTGCTCTGTTAGGATGATACGGTAGTATCAGATCTTTTAAATAAAAAGGAGCCTGATTGTTTAGAGCTTTGTAAGTAAGAAGAAGGATTTTAAACTTAATTCTAAACTCTATGGGAAGCCAATGAAGGGAGGCCAGAACCGGAGAGATATGATCTCTCTTTCTAGTACCTGTTAAAACTCTTGCTGCAGCATTTTGGATCAGCTGAAGACTTTTTAAAGATGTTTTAGGACAGCCTGATAATAAAGAATTACAATAATCTAATCTCGAGCTAACAAAAGCGTGGATCAGCTTCTTAGCATCACTCTGAGACAAGATGCTCCTAATCTTGGCAATATTACGCAAATGATAGAAGGCAGTCTTAGAAACAAATTTAATATGTGAATTGAAGGACAAATCCTGATCAAAAATAACTCCAAGGTTCCTCACAGAGCTATTAAGAGAAAGAGTAACTGCATCCAAACTGAAAGTTTGATTTGGAAAGGAATTTCTAAGGTTTTTTGGACCAACAAGAATGACTTCAGTCTTATCTGAATTTAATAGCAGGAAATTACAAGTCATCCAAACTTTGATTTCCTTAAGACAGGCTTCTAACTTGGCTAATTGATTAGTATCATCTGGCTTCATTGACAGGTATAATTGTGTGTCATCTGCATAACAGTGAAAATGTATACAGTGCTTTCTAATAATGTTGCCTAAAGGAAGCATATATAAACTAAAAAGAGTAGGGCCAAGCACAGATCCCTGTGGAACTCCATGACTAAGCTTTGAGCTGAGAGAAAACTCATCATTTACATGAACAAACTGGAACCTATCAGATAAATAAGATCTAAACCACTGCAACGAAGTTCCATTAAGTCCAACATAGTGTTCTAATCTATCAAGTAGAATATTATGATCAATAGTATCAAAAGCTGCACTAAGATCTAAAAGGACAAGTACAGAAACTAGTCCATTATCAGATGCAATGAGGAGGTCGTTAGTGACCTTCGCTAAGGCTGTTTCAGTGCTATGATGGATTCTAAACCCAGATTGAAACTCCTCAAATAAACCATTTCCCTGCAGGTGGTCAAATAATTGCGTAGCAACAACTCTTTCTAAGATTTTTGAAATGAAAGGGAGATTAGAGATTGGTCTATAGTTAGCTAAAGCTCCTGGATCTAGCGTTGGCTTTTTGAGTAAGGGTTTAATTACAGCCGTTGTAGACGGCTGTGCTGTTTCATCCCATCTAGCAACAATGCTCTGCACTGTGTGTGTTTATATATCTACATATTTATTCCATCTAGCTACAATGCTCCGCACTGTGGGACTATATATATATATATATATATATATATATATATATATATATTAATATGTACATATGTATACTAGCTGCTCTTGTTTTTTCTTGCCTTCTGATTGTTGCTCTGAGTGTTGCTATCCCTGTGCTGTTGCAATCCTGGAATTTCCCCATTGTGGGACTAATAAAGGCTTATCTTATCTTAACTCCCGGAGTAAACCCACGCAGACACGGTGAGAACATGCAAACTCCACACAGATCACTGTTGGTCAGGGGCTGGGATCAAACCAGGGATCCCATGGCCAAGGGTGAGATGCTGTGCTGCCGCAGTGCTAACCACTGCCCCACCGTGCCGCCTGCACAAGAAAGGTGAAGAAGAGAGTGCAGGCAGGGTGGAGTGGGTGGAGACGAACGTCAGGGGTGATTTGTGACAGAAGAGGAGCAGCAAGAGTAAAAAGGAACATTTACAAGACAGTAGCGAGACCTGCTATGATGTATGGTTTGGAGATGGTGGTGCAGACAAAAAGGAGATGGAGCTGGAGGTGGCAGAGTTGAAGATGCTAAGATTTTCATTGGGAGTGACTAGGAGGGACAAGATTAGAAATGAGTATATCAGAGGGACAGCTCAGGTTGAGCAGTTTGGAGACAAAGTAAGAAAGTCAAGGCTGAGATGGTTTGGACATGTGGAGAGGAGAGACAGTGGAGATATTGGACAAAGGATGTTGAAGATGGAGCTGCCAGGCAGGAGGAAAAGAGCAAGACCATAGAGAAGATTTATCGATATAGCGAAGGAGGACATGGAGAGGGTTGGTGTTACAGAGGAAGATGAAGTGATAAGGTGAGATGGAGGCAGATGATCCACTGTGGAGGCCCCTGAAGGGAGCAGCCAAAAGAAGAAGAAGAAATGTTGGCCGACTGAAAAGTATGTCCATGTACCACTCAATACTTGGCCAGGGCTCCTTTTGCATGAATTGCTGCATCAGTGCAGCATGTCATGGAGGTGATCAGCCTGTGGTACTCCTGAGGTGTTATGGAGGTCCAGGTTGCTTTGATAGTGGCCCTCAGCCCATCTGCATTGTTGGGTCTGGTGTCTCTCATCTTCCTCTTGACAATCCTCCATAGATTCTCTTGGTCAGGAGAGTTTGCTGGCCAGTCAAGCATAGCGATACCGTGGTCATTAAACCAGGTTTTGGTACTTTTGGTAGTGTGGGCAGGTGCCAAGTCCTGCTGGAAAATGAAACCAGCTTCTCCATAAAGTTTCTCAGCAAAGAAAAGCATGAAGTGCTCTAAAACTTTGCCAGTAGACGGCTGCACTGACTTTGGACTTGATAAAACACAATAAACCAACACCAGCAGATGATATGATTAGTTGGTTACTACTCCTGTGGGGTGAGGGCTGGTGGCCATCACCATGGGTAGAGCCAATCAGATTAATTAGTGCACGCCAGCATTGCCGATTTGGGGCCAGCTCCTCTGCGTCATCAACAGCGACTCCGAGCTGTCAGAGGTCTCTCTCCACCACATCAAGCCATCTGGTGCATGGCTTGCCCCAAGGTCTTTTCCACTCTGAGGCCCTGGGGTCAAACATGAGGATGACTTTTGGTGGGTGTTCTGGTAGGAGGCTGAGGACATGGCCAAACCAGCGGATATGTAACTGTGTAATAAGGTGGGATGCCTGTAGACTGATGTGTGCAGGCTTGGAGATGGCATGGCTCCCCAAATATAACATTGTCCATCTGAAAGACCCATGAGTCTTTCAGATGAAAGCAAATGGGCAGCAAAGCTAGCTTCCTTTAGCTTTGCTGATGTCTTGAGATTTTGCTTCAATATTTCCACATAATGTTCTTTACTCATGATGCCACCTATTTTGTGAAGTGGAACAAAACACCCCACAACATGATACTGTCACCCCTGTACTTCATAGTCGGGATGGTGTCCTCAGGCTTGCAAGCGTCCCCATTTTTCCTTCAAATGTAACAATGGTCATTATGGTCAAACAGTTCAATTTTAGTTTCATGTCTCCAGAAATTAAGGTCTTTGTCCCTGTGTGCATTTGCAAACTGTAATCTGGCTTTTTGTGCTGGCTTCTTTCTCTCTGAGTAGCCTTTCAGCCCACGTCCGTACAGGATTCATTTCTCTGTGGATAATGACATTCTTACCAGCATCTTCACCAGGTCTTTTTCACAAGGACATAATCATCATCATCATCATCTAGGCTTTTCTGAGTTGTTTAAAAGTCCTAGTCATCTTAGTGTATTTAAACTTCTGACTTTGAAGAAAGTAACAAAAATTCTCTGAAAAATGATTTAGGAAACATAAAAAATATTTACCAAATAGAAATAATTTTGGTAACTACCTAAAACTTCTGGTTTCAGCTGTGGCTGCCTGACCACCGAAACCAGATTTAAACCTCCCCTGCTTGACTTACAATCATGGTCTGAGCAGCCCAATATCCAGGGTTTCACTGCAGCTTACTGCTATATTCAATATTTCTGCTGATTCTGAAGCAGAAAAAGTTCATTACAATTCGTTTTTCACTACACCATAAAAGCAGCAATTACACTGATTCCATCAGATGTGCCTTCCAGCTCCTTCAGTGACTCAGGCGTAGAGTCGGGGGCTAAGCTGGGGTTTCTAACATGAATGCCTGGGGAAGGGACTTGCCAGTAGGCATCAGATGCAATAGGCAGTAATCGGCTCATTCACAGGTGGCCTGCTGTATTTCTGAATACACATAAATGCATTTCCAGTTTAAATGGCAACAAAACCCGCTGAGAGGGGGAAGCATGGACCACACTTTAAGCCATCACACACAAAAACATTCCCACCAATAATCCGGGATTACAAAGTCACAAGAGAGACTGGCACAAGTTCTGATGAGCCTTTCTGTTGGAGTTTTCTGGCTTTTTACTTTACTAGGATTAACCATTAAAACCTTTCTGGTTTGGACAACAGCGCAGATAGAAGTTCTGTATGAACACTAAAACGTACTTGATAGGAAGATGCACTAAAAGCTTCATAGTGGTTCAAACCAACAACCACTCATTTTTGGGGGATTTGAGATTAAAAAAAAAAGTTTTTTAAGCCCAAACTCTGATTGCTGTTACATCATAAGCTGGGACTTCCTTAGTAATACATGGTTGGATAAATTTGGTGGTAACCTTCTGTTAAAACAAAGAAACTCCCACTATTTAAAGTGTGAACAGGAGTGATGGTGCTGTTTGGTGTTGTGGGGGTACCACACTGAACATGGCCCACAGAAAGCTGAGGAGGTTAGAGAGGAAACTATCGACCAGCATGTCAAAGGTAGATGCTGTAGGAGCATCTCCAAGAAACTTCATGTTCCTGTGGCCACAGTTGCCAATATTATTATGAAGTGTAAGGTTCAGGCGACTGTAGCCAAGCTCCCAGGATGTGGACGCAGGAGAAAATGCATGGTAGAGGTTTAACTTGTAGCGACAACCTGTGTTAATGGACAATGGTTTTCTGAAATGTTCCTGAGCCCGCCTGGTAATATTCTTTACAGAATGATGCTGGTTTTTGATGCAGTGCCACCTGAGGGATCAAAGGTCACAGGCATTAATGATGGTTTTCATCCTTGTCACTTACATGCAAAAATTTCTCCAGATTCTCTGAATCCTTTGATGATATTATGGACTGTAGATCAATCAATCAAACTTTACTTGCATAACACTTTTCAAACATTAAATGCTGTGCAAAGTGCTTTACATAGAGGTAAGATAAGATAAGATAAGCCTTTATCAGTTCCACAATGGGGAAATTCCAGGATTGCAACAGCACAGGGATAGCAACACTCAGAAGGCAAGAAAAAACAAGAGCAGCTAGTATACATATGTACATATTAATATATATATATACTGTATATACAGTATATATATATATATATATATATATAGACAGTGCGGAGCATTATGGTTGGTGGATGTGCAGCAGAAAGTCTAAGCTCTCTCTCCGCGGATGCGGCGGGCCAGCTGGATGTCTTTGGGCATGATGGTGACCCTCTTGGCATGGATGGCGTACAGGTTGGTGTCCTCGAAGAGACCCACCAGGTAGGCCTCGCTGGCCTCCTGCAGAGCCATGACAGCGGAGCTCTGGAAGCGCAGGTCGGTCTTGAAGTCTTGAGCGATCTCCCTCACCAGGCGCTGGAAGGGCAGCTTACTTTTGAGCAGCTCTGTGGATTTCTGGTAGCGACGGATCTCTCTCAGAGCCACGGTACCGGGCCTGTAACGGTGAGGCTTCTTCACTCCGCCGGTGGCCGGAGCGCTTTTCCGAGCAGCCTTGGTGGCCAGCTGCTTCCTGGGGGCTTTTCCTCCAGTAGATTTACGGGCGGTCTGCTTGGTTCTTGCCATCGCTCTTTATTATTCTGTCTTATATTTCTTGCACGCCGCCTAAACTCCAGCCCGGCACCCGTGTCGTTTTCACTTCAGTTCTCCCGGTATGTCGAGTTTCTCCGTTAGCACCGGGTGGCGGTTGAGTGCTAGCTAGCTCTTCCCTGCTGTATCGTCTCCTGCTGTAAACAGTGGCTCCGTCCGCCGACTCGGGAGACCTTTGGGGCGATCTGTGTGTCCGTGATCAGAATCAGAATCAGAATCAGCTTTATTGGCCAAGTATGCACAACACATACAAGGAATTTGACTTTGGCTAAAAACTTGCTCTCGTTGTTCAGGTGGAGGATTTAAATAAGATTTAAATAAGGATTCAATGACAACAGAGTATGTACAGTAAATTACAGTCTGTCCACGTTTCTATAAAAGGATGCAAATATATACAGGAATATATGCAGCCGGATCACCGGATCAGAAAGAAGAAGGAAGATAAAAAGACTCAGAATTGAGCCGCTGTTGCAAAAGGCAGCCAACTCGTGTGGCGCCGGAACCGGAAATACGTTGAGAAATGTTCTTAAACTGTTGGACTATTTGTCCACACAGTTGTTTACAATGTGGCGAACCTCGCCCCATCCTTGCTTGTGAACAACTGAACCTTACAGGGATGCTCCTTTACTAACTAACTAACTAACCTGCACTTATATAGCGCTTTTCTAGTCACAAAGACCACTCAAAGCGCTTTCATTAATACTAACCCTCTATTCTAAGGGCCTATAGGAAACAGATATCTAGGGACAATTTAGAACAGCCAATTAACCTAACATGCATGTTTTTGGCATGTGGGAGGAAACCGGAGAAATCCCGGAGTAAACCCACGCAACACGGGGAGAACATGCAAACTCCACACAGATCACTGTTGGTCGGGGGCTGGGATCGAACCCACGATCCCCACAATCCCCCGGCCAAGGGTAAACTGTGCTGCCGCAGTGCTAACCACTGCGCCACCGTGCTTACCTTACCTTTAATACCCAATCATGACACTCACCTGTTTCCACTTAATCTGTCCTCCTGTGAATGTTCCAGAAAGGTGGGTTGTTGTTTTTTTAGCATTCCTCAACTTTCAATCAATCTCAATCAATCAATCAATCTTTATTTCAGATAGATTAAAAGTACAGATTAAAAGAAACAGAATAATATAACAAAGGGGGAAAGAAAATCCAACAAGGTCAAATTAGAAAATAACTCCACTGATTACACAGTTCAACATAAGTTATCCGAAATGGGTGATGGCTGAAGCCGCAGCTTATATTGCCCACCCATATTCCATCCAAGAATTCAAAAGAAAAACAAACAAGCGAGATTACAATTCAGAACAAAGCTAAGACAAAATGTGACAAAAAAAAATAAGCAACAACACAACGCAACTGGATATGACAATCCTTATGTGATTTAACATGTCATCTTGTATATATGTTTGGAGTATTTCTTCCTTTAGTGTTTGTTTAAATTGTCCAAGCGTTGTACATGATTTTAATTCAGGTCCAAAATCGTTCCATAATCTGACTCCTTGCTTACACAGTGTTGCTTGGTGGTAGTTCTCACTGAAGGTTTTTGAAATATACATGTTCCTCTGAAATGATGTTGTTTCTCCCTTATTTGGAACAGCTTTTGGATATTTGCGGGCAGTGATAGATTCTTCACTTTAAACATTATTACTGCAGTTTTAAAGTCAACCAGATCTTTCAACTTGAGAGCTTTTAATTTAAGAAAAAGTGGATTTGTTGGTTCCCTGTAAGCAGCTTTGTTTATTATTCTAATAGCTCTCTTCTGAAGCATAAAGACTGGATATATGTTTGTTTTATATGTATTTCCCCATACTTCAGTACAATATGTCATGTATGGGAGTATTAATGAATGATACAAGGTATATAGTGTGGGTTGATTCAGCAAATATTTCACTCTGTGTAGTATTGCAATTGATTTGGATATTTTACCTTTAATATAATTAATATGTGACTTCCAACACAGTTTATTATCAATTATTAAACCAAAAAATTTAGTTTTGGACACCCTTTCAATCTGTACACCATTTACACTGAGTTTAGATACTAAGTTGTTGTGATGGTTGTTAAAAACTATAAATTTTGTCTTACTTAAATTGAGCGTTAATTTGTTTGAATCAAACCACAGTTTAAGCTTTCCTAATTCCTTTCTGAGTGTATCCAAAAGTTGTTTCAAATTGCTTCCACTGCATAATAAATTAGTGTCATCGGCAAACAATATTAAATCCATTTTTTCTGAAACTTTACATATATCATTTATATACATATTGAATAACAATGGCCCCAAAACTGAACCCTGTGGGACTCCACAAGTAACCTTCAGTAACTGTGAGTTTTGTTACCAACACATACATACTGATATCTATTCTTTAAGTAACTACATAACCAGGACAGTGCTACTCCCCTAATACCACAATTTTGTAGTTTCTTTAATAATAAATTATGATCCACTGTATCAAATGCTTTTTTAAGATCCAGGAATACCCCAACTGAATACTCTTTATTTTCAACGGCAGTTGATATTTTTTCTATAAATTCCATTCGAGCAAATGCAGTTGTCCTCTTGTGTCTGAACCCATATTGCTGCTCACACAATAAATTATTCTTCAGTATGAAGTTGTCAATTCTCTCATAGAATATTTTTTCAAGTATCTTGGAAAATTGCGGCAATAGTGAAATTGGTCTATAGTTTGAAAGTTCCCCTCTGTCACCCGTCTTGTATATCGGAATTACTTTAGCTATTTTCATTGCATTGGGAACTAGAAAAGCACTCGGAGAGCGCAGACCTCCACCAAGCGCCACAGTTCCCCCCATACAGTGTTTGGGTGTACGTTTTCCGATTCCTTGACCATGAAAACATATGACTAGCAATTGGATTCACAATGATAGGATTAGTGGTTCAGTAGTTATTGACGAAAATGGCATTTTCCGTAATGGCGGTTTAGCGCCACAGTTCCCCCCATACAGTGTTTGTGTGTACGTTTTCAGATTCCTTGACCATGAAAACATATGACTAGCAATTGGATTCACAATGATAGGATTAGTGGTTCAGTAGTTATTGACAAAAATGGCATTTTCCGTAATGGCGGTTTTCTTCTGGACGGTGATCCGGATCACCACCAAAATCTAATCATCTGTAGGATACCCCATTTCTGACAATCTGTGCAAATTTCATGAAAATCTGTCCATAACTTTTTGAGTTATCTTGTTAACAAACAGACAGACAGACAGACAAACCAACGCCGATGAAAACATTACCTCCTTGGCGGAGGTAAATATACCCGTTTGGAGAGACAGGTTACAGATATACGTCAGTGGTTTCACTAAGCATTCAATAATAGTTTTGACTAAGAGCATGTCAATACCATCACAGTCCGTAGATGTTTTACTTTTAAACGATTTAACAATTTCAATGACCTCTCTCTCGTCTGTGTTCTTTATGAAAATGGAGTCTTTTATAGCAGTGTTTTTGCTTATTGTATCACCTGTAGGCGCCGTAATGGGTATTTCTCGAGCCAAATTAGGACAAATGTTAACAAAAAAGTTATTAAATTCATCTGCAGGTGAAGCTGCATTCACACTCTGAGTCGTTTTATTATTTTTTGAAAAATTGGTTGGGTAGCTTGTATTTCTGTTTTTATTTCCAAGAATATTGTTAAGTATTGTCCATGTATTTTTAATATTGTCTCTGTTTTTCTCCAGTTCTTTACTGTAATAGTCTCTTTTACTACATCTTATTATATATGTTAACTTATTTTTGTATGTTTTATACTGCTGCTCTGCTTCTTTTGTCCTTTTCTTTAGGAAAGCTTTATATAATAAATTTTTCTTTTTACACGCCTTTTGTAATCCTTTGGTTAACCATGGCTTATGGGCAAATTTATGTTTAAGCTTTTTCTTTACTAATGGACAATTTTTTTTCATAAAGAGTGGTTACAATGTTCATAAATGTGTCATAGGCTTCATTTACATCTGATACATAGACTTCTGTTCAGTCTTGCTTCAGCAAGTCTTCTTTAAAAGAACTGATTGCATTTTGTGATTTGTATCTGAACGATTTTAAAATTTTTTCTGTATTGGCCCCCGTGTGGCCATGGATAAGTGCAAAGGTTGGCAAATGGTCACTTGTATCATTTATCAATAATCCACTTTCTATTTTCTTATCAATGATATTAACAAACAGGTTGTCAATAAGTGTAGCAGTGTGAACTGTGATTCTACTGGGATGTGTTATTGTGGGATATAGACTCATGCTGTACACAAAATTCATGAACTCTAATTACATTTTGTTGATATGGATTTAGTAAATCAACATTGAAATCTCCACAAATTACTACCATTTTCTTACTAGTAATATTATTGTACAGCTCGACTAATTGATCTCTGAATGTCTCAATGCAAGTTCCCAGCATTCTATATATACAGCTTTTAATTAGATTTTTTGTTTTATCTTGGTCAATCTCAACAGTAATACATTCCAAAATCCCTGGTAGTGCAAAGGACATTCCATTTACAAGCTTACACCTATACAGGTCATCAATATACAGTGCAACACCACCACCCTTTTTTTTTGAGATCCGTTAATATGAAACATCTGATATCCCTCTATTGCCATCAAGGGAGCCTGCTCTTCATTAAGCCAAGTTTCAGAGACTGCGATAGCTGTAAATTTTCTGTCCAGCTGTTTTAAATAGTCCTGAATCTGTGGAAAGTTTTTGTTAAGACTTCTGCTGTTGAAGTGTATTATTGATAGTTTACCATCTAGTTGCACTTGACTTTTGAATTGCTTTTCAGTGTAATATTCACAATGATTATGAATATTATTGAAAAAGTGGTTATCAGGATCAATATCATTTTCCATCTCTTGTAGTTTATGTTCAGCATAATGGCATATTTTCAGAGTTTGAATTTCCTCACTCTGTGTCAAATGACTTCCTCGAACTGAGGATAATTGATGTCTACTAAAGTCAGTCATAAGTTTTTTTTGTTTGTTTTGTTTATTTTGTTTATTTTTTATTTTTTTTTAAAGTACACTGACATGGTATGTCAAAAGAACTATTCTTGCCATGTGTGTGGATATGGATTTTTATAGTCTCAATTTTCTTAATCAGTGTTCATCTATATTTATTTAAGTCAGTAATCTCTCTGATTATTATACTCTTCGCTTCCTCAGGTGTTCCATTTAGTTTGATCCAAACCCTACAATTTCTTGTCCATGTTGCCTGTATCTTATTTTGTCTTTTCAGCAGCCGTGCTTGCCGTGCTATTTCAGCATTAGTTTTTGTTAGATGTTCATTTAGGTAAACTTCTGTTCCCCGGAGCTTTCTGGCCTGCCTCAGTATGTCATTCTTTACCCTTCTGTTCACAAAGCGCATCACAATTGATTTCTTTGTTTTATTATCTTTTCTGGGTCAAGCATGACAGGCTGAAATTGCATTTGCTTCGACCTTTATATCTCTACTATCAAGGAACTGAAGCACCTGGTTTTCCAGGGAGACTGATTCACTCAGGGGAGCCTCTTCACCTCTCAGTCCTGTTGTAGCATGAGCATATGATTGATATTTAATGTCTAGTCCACTTATAATTAGATCATCCATACGAGAATATTGTTCAAGATTCTCGACGCGTCACCCCAAGTCTGCAATTTTTTTGTCTTTTTCCTGAATTGTTCATTTTAATTCTCGGACTTCTTCCATTAGTCCTAATATTTTAGCCTGCTGACTAACCACTTTGGTCAGTTCTTCTGACAAGAAGTTCAGAGATTTTTTGATCTCTTCCATTTCCTCCTTCTTTGGTGGCATTTTTAATGACCTGTGGATAGTAAAACAATCTCTGCTGGTGACGCCAGTATCCGATCCGACCGACCTCGAATCCAGCTGGGCCTCAGCTAGCACCCTCCGCTGCTAGTCCCGCTGCTTACCGCTGCCGTAACCGAGCTCCTGTCCAGCCGGGGTACCAGAAGCTCCTCCACCGAGTCCCACCGCCCACCGCCGCTGTAGCCGAGCTCCGATCCTGCTTCTGTCCAGCTGGGGTCCCGGTAGATCCTCTGCTGAGCCCCGCCACCTACCGTCGTCTGCCTCAGTAGTTCCTCCGCCGAGCCCCGCCGTTGCAACTGGGCTCCGACTCCGGCTGGGGCCCCAGTGGTCCTCCACTGGTCCCCGTCTCCCACCACCGCTGCAGTTGAACTCCGATCTGGCTCCCGTCCAACTGCTGCCTCGGCTTGTTCCTCCGGCAAGCCTCAATCACCAGGGACAGAGTCGCTTCTCCGTGTCGGTGCTAGGTGCTACGACTCAACTAGGTGCTACAACTTTCCCAGTCTTTTGTTGACACTGTTGCAGCTTTTTTAGGAACATGTTGCAGGAATTAAATTTAAAATGAGTGAATATTAGCAACAAAACAATAAAGTTTATCAGTTTGAACATCAAATATCTTGTCTTTGTTATAGTTTATTGATTTGTTTGTCAGGGACCATGTACAGAAAAAACAAACACAGGGTAAAGATGCTCTGTACCAGAGTAGAGATGAGACCAGGAGAGACACCGTAAAACCATAAACAAAGGAGCAAATCTAACACTACAGCTGGTGTAACAGTTTATACATCTTTAGAGGTAAAGTCAGTACTACATCTTGCCAGTCAGCTTTAAAGCTGTGAATCTCTGGTCTGGAGATGAGCTAATGCACAATTCGGGCAAATCCCCAAGGAGAGCCCCATAACTTACCACAACAATATTAAAAAAAAAAATCCTGCCAAATCCTGGGGGGTCTGCCATTCAGGTTGGATTTCAGAATCCAATATTGTAGTGGATTTAATAGAAGCTGAAAAGGATTTGCAAATCTTTGTATTTTGTTTTTATTCATTTTTATTGGGGTTGTACATACATGTGAGTAGGGCTGCAGCTATCAATTATTTTAGTAATCGAGTAAATTGTCACTGTAATCGAATGACTACTCAAGTAATCAGATACTTAAGTAATGCAGATACTTGCATTGACCAACATGTGTGGAATGTTCTTTCCTAAAGAGCAGCAGTAACTGTAGCAAACACTCAATAACACAGGTGCATATTAACTGCAATGTTTATTGCATAGAACGTAACTTTAAATGTTACATTACACCATCAAGTTCCGTTTTGTAGCATTAGCTTTAAGTCACAGCACAGTAGCTACCACTATGTTCTTTGGCCATGCAAGCGTAATTAGCGTAGCTGACCACATTCTAGCCATCTTGATTTAAAATCTCAATCACGTACCTCATCTCAGTCCGCTGCTCATGTGTGATGTGGCTGGATACTGTCTGCAGAGACACTGTAACATCGACGTTGTGGTGTGTTAGCTCGCCACTCGGCTTTACAGTGTAAACACAGCATAATGTTTTCCTTCAATTTGAGCTTGAAATGAGCCCAGACTTCAGATACTTGCTCCTTTTCTCTGACTTTCTTCCTTTTTTTCTGTCGCTCTGTCGCTCTGACATGGTGCCATTAAACAAACCTGCATCTTGTTTACACGGTGTGACCGGAAGAAGGTCATATAAAATGAAACTGATACATTAAAACAATGCTTCAAATCACAGATTTTGAATCAATGAATTTTTATAATTGAAATTCTCAAATTACAAGAATAATCATTGCAGCCCTACATGTGATAGGTTTCTAGTGCTCTTCTCCCCCTTTACACAGGGATGGAGATCATTGAGAGAGCTTTGAAAAATGGAAAAAATATCAGATCTCTCAATGATTTTTCAATGCTCTCTCAGCAATGGCCAAGATCTCTCAATGATCTTCCAGTGATCTCCATGGTCGCCACTGTTGAGAGATTGTTTTGGACTGAGTCAAAACAATCTCTCAACAAATTCTCACCAAACCCTCAAGGGGCATTCAATGATCTCATTGATCTCCTAATGATCTCTCAGAGATCTTTCAATGCTCATATCAGTGAGGGATTGCTGAGCATTCGGTGAAAGACCAGTGGTGTTCATTAAGAGATTGATGAGAGATCACTGGGAGATCACTGAGTTTATCAAGCACTTGTTGAGAGATGGTTGAGAAATCACTTCCCTTTGGTGATTGTTGAAAGATTGTTTTGGAATGAGTCAAAACTTTGAGGACCATGGAGATCACTGAGATCACTGGTGATCACTGATAAATCAATGAAAGACCGTTTGGGGATCTGGCCATTTTGTCATCACTCAGCGATCTCCATCCCTGTGTAAAGGGGGCATTAGCACTGCAGCCCTCAGAAAACTTCTTTTATCTTTTTACTGTGAACAGCAGCTGTAATCGATGAGAATCCAGCTTTGGCTCACTGAGCAGCATTTTGCTTCGGCTTCAGCCTGTTCAGTCACTGCAGTGCAACCAGATCAGTGACTTTGACTATGGTGATCACTTATTTTGTGCTGTTGCTGTGCGCTGTATTTGTTACAGTGACTGAACAGAAATACTACCACTGCTACACCATCTCCACATCCTCCTCCTCCCTACACTGAATCTGCAGAGGTGATCCCTACAAGGAGCAGCCAAGAGAAGAAGAAGAATCAAAAAAATGAAGGGAGAAAACCCATCATGGGGATTACTGTATATTATCAAGTTTACAGCTACAGGCTGCTGCTGAAATTCACGTGTGATTGGCTGGTATCCAACTGTTAATTAGTCAAGCCCTTTTTGAAACTATGCTACTTGCCAAGAAAAGTACTCCAGCTCTATTAACGCTCCTCCTAAAGCTGCGCTCAAAGATTCTTACCAACAATGGGTTCGTAAGAATCTCCCAATTCCGATGAATTCTGGAGTTCACAGACATTCGAGGAGGGGAGCACAGTTTCTTATAGCTGCCGTTCAATTTGCAAACACAACTTGAGGCATTCTTGAGAAATGAGGTGCTTTTCTGTTGTACGATGGCCCTACAGTTCTTACGTTCTTCAAAAGGGTGCCTTGGGATCTTCCTACAGCATACTTACTGCCATCTTACAAAAACTTTTGTGCAACTCACAGCACTCTCAAATCATTGGTAGGAAGATCTTATGGCTTTCAGCACATTTTGTCAGCACAAATGTTACAATGTTCCACGCCCTTATGAGCACCTCACTACCACCTTACACACTGTATGAATCTCCGTACAAATGTGGATTCCTACAGCGTTTCTTAGGACCGCTGTAAGGGGCCATCAAGAACAACTTAAGGTGTTCTTGAGACACACTCACGGCCAACATTTTGCGTAGTTCTTACGTTGTTCCTATGGCGTTGGTACGGCAGCCTGACGATGAGGTTTTCGTTGGACGTTCACAAAAATTTTGGACAAGACCATTGACCTGGCCACAAACTTATGAAGGGCCTTTGAACACTGGATTCTCCAATGGCCACCTTAAGAAGGCCATACAAAATGGTCCAGAAATCGTTCGTACAGTGTTGGTAGCCATTCGTAAGGGTATTGTGACAGTAGCTTAAGATCCAAACCAAAAAGAAGTCGTGATTAAACCGTCTCAGATCTCTGTCTCCCAATCCCATTTTCGCATGCAACATCAACAAGATGCTTCTTACTGTGCCGTTTCCATTTCCATTTAAATGTAAGCCACTGTCAAAGAGCGGGGAGGACAGTCTGCTGTGATCCAGCCCTGGAGAACCTGGAGGGGGGTGGGGGGAGGGGGAAAAGAAGGACAGAACAATCGCTGTTAAACATTTAGTTCAGCTTCAAACCAGTTTTATTGCTGTTTCAGTCCTTCAGAAACAAAGGAGAGAAGTGGGAGCTGCATGTAAACGTCCGACAGTGTGAGGCTATTTCATCGTCTTACATTTTAAGGGTTGTTATTGACTTTATTCCGCTGTCCTGCCTTTAAGCTGAGCAGCATCCAAAGAGAGATGAATGCCGCTCTTTGATATGATATTAGTCCGGCAACAGAGGAGCAGCTTCCACATTCAGTCACACTCGGTAAACGTGGCGAGCGGCTTCCAGTGCCTGCCGCACATCATTTGTGCCACAGTACAACAAAGGAAGGCTTAGGGGAAAAAAACAACTTGGACCCCCACCCCCCCCCCCCCCCCCCCAAAAAAAAAAATTCTCAGGACCAAGCAGCCTACAGGAAAAAAAGGAACATCTCTGCCCATGAATGTTAAGTTTCCCAACAGGCGTGACGACTGGAGATCTCCCAGCAGTCGCGCTTTGATTTGGAGAGAATGCTGCAGTTTATCAGCCAAGCTGTAAATATTCATGATGCCCATTAGTATCATTTTTCAACATCTGCATGCTTGTCATAATTAGGCAAATTGTACAAAGCCATGATTATGTTTGTATGGAGTTTGGTCTTTTTTTAGTTCACTGCCAAGTCATGGGACAGGAGTTAGCGGTGCAGGTCTTCGGTTTTCAGCAGATGACTGTCAACCTCTGTGGCTCCACTGCGGCAGGTTCCCATGAGCAACAGACTGACTGTGATGTGTTAGCTACATGTACTGTAGGGCTCCTGGTTTGAAGGAACGGCCACTTCCGGAGAGCTACAGGAGATTGTTAACACGCGTGTCATATCTGCTCAGGAACGACACGGGAACCAGGAGATGATGCAGCGTTTATGTGATAAAGGACTTTCTTTTCATTGGCAATGTGTTTAGTTGCCAGTTATTCTGCAAGTGACATTTATGCCATTTACTGGTTGTTGAGCCTGAAAGTTGTACTTCTCCAATGCCAACAGTGGCTTAGCAATAACTTAGCTATTAACGATTGGTAAAGAATTCCCAGTAAAATCATTGTTTTTACAGTAACCAGAAACCAGAGTGTTATTCTGAGAGGCTGTAATACATTAATGAGCAGCTGAAAACTTTTTTGATCAATCAGGCTTTCTGTTCTGTTTCTTTTAACCTCATTTTTGTATTATTTTGCAAACTTTTTATTTCTATTTTTTACTGCGTTTCTGTGTTATTCTCCCCACTGCTGTGTAATTGGTCAGCCATGCTGTATGTTATGTATATGGGCGGAACACCAAAGGCATTAGTTATATTGTTATTTTCTTTAGATTTTACTCAGCCTAATGGGCATCACTGTTTCCCCCGGTTCATTAATCCATGGTCCATAATATACCTCACATCATTCTCAGTTTTTTTTTGTTGTTGTTGTTGTATTTTCACCGTGATGCTACAATTGTTAGCACCACCAACGCAGCTAGCAGTTTAGCCACTAGCTTGGGCTCATTCACATATGTTTCTGTACTTATTGTACCCCAGGGATCGGTCATAACCGGTCATCAACCACTGAAACCACACACTCCTGTCCACCAGTGATTCTTTGTTTCATTAATTCTTTGAGACAAATTTACGTTTTCCAGCTACATCCGAGCTAGGAGCTAGCCAGCTAAGATTAGCAATAGTGACCTAAGAGGCTAGAGTTAAATGAGGCCTTAGCGAGTTAAAGAGACACGCACTGAAACCAGAAATGCTCTTAAAGATCACTCACAATGATGCTGAAATAATTAAACAGTTAAGAAAATAAGACTTGTGTGAGCAGTTAAATTGTGGAAAAAATGCTGCCAGTGTCCCCTTTAAAAGTGTCCAAAACCTCAAAAAATAGGGTGAACATCTTTTGTAGTATTTCTGTTAAAAATAAACTCATTTTGCCCAGGTCTCGTGTGCTCACGCTCCTGATACTTCTTTATGCAAGTATAGCATCGTAGTTTCTGATTTACTGGATTGGTCACATTCTCCAGGAAGCGCACATCGGCAAGCTGGTGGGAGCGTCCTTCTGTGAGTGTCTAGCCCAGCTAGCAGTAGTGCTATTTGGAGTTAGCTTAGCTGCTGTTCCAAGGTGTGTTCCCATTGCCCAATAGTGTACTCCGAAGTGGACTGCACAGGGTACCCGCCATATTAAGTGAGATTCCAAACCGAAGGGAGTGAACAGTCTTCAGTTCAAAGAGAACTGAGAACTGTGCAGGGAAGAAGTGAACAACCGGACATCACTTCACTGGAAGTTGATGAGAAGATTACCCATAAACCATTGCACTTCACATATTAGTAAAATAAGCCACTGCTGCTAACGTTATTAGCAAGCTAAATTGATGTTAGTTATTGTTTTTGTATTAATATTTTATTTAAGAAATATAAATTATCCGCTGTAGTATCAGTACATGTCCATGGTTACCATGGTAACTCATGGAGGAAGGGGCTGACAGTTACAGGGTGTTTCAAACAGAAATTTTGTGAAAGGCAGTTAACTTCCCCAATATTCCCTGAGAACAGAGCAGGAAGTAGGGAATACAGTTGAAGTACACTGTGGATCGGAACGTAGCTCCAGAGTCATTATGGCTCTTCTCTGGAAGAGAACTCCACAGTTGATATCTTGTGTCATTCTGGGCTATTCTCTTATTTTGGGAAATTCTGCTCATTAATGCAGCTAGCACATCGGGACCGTGGTGAGTTTTCTTTAATCATGCAGCTTTACAGCAGTAACAGAATTTTAGACATTGCTGTAAATTGCTGTTTTTAAGGATAGTGCAAGTTGATGAATGTTATCAGTCAATAGCCACCATTACATGTGCAAAATTTCTACAGTCTGATTACAATTCAGATCAGAACTTTACTGTTTACATGATCCTGAAAAGGTTGATCCGATTAGGACGTGCATGTCCATGTGTCAAACCAACAAAATCATTTTGACATGCGCACAATTATCCGAAATAGTAGAAGAAGAAGCAACTTCCAATGTAAACAAACCCCGCTTTGTGTCTTTCTCCTTTAGAAATGGACCTGTATTGTGTTATTCAGACTGTACTTTTGCTTCTGCTGGTTTCCATAATGAAGATACAAGCCCAACAGTGCAAACTTCTGCATATGACCAACAGAGGGAGACAGCAGGACGATACAGACCAGTTTTGTTTTACTCCCGCCATGTTTTCTGCTAGCTGCTGTAAAGGTGGAAATACATGACGTTGGCGTGTGGCTGACGTACAGACATGCGTAGTAAACATATTTTTTACCCAAACTTTGGAATAAGTGTTTATATGCACACCAATTGGATTAACAATTGGCATAAACCACCCGTCTCAATCGGAAGGAAATTTTGTGTGATCGGGTCAGAATATTCAGATTGGCATGTTTACATGAAGCATTTTTATTCTGATCAGGCTTTTAATCCAGTTACTTGTGTCCATGTAAACATGGCTAAAGTAAACTTGCCAGATTGTAGCCAGTGGCTAATTTCCATCTGTTGTCTGTGGGTTAAAATTTTTCCTTCCCCCATTCCATTATGCTGAGCACCAAGCTAGACGGTGGGAAGTACCACTTTTATATGGTCTTTGGTATGACCCGGCCCGGGGCTTGAACCCATGAGGTGAGGGTGCTCTACCACTAGGCCACCATTCCGGTGGTCTAGTGCTTTGACATTGCTATGTCAAACCAAAGGACACCTTTTTATTTGTTTTGTGTAGCAATGGTAAGAGCTCTGTCTCAAGGGCAATATATAACACATCTGGTGCTGGTTGCAGCAACAGGTCTTAACCAAGACTGGTCTTAAAGCTACAGTCACAAATACCGTTACGAATGGCTGTGAACACCATACAAATGATTTTTGGACCATGTCGTATGGCCTTCTTAAGGCGGCCGTAGCAGAATCCAGCATTCGTAAACCGTAGCTTTGTGGCCAGGTCGATGGTGTAGTCTAAAATTTCTACGAATGCCCCACAAAAAGCCCTCATTGTAGGGTGGCCGTACGAATGCCATAGTAACAATGTAAGGACTATACAAGATGTTGGCCATAAGTATGCCTCAAGAACACCTTAAGTGGTTCTTGAGGGCCCCTTACAGCGGTCATAGAAAACACTGTACGAATCCCTGTTTGTATGGAGATTCACACAGCATGCTTAAGGCGCTAGTGAGGTGCTCATAAGGTGGAAGTATGTCATTCGTGCGACATTTGTGCCGACAAAATGTGTTGAAAGCTGTAAGATCTTCCAACCAATAACTTGAGAACACCATGAGTTGCTCAAAAAATTTTGTAAGATGCAGTATGTCGTAGGAAGATCCTAAGGTACCCTTATGAAGAATGTAAGAACTCTAGGGCCATCGTACGACAGAAAAGCCCCTCATTTCTCAAGAATGCTTCAAGTTGCTCTTGCGAGTTAAATGACAGCCGTAAGAAACTATGCCCCCCTCCATGAATGTCTGTGAACTCCAGAATTCATATGAACTGGGAGATTCTTACGACCCCATCGCTGGTAAGAATCTTTGTGACAGTAGCTTCAGTGCTAAGTCGGTCTTAGTTAAAACTGGTCTTAAGAACGGGCCTCATGCACACTGACTGCGCATGCCCCAGATCCAGCCTCCTGTTCAAAAGAACACTTGGCATAGTAGGCAGCCACATGTGTGCCGACCTTGTCTAAAGCACAGGCACGCCAGATCAGAACGAGCGCAAACCCACCTTTAGTGATGCACGTTTATGGGAATGATCATGTGACTACAGCTGCTGCCTGGTTCTGATTTGGGAAAATTACGGAGGATCAAAGTGTTTTGCTGACATTCAGGTAAAGAATAAAGAAAGTCAGCACAAATAATGAATCATCTTTTTAAAACAGCTGATAGAAAATAAACAAATAAAACACCACTCTTGCCTAGAGTTAACAGCATACTAGTGCATCTGAAAAATTCTCATTAAAAGCTGTAAGCCATAATTATCAAAACTGAAGCAAACATGGGCTTGGAACATTTCACTTAATGTGAAATGAATGAACATTGAGGTTTGCCTTCATTGATTAAATTATTAACCACCACTAACTCCTCAGAATTCCAGCCATTTTCCCTAAATTTAGCATACGCAAAGAAAATCAAATTCTTTCTTCATTGGGTGGCAGTAGAGAATTTGAAACATCACGGCAGCAGAACACAGGAATTTTAAGAGGTTAAATTTGAAAATTTTCTCTCATCAATTTGCAATTTTTTTCTCGTAAATTTGCACCATTTTTCTGGCAACTTTGCAACATTTTTCTTGTTTATTTGAAACTTTTCTTTTAAACCCTTACATCCCAGCCATTTTCCCTAAATTTAGCATACGCAAAGAAAATCTAATTCTTTCTTCACTGAGTGGCAGTCGAAAATTTGAAACGTCACGGCAGCGGAATATGAGAATTTTAAAAGGTTAAATTTGAAACTTTTTTCTCCTCGATTTGCAATTTTTTTTTTTCTTGTAAAATTTCCAACATTTTTCTTGTAAATCTGCAACCTTTTTCTGGCAACTTTGCAACTTTTTTCTTGCAACTTTCTCTTATAATTTTCCAACCTTTTTCTCAAAAATTTGCCATAGGTTTTTGTGTAGATTTGACCTACCCGGTCCCTCAGGTCAGCTGAACAGCTGCTCCTGAGGGCACCAAAGGCGAAGCGGAAGCTCAGAGGGGACAGAGCCTTTTCCACCACGGCACCCAGGTTATAGAACGATTTACCTCTGAACATCAGACAAGCACCTTCACTGTCCATTTTTAAAACCTGTCTTAAAGCACACTTTTACTCCCTGGCTTTCGACACAGTGTGAGACATTGATTTTATTGAATGAAATGGATTTTTATTTATTTATTTTAACTTTTATTTCGTTGTTTCTATTGACTATGGTTTCTACTTGTGCCGAGTTTTATATTGTTTTGTTGGTTTTATATTGTTTCTGTTAGTGTCCTGCTTCCTGCTTTTATGTTTTTATGTGTTCTTGTTGTACAGCACTTTGCGTAGTGAGCATTGCTTTTTAAAGTGCTTTATAAATAAAGTTGATTGATAGATTTGATACTTTTCTTTTAAATTTGCATCTTTTTTTCTCCTCAGTTTACAATCCTTTTCTTGTAGATTTGCAACATTTTTCATGCAAATCTGCAACCTTTTTCTGGCAACTTTGCAACTTTTTCTTGCAACTTTGCATAATTTCTTGCAATTTTGCAACCTTTTTCTCAAAAATTTGCAACTTTTTTCTGGTAAATTTGCAACAGGTTTTCGTGTAGATTTGATACTTTTAAATTTGCAACTTTTTTCCTCTTCAGTTTACAATTCTTTTCTTGTAAATTTGCAACATTTTTCTCAAAAATGTGCAACTTTCTTTCCTGTAAATTTGTACCTTTTTTCTTGTTGATTTGAAAATTTCTTTAAACCCCTTTGCATTCAAAGATTCAAAGATTTTCATTTGTCAATACTTCTATACTATCTGTACAAGGATTACTCGGCCTGAGTGAGACCAGCTGGCTACAGACAGGACAGCAAAGACTTGGAGAGACACTGCTGTAGTCAGGACACACAGAGGACGGAGCCCCCCCCCCCCCCCCCACACACACACACACACACACTGAGGCTGCGGCCCTGATGCTGGCACCGGAGGCACAGCAAACACTCATCGGCTGGGAACCAGAACCAGTAAATTCACGCATCATTACAGCAAAGCTCACAAGCAGAAAGAAGAACATCAAGTTGAACATCATCCAGCGCTCCGCTCCTACCAATGATGCAGACGATGAGAAGAAGGAGAATTTTTACCAACAGCTGCAAGCAGTGATAGAGGAGGAGCCAAGGACATGACCATTCTGATGGGAGATTTCAACACCAAGATAGGATCATACAACACAGGCTATGAGGACATCATGGGTACACATGGACTGGGACAGATGAGTGAAAATGGAGAGCATTTGCAGACTTGTGAGCCTTGAATGAGCTGGTGATTGGTGGAAGCATCTTCCCACACAGACACATCCACAAGGCCACCTGGAGATCATCGGACCACGTCACAGAAAACCAGATATCCCCTCTATCCCCTCACCCCCCAGCCAGTCGCAGCAGATGACTGCCCCTCCCTGAGCCTGGTTCTGCTGGAGGTTTCTTCCTGTTAAAAGGGAGTTTTTCCTCTCCACCATCACCAAGCGCTTGCTCACAGGGGATCACCTGATTGCTGGGTTTTTTCTGCAACTGTGGGGGTTTCCCCTACAGTTGAAAGTGCTATGAGATACTGTTGTTGTGAAATGGTGCTATATAAATAAAGTTGAATTGAATTGAATAGATAGACCATATCTGCATCAGCCGGAAGTTTAGATCGTGGCAGGATGTGCGCGTGATGAGAGGTGCGGACATATCCTCAGACCACCACCTTCTATTGACATCAGTGAGACTCTGGCTCAAGAGACTCAACAACTCTGGCACACAGAAAAGGTACAACATTGGACTGCTGAGAACTGCTGAGGAATAAAGACAAGAAAGCAGCCTTCCAGATCAGCCTTGCCAACAGGTTCCAGCCATTACAAGAGCTGATAGAAGACAGTGAGACAGACATAGAGGCACAGTGGCAGCACACTAGGAAAATCTGGCAGGATATCTGCGAAGAAGTTCTGGGCAGGAAGAAGGCTCAACACAAAGCGTGGATCTCTGCAGACATCATCCAGAAACTGGAAGAAAGGAAAGGGAAGAAAACAGTCTTGAACGTGTACCGGACAAGAGCAGTTAAAGCAAGAGCACAAGAGGAGTGGACAGTAGTGGACAAGGAAGTGAAGAAAAGTATCAAGAAGGACGAGAGATTACATCAACAACCTGGCCAGTCAAGCAGAAGAAGCAGCAGGACAGGGGAACCTGAAGGACCTGTACTTGGTAACTAAGAAGCTGCCAGGCAAATTCCAGCAGACAAGGAAGCCAGTGAAAGACAAAAATGCAAACTCACTAACAACAACTGGGGAATAGCTGAAGCGATGGGCAGAGCACTTCACAGAGCTGCTGAACCGCCCAGCCCTCAAAACACCACTAGACATCCTACCAGCAGAGACAACACTACCAATCAACTGCAACAAGCCCTCCAAACAGAGATCAAGAAGGCCATCCCGACCTTGAGGAATGGGAAAGCTCCAGGACCAGACGAAATACTGGCAGAAGCCATCAAAACAGACATTGAAACAACCGTCAACATGCTACACAGACTCTTCATCAAGATATGGGAGAAGGAAGAGGTACCAGCCCAGTGGAAGGAAGGGATTGTCATCAAGTTGCCGAAGAAGGGGAACCTCAGAGACTGCAGCAGCTACCAAAGGATCATGCTCCTGTCAGTTCCGAGCAAGGTTTTTAACCAAGTTCTGCTGGAGAGGTTGAAGGAGGCAGTTGACCCCAAGCTCCGAGATCAGCAGGCAGGCTTCCGCAAGAACAGATCCTGTGCCGACCAGATCGCCAGCCTATGCATCATTGTGGAGCAATCATTGGAGTGGAACTCACCCCTCTACATCAACTTCATAGACTATGAGAAGGCCTTCGACAGTGTGGACCGCGAAACGCTGTGGAAGTTGCCGAGGCATTATGGAGTTCCCGAAAAGATCATCTCCCTCATCCAATGCATCTACTAGGACAGGAGCTGCAAGACTGCACACACTGGCAAGCTGTCAGAGAGTTTGAAGATGAAGACCGGAGTCCACCAGGAGTGCTTGCTGTCACCGTTCCTCTTGCTCTTGGTCATTGATTACATCATGAAGATCATGACAACAGGCAGCAAAAACGGGATACAGTGGACACTCTGGACGCAGCTGGATGACCTCGACTTTGCTGACGACCTGGCGCTCTTGTCACATAACCACAGCCAGACGCAGGACAAGACTACTCGCCTGCAGACTCCAGAACAGGACTCCAGATCAATAAGAAGAAGACCGAGTTGATGAAGATTAACAGCACTGCCAACACACCAGTCACAGCTGGAGGAGAGCCCATAAAAGAGGTGGAGTCCTTTGTCTACCTGGGAAGCGTGGTGGATCGACAGGGGGGCACACACCGAGACATCACAGCCAGGATCGGCAAGGCAAGGGCAGCTTTTTTCATACTGAAGAATATCTGGGCATCAAAAGAGATCTGCACGAGAACAAAACTTTGCATCTTCAACTCTAACGTCAAGTCTGTTCTACTTTACGGATGTGAGACGTAGAGGATGACAAAGATGATGCAGCAGAAGATCCAGACTTTCTGTAACACATGCCTGAGGTGCATCTTTAACATCAGGTGGCCAGAGAAGATCAGGAATGAAGACCTGTGGGAGTGAGCGGGACAGAAACCTGAGGCAGAACAGATTCTGCAGAGGAAGTGAGACTGGATTGGACACATTCTCAGGAAACCAGTATGCAGCATCACATGCCAAGTCCTGACCTGGAACCCACAGGGGAAGAGAAAGAGAGGCTGGCCTCAAAACAGCTGGAGACAAGACACTGAGGCGGAGTTGAAACAGCAGGGAATCAACTGGAGGGGAGTAGAGAGAGAGCAGCCCAAAACCAAGTGCAATGGTGAGGTGTCGTCGATGGCCTATGCTCCATGGTGAGCTATGGACTTAAGTAACTAAGTACTTCTAAACGTACAGGACATACAGGAGAACTGAAATGCCATTTCTCTCTCTCTTAGTGGTGTGCACAATATATAAGAAAGAAGGAATAAGGTTGAAAAACAACAGCAGTCTATGTACATTAATGCTACCCACAGTGCTAATAAAGAAAAGATAAAACCCAGCAATCATATATACGGAAAAAGTGGAGCTGTAATAGCCGTAATTGCAACTTTGATGCAGTAGTGCAGGTGCAGAAAGTTACAGATGGGACTGCACATGATCAGTACTGCAATAACAGACAACAGCAGATATGGCATTTGTGCAAATGGTTGCAGTAAAGTGCAGAGACATACAGCAGCAGATGTATTAGTGTTGGCATGCCAAGTCTTTCTGTGCAAACAGTGGAGGTAGTTAGAGTGGAGTGAAAAAGTGTTTGTCCCCTTCCTGATTGCTCATTTTTTTCACACTTAAATGTTTCAGATCATCAAACAAATTTAAATATAAGACAAAGATAACACAAGCAAATGCAAAATGCAATTTTTAAATGAAGGTGCTTATTAAGGGTAAAAAAAAAAAATCCAAACCTACATGGCCCTGTGTGAAAAAGTGACCCCACCCCTGCTCGTTAAAACGTCAGTTAACCGTGGTTTATCACATCTTTGGAAAGCTGAATTCAATTTCTCTAGCCACACGCAGGCCTGATTACTGCCACACCTTAATCAAGAAATCACTTCAATAGGATCTGCCTAACAAAGTGAAGTAGGCCAAAAGATCCTCAACAGCTAGACATCATGCTACAATCCAAAGAAATTCAGCAACAAATGAGAAACAAAGTAACTGAGATCTATCAGTCTGGAAAAGGTTATAAAGCCATTTCTAAAGCTTTGGGACTCCAATGAACTACACTGACAGCCATTACCCACAAATGGCGAAAACATGGAACAGTGGTGAACCTTTCCAGGAGTGGCCAGCCGACCAAAATTACCCCAAGTGCGCAGCGACGACTCATCCAAGAGGTCACAAAAGACCCCACAACAACATCCAAAGAACTGCAGGCCTCACTTGCCTCAGTTAAGGTCAGTGTTCATGACTCCACCATAAGAAAGAGACTGGGCAAAAATGGCCTGCATAGAACAGTTCCAAGATGAAAACCACTGCTGAGCAAAAAGAACATAAAGGCTCATCTCAGTTTTGCCAGAAAAAACCTTGATGATCCCCAAGACTTTTGGGAAAATACTCTGTGGACTGACAAGACAAAAGTTGAACTTTTTGGAAGGTGTGTGTCCCATTACATCTGGCGTAAAAATAACACAGCATTTCAGAAAAGGAACACCATAACAACAGTAAAATATGGTGGTGGTAGTGTGATGGTCTGGGGCTGTTTTGCTGCTTCAGGACCTGGAAGACTTGCTGTGGTAAATGGAACCATGAATTGGAGCCATGAATGCTGTCTACCAAAAAATCCTGAAGGAGAATGTCCAGCCATCTGTTTGTGACCTCAAGCTGAACAGCAATTGGGTTCTGCAGCAGGACAATGATCCAAAACACAGCAGCAAGTCCACCTCTGAATGGCTTAAAAAAAAACAAAAAACAAAATGAAGACTTTGGAGTGGCCTAGTCAAAATCCTGACCTGAATCCAATTTAGATGGTGTGGCATGGCCTTAAAAAGGTGGGTCATGCTCGAAAACCCTCCAATGTGGCTGAATTACAACAATTCTGCAAAGATGAGTGGGCCAAAATTCCTCCACAGTGCTATAAAAGACTCATTGCCAGTTATCGCAAACACTTGATTGCAGTTGTTGCTGCTAAGGGTGGCCCAACCAGTTATTAGGTTTAGGGGGCAATCACTTTTTCACACAGGGCCATGTAGGATTGGATTATTTTCCCTTAATAATGAACACCTTCATTTAAAAACTGCATTTTGTGTTTACTTGTGTTATCTTTGTCTAATATTTAAATTTGTTTGATGATCTGAAACATTTAAGTGTGACAAATATACAAAAAAATGAGAAATCAGGGAGGGGGCAAATACTTTTTCACACCACTGTATTGTGTGGGTGAGTATGTTATGGTCCGGGGTGGGGGGTGGGGGGGTGGAGGACAGACTTCAGGGTCCTGATGGCCTGATGAACATAGCTGTTCAGCAGTCTTGTGGAGTGGGCCTGGAGGCTCCGGTACCTTTTCCTCTTGGGCAGGGGGCCGGAGACGGAGTGTGAGAGGTGGGAGGTGTCACCTGCAATGTTGATGGCTCTGCGGGTGAGGCGGTGAGGTAGATGTCTGAGAGGGAGGGTAGAGGAGCACCGATGATCATGCTGGCTGCTTTCACTGTGTGTTGTAGTGTCTTCCGGCAGGAGGCGGTGCAGCTTCCATACCACACCGTTATGCAGCTGGTGAGGATGTTCTTATTGGTACCCCAGTAGAATAAGCACATGATGGGGGTGGGACTCATGCTCTCCTCAGTTTGCGGAGGAAATAGAGGTGAGTTCGAGCCTTCTGGGCCAGTGATGTGGTGTTGTTTGACCAGGAGAGGTCCTCAGAGATATGCACCCCCAGGAATTTGGTGCTGCTCACCCTCTCCACAGCTGCTCCATCAATGATCAGAGGGGGGTGCTCTGTGTGTCCCCTCCTGAAGTCGACAGGTGACACCTCCCACCCCTCACACTCCCTCTTCAGCTCCCTGCCCTCAGGGAAAAGGTACCGGAGCCTCCAGGCCCGCTCCACAAGACTGCTAAACAGCTTTGTTCATCAGGCTGTCTGAACCCTGAAGTCTGTACACCCCCCCCACCCAGACCGTAACACACTCACCCACACAATAACTACCTCAGCTGTTGGCACAGAAAGAATGGCAAACCAACAGTAATACATCTGCTGCTGTATGTCTCTGCACTTCACTGCAACCATTTGCACAAATGCCATGCCTGCTGCTGTCTCTTATTGCGATACTGATCATACGCAGACCAATCTGTCACTGTCTGCACCTATACTTCCACATCGAACTTGCAACTACGGGTATTACTGCTCTACTTTTTCTGTATTTAGGATTGCTGGGTTTTATCATTTATCTTTTTTTGCACCTCAAGATGTCTGGGTTTTATCTTTTATTGTTATTTGCACTATGGGTAGCATTACTGTACATAGACTGCTGCTGTTGTTTTTCCAGCCTTATTCCTTTTTTACATTGTGCACACCACTGAAGAGAGGGAAATGGTATTTCAATTCTCCTGTATGTCCTGTACGTATAGTAGTATTGACCAATAAAATCTTTGAATCTTGTCTAGTTTACAGACAATTTCCTTAAATTTAGCATATAAAAAGAAAATGAAATTCTTTCTTCACTGAGTAGCAGAAGAAAATTTGAAACGTCCCACTGGCAGAACACCAGAATTTTAAAAGGTTAACAACGCGCTACTAATTGTAGACCTGTTTTTTACTGATCAAAAGCACACTGGAAGAAAATGCACCAAAACACCAATGCACAGAGATTACGCCAATGCCACACCTCTTATCAATGAGTGCCCTCTTTGCAGTGTAAAATGGTCACACAGTCTACAGGTAATTAGATGGCTTGACACAAAGTGTGAAAAACAGTCTTTGCTTTGACAGAAACTAACAAATCCACAGGTGCAAAACAGGAGGTGTGGCGCAAATGTCCACTTTAGATTGTCGAAATAGGGCCCTCCGTGGCTGCTGAATCTGAACTCATACTTGACATGACACATTGCTATAAGGTTGTTATACTGTGTAAAGAAATGACCTTTATTTAACTTTATGCCTCCTCCTGACTAGGCATTAATATTTATGACTGGTCTTAGCGGATAGAAGACTTTAATCCTGGTTTCACACCCACCGTAATTTTAAGCCCAGACTTTGAATGCAACCTTAGCTCCAGAGCTGTTCGTGCAACCGGCCCCTAGAGTGAGATGAGGCATCAATAGCTAATCCACACACGGGTTTAAGTGAGGTTCATGTGCTTATTTATTATTAAGAGAACTTAAAGCTTGCACTTATAAAATCCAATTACTGGAAACCTTAAAACACAAATAAATAAATCAGAGTAAGCAGCATGTGGAGGTTCAATTGGGACATTAATTTTCAAACTATTTTAGATGAACCACTTGCTGGTGATTCAAACATAAAAATGCTCACAATTCTGAGGGGAAAAAAATTACCTGTAAGAATAATTGGTGATCAATTAATCAATTTACGCTGAGGTAGGTGTACTGTTTTCATGCCACTGAACAGGAAAAACCAAAATGAGTCTTTCAGCCCATTTGTTATTCAAGTGGTCTGAGTGGTAACGGGGCGCCGCTCTTCTGAGCCTCTGGATGTCAGAGAATCTCTCTGCAGATCCATTCAGACCACAGCGGATGAACATAACTAGATGTTAAAGTCCAAGGGAGGGAGACCATGAGGTGAAGAGGAGTACTTCCAATAGACATACGGATGTATCTGTTCTATTTATTCTAAGTTATTAATTATGCTATAAATGCTTTATAAGTCACGAATGAGGGCTGTTCATTAACGATTTCCCCCAACTCATCTACCATGGACTGAGAAGAACCAAAGTCATCTTTGAAGGTCAAGCACTTCCAAGACGATGAGACGCTGATTTCTGAGGTCAAGTCGTGGCTTCTGATGCAACCGGCAGACTTCTACAGGTAAGGTCTCCACTACTGTATAAAGCAATGGGAGAAGTGTGTGACCCTTGGTGGTTCCTATGTAGAGAAAGATGTATAACACATTTATGGCCATCACAGTAGACTGTGATGGCCAATCTGTGCCTGGTTAGCACTGTGGCAGCACAGGAACTCACCCTTGGCCATGGAATCTCAAATTCGATCCCACCCCCTGACCAACGGTGATCTTTCTGCGTGGAGTTTGCATGTTCTTCCCTTGTCTGCGTAGGTTTACTCCAGGATGTCTCCAGTTTCCTTCCACAGAGGCCAAAAACATACAGGTTAGGTTAACTGGCATCAATTGCAGAGGCATGAAAGTGAGTCGTCCTTTGCCCCTTCACCCGAGGCCACAGTTGTAAATAAGAATGTGTCCTGCCTGGTTAAATAAAGGTTAAATAAGATAAAATAACCATGTCTCACTGGAAAAAAAAAAAAAAAACACTACCAACCTTCCACCAGTTTGTTGACTGTCCCCAAAGAAAATAAAACACTGGATCTCTTGTATGCCAATGTCAGAGATGCATACAGCACCACAGCTCTACCCCCCCCCCCCCTTGGCAGAGCCGATCACAACCTGGTTCAATTAACCCCAAGTACATTCCTCTTGTGCAAAGGCAGCCTGCTTACACACGGACTGTGAGGAGGTGGACATGGGAGGCTGCTGATGCACTACAGGACTTCTTCGAGACGACGGACTGGGATGTACTCTGTGAACCACACGGGAAGGACATAGACAACATGACTGACTGCATCACAGAATACATCAGATTCTGTGAAAACACAATCATGCCAGCCCAGACTGTGCACTGTTTCCCCAACAACAAACCATGGATCACCAGTGACGTGAAAGCACTTCTGAACAAGAAGAAGAGGGCTTTTAGGTCTGGAGATAGGGAGGAACTGAGGAGAGTGCAGTGTAAACTGAGAGAGATGCTGAAGAGGTGTGAAGACAATCACAGGAGGAAGTTGGAGGATAAACTACAGCAGAAGAATATGAGAGACGTGTGGTCTGGAATGAAAAATATCACTGGGTGTCAGGGGAGAGAGACAGTGGAGAGCCTTGAGAGAGCTGATGAGCGGAATCTGTTTTTTTAATAGGTTCAACTCACCGTCTGTTACCCCCACAACATAGCCAGACCACCACACACCCCTCCCCCTCACCCCCCCTCTACTGAAGACACCAGCACCAACCCCCACATCCCTGTGACTACAGACCAGGTTAAGAAACAGCTGGAGAGACTCCGCCAACAGAAGGCTGCGGGTCCTGATGGCATCTCCACCAGGTTGTGTACTACATGAACAATGGCAATAAATCTCATTCTGATTCTGACCCTGAGGACCTGTGCCAACCAACTAGCTCCGGTACTCAAACACCCGTACAACCTGAGCCCGAGTTTGGAGAGAGTACCGGTGCTGTGGAAGATGTCCTGCCTGGTTGTAGTCCCCAAGAAGTCATCTCCATTTGACCTGAATGACTATTGACCAGTTGCCCTCACATCCCACGTGATGAAGGTCCTGGAGAGACTGGTCTTAGCCCATCTGAGGCTGCAGGTGAAGACGTGGCTGGACCCTCTGCAGTTTGCATATCAGCCCCATTTAGGAGTTGAAGACACTGTCATCTACCTGCTGCAATGAGTCCATCTGCACCTGGATGGAGGAGGAGATACCGTGAGAATCACGTTCTTTGATTTCTCCAGTGCCTTTAACACCATCCAGCCACTGCTGCTGGGTGAGAAGCTGTGGGTGATGGGGGTCGACAGCTCTGTGATCTCCTGAATTACTGACTACATGACAGGCAGACCACAGTTTGTTCAGCTGGGCAGTCTCTTGTCTGACGTGCTGGTTAGTGATATGGGAGCTCCACAGGGGACTGTGCTCTCTCCTTTTCTCTTCATCTTATACACCACTGACTTTCAGTACAACACTGAGTCATGCGACCTGCAGAAATTCTCTGATGACTCAGCTGTTGTTGGGTGTATAAGAGGGGGAGAGGAGGGGGAGTACAGGGCACTGGTAGACAGATTTGTGGAGTGGATCGAGCAGAATCACCTGAGGCTGAATGTCAGCAAGACCAGAGAGATGGTGATCGACTTCAGGAAGAAAAGGACGCCTTCACAGCCATTGCAGATTAGGGGGGAGGATGTGGGGGTGGTTGAGGACTACAAATATCTGGGTGTCATGATCAGCAATGGACTGGAAATCTAACACTGATGCTGCATACAAGAAGGGGATGAGCAGACTCTACTTCCTGAGGAAGCTGTGATCCTTCAACAGGATGGTGGATCTCTTTGACCAGGCTGTTGTTGCCAGCACCATCTTCTTTGCTGCTGTCTGTTGGGGTAGCAGTATCAGAGCCAGAGACGCCAACAAACTTAATAAGATTATCAAGAGGACTGGCTCTGTAACTGGTCTCAGGCTGGAGACCTTTGAGACTGTGGTGGAGAAGAGGACCAAACTGTGATCCATCATGGACAATCCTGATCATCCCCTCCACCACACACTCGACAGACTGTGAAGCACTTTCTCCAGCAGACTGCTACAGCTTCACTGCCGAATGGTTAGGTACAGGAAATCTTTTCTGTCACATGTCATTTCACTGGACAATAACTCACTACGATGTTGTATTCTGGTCATAACTATGCTGCCATACTGCACCTTACAGTCTAGTTGATACCTCACATTTCACTCTGCTCCTGATAGTCTTTCTCTGTACAGTCAGTACTATGCATAGACTCATAAGGATCATCATCTATTTAACCTAGTAGTAGTCTATGTTGTATATAAAGTTATCTAAGCTTTTTCTTTTACTTCTCTGGGTAACTCCTTTTCTATTTTTTTTTTTGTATTTTGTATATCTTATTAATCCCAGATTGAAATTCAGAGCATCCACCTGGATGGACGAGGAAGCCACGGTACAGCACCAATCCCTTCATGATTCACACCTAGGGTCACTTTAGAGTCTCCAGTTAACCTAACCTGCTTATTTTTGGCCTGTGGGAGGAAACCAGAGTACACGGGGTCAACCCATGCAGACATGGGGAGAACATGCAAACTCCACACAGAAGGGTCACCGATGGCCAGGGGATGGGATCGAACCTACGACCTTCTTACTGAGCTGCCACAGTGCTCACCACTGCGCCACCGAGCTGCCCAATGCTGTGGCATTTCTGTTGGTTTTGGTCGTCTAAGGTCATGCTGCTGCGACACTGTAATTTCCCAGTTTGGGATCAATAAAGTCCATCCATCTGTCCATCACCCAGCCAGCATGTCCATGTGGACCCCACCAAAGGTTAAATCTGGGCTGTCTTCTGGGTCCATGTGGGTTTGTCCACGGGTTCCATATTGGCCCCATCTGTGTTTGCCACACGGACTTGACCTGTGAGCAGGTGACATGTTTACCTGCTTTAAACCCATCTGGGCTCCACATGGGTTTAATATGGCTGAGCAGGTTGAAGGAACACTTGTGTGAGCGGCAAAATGATGCAAAACAGGCGCAAATTTAGGAGAAAGAAATGTGAAAATTAGTGAGGATAAAAGTGATGCATTTACAAAAGAAAATAGTAGCAAATTTCTAAGAAACAAGAGCACTGTGAGGTGAGCGCCGTATTCCCGCCTCCATTTCCTCTGAAGGTCCCAACACTTCCTGACAGAGCAGTTTCCACCTTTTCAATATAATTACTGTGGCAGAACCAAATTATAATAAACCATCATCCATGAGTTTAAAACAAATATACAACTCATAGTTGTAGGTCAGGAGCCTGAGGTGAACCTGTGTCGCAAGTCTGGTGACCCAGACAGCTTTACATGTTCTATAGTAAGAGATCCTAGGGAGTACCGACCTTGACCTTTGACCTTTTGACCCCAAACCCATAGTCAGAGGTTATGGTCAGAGTGAACCTGCGTAGCACAACTGCAACGTTAACGTTGAACCTTTGACCTCTTGACTCCAAACCCATAGTTAGGTCAGGGTGTGAGTCGTCCAGGATGTGTATTAGATACACCTACTGTATTGATTTGAAAAGCCTATATCATTTCTTTCAGTTGTTATTGTGGTTAGAAGATTCAGGGAAAAATATGACCTGACCTTTGACCTCAAGGTCATCCAATGAGAGTCAAATTGCAATATGTGCATCATCAGAGTATATCAAACCATGGTACCAAGTTTCAAAACAATCACAGCAAAACCGTAGAAGGAATTGATTTCACAAAAGTAGGACAGACGGACGGCTGGGCGGATGGACCTGTAACATGATCCCCTTCAGTCTTTGGCCAAAGGCTCTTCCACCGGTGGGAGATGAAAAGTCACAGATTTACTAGACAAAAGTCGCAAATTTACAAGCAAAAAAAAAATTGAAAAAAATTACTTGAAAAGTTACAAACTTACAAGAAAAAATGATCAAATTTACAAGAAAAAAGTCACAAATTTATCCATCCATCCGTCCATCCATCCATCTTCTACTGCTTTTCCAGAGGTCCAGGTCGGGGAGGCAGCAGTTCAAGCAGAGAAGCCCAGACTTCCCTCTCCCCAGCCACCTGCTCCAGCTCTTCAGAGAGGATACCAAGGCGTTCCCAGACCAGTTGGGAGACATAGTCTCTCCACCGAGTTCTGGGTCTGCCCCGGGGTCTCCTCCCAGTGGGACGTGCCCAAAACACCTCAAGTGGGAGGCGTCCAGGAGGCATCCTGATCAGATGCCCATACCACTTCAACTGGCTCCTTTCAACGTGGAGGAGCAGCGGTTCTGGATTTCTGAGCTCCTCACCCTACCTCTAAGGGTGAGTCCAGCAATCCTACGGAGAAAGCTCATTTCAGCCGCTTGTACCCGTGATCTCGTTCTTTCAGTCATTACCCAAAGCTCGTGATCATAGGTGAGAGTAGGAACGTAGATTGACTGGTAAATCGACAGCTTTGCCTTAGAACTCAGTTCCTTCTTCACCACAACAGACCGGTACAACATCCGCATCACTGCAGATGCTGCTCCGATCCTTCTGTCAATCTCTCACTCCATTCTCCCCTCACTCATGAAAAAGACCCCGGGATACTTAAACTCCTCCACTTGGGGCAGGAGCCTGTCCCCAACCCGGAGAGGACAATCCACCTTCTTCCGGCTGAGGACCATGGACTCGGACTTGGAGGTGCTGATTCTTATCCCAGCTGCTTCACACTCAGCAGCAAACCGTCCCAGTAAGACCTGTAGGTCGTTGCTGGATGAAGCCAGCAGGACAACATCATCTGCAAACAGCAGAGATGAGATCCTGTGGTCACCAAGCATGACACCCTCCATTCCCTGGCTGTGCCTAGAAATCCTGTCCATAAAAATTATGACATTTACAAATTTATTTCACAAATTTATGTGGAAAAAATTTTTGACAAAGCTGCAACTTAACAAAACAGTAGCACATGTATGAGTAAACTGAAAATTTATGAGACACAAATTTATAAGGAAAAGTTGTACGTACTCCAGGAAAAAAAGTTGAAAATTTTTAAAAAGCTCCAAATTTACAAGAAAAATGTTGAAAATTTATGGGGAAAACTGACAAATTTACAAGAAAATAACAAATTTACAAGGAAAAAAGTAACAAATTTATGACGAAAATTTGCGTGATTGGAGTATAAAATCACAAATTTATGAGAAATTTTCACATTTTTAAGAAAAATCACAAATTTATGAGAAAATAAGTTGAAAATGGGTAAACCGGTTAAGTCCATGCGGGCAGACACAGGTCTGGTTTGATTTTATTTATTCTGAACGAGACAAAAATAAAAACAACAAAAAATTTAATTGCGGTGTGAAGAGGAACAGGATGGAAGCCAAAAGCTGGTCTTGTCCTGCGCCATGGCAGGTGGGACAGAAGCTGGGATCCACGGACAAACCCAGCTTTAGCCTTTGGTGGGCCCACGTGGTCCTGGTGTCTGGGACCTGTGACAGGTTTTGTTCCTGTCCGTCCATGGGGAGTGGTCGGGGAAATTCATGAACATCCAGGTCACTGGAACCTTCTCCTCCCTGTCGTAACAGCTTATTAAGCATTTATAAATGTGTTTGTAAACTAGATTAAGCTTTATTAGGTCGTCTTTACTTCTGGGTGAATGTGGGGTGTGAAGACCTCCTGGGGTCATGTCGGCATCTTCTCTCCTCCATCATCTCCACACTGCTCATCGGCTCCACACCCATCACTTCAGCGTCTCCATTTTCATCTTTTTCAAGCTGCTCAAGGTAAAGCGTGGCGCTAGGCGTCTGCGACATTACTGCTCGCCTCAGGCCACCAAGCGTGACAATTTATTACTGTGAAATAAACGCTCATCTATTGAACAGCCATAAAGCGACAAGTTCAGCGAGAGAGAAAGAGAGTGAGTAGTCTTCTGTAAAAACAGGCTTAGTCCTGCATTGCCAAGAACGCTCAGTGAAATGAAGTTTATTGCCAGCTCGACTGGCGCAGAACGTGTGGATGCTTACCCAGAGGCAGTTTTAGGAACGATGGAACTTCTCGCAGGTAGCGAACGCCGATGGTGACCTCATCTCCCGCAGTGCGCAGCAGGTGCACCTGGGAGAGGCGAGAGAGAGAGAGAGATGATGAGATGGGGATGTTGTGTGCCACGCGGTGAGATGACATTTAATCTCATAAAACTAAATGAAACAAGCCAACATTGGTGTCAAGCTGCACTGCTGTCTGTGCGAATGAAAGGCAGCGGGAAGATGAGTGAGGAATATTGAATCAGACGCTGCAGAAGGGCAGGATCTGAAGGCCGCCGCTTCCCCGCACCAGCGGCGGCTGGCGCGGTGACAGCTGACTCCACACGGCGATCAGGCTCTGAACGCCTCGTTATCCGATGCCTGAGTGACACACGTCTGCAGAAATGTGGGGGCGCAGCTTCACAGAGGCACAGGTGCAAGGCCAGGTCTGACAGGAGCACAAACTCCAAACCGCCTTCCACACCAACCAGACAGGGGACGCATGAGGGAAACGCAGCCTGAAGCTGGGCTCCGCAACCTGGGACACACTGGGACACTTACAAGGAAAAAAACACACAAATCTGGAAAAAGCTGCAAATTTGCAACAAAAAATTCTAATTTACACAAAAAAGTCTCAAGAAAAGGTCTTAAAGTTTGGAGAAAAGAAACTAATTTGTAGAAAAAATCTGCAAAAATATTGACAAAAACTTGCACAATTACAAGGAAATGTGCACGTTTGTGGGGAAAACATCATACTGGGGCGGGGGGGGGGGGGGCAACCCTTTATAATACAGTTCCCAAATTACAAGGTAAGTACCTGGAAAAAAAAAGGTGTAAAACAGCTTAAAAGGGGTGAGTAAAAAAGGTAAAATACGTTTAAACAGGGTGGAAAATATGGCCAAAGTCAGGCAAAAAAACAGTAAAAATATGGTAAAAACATGATTAAAAATCAGGCAGAAATGTATTAAAAACAGGATAATAAAAATGGGATTAAAATGGTGTGGTGGCCTAGAGGTAAAGCATCCGCCTCACAACTGGGAGGTCGGGGTTCAAGTCCAGGCCGGGTCAGGCCAAAGACCAGATGAAAATGGAACTTCCTGCCATCCAGCTTGGTGCTCAGCAAAAATGGAACAAAGGAGAGAAACGTGAGCAGCAGTGGCTCAGGAGGGAGAGCGGGTCGTCTAATAACCAGAGGGTTGGCAGTTCGAATCCCGCTCTCCCCAGACATCCTGCCGTTGTGTCCCTGGGCAAGACACTTTACCCACCGTCCCTCCGGTGTCCAGGACACTGGGCCTAAACGGTCAGTCGTGGTCGGAGAGGCCTTTGGCGTGGGATGGCAGCCACGTTTCTGTCAGTCTGGCCCAGGGCAGCTGTGGCTACAGAGGTAGCTTACCACTACTATTGTCTGTCTGGAGGGAATGAATAATGGACTCACTGTAAAGAACTTGGGGTATCTAGAAAGGTGCCATATCAATGCAATCCATTACTATTATTAAAATGGGTCAAAATATGGTAAAACTAGGCAAACAAACAAGGTAAAACATGATTAAATACACTGAAAACTTTTATAAAAACGAGGAAAAAACAGGGTAAAAACATGATTAAAGTAGAGCAGAAATGTGGTGGCAGCAGGGCTTTTCCAGAGTAAAAAACATTTAAAAAGAGGGGGAGAAGAGGCTGAAGAAGCCGGACGGTGCTGGGACGAAGACTTTCAGATGACCTAATTCATCTATCAGGAGGTGTTTTCCCTGTTTTTCCTGCCGTTTTATCTTGTTTCTTGCTGTACTTCCCCTGTAATGTGTGTCTGTATGATAAAGCCCTAGCAGAAAACCTTGAGAGAAATGCAGCACGTTTCAGAGTGACGACTGCTGACAGCCACGCTCCATCTGCACCGCGGCTGTTTAAAGTCTCAGCTCTTCTGAGGCTCCGTTCACACCACAACAGCTCTCCCTGCAGTCTGCCGACCCCCGCCCGTCCGCTTTAAAATCACGCCTATCCCTGCCGGCGTCGTGCGGTCGCCCCGGTTACTCGGACCCGTGTGTCTGTCGGCGCCGACGGCGTGCGACAGGCTGACATTAAATGTGGCAGATTTTGTTGTGAAGGGGAGAAACTGCTCATTAACTGTTTTGACGATGTGGAGGTGAATGCAGCGAGCAGCTGCACGGGGCTGGAGACGGAGATGATGGATGTGTGTGTGTGTGTGTGTGTGTGTGTGTGTGTGTGTGTGTGTGGGAAGGTGGGAAGCAAAAGAGATATCTCGGGGATAAACTGGAAAGAAACTGATCAAAAAAACAAGGAGCAAAAGGTGGCGTCCATGGAGAGGAGCTCAACTAGACACTGGCAGCTCCCAGCACTGCTCGGCTCCTTCTAAGCCTTTTCAATTTGTTTCAGTGTAAACGGAGAGAAAAAACGCCTCCTGCCAAGATGAAAACTGCAGATTAGTGAGGCACGTCTCCTGCTGGGATTTGGACCTCCACCTGTACAGGGAAAATGGAAGAGCAGTGGATGGAGCGCAGCAGATAATTACAGATATACTCACCACTTCCTCATGAGTGCAGTGCTCCACATTTATGCCATTCACCTGAGGAAACCAAGAGGAACCCGTGAAAACAGAGCAGAAACATTTCAAATCTACGCAAGCATTCATTTCAGAGTTTCAGAAAATGTATTGGTCACTTCAAGCTGGATTCACAATACAACGTTTGGACCGACGTTTAGACAAACGCCCGGCTCCGCTGGCCAAATTTGGTAAAAGTTATCAACAGCTGGTGTTCATCGGCGAACGCTGGCGAATGTTGTGTTCGTGGAAAATTTTGTTGTTTGGAAAATAAAATTGAAATAAATGTTGGTGAAAGTTTGCAAAAGTTCCTGAGCGCTGGGCTAAGTTGTGCAGAGCGAGCCTAAGC
This sequence comes from Pholidichthys leucotaenia, assembly GCA_020510985.1. NCBI lineage: Eukaryota > Metazoa > Chordata > Actinopteri > Cichliformes > Pholidichthyidae > Pholidichthys > Pholidichthys leucotaenia. Next base: position 212,011,018 of record CM035842.1, read on the forward strand.
CAGACTAAGTCAGGCTCCAGTGCTGAACACTGACTGAAACCCTGGTGGAAGCAGATGTTTTCAGACAAAAGTCACTTTTCCTACATGCACTGACACACATGAACGCCCCACGAAGGCGTCCAAACATCCAGCAGAAAGGCAGCGTCGCTCTCCATGATGCTGGAATGCCAAAAGGGTGAAAAACACCTGCTCACGGACATAATTTCACCAACGTTTGGACTCATTTCTCTGATTTTCAAAACGGGGATCCAGCGACTCTAAAGCCTTATTCATGCTGCATTTCCCCTCTAGTCCGCTTTGGTCCACATGCACTTTGGACGAGCCCGGCACGCACACGGCGCTGTTCATGCTCACTTTTTTCCTCTACCCAGGCCAAGAGGTTGATGCATGCGCACAACCATCATTTGTAGTTTCACTCCTGCCCTATAGGTAGCGCCAATGTGCTGACGCGCCACGATTTTCACCAACGAAGAAATGCTGCTTGCTTTCTGCTGCTTGACTTCCTGGTTTTCACTCCTTTTCCACGAACATGCTAAGTATTTATGTATGATTCATGTATGTTTATTCTCGTCCAATTATTGTTATTCTTGTCCAAGTATTGTTATTCACGCTGGCATTAATGACATCCGTCTCCGGCAGTCGGAAGTCACGAAACTTAATATAGAATCGGTGTGTGAGTTTGCAAAAACGATCTCTGCCACTGTAGTATTCTCTGGGCCCCTCCCCAATCTGACCAGTGATGACATGTTTAGTCGCTCGTCATCCTTGAACCGCTGGCTGTCTGTGTGGTGTCCTAAAAATGACGTGGGCTACATTGACAATTGGAGCTCTTTTTGGGGAAAACCTGGTCTTATGAGACGAGACAGCATTCATCCCACTTTGGATGGTGCTTCTCATTTATCTAACAATCTGGCATCTTTTTTATCCAAATTTCCAAAACCGTGACTACTCAGAGTTGGGACCAGGAAGCAGAGTCGCAGTCTTACACGCCTCTCTGCAGCTCCTCTTCATCCGCCACCCCTCAGCTTAGCCCCTGTCTTCCCCATCAGAGAATCGTTGTCTGCTCCCTCCAAAGTAAATAAAAATATAATGTATAAGCATCCCAAAGTGATAAAGCAAAATATTGGTAAAACTCAAATTAAACATAAAGCCTCTAAATTGAATGATTTGGCCTCTGTTCCTCCTCATAATTTAAAAATTAAATGTGGTTTATTAAATATTAGGTCTCTAACTCCCAAGTCTCTGTTAGTCCATGATCTGTTAATTGATCATCAGATTGATTTAATTTCCCTTACAGAGACTTGGTTAGGGCAAGAGGATTATGTTGGTTTAAATGAATCAACTCCCTCTGGTTATTTAAACTGTCAAAATCCCAGAAGTTCTGGTCGTGCAGGAGGAGTAGCAACAATTTACCATTCCAAATTACTAGTTAATGTAAAGCAAAAAACATGTTATAATTCCTTTGAGGGCCTGGTCCTCAGTGTTGGGCACTTTAGCAATTTCAGGTTCAACCCAATTTTATTTGCCATAGTTTATCGTCCCCCATCAACCTATTCAGAATTTTTATCCGAATTTGCTGATTTCTTAGCTGATTTAGTGCTGAAATCTGATAGAATAATTATAGTAGGGGACTTTAATATACATGTGGATGTAGATAGTGACTGCCTTAATGTGGCTTTTAATTCAATATTAGACTCGATTGGGTTTTCTCAGAAAGTAGGAAATTCTACTCATTACCTCCACCATACATTGGACCTTGTTCTGACATATGGCATAGAAATAGAAAATCTTGTAGTGTCTCCTCATAACCCTGTACTGTCAGACCATTGTCTGTTAACCTTTGATTTTACTATTTCTGACTATTTGGCTCCTAAAGAAAAATATTATCACAGTAGATGCCTCTCAGATGATGCTGTTTCCAAATTTATGCAGATTGTTTCCTCTATGCCATGTGTCAACACAACGGAAATAAGCTATAGACAGCTTGCTCCTTCTGTAATTGATAACATGGTGGATAGTGTTTCAGCTTCTCTGCATCAGGCTCTAGACTTGGTGGCCCCCTTAAAAAAGAAAAAGTCTAATCAGAGATTTTTAACTCCTTGGTTCAACACAGAAACTCGTAGCTTAAAACAGAAGACTCGTCAATTAGAAAGAAAATGGCGCTCTACTAATTTAGATGAAATCTATTTAGCTTGGAGAAATCATCTTTTAATTTATAAAAAAATCTCTTAGAAAAGCTAGAACGAGTTATTACTCTGCATTAATAGAAGAGAACAAGAATAATCCCAGGTTTCTTTTCAGTACTGTAGCCAGGTTGACAAAGAGTCAGGACTCTGTCAATCCTAGCATCCCCTTAGAGCTTACTAGTCAGGACTTTATGAACTTTTTCAATAATAAAATTTCATCCATCAGAGATAAAATCAATCAGATTCTTCCCACAGTTAACTTAAATACTGTAACTACTACAACTCCTTCTATTGATGTCTGTCTTGATGAGTTTACTCCAATCGACCTTTGTGAGTTAGACAAAATAGTTTCCTCATCCAAACCTTCAACTTGTCTTTTAGACCCTATTCCTACCAGGTTATTTAAAGAAGTCTTCCCACTTATTGGTAGCTTTATTCTTCATATAATCAATTCTTCATTAACTTTAGGCCATGTACCGCAGGCTTTTAAAACGGCTGTAATTAAACCCTTACTCAAAAAGCCAACGCTAGATCCAGGAGCTTTAGCTAACTATAGACCAATCTCTAATCTCCCTTTCATTTCAAAAATCTTAGAAAGAGTTGTTGCTACGCAATTATTTGACCACCTGCAGGAAAATGGTTTACTTGAAGAGTTTCAATCTGGGTTTAGAATCCATCATAGTACTGAAACAGCCTTAGTGAAGGTCACTAACGACCTCCTCATTGCATCTGATAATGGACTAGTTTCTGTACTTGTCCTTTTAGATCTTAGTGCAGCTTTTGATACTATTGATCATAATATTCTACTTGATAGATTAGAACACTATGTTGGACTTAATGGAACTTCGTTGCAGTGGTTTAGATCTTATTTATCTGATAGGTTCCAGTTTGTTCATGTAAATGATGAGTTTTCTCTCAGCTCAAAGCTTAGTCATGGAGTTCCACAGGGATCTGTGCTAGGCCCTACTCTTTTTAGTTTATATATGCTTCCGTTAGGCAACATTATTAGAAAGCACTGTATACATTTTCATTGTTATGCAGATGACACACAATTATACCTGTCAATGAAGCCAGATGATACTAATCAATTAGCCAAGTTAGAAGCCTGTCTTAAGGAAATCAAAGCTTGGATGACTTGTAATTTCCTGCTATTAAATTCAGATAAGACTGAAGTCATTCTTGTTGGTCCAAAAAACCTTAGAAATTCCTTTCCAAATCAAACTTTCAGTTTGGATGCAGTTATTCTTTCTCTTAATAGCTCTGTGAGGAACCTTGGAGTTATTTTTGATCAGGATCTGTCCTTCAATTCACATATTAAATTTGTTTCTAAGACTGCCTTCTATCATTTGTGTAATATTGCCAAGATTAGGAGCATCTTGTCTCAGAGTGATGCTGAGAAGCTGATCCATGCTTTTGTTAGCTCGAGATTAGATTATTGTAATTCTTTATTATCAGGCTGTCCTAAAACATCTTTAAAAAGTCTTCAGCTGATCCAAAATGCTGCAGCAAGAGTTTTAACAGGTACTAGAAAGAGAGATCATATCTCTCCGGTTCTGGCCTCCCTTCATTGGCTTCCCATAGAGTTTAGAATTAAGTTTAAAATCCTTCTTCTTACTTACAAAGCTCTAAACAATCAGGCTCCTTTTTATTTAAAAGATCTGATACTACCGTATCATCCTAACAGAGCACTACGCTCCCAAAATGCAGGATTACTTGTAATACCTAGAATCTCCAAAAGTACAATGGGAGGCAGAGCCTTCAGTTATCAAGCTCCTCTCCTGTGGAATCAGCTGCCAATCTGGATTTGGGAGTCAGACTCGATCTCTGTTTTTAAGAATAGGGCTAAAACCTACCTTTTTGATATAGCCTACAATTAGAGAGGGATCATGTGTTTCTGAACCCTCTCTTAGTTATGCTGCTAATAGGTTTAGTCAGCCGGGGGACCTCCAGTAATGCACTGGGCCTCACTCCTTTCCTCACTGTCTATGAAATTTTTTTTTTTTTTTGCTGGTCATTAACATTTGTTTGTTCTCTCCCATAGATTGAGTCCCCATCGTGCTGTTTGCTCTCTACATGTCTGTTCTTTTCTTCTTCTCTATCCCCTCACCCCCCAGCCAGTCGCAGCAGATGACTGCCCCTCCCTGAGCCTGGTTCTGCTGGAGGTTTCTTCCTGTTAAAAGGGAGTTTTTCCTCTCCACCGTCGCCAAGTGCTTGCTCACAGGGGATCGCCTGATTGCTGGGGTCTTTCTGCAACTGTGGGGGTCCCCCCTACAGTTGATAGTGCTATGAGATGACTGTTGTTGTGAAATGGCGCTATATAAATAAAGTTGAATTGAATTGAATTGAATCGTCTTCCACTTCCTCATTGTCTTCTTCGTCTAATTTGTCTTGGTATGCTGTGCCCATATCGCCACCTCGTGAATGAGACGTTCAGTCTTGCGCATGCGCTTTTCAATGCGTTCAGGTCGTGGGCAGGCGGCATAGTCACAAAATTTGGGCTGTCTGCAGTCGAGCACTGCGGACACCAGCGGAGTGGAGACGATGGTGTAAATTTCGTCACACGAGGTTTTCGGTTACACGTACGTGGACAGCAGAGGTGCAGCATGAATCCAGCTTTAAGCTGCAGCAGAGATTAGCAGTGTAAACCAGAGCACAGCGGACTTCAGAATCAGCCGGTTTGCTTGTGATCACTGATGGTGATGTGGTCCACATATTTAACACTTGTAACACAAATATTAGTGGAAATTTAGCATCTGGTCCTCCTTAGTTGATGCAATCATTATGACACTGTTTTAGAGTAAAACTGAAAATCACAGGATAATTAGTAATTAGCAATAATTAGTATGTGAATACTGCTTACCAGGAGGGATCCAACCACCGGAAATATGAGGACAGCCCTCTTTTAGGAAGGCTGAGAAATACACAGCCTTGCTTCAGACTGAGCGTGTGCCGGAAATGTGGGTTTTCTCCCATGTAGCTGGGTAAACCTTTTTGAGCGCCTTACTTTGAGTCAGTGTGGCTCAGCCACGTCCAGCACGTCAGCGGAAGTGGAAAATGTACCATTTATTACCAGTTCTCTTTCATACGGCTCTGCTAGCTGGCAGTAGCACCGGTCCACTGCGGCCGGTGGTTTGCTGCCGTTTTACTGACAGCAGGAAGGAAGTTTGATTGAGAATGTCAGGAAGTGACAGCCATGCATTACTGCATTACTGCAAACAGCTTCATGTCTTTCAAACTGCATTTAATGTTGCATTTTATCGCCTTAAAATCCTGCTTGATGCCTCATGGTATTATTAAATATAAAAATAACTATTCCATTCTGTTGTTATGCTCATGGTTCCTTGATGTTTACTTTGTGGTCATTAAGTTGCCCCAGCTTGAGCAATTAATATTAAATTTTGTAATAACTAAGTTAGCGATGCACGATTATAACGACACGTCATCTGCATCAGCTGATAAAGCATTGAAAATTATTTACTGGCACAAATTAATATTTACAGCTGATAAAAGTATAATGGTGCTAGCATTACAGCCAGCAGGTCTTCATCTGGCAGATCCAGCACGAGCCCTGCTGTGACCTTGGTCATGGCCTCCGTTCAAGAATGGTGATGGACAGCAAAGTTGGCAGAGCAGCCAGAGGAGTGAAGACGTTGGATAACTCTAGGTCAGGGGAAGTCAAAGAGGGGAACGTCCTTCCATGCCTTCTACCACTGAGGTTCAGGCAGAGCAGCCAGGAGATGGGTCGACTGAGCACGGTATGCTAGCTGGTATGCTATTTATTGGTACTGGCCCTCCAGTCCCAGTTGGTTTTCATTCTATGATGCATTTCTTGCTGTGTAGGGCAGGCGTCTGTAACCTGCGGCTCTGCAGCCACGTGTAGCTCTTTAGCCCATAGACAGTGGAACTTAAAAGAGCTGACTGACTGCACTTTTCCCACATTTTAACAGTTCACTCATGTCTTAATGAAGTGTTTCTGACATGTTTTGTTCACATTTTCTTTAATTTTTTAATTACTGAAGCTAATTTGTTTTGTATTTTCCCTGGCTTTCTTGAAATGCTCCGATTTAAAGCCTACCACATTAAGAAACATCCTTCACTTTCTCAGTTCTGCCCTCAGTCTTACATCAGTTAGTCATTAGCTGAATAGCTTCTAGCCTTTAGCTTTTAGCCTCCTTCTAGCTCAGATGAGCTGTGCTGGTTCACTGATCCACAGTCGATGGTGTATCTCAGTCGCTCCAGTCCATCTCCTAATAATTTTGCCACAATCCTACAACAAATGACTAGCACTGCACGTCAGGTGGCCCCCTGATCGCTGCAACTGACCCGGCCCGGGACCCAAGGCTGCTGGCCGAGCCGAGGCAAAGCTTGCTGGGCAGAGCTGCCAAGCCACGGGATCTCAAAGGGCAGTGTCTCGCTCTGCGGGACGCCACTCCACTCCCATGGCCAGCTGGGGGAGGCATCTGCCCTACACTGCCCGCGAGAGCAGAGTGGAGTCATGCGGAGCCCCAGAGGACGGTGGGGGAGCTGGCGTGAGAGCCAGCAGCCTCGGGTCCCCTACACCAGCACGCCGGTGCTAGAGATCTGCTGTGGATTCACGGGGAAATTATTGGGAGATAGGCCGGAGTGATGCGAGGTATATTGTGGCCTGGTGAACCAAGCACTAACAGGGATGCTCTTAGGGTGAGGAAAATAACAATATAAGCCACGCTTGGTGCGAGCCTCCTGGTACCAGTGTTAGCTTGGAGGCTAATAGCTCAGGGGCTAATAGACTACCTTTAGCACCCCTTCCATCTACATGACAGACAGGTAGGTGGGCCAATAATAGAGCAGTGGGAGGGTCTCAAGGCTGTTGGTGGGTTGGCTTTGTCAAATCATGACGTATACGATTTAGCCCGAAGAGTCAGAAATGTTTCTGGTGTTTCTGGGACAGGAAATGAGAAGAAGGCTGCGTCTCTAAGAGGACAGAGGAAAAAATAAAACATCAGTTAGAAAAGCAGAAAATTTATGTCAGAAATACAACAAATTTAGGGAAAAAACTGCAATCTTATGAGTAAAACATCTGCAAATTTGCAATAAAAAATCACAATATTTCTGAAAAAAAATCACAAATTTAGAATAGGCTCTATTGTCATTGTACAGTTGTACAGTACAACAAAATTGTGGAAATTTATTGGAAACACTGGATTTTTATGAGAAAAAAAGTCACAAATTTATGTGGAAAGAGGCTGCAATTTTACCTGAAAAGGCAACAAATTTACAAATAAAAATATGACAAAATTCATGTCAAAAAAATCTCACAAATTTTGGAAAATATTATAATTTTTTGAGGAAAATCCTGCTAACATTGATGGCGTCAGGCCCGTTTGTAGTGGCAATGTTGCCATTTCACCTCAATGTTCGGGCTCACGTCATTTTCATGGCTCCATGTTGATTTTGCTGGTCAAAAATCTCTCAAAGTGGCCCTTTGCTCAGTGGAGGCTGCTGATCTCTGGTGGAGGGGAAAGTGGTGCTGGTCGTCAACAACATCATGATTCGATGCCCTCAACTCTGTGTTGATCTTCACTCCCACTACACTGACCTGCACTACGCAGATGATGATGTCATTTTTGCCACTTTTACTGACATCATCGCTGATGCTCTGGAGGTGTTGCTGGATGAGGCTTCATCCCTGGGCCCCACCGTCAGCTGGGCAAAGACAAAAATCCAGTCACTGTCCGACTTCTGACAACCCATCACCACCACCATCAGGAGAGGAAGACCACGGCTTTTAGGCCACATCGCTCGTTTGGAAGCGATGTGACCTCATTTTCGTTTGGAAAATGAGGTCCCATCAAGCAAATTTTGTTTTGACTGTTCCCACTGGCACCGCCCCCAGGGCCGCCCACGTCTGACAGGGATATCACAGGTCGCACCACCCAAAATCCAGGAAGTAAAGCTTCACTTTTCCACAACAGACAGAAATGGCAGTATGTCGTCCATCTCAGGACCGTACAGTGTGACATATGTCACACGTGCGACGTGAAAGTTGGTCTATGCGAGCAATGAAGGAACTGAAGTTGCACCGGTGCGATGAGAGGCAGTTACAAATTTCATTAGCATAAATTCACACCTCAACAACCCTCCACTTTAAGTGGGTCTCATCTTCCACAGATAATAGCGATTTCTCTGGGATGTCAATTTTCATGTCCTCACATCGGTGAAGTCACACAAACACGCCAGTCAGCCCAGAAGCTGATGATGTAGGCTGCTGCTGAGAGTCACCGACATTTTTACAGGTCTTAATCTTGTCGCCCCATGTCAAACAGTGCAGATCAGTGGTGGAATACACCGATCCACACCACATTCTAAATTATTATGCAAATAGGATTTTAGTGTCATAAACATTCCTTTTTGTTTTTCAGTTAAACTCATGCATGGTATTGCGTCTCAGGGCTCTTTGGATCACCAACGTCAGTCTCAGACACCTGACATAATTAGTTTGCCAGGTGAGCCCAATTAAAGAAAAACTACTTAAGAAGGATGTTCCACATTATTAATGTCACAGTTTTCAAGCGATATGGGAAAGAAAAAGGATCTCTCTGCTGCTGAAAAGAGTCAAATAGTGCAATGCCTTGAACAAGGTATGAAAACATTAGATCAGGGGTGTCAAACTCATTCCATGGAGGGCCAAGACCCTGCAGGTTTTACTTCCACCCAGTCTCTTCAACAGGTGTTTTCACTGATCAGCAATCAGTAGGAAGAAATTCAGAGAAATCACCTGTTGAAGACACTGGGTGGAGGTAAAACCTGCAGGGTCTTGGCCCTCCATGGAATGAGTTTGACACCTGTGCATTAGATATTTCACAAAAACTTAAAAGTGATCATCATACTGTGAAGACATTTGTGGCTGATTCAGAGCACAGAGGGGTTCGTGCAGATAACGGCATAATGAAGAAGATTTCTGGCAGACAAATTCATCGGATTAAGAGAGCAGCTGCTAAAATGCCATTACAAAGCAGCAAACAGGTATTTGAAGCTGCTGCTGCCTCTGGAGTCCCACAAACCTCAAAGTGTAGGATCCTCCAGATGCTTGCAGTTGTGCATAAACCTACTATTCAGCCACCCCTAACCAGTGCTCACAAGCAGAAACGGTTGCGGTGGGCCCAGAAATCCATGAAGAGCAATTTTCAAACAGTCTTGTTTACTGATGAGTGCTGTGCAACCATGGATGGTCCAGATGGATGAGTAGTGGATGGTTGGTGGATGGCCACCATGTCCCAACAAGGGCCCGGAATCATGGGGCGAGAGCTGGTCAGCCTCTTTAGGGTCCCTGAAGGTGTGAAAATGACCTCGGCAAAGTATATAGAGTTTCTGACTGACCACTTTCTTACATGGTACAAAAAGAAGAACTGTGACTTCTGTAGAAAAATTATCTTCATGCATGACAATGCACCATCTCATGCTGCAAAGAATACCTATGTGTCATTACTTCCGCCTTATGAGCGCCTCACTACCGCCTTGTGCACGCTGTACAAATCTCTGTACGAACAGGGATTCGTACAGCATTTCCTACAACTGCTGTAAGAGACCCTCATGAACAACTTAAGGTCTTCTTGAGGCATCCTTACGGCCAACATCTTGTGTAGTTCTTACATTGTTCCTATGGCATTCATACGGCCGCCCTAAATGAGGGATTTTTGTGGGGTGTTTGTAGAAATTTTGGACAAGACCATCGACCTGGCCACGAACTTTAGAAGGCCGTAAGAAATGGTCCAAAATCTTTCATAGTGTTGTCAGCTGTTCATAAGGGTATTTGTGACCGTAGCTTCAAATGCTTATATCATCAGCGAGATACTTCAACTAAGTTATTGCTAATAAATATGAAACAGTGGCAAGAAGTAGAAGCAGTAGCAGTCCTATTCACAACTTCCAATATGAATTTTAATACTGCTTTGCCATCTATTGAATCTAGTTGATATTCTAGATAAAGCACATCTAACAAAGCTGTCAGATTTAAATTAACTTTTTAAAAGATTAAATGAATATCATTACTAAACATTGCACATTAATGCCTGTGATTCCCAGAGATATCAGCTCTTATATACGTACGTGACTCTTTAATGACCCGGGGCTGTGAGGATGAGGCATTTCTTTGGTTCAACTGAAATGATTAATCTCTGGGAATCTGATCACACTGATATACTGCGTCTTCAAAAGAGGAACCCTCATTTCATTATTTTAATTACCACATTGAAATGAAAGTGCTGAAATGAAAGTGCAACAAGTTGTCCCTTTGACCCAGACTGATGTACCAACCTGCAGCACGGCGTCTCCAACGAACAGCTTCCCCGTCTGATCAGCTGTGGGCCAAAGAGTGGCAGAGGTTAATGTAAACATTACAAACTAATTGCTCATTTCAAATGTGGTAATGCTGTGGAGATGGCAATCAGAGTGTCTGTCCGACTAATCTCAGGCAACATCCTACAGCTCACAGAAAGAAAACAGAGGAAGGCATGAAATCTGAAACTAATTAGGAAATAAACTCATTTGCAGCTGCATGGAGGGGAAACAATATAAAAACCCTCTGCTATGAAAAGATTTGCAAAGCTGTGTGGGAAGGGCTCTAATGTACTCCCAATATGAAAGACAGAACTCTCTCATATCAAAAAATTTGTTAAGATGCACGTGGGCGTGGGGACAAATTGTAGGGAAGCGATTCACTCAGATGATGATGGAAAAATCCTGGGGGCAGGAGGTCATCAGTTGTGATGGTTTAACTGGCAGCAGTGATGACAGCATGATCACATCAATTAACTGCCCTATTGGATGCCTGAGTGACAACAGAAGAGCATTTATTTAGAGTTTCATAAAGGTCCAAATGAACAATCGAATCAGTGACAGATTTTTTAAAAAATGGAGACATTTTGAGGGGAAATGTTTTCTTCTTCATAAAGAGTTCAATGAGTGGACTGATAAGATGGAGATTCATGGTTTTCATGGTTTGGTTTTTATTTGTCAGGGACCATCTGCAAAAAAAAACATTAATCTCATAAGATAAGATAAGATAAGATAAGATAAAGATAAGCCTTTATTAGTCCCACAGTGGGGAAATTCCAAGATTACAGCAGCAAAAAGACAGCAGCACTCAGAGCAATAGCTAATAAGATAATAAGAACTGGTTAGCCAAAGCAGTAGATGAATATACATATATACAGAGATATATACACAGTGCAGGAGCATTGCAGCTAGATGGAATAAACAGCTTTATGGTTTGTTAAGATACCCTGCAGAATATGAATAAATATGAATATGTACTCAGACAGTACTCCTTGTACTCCTTGGTGTTTGCATAAAGTCCAGTGTTTTATTGTCTCTGGTGTGGCACATGATATACTGGGTCAAAGTGGGCAGAGTGGAGGACAGTGAGGTATGGTTGAAAATACCAGAGATGAGCAGGAGAACATTTGGAGAATAGATGCACTGTACCAGATTTAGCCACTGACTAATTTAGAATTCAAATTTTGGATCAAATTCAAATGCCCCCGCCCCCCAAAAAAGGCCAAAATCACTCATGTATTGTCTGAGAGTGTCAGTAGCCTGCCATTCCCGAGAACTCCCCACTGTACTGAGCCTGTCAGTTGCAGGATCCAATCCCAGGTTGAAGTCTACTCCCATCATGAGTGTGGTGTCCAGGTGCTCAGAAAGAGAAGTGAAGAAAGTGTGAAAAAGGATGGGTGGTCAACATTTGGGCCGTAAACACTGGCAATACATAGATCCAGATTTTGGACTGGCGTTTTTAATATTACAAATCTCCCAGTTATAGAGAAAATGAGCCATGCTAGTACTCAGAGAGAGGATGGCTGTTAACAGCTTTTTTTTTCCCCACAATATTTTTTATTGAACCTTTTTTTTACAGACATGGCACAAACAGTCAAACACTAACACTAAAGTAATTTAAAAATTAAAAAAAAACACTAGCAAAAAAAATGTACTAAAAACAACAACAACCACTAACAAAGGCAAGTCAACAACAATGCTCCTCTGTTTAGTCTAGGTAATGTATGACATAAGAATACATAATATGCATTCACCAGTTTGGAATTTGCAAGGTCCACACATATCATTCACCTTCTTCTTCAGAAGTTATGTTTAATTTCTTTACATAATCAATGAAAGGTCTCCATATATTCTCAAACACATTTTCCTTTGATTTCAGTATATATGTTATTCTTTCTAGTGGAAGGTTTGTTAACATCTGTCTTAACCACTGAGTCACATCTGGTCTATGAGTCTTTTTCCACAGTAGTGCAATACATTTTTTGGCATTAAGCAAACCGAGGTCTATGAATGCTCTTTCACTCTGACTAAAGTTATGTTTTTCTGGATACAGACCCAACAAAAACAGTTTAGAGTTCAATGTGAATTGTTTTGAAATTATTTTTTCAATTGTTACTCTCACCTCTTCCCAAAACATTCTGATTTTTCTACATTCCCATAAATAGTGAAATAGGGTTCCTTTACTTTCCATACATTTTGTGCATGTATCTGGTATGTTTTTGTTATATCTATTTAATTCCACTGGTGTAACATACATCCGCATTAAGCATTTAAAATGTATCAGTTTAAGACATACATTTATTGATTTGGTTTGAGCTTCTGTACAAGCCATTTCCCATTGTTCCTCTGAAATTTCAATTTGCAGGTCTTCTTTCCAATAATTCAGTCTTTTCTGTGAGTTTTCACATGAGAATAGTGTCAATGAGTTATAAAACTCTGAAATAATACCCTTTCTCTTACTATCTTTCATCAAAAATTTTTCCAAGGATGAATAAGTAGGTCGGGTGAGAACATTATTTTGATTTGATTGAATAAAATTTCTAAGCTGAAGATATTTAAAAAAATGTGTTCTATTAAGATTGAATTTAATCCTCAGTTCTTCAAAAGACATTATGTTATCTGAACATGACAAATATAAGTCTTGAATCTTTTGAATCCCTTTTAAATTCCATACTTTAAATACAGCATCCGCTCTCCGTGGTGTAAAATATTGATTTCCCCATATTGGGCTAAATTGTGAGAGTAAGTGTGGTTCTTTTAAATATTTTTTGGTTTCACACCATATTTTGATCATGTGCTTTACAATTGGATTTTTAACTTGTTTCTGTAGTTTTTTAGCTGAGTCTGAGTATATGAATAAGGGAAGAGGTAAAGGTAAATTGTATGATTCCATTTCAGTCCAGTGAGGAAGATCATTTGATGAAAAATAATATGTCATAGACCTCAGTTGTGCTGACCAGTAATACAACATAAAGTTTGGACATTTCAGACCTCCACGATCAAATGGTAAATATAGTAAGGACAAACGTAATCTAGCCTTCCTATTGTTCCATATAAATTCCACTAACTTTTTTTTAATTCTTGAGAATAGATCTGAAGGTGGTGGTAAAGGAATGTTTTGAAATAAATAAAGTATTTTTGGTAAGATATTACTTTTAAGTATATTAATTCTCCCGATCATCGACATTGGTAGTGACATCCATCTCTGAAGTAACTCATTAATATCTGTCATTAAGGCTTCATAGTTGGCATTGGCGACTGATTCTAGCTTAGGCAAAATTTGAATTCCTAAATATTTAAACTGATTTACAACACTGAATTGATTTACCTCAGGAGCTGGGTGATTTCTCTGGGTCTCATTTAGGATTAATATTGAAGTTTTTTTTTTATTTATTTTATATCCTGATATTTCCCCAAAGTTCTTTATTAAATTCAACAAGGTCGGAATTTTCCGGTTATGGCAGCCACGTAGGAAGACGTGTTTCACTCTGCTCTGCTCCTAAAAATAAAAAGTAGGCTAAAACGCTCTCAATTGGAACAAAAACCTATCCTAGTGTTTAGGCGCGGATATGGTAAAAACCAAGGCTGTGAAATCAGGCGGAGGAAAAACTGATTCGTCGAGACAATCCAAGTTAACAGACTTCCACGCTTGTGACGAAGCAGGAAAATCTCCAGGGACAATGGCGGAGAAGGGAGCTAGCGGCGGAGCGGTGATTGCCGAGGAGGGAACGAATACGGTACTTGCTGCTATCAGCTCTATGAGAGCAGACTTTTCGGCTAAATTTGATGGGATTATAGCAGCGATACAAGGAATGAGAAAAGAAATAAGCGACTGTATGAAACGAGTATCGCAGGCCGAGCTCCGAATCTCCAACGCTGAAGATGATGTCACCAGCCTACAATTAAAGGTCCAAACATTGGAATTAAAAATTAAACGTCTGGAAGATAATGTCCTGGACTTAGAATCCCGGTCGCGACGGAATAATTTAAGGCTGGTGGGCCTCCCAGAGGGTACGGAGGGACGGGATACATGTTCCTTTTTGGAAAAGTGGATTCCAGAAGCGCTGAACAACGCGGATCTGCAGTCATCGGTCGTCTTGGAGAGCGCTCACCGAATCGGCCCACTGAGAGATAATAAGACACCGCCGAGGACGCTGATTATGAAGTTCCTCAACTACAGAGACAAGATGACGTCACCAATGCAGCGCGTGCTAAAGGAGAAATCAAATACCAGGATCATCAGGTGCGGTTCTACTCAGATTTGGCCACAGGAATTCAACAATTAAGGAAACAGTTTGACCCCGCCCGTAAAGAGCTGCGCAACCTCGGGATCCGTCACGGAGTGGTTCATCCGGCAAGACTGCTGGTCACATATAAAGGGAGAACCCATATCTTCAAGACCCCTCAGGAGGCGCAGGAGTTTATCAAGCAGACCCAAGGAGAGACTGGCGGGAGCTAAGCATGAAGCAAGAACAAGATATAAAGGTAGAATATTTAAGCATGTGTATAAGTATCTGACTGATTTGAAACATATAGCATGTCTACAAAATATAGATTGTATTATATATATATAAATTTAAAAAAACCATGATGTACAAAGTTGCTATAAAATTTTGGAGTTAAGTTAGAAAAACTACAGAAGAGAGTTAATGTCATGTCATTAAAAGTAGCAGAGTCAGGGTGATTGAGAGGAGGAAAGAGTGAGTGGTTTTGACTGATCCTCGTGGGTGAGGAGCAGTCACTGGCTATAGCGGGAGACAGAATTTTTTTTTTGATTTTGGGGGGATTACCACGAATGTGGGAAGGGGGAATTTGTTTTTGTGTAGTTTGTGGGATGAATGTTCAACCATCCATGTTTTTGCTTCTCTGTATGAGCATGCTTATTTTGCTAGATAATCTCAAACTCTTTATTGACCATAGACCAAAGCGTTAATCTTAATTTAACTTCATGGAATTGCAGAGGTCTACAAAATCTAAAAAAACTTAAACAAGATATGAATAAAATAAAAGACATAGGTTCAAAAAATTGTGTTTTTACAAGAAACTCATCTAATAGAGGAGGATGTAAAAAGAATAAGGAGAAGATGGCAGGGAAGTGTGTTCACCTCATCATTTTCATCCCGAGCCAGGGGAGTTATGACTCTCATACATAAAACAGTCCCATTTCAAGTGAAAAATGTAACTGGAGATAAATTGGGAAGATATCTAATCATCCAAGGATCTTTGTTATTAGAAAATATAAATCTGGTGAACTTATATGGTCCCAATATAGATGATCAAAGCTTCTTCGTTAATTTATTTCTTACTTTAGCATCACTCACAGGGCAACATATAATAGCAGGGGATTTTAATTGTACATTGAATCCCAGTATAGATAGATCAACAGGACTGGACTGTACGCACAATGGATGCAGGATGACCATTAATCATTTTATGAAAGAATTGAGATTGCTAGATATATGGAGAGAAATGAAACCACAAGTCAAAACCTATTCTTGTTATTCTAATACCTACAAGACATTCTCACGTATTGACTATTTTTTGATCTCCACAGAATTAAGGTCCAAGATTCAAAACTGTTTCTATGATAATATTGTGATATCTGATCACGCACCCTGCTGTCTAATATATGTAGATAAGAAATTGACAAAGGTTCCTGGTAGGTGGCAATTTCAGCATAAATGGCTTCCGGATGAGGAATTTGTTAAGTACATAGAAAAACAGATAGATGAGTTCTTCGATATCAATACTACACAAACATCAGCATGTATAAAGTGGGAGGCTTTCAAAGCTTTTATTAGGGGGCATATTATTAGTTATACAGGTTCAAAATCTAAGAAGACTCGAGAGGAGAGAGTCCAATTGGAACGTAAAATAAAAATTCTTCAAGAAAAAGTGTATGCAGGAAGTAATCCAAAATTAGAGAATGAATTACTGATTCTGAGAGCTGAATATGACAAAAAATCAGCGAATAGAGCTGCCTCGAGTCTTCTAAGATTGAAGCAAACCTTTTATGAACAAGGTGAAAAATCAGGAAAATTATTGGCATGGCAGATTAAACAATTAGAATTTAAAACACCAATTTCCAGTATTATAAGTAACGGACAGGCAGTTGTAGATCCTTTAGCAATTAATAGTGCCTTTAGAGATTATTATGAAAAACTATATGATACAAAAAATGAAACTGACTTAACAAAACTAAATGGGTTTTGGATGGATTATCTATACCGTGTATTCCAAATGAAAATAGGGAGATACTGGAGTCAAAAATTAGTCAAGAAGAAGTTGGGCTAGCCATTGATAATATGAAATCAGGAAAAAGTGCGGGACCAGATGGTCTTCCAGTTGACCTCTATAAAAAAAGTTAAGAATAAATTAATAAAACCATTTTTGGAAATGGTTTTAGAAGCATTTCAAAATAGTAATTTACCACCATACATGAATAATGCCTTAATTATACTGTTGCCAAAACCAGGTAAACCCTCTAATAAATGTGAAAATATGAGACCAATAAGCCTATTAAATGACTTCCGGTTATGGCGGCCGCCTAGAAGGACACGTATCACTCTGCTCTGCTCCTGGAAATAAAGATTCGGCAAATAACTCTCTCATTTGGAACAGAACTTTTCCCAGCGTTTGGGTGAGGATATGCCGGGGAAGACTAAGGCTGGGAAATCAAGCGGGGGAAAAATTGAATCGCCGAAGCAGTCCAAATTAATGGACTTTAAAGTTTGTGGCGCAGTAGAAAAAGCTGCGGATATGGCGGATGAAACTAGCGGTGGTGCGGTAACTGCTGATGATGGCGGCACAGGTGCAGTGCTGGCTGCCATTAGCTCAATGAGAGCAGACTTTTCCGCTAAACTTGATGGGATTATGGCAGCGTTGGATGCAATGAGAAAGGAGTTGGGTGACTGCGTGGAGCGAGTGACGCAGGCGGAGCTTCGTGTTTCCAGTGCGGAGGATGAAATCAGCGGACTTCAAATAAAGGTGCGCACTTTGGAAAAAAAAAATAAAGATCTGGAAAATAACGTTCTGGACTTGGAGTCCCGGTCCAGACGGAACAACCTGAGGCTGGTGGGTTTACCGGAGGGAGCCGAAGGTCGTGATTCATGCTCCTTTTTGGAGGGGTGGATCCCGGAGGCGCTGAACAACGCGGAGCTAAAATCATCAGTCGTCTTGGAAAGCTCCCACCGAATTGGCCCACCGAGAGGTAACAAGGCAGCACCGAGGACGTTAATTATGAAGTTTCTCAGCTACAGAGACAGGATGACGATCTCCAACACGATGCGGGCCAAAGGAGAAATTAAATACCAAGATCAGCAGGTGCGGTTCTACCCAGATTTGGCCTCAGGAATCCAACAATTAAGGAATCAGTTTGACCCCATCCGTAAAGAACTGCGCAACCTTGAGATTCGTCATGGAGTGATTCACCCTGCAAGACTTCTGGTCACATATGAGGGCAGAACACACATCTTCAAGACCCCCGAGGAGGCGCAGGAGCTCATCAAGAAGATCCAGGAAGAGACTGGTGGGAGCTAAGCATGAACAGAATATAGGGTAGAATATTTGAGCATTTAACTGATTAGAAGCATATAACAAGATTACAAAATATAGATTGTATTACATATTTAAAAAAATTTTTTTAAAAAAAGTACAAAATTGCTATAAAATTTTGGAGTTAAATTGGAAAATTACAGAAGAGAGTTAATGTTACGTTATTAAAAGCAGTAGAATTAGGGTGATTGGGAGGATGAAGGAGGAGTGGCTTTGGCTGATCCTCGTGGGTGTGGAACGGTCGATGGCTATATCGGGAGACAGAATTTTTCTTTTGTTTTTGGGGGGATTGCCACAAATGTGGGAAGGGGGAATTTGTTTGTGTGTAGTTTGTAGGGTGAATGTTCAACCACTCATCTTTTTGCTTTTCTGTTTGAGCATGTTTACACTGCAAGGTAATCCCAAACTCCCTATTGATCATAAATCAGAATCAGAATCAGGTTTATTGCCATTGTTCATGTAGTACACAAACTAGGAATTTGTCTCGGTACAATGCTGCAACATTAAACATGATAGGATAAGAGAAATAAACTATACATGTAATAAAGTGTAGGATAAGATTAAGTGATACTGGTCAACAGTTAAAATATATATTAGCCAGCAGCAGATACTGTGGAGAACTATATAGTGCAGTCGGTAATGCAGGAAGAAAAACAGTGATGATTGACATGAGTCTGGTTGAGCTGCTGTACATGGTGCACGAGAGTCAATAAGTCACTTAGTGTTCAGCAGTCTAATGGCAGAGGGGAAGAAGCTGTTCATGTGACGGGAGGTTTTAGTCTGGATGGACCGAAGTCTTCTACCAGAGGGGAGGGGGGCAAACAGTACGTGACCAGGGTGTGAGGGATCGGCTATGATCCGGCCAGCACGCCTCCGGGACCTGGAGATGTACAGATCCTGGAGAGATGGGAGCTTGCAGCCGATCACCTTCTCAGCAGTGCGCACGACGCGCTGCAGCCTTAGTCTGTCCCTGGCAGTGGCTCCTGCGTACCACACGGTTATGGAGGTGGTGAGGATGGACTCGATGATGGCTGTGTAGAACTGCACTAACATCTTGGTGGGTAGCTTGAGCTTCCTCAGCTGCCGCAGGAAGAACATCCTCTGCTGGGCTTTTTTGATGAGTGAGCTGATGGTCAGCTCCCATTTGAGGTCCCTGGTGATGGTAGTGCCTAGGAAGCGGAAGGAATCAGCAGTGGTGATGGGAGAGCCTGAGAGGGTGAGGGGGGGCAGAGGAGTAGTGACTTTCCTGAAGTCTACAATCATCTCCACTGTCTTCAGAGCATTCAGCTGCAGGTTGTTATTGCTGCACCAGGACGCCAGCTGGGCCACCTCTCTCCTGTAGGCGGACTCGTCGCCGTTGGAGATGAGCCCGATGAGGGTGGTGTCGTCCGCAAACTTGATCAACTTGACAGACTGGTGGCTGGAGGTGCAGGAGTTGGTGTAAAGGGAGAAGAGTAGGGGGGAAAGTACACAGCCCTGGGGTGATCCGGTGCTGATGCTAGTATAGTCTGAGACAGTCTTTCCCAGCCGCACATGCTGCCTCCGGTCCGTCAGGAAGTCGATGATCCACCTGCAGAGGGAGTCAGGCACGTTGAGCAGGGACAGCTTGTCCCGGAGCAGAGCGGGGCGGATGGTGTTGAATGCGGAGCTGAAGTCCACAAACAGGATCCTGGCGTAGGTTCCCGGGGAGTCCAGGTGCTGCAGGATGGAGTGGAGGGCCAGGTTGACTGCATCGTCTACAGACCTGTTGGCTCGGTAGGCAAACTGCAGCGGGTCCAGGAGAGGGGTGGTGATGGACTTGAGGTGGGACAGGACCAGGCGCTCAAAGGACTTCATGACTACAGAGGTGAGCGCTACAGGTCTGTAGTCATTAAGTCCAGTGATCCGTGGCTTCTTGGGGACAGGGATGATGGTGGAGGATTTGAGGCAGGACGGCACGTGGCATAACTTAAGGGAGGTGTTAAAAATGTCTGTGAAGACAGGAGCCAGCTGTTTCGCACAGAGTCTCAGGGTGGAGGGAGACACGCCGTCTGGGCCGGGGGCCTTGCGCGGGTTCAGTCTGGAGAACTGTTTGAGCACATCCTGCTCACTGATGATAAGGGGAGGGGGGAGGGGGGGGTGCCTTAAATGAAGTAGGGAATGTGGAGGCTGTGGAGCTGGAGGGAGGGGGGGAGTTGGACACAGATGACGAGGTGTCAAAACGGGCATAGTGTTGGGACAGTCTTTGACAAAGGGCTTTGTCATCCTGACCTTTAGGAGCCTTAGGTCGATAGTTGGTGATTTGCCTCAGTCCTCTCCACACGGAAGCCAAATCATTAGCAGTGAACTGCTGCTGGAGTCTCTCTGAGTATAGAGATTTAGCCCTCTTCAGCTCTCTGTTAAACCGGTATTTAACCTCCCTGTAGCAGTCCCTGTCTCCACTTTTCAGCGCTGCTTCCTTCTCCTTCCTGATCTGTCTGAGCTTAGCTGTGAACCAGGGTTTGTCATTAGAGTAACTCACCCTGGTGCGTGATGGAAGAATGTTCTCTTCACAAAAGTGGATATACGAGTTCACAGTGTCCGTGTACTCATCCAGATCATGCGTGGCTCCTTTAAGCATGCCCCAGTCAGATATTTCCATGCACGTTTCCAGCTTCTCCTCAGCATCACTGGTCCGTATCTTCGTAGTGCTCACAACAGGTTTAGTGAGCTTCAATCTCTGTCTGTATGTGGGAATGAGGTGAACCATCACGTGATCAGATAATCCCAGCGCAGCACGAGGGACAGCGCGATATAAGATAAGATAAGATAAGATAAGATAAGCCTTTATTAGTCCCACAACGGGGAAATTCCAGGATTGCAACAGCACAGGGATAGCAACACTCAGAGCAACAATCAGAAGGCAAGAAAAAACAAGCAAGCAAGAGCAGCTAATATACATATGTACATATTACTATAAAATATATATATACACACACACACACACAGACACACAGTGCAGAGCATTGTAGCTGGATGGAATAAATATATGAATATATGAACACACAGTGCAGAGCATTGTAGCTAGATGGAATAAATATGTAAATATATAAACACCCACAGTATGGAGCATTGCAGCTAGGTGGAATAAATATGCAAGTATATAAACACACACAGTGCGGAGCAATGTAGCTAGATGGAATAATATGTAGATATATAAAAACACAGTGCGGAGCATTGTAGCTAGATGGAATAAATATATAGATATATAAATATAAACACACCCAGTGCAGAGCATTGTAGCTAGATGGAATAAATATGTAAATATATAAACACACACAGTGCAGAGCATTGTTGCTAGGTGGGATGAAACAGCATAACCGTCTATTTAGTTATCCTACATGGTATGATTATGTGCCCATACATATTCTCACCCTCCATAGCGACCGGTATGTTCCTAGTTGTATGCCGGAGAGGACCATTGTGTAAGTCTATTGCATCTTTTGCATTCAAAAAAAAAAAAAATATGAAGATATGCGTCTTTCACTGTGGTGTAACAGTGATCCAGTGTGTTTAATCCTCTGGTGGGGCATTTAATAAACTGTTTGTAGCGGGGGAGATCGTGGCTCAGATTGCACTGATTAAAGTCGCCAGCCACAATAATCAGCGAGTCTGGAAAACTCCGCTCTGTGTGTTGAATGTGATCCGCGAGCATGCGCTGAGCTTCGCGCGTGTCCGCGTCGGGAGGGGCGTACACAGCGATCATTATGAAAGAAGCAAACTCCCGCGGGGAATAGAAGGGCTTGCAATTGATAACAAGAAATTCCAAGGCAGGAGAACAGTGTTTGGAAATTACCGTTACATCAGAGCACCAGCTGCAGTTGATGTAGAAGCAGACACCGCCTCCTGTGGTCTTGCCGGAAAGCTCTGTGTCACGATCAGCACGGAAGAGCTGAAAGCCGTCGAGGCGCAGCGCGCTGTCCGGTATATTTTCCCGGAGCCAGGTCTCAGTAAAGCAGAGGACAGCTGAGGAGGCGAGGTCCTTAAAACGCATCAGCAGTCTCAGTTCATCTACCTTGTTAGAGAGAGAGTTGGTATTGGACAGAAATATGCCAGGCAGCGCCGTTCGCGAGCCTCTCCTGCGAAGCCGCACGAGAGCGCCCGCTCGTCTACCTCTCTTTCGCCGTCTCACTTTCTGAGCCAAACAATAAACCAGATCGGCGGCAGGGGCTAGAAAAACTGGGAGGAGGTCCGTGGGGGTGAAAGTCCTGATATTTAGAAGTTCTTCACGGGTATAAGTGCAAGCAGACACACAATTGACAAACAAAAACAAACAAAGAGCGCAGCGAAGCACCATGTCGACCGCTGTGGGCGCCATCTTGGATCTTTTTTTTTTTTTCTTTTTTTTTTTTTTCAAAGCGTTAATCTTAATTTAACTTCATGGAATTGCAGAGGTCTACAAAATTTAAAAAAACTTAAACAAGTTATGAATAAAATAAAAGACATGGGTTCAAAAATTGTGTTTTTACAAGAAACTCATCTAATAGAGGAGGATGTAAAAAGAATTAGGAGTAGATGGCAAGGAAATGTTTTCACCTCATCATTTTCATCCCGAGCCAGGGGAGTTATGACTCTCATACATAAATCAGTCCCATTTCAAGTGAAAAATGTAATTGGAGACAAATTTGGAAGATATGTAATCATTCAAGGATCTTTGCTATTAGAAAATATAAATTTGGTGAACTTATATGGTCCCAATATAGATGATCAAAAGTTCTTTGCTAATTTATTTCTTATCTTATCATCACTTACAGGGCAACATATAATAGCAGGGGATTTTAATTGTACATTGAATCCCGGTATAGATAGATCAACAGGACTGGACTGTATGCACAATGGATGTAGGATGACCATTAATCATTTTATGAAAGAATTGAAATTGATAGATATATGGAGAGAAATGAAACCACAAGTTAAAGCATACTCTTGTTATTCCAATACCTACAAGACATTCTCACGTATTGATTATTTTTTGATCTCCACAGAATTAAGGTCCAAGATTCAAAACTGTTTTTATGATAACATCGTGATCTCTGATCATGCACCCTGCTGTCTAATATATGTAGATAAGAAATTGACAAAGGAACCAGGTAGATGGCAATTTCAGCATAAATGGCTTCAGGATGAGGAATTTGTTAAATACATAGAAAAACAGATAGATGAGTTCTTTGACATCAATACTACACAAACATCAGCATGTGTAAAGTGGGAGGCTTTCAAAGCTTTTATTAGGGGACATATTATTAGTTATACAGGTTCAAAATCTAAGAAGACTCGAGAGGAGAGAGTCCAATTGGAACATAAAATAAAACTTCTTCAAGAAAGAGTATATGCAGGAAGAGATCCAAGGTTGGAGAACGAATTACTGATTTTGAGAGCTGAATATGACAAAAAATCAGCGAATAGAGCTGCCTCGAGTCTTCTAAGATTGAAACAATCTTTTTATGAACAAGGTGAAAAATCAGGAAAGTTATTGGCATGGCAGATTAAACAATTAGAATCTAAAACACCAATTACCAGTATTATAAGTAACAGACAGGTAGTTATAGATCCTTTAGAAATTAATAGAGCCTTTAGAGATTACTATGAAAAATTATATGATACCAAAAATAAATCTGACTTAACAAAACTACATGGGTTTTTGAACGAACTATTTATACCGTGTATTCCAAATGAAAATAGGGAGATACTGGAGTCTAAAATTAGTCAAGAAGAAGTTGGACTAGCCATTGATAATATGAAATCAGGAAAAAGTGCAAGACCAGATGGTCTTCCAGTTGACCTTTATAAAAAATTTAAGAATAAATTAACAAAACCTTTTTTGGAAATGGTTTTAGAAGCATTTCAAAATAGTAATTTACCATCATATATGAATAATGCCTTAATTATACTGTTGCCAAAACCAGGTAAGCCCTCTAATAAATGTGAAAATATGAGACCAATAAGCCTATTAAATGCCGACCTTAAGATAATCTGTAAAATTTTAGCAAGACGAATACAAGAAATTTTTCCAAATATTATTAATCGAGATCAGAAAGGCTTTATAAAGGGAAGACAAAGCTTCCATAATGTAAGAAGACTATTTAATATTATTTATTCTAATAAAGAAGCACCGGATACAGCTCTCTTATCACCTTGTCATCTTGTCACCTTGGCTAATCTGTATGCGCCGAATTTTGATGATGTACACTTTTTTCGCAACCTTTTTTCGCAACTTCTAGATTTAAATACTCATTCTCTAATTCTTGGGGGTGACTTTAATTTGTATATGGATCCGATCTTAGACCGCTCATCCTCAAAACCTGATAGTCTTAATAAATCTGCAACTTATGTTAAGTCATTTCTTGAGGAATATAGCCTTACAGATCCTTGGTGTTTTTTACATCCTAATGGCAGGGACTATTCTTTTTTCTCTCACGTACACCATACTTATATCAGAATAGATTATTTTTTTGTTGACAATTTATTAATTAATAACCTTTGCTCTTGCAGTTATGATAGCATCTCAGTTTCTGATCATGCCCCTCTTGTACTTAAAATGATCCTCCATGGATGTGACTCCATGAGAAAGCATTGGAGATTGGATCCATTATTACTTACAGATGAAAAATTGGTTGCGAATATTTCTTCTAAAATTAATTTTTTTGAAAGAAAATAAAACTCCTGATATGCCAAATAAAACGATACAGGAGGCCATGAAGGCATTTCTTAGGGAGGAATTTATCTCATTGGCAGCATTTAAAAGACGATCCATAATACAGGAACAGAAGGCTATTTTAGATCAAATCTTGGACATTGACAGACAATATGCTCAATCTCCATCACCTGTTCTGTACAAGGAACGTATGACATTACAAACTAAACTTAATTTACTTTCTACTCGACAAATTGAAGGTTGTTTAATAAGGAACAAGAGTGAATTTTATGAACATGGCGAAAAAACCAGTAAACTTCTAGCTAATCAACTGCGTGGTATTAGAGATAAGCAAATTATTACTGGCGTTAGGACAGATAAAGGAGAGGTGAAATCTGACCAACAAGTCAGCAACAAGTCATTGCCCCCCGACCAACAAGTCGGGGGGCAATGGATCAGCGTTCTCGTCGCGCCCTCCGCCAGTACCCGGGCTCGCCTGGGGAAGCTAATGATCCTACCAGCAGACTAAATTCGAAGAGACGACGCCTCTGTGCCAAGTCAAAGAAGAATCCTAGTCACAGTCCTAAAACCGAAAGCAAACAGCCCCAAGAGCACTTTGTGGTAGGATCTGCCCTTCGCATATTACAACTAAACGTTGAAGGCCTATCTGCAGCCAAGCGAAGCCTTATCGAAGTCCTCGCCTTCCAATATTCGATTGATGTAATCTGCCTCCAAGAGACTCATATTGGCACAGAGGAAGCTGGCCGCTTCACCATCAAAGGCTTTGACCTCCTGTGCTATGTTCTACATGCTAAACATGGACGTGCCACCTACGTGCGTTCTGACATAGTTGAAGCAAATCACCTGATAACAACACATTTCTCAGACACCATAATCATTGGTGGCTTCCATATTGTCAATGTGTACAAGCCCCCTAATGCCAACTGGGATCTGCAGGTCTTACCCACCCTACCCCACCCTGCCATCTATGTGGGGGACTTTAACAGCCATCACCCTGACTGGGGGTACCCAGCAGTGGACAGTGATGGGGAGGCACTTTCAGACTGGGCATCCAGAAATGACCTCGCTTTGATATACGACCCCAAACAAAGAGGAACCTTCCACTCTGCTAGGTGGAAGAAGGACTATTCTCCTGACCTGTGTTGGGTCAGCTCTTTGAATGGGGAGCCATATCCTACACAGATCCTCATTCTTGATGATTTTCCACACAGCCAACACCGGCCCCTGCTTGTACACATTGGCCTACAACTTCCAGTCATATACAGCCCAAGGAAGATGCGCTGGAACTTCCGCAAAGCCAACTGGAAGAAATTCAGTGAAACTCTGGACCGGAGCGTTGTTACCATCTCACTCCACACCATCACTGTAGATGAAGCATACAACCGCTTCTGCAGCGCAATCTTCAAGGCTGCCCATACTGCAATCCCACGAGGCTACCGACCCCTCTATGTCCCATGTTTGGACGGAGAAAGTGCTGCCCTCCTACAATCCTATCAAACATCAGGGGACCCAGAGATAGCAGACCATCTCATTGAATCGCTAAATACAGCCCGGCGAAAGAAATGGGAGGAGACAGTTGCTGACCGGAGCTTTACCCACTCTAGCAGGAAATGTTGGAGCCTCATCCGTCGCCTAGGAGCCGCACAGAAGCCCCCTAGCCAAAGCCGAGCATCCGTCACACCCAGCCAAGTTGCATCCCACCTACTGACTATTGCCAAAGCACCCCAAGACAAAGACACCAGAAGAGCAGTTACAACTGAGCTAAAAAAAACACCAAAAAATGCCTGTAGAGGAAATGAACCCTGAACCCTTCGAGGCTGCTGAACTGGAGAAAGTCCTACAGGGCCTGAAATGTGGAAAGGCAGCAGGATACAATAACGTCTTCCCAGAATTCATGAAAAATCTTGGCCCCCGAGCCCTAACCTGGTTGACACAATTCTACACAAGGATCACACAAACAAACTCGATCCCAAAGAAATGGCGGACAGCAAAGGTCATTGCCATCCCAAAACCTGGCAAAGACCACAAACTACCAGCAAGCTACCGCCCAATCTCCCTACTCAGCGTTCCTTACAAAATCATGGAGCGCCTAATACTGCAACGCATTTCCCCAGAAATAGAGGATATTCTAAGTGTGGATCAAGCAGGTTTCCGCAAGGACCGCAGTACAGGAGAACAAGTACTGGCCCTAACCACCTTCATTGAAAATGGCTTCGAGAGCAGACTGAAGACAGGGGCTGTGTTTCTCGATCTTACAGCCGCCTATGATACGGTCTGGCACAAAGGCCTCCTCCTGAAACTTATAAAGGCGATCCCTGCTTGGGCAACAGCAATTATAAAAACCCTGCTGACCAACCGAAGGTTCAGAGTCCACCTCAGTCAGAACACAAGTGCATGGAGAATGCAGAAAAACGGACTCCCACAAGGCTCAGTTCTAGCTCCAACTCTGTTCAACCTTTACATAAATGACCTGCCTACTACAAAATCCCGCAAATTCATCTATGCAGACGACATCTGTTTGGCATTCCAAGCACCAGACTTTGAACCACTGGAACGGGTGCTCACGGAAGATCTTGCTAAACTGGACCAGTTCTGCAAAATCTGGCGCCTAAAACCAAGCCCAGCAAAAACCGTCTCCAGTGTATTTCATCTCCACAATGCAAAAGCTGCCAGAGAACTAAACATCCACCTGAGCGGACTCAAGCTTAAGCATGCCCCAAATCCAACTTATCTTGGAGTGACCCTTAATAGGACCTTATCCTTCAAGGAACATCTAAAGGGGACGGCTGCTAAGGTGAAAGTACGAAACAACCTGCTCTGCAAGCTCGCTGGTGCAAAATGGGGGGCGGCAGTCTCCACCCTGCGCACCTCAGCACTGGCCCTTTCATACTCTGTAGCAGAATATTGTGCCCCTGTCTGGTCCAGGTCATCTTACACACACCATGTAGACACCCAGCTCAACTCAACCATGAGAACTATAACTGGAACAATCCGCTCAACACCACTCCCCTGGCTCTCTGTACTGTCAAACATAGCCCCTCCACACATCCGGCGAGCAGCATTAACTCAAAGGATGCTCCAAAAAGTTAAAGATTTTCCTCACTTACCAATCCATGCAGATATCTACACCCCACCCACTGCCCGACTTTCATCCAGACGGCTGATTTGGAAAAACCCTCCCCCAGCTGACTTTACCATCCAGACAGCTTGGCAAGAGGAATGGGAGACCAAGGAGGTCCCAAACAAACAGCTGGTGATAAACCCCAACCAACAGGTCCCGGGCACCAACCTCCCAAG
Source organism: Pholidichthys leucotaenia (assembly GCA_020510985.1). NCBI lineage: Eukaryota > Metazoa > Chordata > Actinopteri > Cichliformes > Pholidichthyidae > Pholidichthys > Pholidichthys leucotaenia. Next base: position 212,039,044 of record CM035842.1, read on the forward strand.
GAGACAGTGGTCTACACTCAATCGCTTCAGGACTGGACATGGCCCCTGCTTGGCTAGCCTTCACAGATGGGGCAGTAGCCCTAGCCCACTGTGCTCCAAAGACTGGAAGGAGGATTACACACCCTCCAGACAGCAAACCAGGAGGCAACTGCTTGGCTTAAGGACTTTGCATTCGCTAAATAAATAATAAAAACCAACAAGTGATTAATGATATTTTCAGGTCATTTTATTCCAAATTATATACCTCAGAATATACAACAAACTTAAAGGATTTGGAAATGTTTTTTGATTCTATTGATATCCCTTCGATTTCTTCAGAATTTCGGCAAGTTCTAGAAGCTCCCATCACAAAAGAAGAAATTCAGCTGGCAATATCATCCATGCAATCAGGAAAATCTCCAGGACCTGATGGGTTTTCCGATGATTTTTTCAAAAAATTCTCTGACGACCTTGCCCCTTTCCTTTGTCAAGTTTTTACAGAGTCGCTTGACTCCGGTACACTTCCTCCTTCATGTTATCAGGCCTGTATCACTGTGTTGCTTAAAAAAGATAAGGATCCTGTTGATTGTGCTTCTTACAGGCTGATTTCCTTGTTAAATACCGATGTTAAAATTTTGTCAAAGTTGTTAGCTTCAAGGTTGGAAAAGATTCTTCCTTTTATAATTTCACAGGACCAAACCGGTTTCATTAAAAATCGCCATTCTTCTAACTTCCGGTTATGGCTGCCACGTAGGACGGACGTGTCTCGCTCTGCTCTGCTCCTGGAGAAAAAAAATCGGCAAATAACTCTCTCATTTGGGACAGAACGTATCTCAGCATTTGGGCGAGGATATGTCGGCGAAGCCTAAGGCTGGAAAACCAGGAAAAGGAAAAAGCGAGCCGCCGAAACAGTCCAAATTAACGGACTTTCAGGTCTGTGACGCAGCAAACAAAACTCCATATATGGCGGAGGAGGCTGGCAACGGTGCGATGTCTGCGCGGGGAGGCGCAGATGCGCTGATGGCTGCCATGAGTTCAATGAGAGCGGACTTTTCCTCTAGATTTGATGGGATTATGACAGCGTTGGAAGGAATAAGAAAGGAATTGGGTGACTGTGTAGAACGAACGGCGCAGATGGAGCTCCGTCTCGCTAGTGCTGAAGATGACGTCACCCGTCTTCAATTAAAGGTGCGCACTTTGGAAAAAAAAAATAAATCTCTGGAAGATAATATTTTGGATTTGGAATCTCGGTCGAGACAGAATAATTTGAGGCTGGTGGGTCTTCCAGAGGAATCAGAAGGTCGGGACGTATGTTCCTTTCTGGAAAAGTGGATTCCGGAGGTGCTGGGCAGCGAGGAGTTGCAATCAGCAGTGGTTCTGGAAAAAGCACATCGCATTGGCCCACGGAGAGATAAGGGACCGCCGAGGACCTTAATTATGAAGTTTCTTAGCAACAGAGACAGGATGAAGATCTTCAACGCTGCACGTGCTAAAGGAGAGATTAAACACCAGTAAGTTTACAAAATATAGATTGTATTATATATTAAAAAAACAAAACAAAAACAAAACAAACAAAAAAAAAAAACTATGATGTACAAAGTTGTTAAAAATTTTGGAGTTAAGTTGGAAAACTACAGAGGAGAGTTAATGTTACGTCATTAAAAGCAGTAGAGTTAGGGTGATTGGGAGGATGAAGAAGGAGTGGCTTAGGCTGTTCCCCGTGGGTGTGGAACGGTCGATGGCTATATCGGGAGACAGAATTTTTCTTTTGATTTTGGGGGGTTTGCCACAAGTGTGGGAAGGGGAAATTTGTTTGTGTGTAGTTTGTAGGATGAATGTTCAACCACTCATGTTTTTGCTTCTCTGTATGAGCATGTTTACACTGCAAGGTAATCCCAAACTCTCTATTGATCATGGACCAAAGTGTTAATCTTAATTTAACTTCATGGAATTGCAGAGGTCTACAAAATTTAAAAAAAACTTAAACAAGTTATGAATAAAATAAAGGACATGGGTTCAAGAATTGTGTTTTTACAAGAAACTCATCTGATAGAGGAGGATGTTAAAAGAATTAGGAGTAGATGGCAGGGAAGTGTATTCACCTCTTCATTTTCATCCCGAGCCAGGGGAGTTATGACTCTCATACATAAATCAGTTCCTTTTCAAGTGAAAAATGTAATTGGAGACAAATTTGGAAGATATGTAATCATTCAAGGTTCTTTGCTATTAGAAAATATAAATCTTGTGAACTTATATGGTCCCAATATAGATGATCAGAAGTTCTTTGCTAATTTATTTCTCATCTTATCATCACTTACAGGGCAACATATAATAGCAGGGGATTTTAATTGTACATTGAATCCAGGTGTGGATAGATCAACAGGACTGGATTGTACGCACATTGGATGTAGGATGACTATTAATCATTTTATGAAAGAATTGAGATTGTTAGATATATGGAGAGAAATGAAACCACAAGTTAAAGCCTATTCTTGTTATTCCAGTACCTACAAGACATTCTCACGTATTGATTATTTTTTGATTTCCACAGAATTAAGGTCCAAGATTCAAAACTGCTTTTATGATAACATCGTGATCTCTGATCATGCACCCTGTTGTCTAATATATGTAGATAAAAAATTGACAAAGGAATCAGGCAGATGGCAATTTCAGCATAAATGGCTTCAGGATGAGGAATTTGTCAAGTATATAGAAAAACAGATAGACGAGTTCTTTGACATCAATACTACACAAACATCAGCATGTGTAAAGTGGGAGGCTTTCAAAGCTTTTATTAGGGGACATATTATTAGTTATACAGGATCAAAATCTAAGAAGACTCGAGAGGAGAGAGCTAAATTGGAACATAAAATAAAAAGTCTTCAGGAAAAAGTGTATGCAGGAAGAGATCCAAGGTTGGAGAATGAATTACTGATTTTGAGAGCTGAATACGACAAAAAATCAGCGAATAGAGCTGCCTCGAGTCTTCTAAGATTGAAACAATCTTTTTATGAACAAGGTGAAAAATCAGGAAAATTATTAGCATGGCAGATTAAACAATTGGAAATTAAAACACCAATAACCAGTATTATAAGTAAAGGACAGGTAGTTATAGATCCTTTAGAAATTAATAGAGCCTTTAGAGATGACTATGAAAAATTATATGATACCAAAAATGAACCTGATTTAACAAAACTAAATGGGTTTTTGAACAAACTATCTATACCGTGTATTCCAAATGAAAACAGGGAGATATTGGAGTCTAAAATTAGTCAAGAAGAAGTTGGGCTAGCCATTGATAATATGAAATCAGGAAAAAGTGCAGGACCAGATGGTCTTCCAGTTGACCTTTATAAAAAATTTAAGAATAAATTAATAAAACCTTTTTTGGAAATGGTTTTAGAAGCATTTCAAAATAATAATTTACCATCATACATAAATAATGCCTTAATTATACTGCTGCCAAAATCAGGTAAGCCCTCTAATAAATGTGAAAATATGAGACCAATAAGCCTATTAAACGCCGACCTTAAGATAATCTGTAAAATTTTAGCAAGACGAATACAAGAAATTTTACCAAATATTATTAATCGAGATCAGAATGGCTTTATAAAGGGTAGACAAGGCTTCCATAATGTAAGAAGACCATTTAATATTATTTATTTTAATAAAGAAGCACCGGATACAGCTCTCCTATCATTGGACGCCGAAAAGGCCTTTGATAGAGTTGAATGGCCCTTTCTTTTTGAAGTCCTACAAAGGTTTGGACTTGGAAATAATTTCATAAAATGGGTTCAAATAATATACAATAATGCTACAGCAGAAATCCTAACAAATAACAATATTTCAAAACCAATAAAAATCAATAGAGGATGTCGACAAGGCTGTCCACTTTCACCTTTACTGTTTACTATGGCAATTGAACCTTTAGCAATAGCGATACGTTTACATTCACAAATATATGGAATTAAAGTTGGACCAACAGAACATAAAATCTCCCTGTACGCCGATGATATAATTTTGTTTATGTCGAATCTAAAAAAATCAATTCCAACCTTGTTGAATTTAATAAAGAATTTTGAGGAAATATCAGGATATAAAATAAATAAAACTAAATCTTCAATATTAATGCTAAATGAGACCCTGAGAAATTACCCAGCCCCTGAGGTAAATCAATTCAATGTTGTAAATCAGTTTAAATATTTAGGAATCCAAATTATGCCTAAGCTAGAATCAGTCGCCAGTGTCAACTATGAAGCCTTAATGTCAGATATCAATGAGTTAACTCAGAGATGGATGTCACTACCAATGTCGATGATCGGGAGAATCAATATACTTAAAAGTAATATTTTACCTAAAATACTTTATTTATTTCAATACATTCCCTTATCACCACCTTTAGATCTATTCTCAAGAATAAAAAAAAAGTTAGTGGAATTTATATGGAACAACAGGAGGGCTAGATTACGTTTGTCTTTATTATATTTACCATTTGATCGTGGAGGTCTGAAATGTCCAAATTTTATGTTGTATTATTGGTCGGCACAACTGAGGTCTATGACATATTATTTTTCATCAAATGATCTCCCTCACTGGACTGAAATGGAATCATACAATTTACCTTTACCTCTTCCCATATTCATATACTCAGATTCGGCAAAAAAATTACAAAAACAAGTTAAAAATCCATTTGTAAAGCATATGATCAAAATATGGTGTGAAGCTAAAAACTATTTAAAAGAACCACAGTTATTGTCACAATTTAGTCCAATATGGGGTAATCAATATTTTAAACCAGGGAGAGCGGACGCTGTATTTAAAGTATGGAATTTAAAAGGGATACAAAAGATTCAGGATTTATATTTGCCATGTGCAGACAACATAATGTCTTTTGAAGAGCTGAGGATCAAATTTAATCTCAATAGAACACATTTTTTTAAATATCTTCAACTTAGAAACTTTATTCGATCAAATAAAAATAAAGCTCTCACTCGACCTATTTATTCATCCTTGGAAAAAATGATGATGAAAGATAGTAAAAGAAAGGGTATTATTTCAGAGTTTTATAACTCATTGACACTATCTTCAAGTGAAAATTCACTGAAAAGATTAAACTACTGGAAAGAAGATCTGCAAATTGAAATTTCAGAGGAACAATGGGAATTGGCTTGTACAGAAGCTCAAACCAAATCAATAAATGCACGCCTTAAATTGATACATTTCAAATGGTTAATGCGGATGTATGTTACACCGGAGGAGTTAAATAGATACAACAAAAATATACCAGATACATGCACAAAATGCATGGAAAGTAAAGGAACCCTATTTCATTGTTTATGGGAATGTAGATTAATAAGAATGTTTTGGGAAGAGGTGAGGGTAACAATTGAAAAAATAATCTCAAAACAAATCATATTGAATCCTAAACTGTTTTTGTTGGGTCTGTACCCAGAAAAGCATAATTTTAATAAAAGTGAAAGAACATTCATAGACCTCAGTTTGCTTAATGCCAAAAAATGTATTGCACTATTATGGAAAAAGACTCATAGACCAGATGTGACTCAGTGGTTAAGACAGATGTTAACAAACCTTCCATTAGAAAGAATAACATATATACTGAAATCAAAGGAAATTGTGTTTGAGAATATATGGAGACCTTTTATTGATTATGTAAAAAATTTAAACAAAACTCTTGAAGAAGAAGGTGAATGATGTGTGTGGACCTTGTAAATTCCAAACTGGTGAACATAATATGTATACTTATGTATTGGATTGTCTAGACTAAACAGAGGAGCATTGTTGAAGACTTGATTTTGTTGGTGGTTGTTGGTGTTTTTAGTGCATTTTTTTTTTGTAGTACTTTAGTGTTAGTGTTTGATTGTTTGTATCATGTTTGTTAAAAAAAAAAAAAAAAAAGGTTCAATAAAGATATTGTGGAAAAAAAAAATCGCCATTCTTTTTTTTAACTTGCGGCGGTTGTTTAATATTATTTATACTCCTCACCACAACATACCTGAATGTCTTATTAGTTTGGACGCTGAAAAGGCTTTCGATAGGGTTGAGTGGGAGTATTTGTTTTTTACTTTGGAGAGGTTCGGTTTTGGTCCTTCCTTCTGTTCCTGGATTAAACTTCTCTATGCTAGTCCTTTAGCTTCAGTGTTAACTAACTGTCGCTATTCTGACTATTTTAGACTTTACCGTGGTACGAGGCAAGGCTGTCCTTTGAGCCCGTTGCTCTTTGCCTTGGCAATTGAGCCGTTAGCTATTGCAATCCGTGGGAGCCGGGACTTTCTAGGCATTCGTAGGGATGGCATCGAGCATAGGGTTTCACTCTATGCTGATGATCTTTTACTATTTCTCTCCAACCCACTTACTTCATTACCCGCTATACTCAACATTTTGGATAGTTTTAGTAGGTTTTCTGGTTATAAAATTAATCTTAATAAGAGTGAATTGTTTCCGATTAATGAAAAGATTCAAGTTCAGGATTTTGAAAATTTTCCTTTCAAGGTTGTTATTGATCATTTTAATTATCTTGGGATATGTGTCACTAACAACTTAATTACTTGTTTAAAAATAATTTTCTCCCCTTCTTTGACCAGTGCAAGCTAATACTTTCCAAATGGTCCCCATTATCCTTGTCCTTAATTGGCAGAATCAATTCTGTAAAAATGATGTTACTTCCAAAGTTTTTATATTTGTTTCAATGTCTCCCCATTTTTATTCCTAAATCCTTTTTTAAGTCTTTGGACTCTCTGATTACCTCATTTATTTGGAATGGTAAACATCCGAGATTGAGGAAAGTTTTTCTTCAAAGACCCAAATCAGTGGGTGGCATGGCTCTGCCTAACTTTCAATATTACTACTGGGCTGCAAATATCAGGTGCATGTTATATTGAAAACATTTCTATCTGGAACCCAAATCACCCATTTGGATCCTTATGGAGTCACGTGGACAATCAAACCTCCCTACCGGCAATTTTAGGTTCACCACTTCCCCTCGCTTTGTCTACACTGGGTAATGATAAAGTAGTTCGTCAGGCTCTTAGAATTTGGTCTCAATTCAGGAAAAATTTCGGTCTTCAGTTTTTCTCCATTACAAGTCCAATTGCCACAAATCATTTATTTACCCCATCAACTATTGATAGTGCATTTCATATATGGCACAGAAAAGGTTTAAAATCTTTTGCGGATTTATATTTTGATGGTCAATTTGCAAGTTTTTCTCAACTTTCCACTAAATTCGACATCACTTCTACACATTTTTTCCGCTTCCTCCAGGTCAGACATTATGTGCAAACCACGATAAAACAATTCCCTCAAAAACCTTCTGATAATCCTCTAGATGATTTTTTATTAGTTAAACCAACTTCTAAGGGGGTAATATCAGTTTTATATAATTTAATTTCAAATTTACAATCTTCTTCTCTGGCCGCTATTAAATTGAATTGGGAACAAGATCTTAATTTTACTTTTACTGATGAACTGTGGGACTCTATTCTTGGCCAGGTTCACACTGCATCAATGTGTGCTCGTCACGCTCTTATTCAATTTAAGATTGTACACCGGGTGCACCTGTCCAAGGTTAAGTTAGCACGTGTTTACTCGGATATAGATCCAACTTGTGAAAAGTGTGGTAGCGCTCCTGGCACTTTGCTTCACATGTATTGGTTCTGCCCTGCATTGATGAATTTTTGCCATTCTGTTTTTATCACTATGTCTGAAGTCCTGCAATATCAAATTAAACCTGATCCATTATGCGCCATTTTTGGTGTGGCTCCAGAACTTGTCTTGCCAAATTCCAAATTAAAAGTATTCAAATTTTCATTATTATTGGCTAGACGTGCTGTATTACTGAAGTGGAAAGACTCTTCGCCCCCTTCACATTTACAGTGGATAAAAGATATAATGTCCTGTTTGGATTTAGAAAAAATCAGATATACAGTTCGTGGCTCTGAAAACAAATTCTATAAATTATGGCGCCCGTTTCTTGATTTCTTTGAAAGACCCATGATTATAGTTTCTGAGTAGCTCATATCCCCTTTACCCCACCCCCACCTCACACACACAATTTTTCTTTGTTTTTTTTGTGTATTTTTTTAATTATTGTTTATTTAAAGGTTTTTGTGTTTTGAAGCATTTACATTTGTTAGCTTTAAATTCTAGTTTTGCATTGTTTGGTTAAAACAAAAATGAAAATTTCTAATACTTTGTATTGTATTGATAATTCAATTAATAATAATAAAAAGACCTTTGAAAGAAGACTCGAGGCAGCTCTATTCGCTGATTTTTTGTCATAATCAGCTCTCAGAATCAGTAATTCATTCTCTAACTGTGGGTTACTTCCTGCATACACCTTTTCTTGAAGAATTTTTATTTTACATTCCAATTGGACTCTCTCCTCTCGAGTCTTCTTAGATTTTGAACCTGTATAACTAATAATCTGTCGTCGGCCTCCGTCAGTCTATGATGACCATGGAAGAGAATCCTAAACGTCTACTCTGCTGGAACAGCACCGCCTGTGGCTGAACAGGCCAATGCGTGAATGGCAGTCCCTGTCACACAGGTCGCACTTGTGGGTAGTCTCCGTGCTGCTGGGTCTGTGGCGGTTCCTCCTGCGGGTCCTTTTTTCATCTGCTGCAGCAGTCAGTCTTTCTTCACCCACCTTGAGCTGTCTGGTCAGGGTGCCTCTCCATTTGGAGCGGTCCGTTGCAAGGTCCTCCCAGCGCTCTGTGTTGATCTCCAGGGCCTTCATGTCTCTCTTGCAGACGTCTCTAAAGCGCAGCTGTGGGCGGCCAACGTCTCTCCTGCCAGTTGCCAGTTCTCCGTAGAGGACGTCTTTGGGGATTCTGCCATCCTCCATATGGTGAACGTGGCCTAGCCAGCGAAGCCTGCGCTGCCTGAGTAAAGTGAACATGATATGAACTAATAATACGCCCCCTAATAAAAGCTTTGAAAGCCTCCCACTTTATACATGCCGTTGTTTGTGTAGTATTAATATCAAAGAACTCATCTATCTGTTTTTCTATGTACTTAACAAATTCCTCATCCTGAAGCCATTTATGCTGAAAATGCCGCCTACCTGGGTCCTTTGTCAATTTCTTATCTACATATATTAGACAGCAGGGTGCATGATCAGAGATCACGATGTTATCATAGAAACAGTTTTGAATATTGGACCTTAATTCTGTTGAGATCAAAAAATAGTCTATACGTGAGAATGTCTTACAGGTATTAGAATAACAAGAATAGGCTTTGACTTGTGATTTCATTTCTCTCCATATATCTAGCAATCTCAGTTCTTTCATAAAATGATTAATGGTCATCCTGCATCCATTGTGCGTACAGTCCAGTCCTGTTGATCTATCTATACTAGGATTCAATGTACAATTAAAATCCCCTGCTATTATATGTTGCCCTGTAAGTGATGATAAAGTAAGGAATAAATTAACAAAGAAGTTTTGATCATCAATATTGGGGCCGTATAAATTCACCAGATTTATATTTTCTAATAACAAAGATCCTTGGATGATTAGATATCTTCCAAATTTGTCTCCAGTGTGGGCTATATTAATCATATATTCCATAACCTACATATGTTGAAGCATGTGTTTGGTGATTACATATGTAAGGCGACTTCACACCTCAGAAAGGACAAAGACTCTCAACCGCCAGTGAAGAACAAAGACGTTCCCAGACACTGCGGTGGAGACCGGAGGAGCTGCCCTCACCCCCCAGGGCCATGAGGAGGAGTACGGAGACAATGGGGGGATTAAGATAATGAGGGATGTCAGCCTTTGATATGCATGTCTTTTGTTATGTGCAAGTATAAGTTCACAGAGCCGGAGGTATTCGGTCTCTTTTCTTGCTTCTGCTTCTGCACTTAGATGAGACTTGTTAGAGGAGCTGATAATAAACTTTGGTTTATATATCACACCGCCTCGTTCTTCCAAGCTCTTCTACACTGGTGACCCCTGACGCGAGTATGGACCTGAGGCGTTCCCCCGCGATTGACTTATCTGTGGCGACCCAGGCAGACGCCGGCGCCCACGCAGACAGGGGAACAGAGGGACGACGTTCCCCCCCGGCAGAAGTGATAGAGAGGGCTCAACCGAGCACCAGCGCCGCTGAGAGAGCCGAGGCAAGGCATTCTCACCCTGCGGACACATCAGTGATGGTCTACACAAATGCCGTCGCTGTCAAGCTGCCGGACTTCTGGCAGGAAGACCCCGCCTCGTGGTTTCAACAAGCTGAAGCCCAGTTTACACTGGCGGGCATCACAGCCGACGATACAAAGTTCTATCACATTGTCGCCAAACTCGACGCCGCCACTTCGAGGTGTGTGCGGAGCATAATCCGGCGGCCGCCGGCCCAAGACAAATATGAAATACTGAAAGCAACCATCGTGGCACATTACGTCCCCTCAGCCGAAGAGAGAGCCGAGAGGATCCTAGCGGTCTACGGCCACAGAGGATGCAGACCTAAAGCCCTCATGGAGGACTTGCTGCAGCTTAAAGAGGAGGACAATGACAACTTCCTCTTCCAATTCGTATTCCTCAGCACGCTGCCGCCACACATGAGAGGGACGCTCGCCAACATGCGATGCAACACCCAGCAAGACTTCCGCGTGCTGGCCAACGAAGCTCAACGGCTCGTCAACGCCTGCAGGGAACAGACACCCACAGCAGCATCCGCAGACCTCAACGCTGATGCCCAGAGCCACGGTGAGCCTCAACCCACGGAGCAGATCCAGCCCGCAGTGACAGCGACACGGCCAAAACGTAACAGACGGAGCGATGTTTGTTATTACCACTACCGCTTCGCCGAGAAGGCTCACAAATGTGTTCCCCCCTGCAAATTTAAACGCCAAAGCCGAGAGCCGTTAACGGCAGCGGTTCTCGGCGAGAAGAGTAAGCTGTTATATGTGACGGACGGACACACCGGCAAGCAGTTCCTTATTGACACAGGAGCTCAACTGAGTTTCGTCATGCCCTCCCAAGCAGATCGAGCCATGGGCACCCGGGGCAACGGAGCGGTGGCAGCCAACGGCTCCAGCATTGACACTTTCGGCGAAAAGAGCCTGCACCTCCACATCCACGGCTACAACTACAGATGGACATTTGTTGTAGCGGCGGTGAGTTTTAACTTGTTGGGCGCAGACTTTTTGTGTGCACACGGGTTATTAGTTGATCTAACTAACTAACTAACTAACTAACCTGCACTTATATAGCGCTTTTCTAGTCACAAAGACCACTCAAAGCGCTTTCATTAATACTAACCCTCTATTCTAAGGGCCTATAGGAAACAGATATCTAGGGACAATTTAGAACAGCCAATTAACCTAACATGCATGTTTTTTGGCATGTGGGAGGAAACCGGAGAAATCCCGGAGTAAACCCACGCAACACGGGGAGAACATGCAAACTCCACACAGATCACTGTTGGTCGGGGGCTGGGATTGAACCCACGATCCCACGATCCCCACAATCCCCCGGCCAAGGGTAAACTGTGCTGCCGCAGTGCTAACCACTGCGCCACCGTGCAGCACCGTGCTAGCGAATAGACGCTTGGTTAATGCACTGTCCTTTGCTTCTATTCCCTGCTCAGCCCGAGTTTCTCCACCACCTGTGCAGGCCAGCGTCACCACAGCAGGAGGTAAGTTTGAGCAACTCCTCACCCAATTTCCAGCACTCACAATTCCCAAATTCTCAGCCACTGTGGCTAAACACGGGGTTGAACACTTTATTCCCACAACGGGCCCACCCGTATTGGCCAAAGCTCGCCGCTTAGACGCGGCCAAACTCACCATAGCTCGGGACGAGTTTACTACCCTTGAAAAATTAGGCATTGTTAGATGCTCGAAGAGCCCCTGGGCCTCGCCACTTCACATGGTTCCGAAATCCGACGGTTCTTGGAGACCATGCGGAGATTACCGCAGATTAAACAATGCGACAGCGCATGACCGCTACCCAATTCCTCACATTCAGGATTTTTCTCTGCATCTGGCGGGTGCGCGCATTTTTTCAAAAATAGACCTGGTCTGCGGTTATCATCAAGTCCCAGTTCGAGCAGAGGACATTCCTAAAACAGCAGTAATAACCCCTTTCGGCCTTTTTGAATTTTTGCGAATGCCTTTCGGCCTCAAAGGCGCTGCTCAAACTTTTCAGCGGATGATGGACGCAGTATTACGCGACCTTCCTTTTGTTTTCGTCTACCTCGACGAGATGCTAGTAGCCAGCTCGTCTGAGGAAGAACACGAGCAGCACCTCACTGCGGTTTTTCAGAGACTAGAAGAGCACGGGTTAATAATCAATCCAGCCAAATGCAAATTCGGCGTGTCGCAAATTGATTTTTTAGGACACAGAGTTTCTCCGAAAGGGGCAGTTCCACTTCCAGACAAAGTTCCCGCGATAAAAAGTTTCCCACGGCCACAAACGGTCAAATCGCTGCAAGAATTTTTAGGAATGGTTAATTTTTACAACCGTTTCCTCCCCCACGCAGCTCAGCTCATGCAGCCCTTATATGACGCGCTCAGAAAACAGAAAGCTTCCAACGCGGTCGAATGGACCCCGGAGCGCGAACGCGCCTTCGCGGAAGTAAAGAGCGCTCTGGCTAATGCCACATTGTTAGTTCACCCCGATCCCTCGGCCCGTATTGCACTAACCACAGACGCTTCGGACCTAGCTATAGGGGCAGTTGTAGAACAACATGTCAGCGGGATCTGGCAACCTTTGGCATTCTTCAGCAAAACGCTAAACCAAACTGAGCGTAAGTACAGCACTTTTGACAGGGAGCTGCTAGCGCTTCATTTATCCATCCGCCACTTCCAGTTCTGGTTAGAAGGGCGGAGTTTCACGGCTTTTGTAGACCACAAACCGCTCACCTTTGCGATGGCTAAAATCTCAGAACCATGGTCAGGCAGGCAACAAAGACAGCTGGCTGCGATTTCAGAGTTCACCACAGACATTCGACATGTGGCAGGCAAACTTAACGTGGTAGCAGACTGCCTCTCTCGCGCTGTGACATCGCCAGAGCACGAGGAGACAGATTATACTGCCTCAGCCGCAGAACTCTTCACTAACGCGGACACATACGCAGCACCTATCCATGCAGGGATAGATTATGCAGCCATGGCAGAGGAACAAAGCAGTGACGCGGACGTGCGCGCACTCCTGTCTGGACCAACAGGGTTAAGGCTGTAGGAAAGGGGTTTACGCGACGGCGTGCCCCCCCTAATATGCGATATTTCAACCGGCCGACCTCGCCCGTTAGTCCCAGCCACATGGCGCCGCCGTATTTTCGACTCAATTCACTCCCTCGCGCACCCAGGTGTGCGCGCCTCGGTTAAAATGGTCGCCGAAAAGTTTGTGTGGCCAGGCCTGCGCAAAAACGTAAAAGAATGGGCAAAAACTTGCATTTCTTGTCAGCGCGCCAAAATTCACAAACACACAAAAGCCCCTCTGGAGCCTTTTCCAATCCCTGCTAGAAGGTTCGACCACGTTCATGTCGACCTCGTGGGGCCACTACCTTCCTCCCAAGGTTTCACACACCTGTTAACAATGATAGACCGCACCACGCGCTGGCCAGAAGCAGTCCCTCTGGCGTCAACTACAGCGGAGGAAGTCGCTCGCGTTTTTTTGACAAACTGGGTGGCACGTTTCAGCGTCCCATCGGACATCACGTCCGATAGAGGACCTCAATTTGCCTCGGAGCTTTGGTCAGCCATGTCCAGCAGCTTAGGGGCAACAATTCACCGCACCACCGCTTATCACCCTCAGGCTAATGGGTTATGCGAGCGTTTTCACAGGTCTTTAAAAGCCGCCCTCAGAGTCTCACTAACGGATACAAATTGGGTAAATAAACTTCCCTGGGTTTTATTGGGGTTGCATGCTGCGCCTAAAGAGGATCTAGACGCCTCTCCAGCAGAATTAGTTTTTGCACAACCTCTCAGGCTCCCGGGTGAATTTTTACCAGAGAACCCAGAGCCAGAGCATCTTCCAGCCTCGAGGTTTTTAGGCAGCAACGGACCGGACTCTCTCCCCGGACCGGCACATCACTCTTTTCCACGGGTTTTTGTCCCCCAAGCTCTAAAAAACGCTGAATTCATTTTTGTTAGGCATGAAGCTTTAAAACCAACTTTCCGCCCAGCATACGATGGGCCATTCAGAGTGCTGGAACCTGGTGATAAACACTTTGTGCTTGATTTTGGGGATAGAAAGGAAACAGTCAGCATTGACAGACTCAAACCTGCCTTCTTGTTGAGAGACGAGCCTGCACAGTTGGCGAGAGCACCTCGGCGGGGTAGACCCCCCCAAGAGAAAAGACTCAGCCCCCCTGCAGGGAACAAATAATCACTCTCCTCCCCAAGCTGCAGATTCCTTACAGGAAGGTCCCAGCAGGACGCCTAAGCGGACCCACAGCAGATTCGGGAGAAGATTAAAACTCAGACAGCACAGGGACTGATGCAAACTACTCAACAGTTGTTCACCAATTGTGCTGTAACAGTTTAGGACTGACTTGTGATTTTACTATGCTGTTATGATTACCACTGAACTCTCTTAGGAGCATGGCTGCTGGAAAGTTTCTTCTGTGGCAAGAGGTATAGCAGTTAGTATGTCATAGTAATTATCTTAAACTGTGAATTTTTCTATTGTCCTTTTCTTAGTCGTTTGGGGGGGGCTGTGGGCTATATTAATCATATATTCCATAACCTACATATGTTGAAGCATGTGAGAATGTTTGGTGATTACATATGTAAGGCGACTTCACACCTCAGAAAGGACAAAGACTCTCAACCGCCAGTGAAGAACAAAGACGTTCCCAGACACTGCGGTGGAGACCGGAGGAGCTGCCCTCACCCCCCAGGGCCATGAGGAGGAGTACGGAGACAATGGGGGGATTAAGATAATGAGGGATGTCAGCCTTTGATATGCATGTCTTTTGTTATGTGCAAGTATAAGTTCACAGAGCCGGAGGTATTCGGTCTCTTTTGTTGCTTCTGCTTCTGCACTTAGATGAGACTTGGTAGAGGAGCTGATAATAAACTTTGGTTTATATATCACACCGCCTCGTTCTTCCAAGCTCTTCTACATCCAATTACATTTTTCACTTGAAATGGGACTGTTTTTATGTATGAGAGTCATAACTCCCCTGGCTCGGGATGAAAATGATGAGGTGAACACGTTACCTTGCCATCTTCTCCTAATTCTTTTTACATCCTCCTCTATTAGATGAGTTTCTTGTAAAAATACAATTTTTGAATCTATGTCTTTTATTTTATTCATAACTTGTTTAAGTTTTTTTAGATTTTGTAGACCTCTGCAATTCCATGAAGTTAAATTAAGATTAACCCTTTGATCTATGATCAATAAGGAGTTTGAGATTACCTTGCAATATGAACATGCTCATACAGAGAAGCAAAAACATGGATGATGGAACATTCATCCTACAAACTACACAAAAACAAATTCCTTTTCCCCACATTCGTGGTAATCCCCCCAAAATCAAAAAAATTCCGTCTCCCGTTATAGCTAGTGACTGTTCCACACCTGCGAGGGTCAGTCAAACCACTCTCTCTTTCTCCTCTCAATCACCCTGACATTTTTAATGACATTAACTCTCTTCTGTAGTTTTTTCAACATAACTTCAAAGTTTTATAGCAACTTTGTACATCATAGCATTTTTTTAATACAGTCTGTATTTTGTAGACATGTTTATGTTTCAGATCAGTCAGATGCCTGTACAAATGCTTAAATGTTCTACCTTTGTCATGTTCGTGCTTAGCTCCCACCAGTCTCCTTTTGGATCTGCTTAATGAGCTCCTGCGCCTCTTGAGGGGTCTTGAAGATATGGGTTCTCCCTTTATATGTGACCAGCAGTCTTGCCGGATGAATCACTCCGTGACGAATCCCTAGGTTGTGCAGCTCTTTGCGGGCGGGGTCGAACTGCCTCCTTAATTGTTGAATTCCTGTGGCCAAATCTGGGTAGAACCACACCTGTTGATCCTGGTATTTAATTTCCCCTTTAGCTCGCGCCGCGTTGGTGACCGTCATCTTGTCCCTGTAGTTGAGGAACTTCATAATCAGCGTCCTCGGTGGTGTCTTATTATCTCTCGGTGGGCCGATTCGGTGAGCGCTCTCTAAGACGACCGATGATTGCAAGTCCGCGTTGTTCAGCACTTCTGGAATACACTTTTCCAAAAAGGAACATGGGTCCCGTCCCTCCGCTCCCTCCGGGAGGCCCATCAGCCTCAAATTATTCCGTCGCGAGCGGGATTCCAAGTCCAGGACGTTATCTTCCAGATGTTTCCATTTTAATTCCAGTGTTTGCAACTTTGATTGTAGGTTGGTGACGTCATCTTCAGCGCTTGAAATTCGGAGCTCCGCCTGCGATACTCGTTCCATACAGTCGCTTATTTCCTTTCTCATTCCTTCTATTGCTGCTATAATCCCATCAAATTTAGACGAAAACTCTGTTCTCATGGAGTTGATGGCAGTGAGCACTGCATTTGTCCCCTCTTCAGCAGCTCCCTGCTCCGCCGCTGGCTACATCCTCCGCCATTGTCTCTGGAGTTTTTTCTGCTTCGCCTTGAGCGTGGAAGTCTGTTAGCTTGGGTTGTTTTGTTGAATTGCTTTTTCCTCCGCCTAATTTCCCAGCCTTGGTCTTTACCATATCCGCGCCTAAACGCTGGGATGGGTTTTTGTTCCAATTAAGAGAGTTTTAGTAAACTTTTTATTTTTAGGAGCAGAGCAGTGTGAAACACGTCTTCCTACGTGGCCGCCATAACCGGAAGTCCAACAGCTTTATAATGAAGACCTGGATAATATTCTAGTCTCACTAAACTAGTTCACCGACTAACATGATGGAGTCTGAACCAGTTTACACTTAAGGGCTGTTCAGAGTCCCTCCCAGGGGATAACATTTGCATTCTCTAGAATGCGTTTGCATACACGGCAATATTCAGAGTTGTTTTTGAGCCACTGCAGCTACCGTTCAGCAGCTGCATTTTGTGCATGTGCAGTGAAAATAATCTGCAGTTCACATGTCCATACTGTGGGCGGCAGCCAAGAGCCACCAAATGTTTTAACAGCTGCAATTGAAACACAAAAGAAGAGCTTGGGGGAAGTTTTTTTTTTTTTAAACTTTTGGTAATCTGTGAATTAAATGTCTTAGATATATATTTCCCATAAAGTGACTGAACCAATTTCCCCAGCCCAAACCACACCTGTAGCAGCTGCTGTCACAAGTTAATCTAACAGCAGCTATGGAGAAACGCAAAGCAATAAGGCTGCGTGTCCATCAAACGCATTTTTTCAGTTCTGGGCGGCTATTTTCCATTCATTCTCTACGTAGTCCAGTGTTTACAACACTGAGCACCCTGGACACCTTCGTGCCCTCGAGCGGGCGCCCTCGTGCGGCTTCGCAGGAGAGGCACGCGTACGGCCTTGCCTGGGATCTTTCTGTCCAACGTCAATTCTCTTTATAACAAGGTAGATGAACTGAATGCGATTTAAGGACCTCTCCACCTCGTGTGCCCTCTGCTTCACTGAGACCTGGCTCAAGGAAAAGACACCGGACAGCGCGCTCCTCCTCGAGGGATTTCAGCTGTTTCGTGCAGACCGCGACACGGGGCTCTCTGGCAAGACCACAGGCGGAGGAGTCTGCTTCTACATCAACAGCAGCTGGTGCTCCGATGTAACTGTGATCTCCCAACACTGTTCTCCCGCTCTGGAATATTTATTCATCAACTGCAAGCCATTTTATTCCCCGCGTGAGTTTGCTTCATTCATCCTGGCCGCTGTTTACGTCCCGCCCGACGCGGACGTGCGCGAGGCTCAGCGTGTGCTCGCGGATCACATTCAGCAAGCGGAGCGGACTTTCCCGGACTCTCTGGTTATTGTGGTTGGCGACTTTAACCAGAGCAACCTGAGCCACAAACTCCCCCGGTACAAACAGTTTATTAAATGCCCCACCAGAGGAGAGAACACGCTGGATCACTGTTACACTACAGTTAAGGACGTGTATCGCGCTGTTCCCCGCGCTGCGCTTGGACTATCTGATCACGTGATGGTCCACCTGATTCCCACATACAGACAGAGACTGAAGCTCACAAAACCTGTTGTGAGCACTACGAGGAAATGGACCAGTGAAGCTGTGGAGGAGCTGAGCACGTGCTTGGAAATAACTGACTGGGACATGTTTAAAGGAGCCACGCATGATCTGGATGAGTACACGGACACTGTGACCTCATATATCCACTTTTGTGAGGAGAGCATTCTTCCATCGCGCACCAGGGTGAGTTACTCCAACGACAAGCCCTGGTTCACAGCTAAGCTCAGACAGATCAGGAAGGAGAAGGA
This sequence comes from Pholidichthys leucotaenia, assembly GCA_020510985.1. Classification (NCBI taxonomy): domain Eukaryota; kingdom Metazoa; phylum Chordata; class Actinopteri; order Cichliformes; family Pholidichthyidae; genus Pholidichthys; species Pholidichthys leucotaenia. Next base: position 212,057,382 of record CM035842.1, read on the forward strand.
AGCAGCGTTGAAAAGTGGAGACCAGGACTGCTACAGGGAGGTCAAATACCGGTTTAGCAGAGAGCTGAGGAGAGCTAAATCTGTGTATTCTGAGAGACTCCAGCAACAGTTCACTGCTAACGACTCTGCTTCTGTGTGGAGAGGACTGAGGCAAATCACCAACTATCAGCCTCAGGCTTCTAAGGGACAGGATGACAAAGCCCTTTGTCAAAGACTGTCCTAACACTATGCCCGTTTTGACACCTCATCAGCTGTGTCCAAGTCCCCCCTCCCCGCAGTGCCACTGCCTCCATGGTCCCCACTTCATCAAAGGCGCCCCCCCTCCTCCCCCCCTGCCCTTGCCATCAGTGAGCAGGACGTGCACAGACAGTTCTCCAGACTGAACCCGCGCAAGGCCCCCGGTCCGGACGGCGTGTCTCCCTCCACCCTGAGACACTGTGCGGAGGAGCTGACTCCTGTCTTCACAGACATTTTTAACACCTCCCTGAAGTCATGCCACGTGGGTTGCCAACGTAGGGTTGCCCACTGCAGTTTGCCTACAGAGCCAACAGGTCTGTGGACGACGCAGTCAACCTGGCCCTCCGCTCCATCCTGCAGCACCTGGACTCCCTGGGAACCTACGTCAGGATCCTGTTTGTGGACTTCAGCTCTGCATTCAATACCATCCGCCCCGCTCTGCTCCAAGACAAGCTGTCCCTGCTCAACGTGTCTGACTCCCTCTGCAGGTGGATCACCGACTTCCTGACGGACCGGAGGCAGCATGTGTGGCTGGGAAAGACTGTCTCAGACTCTGTTAGCATCAGCACCGGATCACCCCAGGGCTGTGTACTTTCCCCCCTGCTCTTCTCCCTGTACCCCAACTCCTGCACCTCCAGCCACCAGTCTGTCAAGCTGATCAAGTTTGCGGACGACACCATCCTCATCGGGCTCATCTCCAACGGCGACGAGTCCGTCTACAGGAGAGAGGTGGCCCAGCTGGCGTCCTGGTGCAGCCACAACAACCTGCAGCTGAACACTTTGAAGACAGTGGAGATGATCGTGGACTTCAGGAAAGTCTCAGCCCCTCTGCCCCCCTTACCCTCACAGACTCTCCCATCACCACTGCGGATTCCTTCCGCTTCCTGGGCACCACCATCACCCGGGACCTCAAGTGGGAGCCGACCATCAGCTCCCTCATCAAAAAGGCCCAGCAGAGGATGTTCTTCCTGCGGCAGCTGAGGAAGCTCAAGCTACCCACCAAGATGTTGGTGCAGTTCTGCACGGCCATCATCGAGTCCATCCTCACCACCTCCATCACCATGTGGTATGCAGGAGCCACCGCCAGGGACAGACTAAGACTGCAGCGCGTTGTGCGCGCTGCTGAGAAGGTGATCGGCTGCAAGCTCCCATCCCTCCAGGACCTGTACATCTCCAGGACCCGGAGGCGTGCAGGTCAGATCATAGCCGACCCTTCACACCCTGGACATGCACTGTTTGCCCCCCTCCCCTCAAGCAGAAGACTTCGGTCCATTCAGACTAAAACCTCCCGCTACATGAACAGCTTCTTCCCCTCTGCCATCAGACTGCTGAACACTAAGTGACTTATTAGACTCTCGTGCACTACGTACAGCAGCTCAACCGGACTCATGACAATTATCACTGTTTTCTTTTTGCACTACCGACTGCACTATGTGGAACTCCACAATATCTGCTGCTTGTTAATATATTTAAAAATTGCATAGATTAGTATTACTTATTCATATTCTACCTTTTATTGCATGCATAGTTTTTATTTTTATCTTTAGTGCTACTCCATGTTTAATGTTGCAGCATTGCACCGAGACAAATTCCTAGTTTGTGTACTACATGAACAATGGCAATAAATCTCATTCTGATTCTGATTCTGGACACTGAAACGCTCTCGGCGGTGGACGTTTTTGTTGCGGTACTCAGAGCTGAAAAAAGTTCAACTTTTCAGAGACTGCAGCTGAGCTCGTCAATGTCAGACCTAAGCAGCCAATCAGAACTGCTGCATGGGTGGGACATAGGACGCCGGTACTCGTCTGTACTCAGACTCCTGCTTTCTGTCATCATATTTCACATCCAGAGCTGCTAGAAAATGTTTCCTGTCCATTATTATTTAGAGACTGATATTAAAAATCAGAAGAAAGTCTGACAATAGGAAAGTGGAAGTGCTGAGCTGAGAGTGACAAGCTGTTGCTGGGATACAGGGCGGTCGGGTGACAAAAAACGCGTTTTGTGGACACGCAGCCTAAAACAGGTAGGAATATAATTTACCATTAGGGCTTTCTGGGTGAAAAACTGAGACACGCCACTTCACAGTAGAGCAATGCACGTTTATTTCCAGGTTACGTGAAAACCATGTTTTAATAGCAAAACATATGCACGAGTGTTTACCCTCACCAGTTAATCAAGACTTTCCCGTCCATGATGGCAGAAGTTTCCTGGTGCGTGTGCAGTTCACTGCAACCACAGCGTTGCGGTTACTTTATGGGGCCTGCATGTGCTCAGTCTGCACTCATCCTCTGCATAGGGTTTGCGCATGAATGCGTCCACTGTGCTCGCTCGCGTACCAGCACATCTTTGCTACTACGAATTGGGTTTGAAAGTGCATCCAGAGTTGTAGGAAACACCACGGAAGGTGACTAGCATGTTTGCTAACTACCAGGTTGTGCTAACAACACAAATGTTGTCATGACAACAAGATGGAGGCCTATTACATAAAGTTGTTTAGTTCATTTGGAAAAGGAGCAGCGTGAAACCAAACTTAACCGGACCAACTGTAGGCAGTGTAACAAAAACATGAACCTTACCCAGGGTTTACACCGACTCTGGATGCACTATGTTGCAGATCCAGTGTGGATGTAGCCTGGCCAAATCCATTTGTGTTTTGCAGCAGCATGGATGAGAACAGAGTTTGAAATACAAGATCACATGAGAACTGTACAAAATAACGCGAGATCGAGAGAAATACCCGAGAGTGACCGAGATGAACAGATCGCAATCACGTGATAATAACAAGGACGTATGATGTAGCGGCTCCCACCTGGATTTTTGGGCTCTAAATGAAACGTCAGTAGCCCGTTAATTTTAACTGTATGAAGCGTTTGTATGTTACGTCAAGTTTTTACCCTCTCTGACACAGTGGTGGAGGAGTAGACCTCAGAAAATAACGGACCATCTTTAAATAGTTTTTAATGATCAAACGGCTATTACATACCATGAGATACTGTAGGATTTCCTTGTGGACTGTATCGAGCATCTGTCAAAAACAGACACGTTACGTTTCATTAGCAAACCAAATCTGATGAGCCAGATTTGTTCTGCAGTGGTCCGAACCAGGTGGGGATTACAAAATTGATGAGAACGGGAACTATTTGCTGCGGAGGCCGGATCACAGCCATGATGTACTGCATCCAGAGTCAGTGTAAATCCTGGGTTAAGCCTTATTCATGCTGCATTTCCCCTCTGGTCCGCTTTGGTCCGCGTGCACTTTGGACGAGCCTGATGCGCATGCAGCGTTGTACATGCTCACTTTTTCCGTCTACCAGGCCAAGCAGTTGAGGCATGCGCATAACTGTTATTTGTAGTTTCGCCCCAGCCCTATGGGTAGCGTAAATGTGCTAACACGCCAGTTTGTTCACAAGCTATAAACACGAGAGTGACGCACATTTTTTTTGTAGCAACAGCAATGGCATTGTTTTAAGAAGGATTCACGTATGTTTACTCTCGTCTTACGCCTTCTCGTTGTCTTCCTCATCTACTTTGTCGTTGTATGTTGTGTTGGAAGCGCCACCTCGTGAATGGGACGTTCAGTCTTGTGCATGTTCTGTCAACACGCTCAGATCGTGGGCAGGCCACACAGTCATAAAATTTGGCCGGCGCGCGGTCATCCGCAGTAGAGCCCTGCAGACACTAGCGGAATGGAGACGATGACGTAAATTTCATCACACGAGGTTTCCGGTTGCACGTACACGGACAGCAGAGGTGCAGCATGAATCCAGCTTTAGTGCGGACCTTGGTGCAGACTTCTTTGTGTGAAAACACCATTAGCCCGTTTTAGCTTTTAAGCTAGCATTTATCAGTAGTAAACTCATTTAGTATTTTAAGTTAACTTCTTTAACTTTAAGCTTTTTCAGCTTTTAATTTAACAGCATTCAGCTTTCAGATATTTTAACATTTAAACTTACTTCAGTCAATTTTCAGCAAGTTCCATTTATTTCACGTTCAAGGTTGATTTTCAGCTTTAAGATTCTTTACTTTTAAGCAATAACTGTGAGCTTTATTTGTTTGTTTATTATTTCAGAAAAGCATTTTTGCATTACAGTGTTCACCATGCCTTTTCTACAGGGACTGCACATTTTCAAGTGAAGTTTTGGTTGAAGTAATTCAGTTAATTTATCGTGACATTTTTGACACTACACTGTATGGGTTGGTTGAATGGATGCTTTGAGTTTGGTTTCCACTGTTTAGTCACTGACTGCTGCTCCAGTCCTTGTACATGTACACAGGGGTGTATGGAGTGTCAGGGAGGGATAGTACTTCTGACGGGGCAACAGTCGCACCTCCGGGAGGTCGGTCCGCTTTGGTTCCCACTTGCACTCAACTCTCACCTGTGTCTCCAAGTAGCTGTTTGCATACAACAGCGGCCACACCCCGGTAAAGCAGGCGAAACCAGGTGAGGGTAGCCGACGGGTTTGAAACCCTCGGTGAGGTAGGGTTTGTCTACCTACGCATGCTTAGGCTGGACCTGGCGGACTGCGTGGAGGAAACCACCAAATTGGCTCAACGGGCAGGAAGGCAGACCCAGAAAAGCGTTGTGGAGCGCTACTAGGGAACACTGAGACACGTAGGACACTGCTGGCCATCTACTGCATCCTAATCTATCTCCAGATGTCTTGACTACGTCTTGCCACTGGATCCAGATAGGCTGGGACAAGAGAGTGAGGCTGATGATCCTGCGCAACGCTCCCTCACTTAAATCAAATTCACACGCAAGGCAAGACATCACCCCCTCCTCCAATTTCCTTCTCATCCCCCCCCCCCCAAGTCCTATGGCGATGGGCAAGTGATGAAGCAGCAGGTACGGATACACTGGAAGCTGTAGCCACAATCCCACACACAGGAGGCCCAGGGCATAGGGTCGCGCTCTACTGGACCGAAGCAACATTGGAGTTCGGCAGCCCCCTGGGTGTCTGAACAGCCCTCTTTAGGATTTGCTCTGCTCACCTCCATGGCGTGAGGAAGGGGCTAGAAAAGGTGCCCTAAACATAGCCTGATTCGCTACACCCTGGCCAGCAAGCCGCAGCTGGCAGGGATCCCACCAGTGTTTCCTCTGGCTTAAAGACCTTGGCGCGGTGGCAACGTATTTTTCCCGGGGGGGGGGGGGGACATACCAGAATATGTATTTATTTGTTTTTAAAATTTTACACAGTAACACTGCATATGGAACTTACCATATGAAGTTTTGTACAACCGAGGTTTGAATATTGGGCCAGTTGGGGTCCCACCCAGACATCCTGTGTTTAGACTTTTTAGTGGTGTTATCCTTCTCTCCTTCCTCCTGTACCATCCTATTGGCAGGCGCGTCCCCGATGCAGCCGTGTCACTGGAAATGCAGGTTCATTTTCTGTGTCAAGTCAAATTCTCTCGTATGTTATCAGTGATCTGTTAATGTACTTGGCAATAAATCTTTTTCTGATTCTGATTCTGATTCTTCTGATTCCTCTGCCTGAACACTTTCCTCTCCTTGGCTCCTCTCTTCTGTCTCATCTTTCCCTCTCTGAGCTCTGTCTAATTCAGCTTCTCTCTCCATCTATGGTGGTATACAAACAGGTTAGAAAATATCAAGTGTCATGTTTTGTCCTGCAGGATTTTTTTGTCATGGTTTACATAAATGACAAAAATATGTGTATTTTGTGTATTTTTATTCTAGTGTTTCTTTTTTCCATTGAGAGAGTAGGGAAGGGAAAGAAACATTCATAATAGTAATGTACTCATGCATACTTAAATTATATAATCAGGTGGGTACAGTAACCAGAAATTCTACTCATGTAAAAGCAGTGCTTTGAAATTAATTATTTTGAAATTAAATGTTGAGACGTTTAGTTTGTCTGAAGGCTGCTGACAGATTAAAGTCACTGAATTGGTGAATTTCGGTCATCTTAACCTGCCAGGTACATAATAGGGAACTGTAACGGACTCTAAAGACATAATTTACCACAACATGTGTTCATGTACAGAATGATCTGTTTAGGCAGTTATAGTTGTGCTCTCAGGCTTTCTCATCAGGCAACTCTCTAGGCAGCTGCTGAAGGACCTCAGTTTAGAGCTAGTGTTTTTAGCTGTTGCTTTTTGTCACTGCCGCTGGAGAATAAAAACGGCACGCCTGCTCGTGCGAGAAAAGAGAGAAATTGCCAGTTTCTTCATTCCTGCAATTCCTACAGAACACAATATTGTAGTGGCTGGTGAAATATATCCTCAGCAATTCATCAGTCCCCCACCTTTCCCTTCATATGAAACCGGCTGCATATGAATTCTAACCACATCTCTTATCTAAGCGACTCTTCCATTATTGCTCCTTTTTCCAGCGGGTTAAAACCATGATAAACGCCAGTGCTTACATACCTCTTAGGATTTTTTCCACGTTTAAAGTACTTTAATAAACTCATGTTTCTGTCGGACAGTCACGCTTAGCAAGACACTGTTTGCTGACTGACTGGAAAACTCGTGTGAGCGGGGCACTTCTAAACTCCGCGCGGATGACAGCCACACGCGTTGTTCGTGTGCGCGCTTGTGGAAAGTCACTGCTTCATATATTTTTCTTAATAAATTCATATCACCTTGGAGTGGCGGTAAAAATTCTGGCGCAACGGGCCGCCACCAAGAAATGTTACCAGAGGAAACCCTGCCCACCCTAGCAGTCGAAATTCTCAGAACAAATCAACTAAGGTGATATCACTCACCATTGGCACTTGGAATGTGCAAACGCTTATGGACAGCTCCAAACCAGACAGACCTGAGAGACGGACAGCACTTGTCGCAAGAGAACTCAGCAGGTACAACATCCACATCGCAACTCCGAACGAGACCAGGTTTGCAGACAAAGGTCAGCTGACAGAAGTCAAAGCCAGCTACACCTTTTTCTGGAGCAACCGAGGCAGCAAAGAACATCGTGAAGCAGAAGTGGGTTTCGCGATCAGATCCAATCTGATCAGCAAGCTTACCAGCCTCCCCACAGGAACCAACGACCACCTCATGACCCTGCGGCTCCCCCTCTGAGGAAAACACCATGCCACATTCATCAGTGCATATGTCCCCACCATGACGAACCCAGATGAGATCAAAGACAAGTTTTACGGGGACTTAGAGACTCTCATTGAAGGCGTACCGAAGGAGGACAAACTCATTGTTCTTGGAGACTTTAACACCAGAGTTGATACAGACTGCCAGACATGGGAGGGAGTCCTTGGGAGAAATGGAGTTGGAAAGTGCAATAGCAACGGTCTTCTCCCGTTGAAGAAGACGTGCATCTCTCATGACCTTCTGATCACTAATACCGTCCACCACTTGCCTAATCGCAACAAGATCTCCTGGATGCATCCACGCAGCAAGCATTGGCATCTGGTCGATTACATCATTGAGAGAAGGAAAGACAGGCAGGACGTTTGCGTGACGAAGGTGATGTGTGGTGCAGACTGCTGGATGGATCACAGACTCACTCTCTCAAAACTCAATATGCACATGCAGCCCAAACGACATCCACAGCGGAAAAAGGCAAACAAGCGATTCAGTGTCAGCAAGCTGGAACACCACTCTGTGTGACAGAACCTCAGTGAGGACCTGGACAGCAAGCTTAGTCAGCTCGACCTCAGGGCGTACGGAGCAGAAGAAGACTGGGCATCTTTCAGAGACATGGTGTATAACACCTCACTCACTCAACTGGGCCAAAACACACACAAACACCAAGACTGGTTCAATGAAAACAATGAGGACTTCCAAAAGCTCCTTGACGAGAAGCGTGAAGCCCACAGCGCATACCAGCAAGACAGCAGATCTGACTCTAAGAAGGCAACCTTCAGCTCCATCAAATGAAAGGTGTGGGCAAAGCTCAGAAAGATGCAGGACTTCTGGGTCAGCAAAAAGGCAGATGAAATACTGCAGTACGCTGACAGCAACAACTCCAAACGCTTCTACGATGCCCTTAAGACCATCACAGACAAGAACGCAATTCTGGAAAGATGGGCAGAACATTTCAGGAGCGTCTTGAACAGACCTTCGTCCATCAATGCAGAAGCCATCACTCGCATGCGCCAAGTAGAGGTGAACACATCTCTGGCAGAACCTCCAACGGAATCAGAAGTCAAAAAAGTGATCAAACTCCTTTTGAACGGCAAAGCACCAGGCTCTGACTCCATCCCAGCTGAAATCTACAAGGCAGGAGGAACAGTTCTAATACAGAAACTCACCGAGTCTTTCAGACCATGTGGAAGCAGGAAGTTATCCCCCAGGAGCTCAAAGATGCCTCCATTGTCCATTTTTAAAAGAGAAAAAGGAAACAGGCAGTCCTGTGACAACCACCATGGGATCTCTCTCCTCGCCATCGCTGGCAAGATCCTCACAAGAGTCCTTCTCAACTGCCTCATTCAGCACTGGGAAGGCGGTCACCTGTCAGACAGCCAGTGTGGCTTCAGAGAGGGCCGTGGAACTGCTGACATGATCTTTACGGCACGCCAACTTCAGAAGAAGTGTCAACAGCAGAACAGAGACCTCTACACAACATTCGTAGATCTGATCAAGGCTTTTGATACAGTCGTGAGGGGCTGTGGAAGATCATGGCAAAGTCCGGCTGCCCGGACAAGTTCATCAGCATGGTGCGCCAGTTCCACAACAGCACGCTTGCTCGAGTACTGGACGATGGAGACTCCTCCAAAGCTTTCCCACTCACCAGCGGGGTCAAGCAGGGCTGTGTACTTGTGCATACACTTTTCAGCATGATGTTCACAGCCATGCTGTCTGATGCCTTCTGTGACAATGAAGAAAGCATCATCAGGATTAGGTACAGGATGGACGGTAGGCTCTTCAACCTGCGGAGGCTCCAAGCCAAAATCAAGGTGGAAGGGGACTCAGTGCATGACTTCCTGTTCGCAGACGACTGCACACTCAACGCCGCTACAGAGGCCCAGATGCAGCAGAGCATGAACTGCTTCTCCACTGCTTGCGACAATTTTGGGCTCACAATCAGTACGAAGAAAACCGAGGTTCTGAACCAACCCGTACCGCAGAGGACTTACGTGGAACCAGCCATCACTGTCAACGTGGAGACCCTCAAGGCTGTCGACAAGTTCACATACCTTGGCAGCACACTCTCCAGGTCTGTCAACATCAATGACAAGGTCGATTTGTGCATTGCCAAGGCAAGCACAGCATTTGGATGGCTACATGCAACAGTGTGGGAAAGAAGAGGCATCAGGCTGACCACAAAACTGAAGGTGTACAAGGCAGCTGTCCTGCCTTCTCTACTGTACGCCTGCAAGACCTGGACAGTCTACAAGAACCATGCTAGAAAGCTAAACCGCTTCCACCTGAACTTCCTCAGAAAGCTCCTGAAGATCACCTGGCAGGACAAAATCCCTGACACAGAGGTCCTCTCCCGAGCTGAGCTGCCTAGCATCCACACCCTACTCAAGAGAGCACAGATTAGGTGGGCTGGCCACCTTGTTCATATGCCTGACTCACACCTACCAAAAAGACTGTTCTATGGTGAACAAGCAGACGGCAAGCACTCACAAGGTGGTCAGAAGAAGCGCTACAAAGACACTCTTAAGGCCTCCCTGAAGAGCTTTGACATCAGTCCTGACACCTGGGAGACCCTAGCGCTAGACCGACCAGACTGGCGTAGCCGTACCAGCAAAGGTGCTGCCTCCTTTGAGCTGAACAGGATTGCCAAGGCCCAGAGCAAATGTGAGCTTCGCAAGTCCAGAGCCACCCCTGTATCTTCTGCTGCACAGACCACCTGTGCCCGACCTATGGCAGAGCCTTCCACGCCCGCATCGGACTGATCAACCACAGCCGGACACACCGCACCCAGTCCTCTTCCCTGTGATGTCCTTGGTCATTGCCGAGAACGACGGACGAACAACAACACCAACAACAACATGTACACATATTAGATCAGTTTTCCTGCCCATACAGTACATCCCACCCATTAAACATAACTTATGTCTTTGAATGTCACTGGTGCTGCAGACAGAAGCCACATCTGTCCCATTATTCTCCCACTATGAGTTTAATATGGTGCTGTATATCAGCCTAGCTGCTGACTGGATTAAAACAGCGTTCAAAGCCTGTTGCCTCACCCTGAATTTTCTCTCATTTGATGACCTCGATCTAAGTTTTTCAAGCATTGCTTGTTTTTCAAAATAGCTTATTTTCATTGTTATGCCTTTTTTAATATAATTTTCATAATTTTGGGTAAAATAAAACCAACATTTAAAAAAATTACACCACTTGATAAAAAAAATTACTAAGCTGGAATACAACGGTGAAAAAAAATGAAACCGTATTTTAAGTCTGGATTTCAACATTTCCAGCTGTTCTCTGCACTATATCACATTTTTTAATACTTGGGACTACCCATTGTCCTCCAGACTCCAGCTTACATCTGCCAAAGTCTCTTGTTTTTCTGAAGTTAGTGGGCAGTTTGTCATGCTAAAATGGCAAAAAGGTAGTAATTAACCAACAAAGGCAGCAGAGAAGAAAAATGTTCCCTATCACACAGTAAAAAGACAACAGAGAATTTGGGGGGAAAATGGACTGGACAGATTTGCCAGTGGGTGGCAACAATATGGAACAATATGCAGACCGCATCAAATACCAACAGCCTGAACAATTTCAATAAGTGCACTGTTGTGCACACACACACTGCCGACTCAGGAGAGGATTTTTGTTTAAATAGCAGTGATGGTATGGGTATGGCATGCCTTCCATGCTGAAACAAGAGACATTCAGTATAGAATATGTTGCAACAGCAAAACCAGACATTAAAATGATCCACAGACTTCCATCATAATGACGAGGATGTTTTTGCAGCCACTCATGCTGCCAGAATCCAAGTTTAAGGTACTTGTGCATATGCTTCACTTTTCAGATCAGGACAGCCACATCCATATCACACTCTCTCTCTCTCTCTCTCTCTCTCTCTCTCTCTCTCTCTCTCTCTCTCTCTCTCTCTCTCTCTCTCTCTCTCTCTCTCTCTCTCTCTCACACACACACACACACACACACACACACACACACACACAGAGTTCCACCCAAACAAACCTAACCCACACTGGAAACTATGTTTATTTTCTAAATGTACAAACTTTCAGCTGTTTGGAAAAAAAAAAATCAAACAAGAAATATTTCATTAGTTAAAAACACTGAAATATTTAAAAAAGCTCAACTACTGAGCCAGCTACGTGTTTGCTTTATTTTTGTGGCCAGCTGTTGGAAGCTGGTAAATTAAAAAAAAAAAAAACATTTGCAGTGGTGGCTGAATAATTTTGGGTGTAGTTGTACAGTCAGTTTAAAGTGAACGTATCAGTCAAATGAATCATTTTCTGTGCTTTGTGCATCTCGAACCAGTTTAACTGTGCTGGGACGATCCCCATCAACGTCCAAACTCATGCTACTATTGCTACTATGGCTGCTAGCCTGCCACAGAGTTAGCTTGGTGACCACAGTTTTTGTTGCCATTTGAACTCTCGTCACAACACCAGACATCCCTATTCATGCCTGCTTCATTAATCCACAGGAATTAATTTTGCTTGGATCATTAGTTTGGTGCACAGCAAAAACAGAATGGAGGAGGGAAATGTGGCGGCAGTGGTTCAGGAGGTAGAGCGGGTCGTCCAATAACCAGAGTGTTGGCGGTTCAAATCCCGCACTCCCCAGACATCCTGCCGTTGTGTCCCTGGGCAAGACACTTTCCTCACCTTGCCTCCAGCGTCCATGACACTGGGCATGAACGTGTATAAATGTTTGATAGTGGTCGGAGAGGCCATTGGTACAGATTGATAGCCACATTTCCGTCAGTCTGCCCAAGGGCAGCTGTGGCTACAGAAGTAGCTTACCACTACCATTGTCTGTGGGGTGAATGAATAATGTATCCATTGTAAAGCGTCTTTGAGTGTATATGAAAACTGCTATATAAATCTCATGCATTATGATTATTATTACTTTTTGTTGTTACATTTTGGACATATTGAGCTGACACATCGGCCTGCTAGCACAGCTAGCTTAGCTGTCAGATTGCAGCCAGATCTTCAAGCCTTTTTGTACAAATTCTATCTGGCCTCACTAGACATCCATGTTCCCACCTGGTTCACTGATCCAGGGTCGACAGCCCCATAGCCCTTGATTAGCCTGCCTAGCATTAGCAGAGTTAGCCATTCACTCATTCAGGGTTGTTGCTGTGCTTTTTTCTACTCGAGGACATGGTCATAGGCTTTAGACTGATCACACTACACACCCCAGTCCCCCGTGGGCAATTTGCTATTTTTTAACGGGGGGATGGGGCTGTTCAAAAATTTTGTACGAGGTACAAATGGATAAATGTAAATTAGGTACAAATTTACAAGAACAAAGGAGCAAAAATATGACAACATGCCAATTTAAAAATCCCAAAAAGGCAAATTACAATTTCATTACCCAGAATAAAAATTGAAGCTAAGATCAGATAAGATAAGCCTTTATTAGTCCCACAGTGGGGAAATCCGAGAAATTCCAAATTTACGCAGCATACAATCTAATTACTGGCATGTCTGACCATAATCTCACTTTAGTAGTACCCAAATTGTTAAAATCACGATACAAAAAGTCTACTGATGATGGAAAAAATATCTCATACACACCAAAGAAAAACACAGAATCATTTCAAAATAAGTCAGAGCACACAAAGTGGAATGAAATAAATTGTGATACAAACTGTGAAAATATGATATCAACAATCAAAGCAACTATCTCAAAATATAAAATAACACTAAGCACAAGAGGAAACAGGATCTACCTTGGCTAAATGAAAAATTATGAAGTCTCCTGAAAAAGGGGATTTAGCTCTTAAAAAAATGGCTAAAAAGTGATTTAAGATAGACAGACTGATTTTTAAAAGCCTCCGAAATGAAGTCACCATGTAGCTCCATAAAGCAAAAGCAAATTTCTTCTTAGACATAATCAAAAATGCACAAGGGAACAACAAAATCTCTGGAACTGTATTGATAAAGTCACAGAAAAAAAAATGTAAAAAAACTGAAGTCATAGAACTGAATTTGAATGGAAAGCTTCACTCATATAGCTTAGATATAGCCAGCAATTTTAATGAGTATTTTATCAAATCAAGTACAAGAGCTGGGTCTGAATTTTACCCAAACATACAGACGTGGACATAATTGTTAGTACCCCTCTGTTAATGAAAGAAAAACCCACAATGGTCACAGAAATAACTTGAATCTGACAAAAGTGGTAATAAATAAAAAGTCTATGAAAATTAACCAATGACAATCAGACAATGCTTTTGAATTGTGGTTCAACATAATTATTTTAAAAAACAAACTCATGAAACAGGCCTGGACAAAAATGATGGTACCCCTAGAAACGATTGAAAATAATGTGACCATAGGGACATGTTCAACCATGATGTGTCCTCTAATTGGTTCCAAGGCTGTCATAGCCAGGAGCGGCACTGGGGTTAAGCTCCCAGTGCTTATAAAATGCTCCTTATGGCGTGCGTCTCGAAAAGCCTCTGACAAGTAAGTCCAACTCCTAGCCTGCCCGTGTGGTTTAGTCTCTAAGCCCAGTGGAACTGCTTTTACTAATAGGAGAAGGGGCGAGGGCGGATCTCTGGCACCTTAAAACCAGATGCTTTGGGTAGATGGTGGCTTATCAACCTGGGAAGGTAAACCATCTAGGGGAAGGTAAACCCTGATTTCAAACCTCTGCTGCCTTGCGGCACACCCGGTCACGGGAAAGGCTTCAGGAGTCAACCCTGAGGAAAAATCCGGAGTCGGAGTCCCTAAGGCAGTTCTCTGTTGTGCTCAACATCGTTCTGGCAGCTCCTGCGACAGCGTTGGTGCCAAACTGTAGCAGCCCTGCTGTTCCTTTGGATTCATCAGTGACGTGGAGAGGGGGGACATGCTGCATGGGCAACATCTTGTCCTCCAAATCTTCCTGCCCAGGCTTGAATCCTACCAACGCCCAACGCTGGAAGGTAGAACACTGTATCACTGGAGAGGACACTCCAGCTTCGCCTTTGGCGTAGACAAAACACGGGGAATGACAGTTACCGGTTATAAGCCATCGCTCAATTGGCATAAAGCGTGGCGCCAGGGGTTGTTCCCGACGGTGGGAGGGATCATCGGATCTCACTGGACAGCTACCGCCCGCCTCAAGCTGGGCAGCCCCCAGCCAATAAGGTGTTGTCCCGCCACAGCCTGCTTTCCTCATTGGGTGCATGGGGATGAGGAGAAGTCCAAACGGCAGGCTGAGAACTTTCGCACCAGGCAAGACAAAAAAACAAAAGAGACCAACTCTAAAACTGGGAACTTGGAACGTCCGCACTATGATGACAGGACTCGCTGCTAACCTCAAGGACATCAACGACACCAGGAAGACTGCCATCATCAATAATGAGCTGAAGAGACAGGAAGTGGATATCGCCACTCTCCAGGAAACACGGTTGGCTGACGCAGGCACACTGAGCGAGAAGGACTACACGTTCTACTGGCAGGGAAAGAACAGTGACGAACACAGGGAACACGGAGTGGGCTTCACAGTGAAGAACACCTTGCTGAAGATGGTGGAACCAGGCAGCAATGGCTCTGCATGACTCCTCACCCTCCGCCTCAACACCACTCAAGGTCCAGTCACCCTCGTCAGTGTGTATGCCCCAACACTGACAGCCACACCAGAGGCAAAAGACGAGTTCTACGAGAATCTCTCAACAACTGTCAGGATCATCTCCAACTCTGAACAACTCATTCTCCTTGGAGATTTCAATGCCAGAGTGGGTGCTGACCACGACCCCTGGCCCTCCTGTCTTGGACCATTTGGCGTGGGCAGAATGAACGACAACGGACAGTGGCTGCTCGAGTTCTGCACTTATCACGATCCGTGCATCACAAACTCGTTCTTCAAGACCAAGCCCCAACACAAGGTTTCCTGGCGACATCCGTGCTCAAAGCACTGGCACCAGCTGGACTTGATCCTGACCAGGCGCACCTCACTGAAGAACGTGCTAATCACCCGTTCGTTCCAGAGTGCAGATTGTGACACAGACCATTCATTGGTGTGTTGCAAGGTCAAGCTGCAGCTGAAGAAATTCCATCGTGCTAGACAGCCTGGAAAGGCACGGATTGACACCAGCAAGATGGCCCAACCAGAACTTGTTCAGCGGTTTGCCTCCACCTTTGAGAAGGAACTTGGTGTACCACAAGAAGGAGAATCTGCAAAGCAGAAGTGGGAAGAGCTGCAAAACACCATCCACCGCACAGCCTTGGCTACCTTTGGGAGGAAGACCTCAAAGTCACAGGACTGGTTTGATGCCAAGTGCTCAGCTCTTGCCGAGTACAAGAAGTACCCAAATGAGAAGAATCTCCAGATTCTCAGGGCTGCGAGAAGCAAAGTTCAGCAGACTGCTCGGCGCTGTGCCAACGAGTACTGGACTCAGCTCAGCCAAGACATTCAAACCGCTGCCATAACAGGGAACATCCGTGGTATGTACGATGGCATCAAGAAAGCACTTGGTCCGGCTCAGAGCAAGACAGCCCCCCTCAAATCCTCCACTGGGGAGATGATCACAGAAAAGAACAAGCAGATGGAGAGATGGGTGGAGCACTACTCCGACCTCTACTCCAGACAGAACACCGTGACACCGTCAGCCCTTGATGCCATCGATTGCCTGCCATCCATGGACGAACTTGATGCCGAGCCAACCATCGACGAACTCAGCAAGGTCACTGATAGCTTGGCCGCTGGCAAGGCACCCGGCAACGACGGCATACCCCCCGACCTGATCAAGCACTGCAAGACCGCCCTACTGCTGCCATTGCATGACGTCCTCTGCCAGTGCTGGAAGGAAGGTGCCGTACCACAGGACATGAGGGATGCCAAGATCATCACCCTCTACAAAAACAAAGGGGAGAGAAGCGACTGCAACAACTACAGGGGCATCTCCCTCCTCAGCATTGTTGGCAAAGTCTACGCACGAGTTGTTCTCGTTCGTCTACAGAAGCTTGCCGAACGTGTCTACCCCGAGTCTCAGTGTGGCTTCCGCGCTGAGCGATCGACGGTAGACATGATATTCTTCATCCGTCAACTCCAGGAGAAATGCAGAGAACAGAACATGCCCCTGTACGTCGCCTTCATCGACCTCACCAAAGCGTTGGATCTGGTCAGCAGAGAGGGCCTTTTCAAGATCCTGCCAAAGATAGGATGCCCACCAAAGTTGCAAAGCCTCATCGAATCTTTTCACACCAACATGCAGGGGATAGTGCAGCACGATGGCAACGTCTCAGAGCCATTCAACATATGCAGCAGAGTGAAACAGGGCTGTGTACTTGCGCCAACCCTCTTTGGGATTTTCTTTACTGTGCTCCTGAGGCATGCCTTCAGCACAGCAACAGAGGGAATCTACCTGCATACAAGATCTGACGGCAGGCTTTTCAACCTCGCCCGCCTGAAAGCCAGAACCAAAGTACGCGAGGCTCTAATCAGAGACATGCTGTTTCGCAGACGACACTGCAGTCGCAACCCACACACAGCAGGAGCTTCAGACCCTGATGGACCGCTTCTCCCAGGTATACAAGGACTTCGGGCTTACCATCAGCCTGAAGAAGACTAACGTCTTGGCGCAAGGCACAGAAGCACCACCAGCCACCACCATCGATAACTACGAGCTGGAGGTCGTGAATCAGTTCACGTACCTGGGGTCCACGATCAGCAGCAACCTATCCCTTGATACAGAGATTGACAAGAGGATTGGAAAATCAGCCTCCACACTCGCTCGCCTCACCACACGAGTGTGGGAGAATCCCAAACTCTCTGTCAAGACGAAGATGGCAGTGTACAACGCCTGCGTCATCAGCACACTGCTCTATGTGAATGAGACGTGGACAACATACGCCCGGCAGGAAAAGAGACTGAACTTCATCCACTTGCGCTGCATTCGCCGCATCCTGGACATATCCTGGCAGGACAAAGTGCCCAACACAGAAGTTCTGTCCCGCGCCGGCCTTCCCTCCATGTTCACTCTACTCAGGCAGTGCAGGCTCCGCTGGCTAGGCCACGTTCACCATATGGAGGATGGCAGAATCCCCAAAGACGTCCTCTACGGAGAACTGGCGACTGGCAGGAGAGACATTGGCTGCCCACAGCTGCGCTTTAGAGACGTCTGCAAGAGAGACATGAAGGCCCTGGAGATCAACACAGAGTGCTGGGAGGACCTTGCAACGGACCGCTCTAAATGGAGAGGCACCCGAACCAGACAGCTCAAGGCGGGTGAAGAGAGACTGACTGCTGCAGCAGATGAAAAAAGGACCCGCAGGAAGAACCGCCACAGCTCCAGCAGCACGGAGACCACCCACAAGTGCGACCTGTGTGACAGGGACTGCCATTCGCGCATCGGCCTGTTCAGCCACAGGCGGTGCTGTTCCAGCAGAGTAGATGTTTAGGATTCTCTTCCATGGTCATCATAGACCGACGGAGGCCGACGACGATGATGTCTACAAACTTGTAATCAGTCAGTCGGCCTATTTAAAGGGTGAAAAGTAGTCGCTGTGCTGTTTGGTGACATGGTGTGTACCACACTAAACATGGACCAGAGGAAGCAAAGGAGAGAGTTGTCTCAGGAGATTAGAAAGAAAATTATAGACAAGCATGTTAAAGGTAAAGGCTATAAGACCATCTCCAAGCAGCTTGATGTTCCTGTGACTACAGTTGCACATATTATTCAGAAATTTAAGATCCACGGGACTGTAGCCAACCTCCTTGGACGTGGCCGCAGGAGGAAACTTGATGAAAAATGGAAAAGACAGATAATACGAATGGTAACAAAAGAGCCCAGAACAACCTCTAAACACATTCATGGTGAACTCCAAGGTCAAGGTACATCAGTGTCAGATCGCACCATCTGTTGTTGTTTGAGCCAAAGTGGACTTCATGGGAGATGACCAAGGAGGACACCACTGTTGAAAACAAATCATAAAAAAGCCAGACTGGAATTTGCCAAACTGCATGTTGGCAAGCCACAAAGCTTCTGGGAGAATGTCCTATGGACAAACGAGACAAAACTGGAACTTTTTGGCAAGGCACATCAGCTGAATGTTCACAGACGCAAAAATGAATCATACCAAGAAAAGAACACTGTCCCTACTGTGAAACATGGAGGAGGTTCTGTTATGTTCTGGGGCTGCTTTGCTGCATCTGGCACAGGGTGTCTTGAATCTGTGCAGGGTACAATGAAATCTCAAGACTATCAAGGTATTCTAGAGAGAAATGTGCTGCCCAGTGTCAGACAGCTTGGTCTCAGTCGCAGGTCATGGGTCTTGCAACAGGATAATGATCCAAAACACACAACTAAAAACACCCAAGAATGGCTAAGAGCCAAACATCGGACTATTCTAAAGTGGCCTTCAATGAGCCCTGATTTAAATCCTATTGAACATCTGCGGAAGGAGCTGAAACATGCCATCTGGAGAAGGCACCCTTCAAACCTGAAACAACTGGAGCAGTTTGCTCATGAGGAGTGGGCCAAAATACCTGCTGAGAGGTGCAGAAGTCTCATTGACAGTTACAGAAATTGTTTGATTGCAGTGATTGCCTCAAAAGGGTGTGCAACAAAATATTAAGTTAAGGGTACCATCATTTTTGTCCAGGCCTGTTTCATGTTTGTTTTTTTAAAATAATTGTGTTGAACCACAATTCAAAAGTATTGTCTGATTTTCATTGGTTAATTTTCATAGAATTTTTATTCATTACCACTTTTGTCAGATTCAAGTTATTTCTCTGACCCTTGTGGGTTTTTCTTTCATTAACAGAAGGGTACCAACAATTTTGTCCACGTCTGTACCTGCACCAAATTAAAATAAATCATGAAACTGATCTAAACCTTAAGCCCACAAATGAGGTAAACTTAACCAAATTTTATCATCTCTATCAAGTTCCAGAGGCAAGAATATTCATGGACTAGACACTGTATTCTTGAAAAAACAAAGATACTTTAATAATTCTAATTACAGAACTAATAAATCAATCAATACATGAAAATATCTTCCCTGATGCATTGAAACTCGCCATTGTAATCCCCATACACAAAGCCGGAGACAAACAGGAAATTAGTAATTATAGGCCGATAAGTATACTTCCTGTTTTGTCAAAAGCCACTGAAAAGGTGGTAGTAGACCAACTGGTAGAACATCTCAAATCTGCCCAGCTGCTGCATCCCATGCAGTTTGGTTTCAGGTCGAACCACTCAACTGAGACTGCATGTTGTTACTTTATCAAAACGATTAAAGAAAATCTGGACTAAGGGGGCGGGGGGTGGTGGTAGGAGCCATCTTTTTAGACTTGTGTAAAGCCTTTGATACAGTCAGTCACTCAGTTCTTCTTTCTAAACTACCAGGATATAAACTGTCCATGAATACCCTTAGCTGGTTAAAATCTTATCTATCTGGTCCCTCCCAGTGTGTGCGCATAAACAATGTTGTATCCCAGTCAAAGGCATATACCATAGGAGTACCACATGGTTCAGTTTTAGGCCCACTGCTGTTTACTTTGTATTTTAATGATTTACCATCAGTATGTGAAAATGACATAAAAATTCAGATGTATTAAGATGACACAGTCATCTACACACATGGGAAGGATGCCACACAAGTGGCTGAAAAGTTATGATAGCAATGGAGAAAGTGTCAAAATGGCTTAATCAATTATACCTCAATCTGAACGTAGGGAAAACAGCTACCATGTACTTTACCAACAAACAAAATCATACGCACTACCCGACTATAACCGTAAGTGGAGCAAATATAGAAAATGTGACAGAGTCTAAGCATTTGGGTGTCACATTAGATCCCACGCTGAGCTTTAAAAAGCACATAAAACTAATGAGCTGCACTTTGAAACAGAACCTTGCAAACTTTGGTTGCATCAGAAACTCACTTACTCTAAAAGGATCAGAAACCTTTCTGAATGCCATGATTTTGACACATTTCTCCTATTGCATCTCATGCTGGTCACAAGCCAACAGTACGACTCTGAAAACCTTGGAATCTCTGTATAAACAATCCATCAAAATTCTGGATAAGAAGACACGACAGTATCACCATTGTGGTATACTTGCCAAACACAACATGTTAAGCTTTGAAAACATGATCATGTATGCAAATATATGGTTGGTCTTTAAAATTATCCATGGTTCTGCACCCCTGCCACTTGAGACTTTTGTGTGCCTGACTTCTGAACAAAATACCAGAGTAACAAGGACTTCCTCTAGGTGGCATTGTTGCATCCCCCTATGCAAAACTGCTCTTGGACAATCAGCATTCTCATACAAAGCTATAATGGAACGGAACAAGCTCCCCACTGCTTTCAAGACCAGAACAAATTACAGAGACTTTTCCACAGAGACTACAAAATGGATTTTAACTAATCAAGCCTGCCAGCATTGACTCTCTCTCTTAAATGGGATTTGAAATTGTCCTCTTAAATTGTTTTTATGTGTGCCATCTCTCTTATCTTTTTTTACCTTTTAAACTTACCCTTTTAAACTTACAATCCAACCACATATTTTAGTTGAAAGGCTCCTGCAACAATTTGATTTAAGCAATAATCTGGTGGGTTGGATTCTGGATTTCTTAACCAACAGGACGCAGAGAGTAAGGGTCAATGGCACATTGTCTGACCTAAAGTGCTCTTCTACTGGCTCTCCTCAGGGGTGTGTGTTGTCACCACTACTCTTCATCCTGTACACAAACATGTGTCGGACCAGACATGACAACAGACACATTATAAAGTATGCTGATGACTCAGTCATTGTCAGTCTCCTCCAGGATGGTGAGAGTGGCCACGGCCCAGTAGTTGATGACTTTGTTCACTGGTGTGAGGATTCCTACCTGCAGCTGAATACAACAAAAACGAAAGATATGATTATTGACTTTAGGAGGAAAACTCCCAGGCACAAAGTCACCATACTAAAAGGCCAGACCACCGAATGTGTACAATCGTACAAATATCTTGGGACGATTATTGATAGTGGATTGAACTTTAAGGTGAACTGTGAAAGGGTGTGCAAAAAGGGTCAGCAAAATTTGCATTGTTTGAGGAAACTTGCACGCTTCCAAATTGACCGAACCATAATGACTATGTTCTATCGGGCTTTTATTGAATCTGTTTTATCCTTTTCTTTAATGTCATGGTTTGGTCAGATAAAACTGAAACAGAGGAAATCCTTGGATCAGGTAGTCAGATGGTCCAGTCGTTTGCTTCGTGAGTCACAGCTGAGCCTGACATCCCTGTACACCAGACAAGTACAGAGGATGGCCGACTCGATTTTAAATGATGACTCCCACCCTTTGCACTGCAACTTTCAGCTTCTTCCCTCCAGACGGAGGTTTGCTGTCCCAAAAAGTAGAACCCAGCGCTACAAAAACAGCTTTGTCCCTGCTGCTGTCAAAGAGTTGAACAAGCTATAAAAATTATATTGTACATATTTTATATTTACCTATTTTGTAAGATGTGTGCCTGTGTTTGTGTCTATGTTGAATGTAATTAGTGGCTTGTAAATATGGATGTCACCAACTGCAAAATAAATCTACCTACGGGTACAAATAAAGTAACCTGAACCTGAACCTTACTCCCTGCTTGTTTCAGGGTCAACAGTTTCTGAAACCCGACCTGAATTGCTTTCTATATGTGCTGTTTTTCTTTTAATATCTTCCTGCCTGCCTCAGGGACCACAGACGAAAATTATTGAGAACGCAACAATCTGATACAGAGCATCTTTACCCTGTGTTTAAGGTTTTTTCTCTACATAGTCCCTGACAAATAAACCAATAAACTAAACTAATCCATATGAGTGTTGCAAATTTATGAGAAAAAAAGAAATTTTTTAAGAAAAAAGTTGAAAATTTACAGGGAACAAAATAGTCAATCCACAAGAAAAAAAAGTTGCAAATTTATGGGGAAAAAGTTGCAAATTTATGACAAAAAAGTTGAAAATTTATAGGAAAAAATTGGAAAATTTATGAGGGAAAAAGTTGCAAATTTACAGGGAAAAAAATTTATATTTTTTCATTCATTCATTCATCTTCTTCCGCTTAATCCTTTTCGGGTGGCGGGGGGGCTGGAGCCTATCCCAGCATCTTTGGGCAAGAGGCAGAGTCCACCCTGGACAGATCGCCAGTCCATCGCAGAAATTTATGAGGAAAAAAAATCAGCAAATCTATGAGAAAAAAGTTGCAGGAAAAAGTCACAAATTTGAGAAAAAGGTTGTAAATTTACAGGAAAACACTTGCAAATTTATGGTGAAAAAGTTGAAAACCTACAAAAAAAAGTGATGGATGAAAAAAGCTGCAAATCTACAAGAATTTTAAAAGTTGAAAATTTACAGAAAAAAAATAGCAAATTTATGGGGAAAGGTTGGAAATTTAAAGACTTTTTTATTCTTTTTTGCATTTCTAATCTCCAAGTTATTTTACTGAGTTCTGGATTTTTCTTTTTAAAAAAGTTTTTAAAAAATTGGGGCAAGGGCAACCCCCCCATTTACATCTGAGAATGGGGGATGAGTGACGGCAGGTTAAGACGGGGATGAATGTGGGTCATTTGGCGAACACGTCGCCCTTCAAATGTCCTGCTGCCTGTCCACAACAATGCTTTACAACAGCAGTTACGGACTCACATTCTGCCCGCCATTGCCAGCCTGAGCTAACAGTTAACCAGCTAACATTAGCCTCAAAATGGCGCCTGCCTGAATCCAACTGTTCTGAGGAAGCCTGGTTTAAGAGTGGCTGAAAATGGTGTTGGAATACTTCAAGACTGACATATTCTGACCAAACCGCTTCGCAGACGTTCCATTCAGAATCTGAGAACTGTGCCAGCACGTGGGGAAAAGGACATTTTATGTGGCCTAGCTCGACTGTTGACTTACCTGTAGTCCACAGTTACTGAGGCAGCTTTTAAAAACCAAGCCTTCCCTCCTCATTTTATGAAATACATGTTGTGTCCACATAGTGCTGCTGAAAAGCTTCCCTGTCCACATGAAAACGCCATCCTGATGCCTCCATACAGTGGGTGACTAACTGCAGTTACTACTGTGATTACAGTGTCATCATTCATAATCCACTTTCATAAACTAATGGATCTCTCGCACAACGCAGAGTAACTTACTTCCACATTCTGGTCGCAGCAGCTCCACTTCCACTTCCATCATATTTTTCCTGGTGATTTCTCATCGATAAATCAGTTTTATCACTTTCACTGATCATTGTACAAACTGGAAATAGTGTGCAGACAGATGTTTTTTTCTTGATAAAGTCTGTACTTAGATAGATGATAGATGAGACAGACGTACTTTATTGATCCCAAACTGGGAAATTACAGTTTTCAGACAGTTACAGTTTATAGTGTTTGACATTTTGACTGTTTTTGGAACCATACTGGAGCTGTTTAATAGTTCCCCAGTCAGCTTAGCGGCTAGCAGCTATCGTCTTGTTCATGTCTGTGCCGCTGCATGTTCCGCTGCATGTGCCGCTGCATGGGCTGGAACAGGCCTGTGAAACTCACAGATATGTCACACTCCCAGCTGTTACTGGACTTCTTTTCATATTATTTTGTGCATGCAGAATCCCTCGGTTATTGATGTTACTGATATTAGCAAAGTTAGCTTCCGGCTGCTAGCGTGTTATTTGTTCTCGTAATAAACTCACTGCTAGTAACACTGCATGGACTCAAATGAAGGTGAACGAGCTCATGTAAAGACTGAGCAACACATGTCCGTCACACAGGTCCACACAGCCCATGCAGGATGTGGAATGGAAGAGACAGAACATGACAGCTGTGCTATGCTAAGCTAACTGGGAACTATAAAACAGCCCAGTATGGTTACAAAAATGATCAAAACGTGAAACACGAACCTTATAAAGAAAAAAGCCATCTGTCTGCACACTAGTTCTAGTGTGTATAATGATAAGTGAAAGTGATAAAACTGATTTATGGATGAGAAATGACCAGGGAAAATATGATGGAACAGGAACTGCAGCTGCTGAGACCAGAATATGGGAGTAAATTACTCCACATTAGGGATGGGCATATCGATACTCAAGCATCGATACTTCGATACCAGCTGGTCGATACTTTTTTAAATATCACGATACCACCATGTTAACTCAAAACCTGCAATGTGTTTTCACTTCTGACAGTTTTAGGCATTAGGTTTATGTGTGAAAACTGGTGAAAAACCGGCCCAGGCATATTTTAGAGACAGTCTGCCGTGTCACATGACTATGGCAGCCTATCAAATGTCAGCGCCGAAGACGCACTGCACAGCCAAGCACTCGCTCCTCTGCAGAGTGAGCTCAGCAGCGTTGGGGCGGCAGCAGAAGTTCTACTTCTGAAATGTTTCACCATTCATTCAAATTCTATGGAGATGCCAAGCAGCATAAAAGCTGAAAAATAAACAAAATAAGCACTATTCTTTGTAAAATAACAGTGTAAAAATAAAATAAATACAATTTTAAAAAGCGTTGCATTGTGAAAAATATATGCATATATGCTGCTTGGTATTGCCATAGAATCTGCATGAATGGTGAAACATTTCAGAAGTAAAAACTACTTAAATCCGACTTCCGGTTATGGCTGCCACGTAGGACGGACGTGTCTCGCTCTGCTCTGCTCCTGGAGAAAAAAAATCGGCAAATAACTCTCTCATTTGGGACAGAACGTATCCCAGCATTTGGGCGAGGATATGTCGGCGAAGCCTAAGGCTGGAAAACCAGGAAAAGGAAAAAGCGAGCCGCCGAAACAGTCCAAATTAACGGACTTTCAGGTCTGTGACGCAGCAAACAAAACTCCATATATGGCGGAGGAGGCTGGCAACGGTGCGATGTCTGCGGGGGGAGGCGCAGATGCGCTGATGGCTGCCATGAGTTCAATGAGAGCGGACTTTTCCTCTAGATTTGATGGGATTATGACAGCGTTGGAAGGAATAAGAAAGGAATTGGGTGACTGTGTAGAACGAACGGCGCAGATGGAGCTCCGTCTCGCTAGTGCTGAAGATGACGTCACCCGTCTTCAATTAAAGGTGCGCACTTTGGAAAAAAAAAATAAATCTCTGGAAGATAATATTTTGGATTTGGAATCTCGGTCGAGACAGAATAACTTGAGGCTGGTGGGTCTCCCAGAGGAATCAGAAGGTCGGGACGTATGTTCCTTTCTGGAAAAGTGGATTCCGGAGGTGCTGGGCAGCGAGGAGTTGCAATCAGCAGTGGTTCTGGAAAAAGCACATCGTATTGGCCCACGGAGAGATAAGGGACCGCCGAGGACCTTAATTATGAAGTTTCTTAGCAACAGAGACAGGATGAAGATCTTCAATGCTGCACGAGCTAAAGGAGAGATTAAACACCAGGACCAGCAGGTGCGGTTCTACCCAGATTTGGCCACAGGAATCCAGCAATTGAGGAAGCAGTTTGATCCCGTACGTAAGGAGCTGCGCAACCTTGGGATTCGTCATGGTGTAATCCATCCTGCGAGA
Organism: Pholidichthys leucotaenia; assembly: GCA_020510985.1. NCBI lineage: Eukaryota > Metazoa > Chordata > Actinopteri > Cichliformes > Pholidichthyidae > Pholidichthys > Pholidichthys leucotaenia. The sequence continues at coordinate 212,083,165 of CM035842.1, forward strand.
CTGCTGACCACGTATGAGGGCAGAACCCACATCTTCAAGACCCCAGAGGAGGCGCAGGAGTTCATCAAGAAGATCAAAGAAGAAGAAGAGACTGGTGGGAGCTAAGCATGAACAAAATATAAGGTAGAATAATTAAGCATTTGCACAGGCATCTGACTGACTTGAAGTAAATAGTAAGTTTACAAAATATAGATTGTATTATATATTAAAAAAACAAAACAAAAACAAAACAAAAAAAAAAAAAACTATGATGTACAAAGTTGTTAAAAATTTTGGAGTTAAGTTGGAAAACTACAGAGGAGAGTTAATGTTACGTCATTAAAAGCAGTAGAGTTAGGGTGATTGGGAGGATGAAGAAGGAGCGGCTTAGGCTGTTCCCCGTGGGTGTGGAACGGTCGATGGCTATATCGGGAGACAGAATTTTTCTTTTGATTTTGGGGGGTTTGCCACAAGTGTGGGAAGGGGAAATTTGTTTGTGTGTAGTTTGTAGGATGAATGTTCAACCACTCATGTTTTTGCTTCTCTGTATGAGCATGTTTACACTGCAAGGTAATCCCAAACTCTCTATTGATCATAAACCAAAGTGTTAATCTTAATTTAACTTCATGGAATTGCAGAGGTCTACAAAATTTAAAAAAACTTAAACAAGTTATGAATAAAATAAAAGACATGGGTTCAAAAATTGTGTTTTTACAAGAAACTCATCTAATAGAGGAGGATGTTAAAAGAATTAGGAGTAGATGGCAAGGAAGTGTATTCACCTCTTCATTTTCATCCCGAGCCAGGGGAGTTATGACTCTCATACATAAATCATTTCCTTTTCAAGTGAAAAATGTAATTGGAGACAAATTTGGAAGATATGTAATCATTCAAGGTTCTTTGCTATTAGAAAATATAAATCTTGTGAACTTATATGGTCCCAATATAGATGATCAGAAGTTCTTTGCTAATTTATTTCTCATCTTATCATCACTTACAGGGCAACATATAATAGCAGGGGATTTTAATTGTACATTGAATCCAGGTATAGATAGATCAACAGGACTGGATTGTACGCACATTGGATGTAGGATGACTATTAATCATTTTATGAAAGAATTGAGATTGATAGATATATGGAGAGAAATGAAACCACAAGTTAAAGCCTATTCTTGTTATTCCAGTACCTACAAGACATTCTCACGTATTGATTATTTTTTGATTTCCACAGAATTAAGGTCCAAGATTCAAAACTGCTTTTATGATAACATCGTGATCTCTGATCATGCACCCTGTTGTCTAATATATGTAGATAAAAAATTGACAAAGGAATCAGGTAGATGGCAATTTCAGCATAAATGGCTTCAGGATGAGGAATTTGTCAAGTATATAGAAAAACAGATAGACGAGTTCTTTGACATCAATACTACACAAACATCAGCATGTGTAAAGTGGGAGGCTTTCAAAGCTTTTATTAGGGGACATATTATTAGTTATACAGGATCAAAATCTAAGAAGACTCGAGAGGAGAGAGCCCAATTGGAACATAAAATAAAAAGTCTTCAGGAAAAAGTGTATGCAGGAAGTGACCCAAGGTTGGAGAATGAATTACTGATTTTGAGAGCTGAATACGACAAAAAATCAGCGAATAGAGCTGCCTCGAGTCTTCTAAGATTGAAACAATCTTTTTATGAACAAGGTGAAAAATCAGGAAAATTATTAGCATGGCAGATTAAACAATTAGAAATTAAAACACCAATTACCAGTATTATAAGTAATGGACAGGTAGTTATAGATCCTTTAGAAATTAATAGAGCCTTTAGAGATTACTATGAAAAATTATATGATACCAAAAATGAACCTGATTTAACAAAACTAAATGGGTTTTTGAACGAACTATCTATACCGTGTATTCCAAATGAAAACAGGGAGATATTGGAGTCTAAAATTAGTCAAGAAGAAGTTGGGCTAGCCATTGATAATATGAAATCAGGAAAAAGTGCAGGACCAGATGGTCTTCCAGTTGACCTTTATAAAAAATTTAAGAATAAATTAATAAAACCTTTTTTGGAAATGGTTTTAGAAGCATTTCAAAATAATAATTTACCATCATACATAAATAATGCCTTAATTATACTGCTGCCAAAACCAGGTAAGCCCTCTAATAAATGTGAAAATATGAGACCAATAAGCCTATTAAACGCCGACCTTAAGATAATCTGTAAAATTTTAGCAAGACGAATACAAGAAATTTTACCAAATATTATTAATCGAGATCAGAATGGCTTTATAAAGGGTAGACAAGGCTTCCATAATGTAAGAAGACTATTTAATATTATTTATTTTAATAAAGAAGCACCGGATACAGCTCTCCTATCATTGGACGCCGAAAAGGCCTTTGATAGAGTTGAATGGCCCTTTCTTTTTGAAGTCCTACAAAGGTTTGGACTTGGAAATAATTTCATAAAATGGGTTCAAATAATATACAATAATGCTACAGCAGAAATCCTAACAAATAACAATATTTCAAAACCAATAAAAATCAATAGAGGATGTCGACAAGGCTGTCCACTTTCACCTTTACTGTTTACTATGGCAATTGAACCTTTAGCGATAGCGATACGTTTACATTCACAAATATATGGAATTAAAGTTGGACCAACAGAACATAAAATCTCCCTGTACGCCGATGATATAATTTTGTTTATGTCGAATCTAAAAAAATCAATTCCAACCTTGTTGAATTTAATAAAGAATTTTGGGGAAATATCAGGATATAAAATAAATAAAACTAAATCTTCAATATTAATGCTAAATGAGACCCAGAGAAATTACCCAGCCCCTGAGGTAAATCAATTCAATGTTGTAAATCAGTTTAAATATTTAGGAATCCAAATTGTGCCTAAGCTAGAATCAGTTGCCAGTGTCAACTATGAAGCCTTAATGTCAGATATCAATGAGTTAACTCAGAGATGGATGTCACTACCAATGTCGATGATCGGGAGAATCAATATACTTAAAAGTAATATTTTACCTAAAATACTTTATTTATTTCAATACATTCCCTTATCACCACCTTTAGATCTATTCTCAAGAATAAAAAAAAAGTTAGTGGAATTTATATGGAACAACAGGAGGGCTAGATTACGTTTGTCTTTATTATATTTACCATTTGATCGTGGAGGTCTGAAATGTCCAAATTTTATGTTGTATTATTGGTCGGCACAACTGAGGTCTATGACATATTATTTTTCATCAAATGATCTCCCTCACTGGACTGAAATGGAATCATACAATTTACCTTTACCTCTTCCCATATTCATATACTCAGATTCGGCAAAAAAATTACAAAAACAAGTTAAAAATCCATTTGTAAAGCATATGATCAAAATATGGTGTGAAGCTAAAAACTATTTAAAAGAACCACAGTTATTGTCACAATTTAGTCCAATATGGGGTAATCAATATTTTAAACCAGGGAGAGCGGACGCTGTATTTAAAGTATGGAATTTAAAAGGGATACAAAAGATTCAGGATTTATATTTGCCATGTGCAGATAACATAATGTCTTTTGAAGAGCTGAGGATCAAATTTAATCTCAATAGAACACATTTTTTTAAATATCTTCAACTTAGAAACTTTATTCGATTAAATCAAAATAAAGCTCTCACTCGACCTATTTATTCATCCTTGGAAAAAATGATGATGAAAGATAGTAAAAGAAAGGGTATTATTTCAGAGTTTTATAACTCATTGACACTATCTTCAAGTGAAAATTCACTGAAAAGATTAAACTACTGGAAAGAAGATCTGCAAATTGAAATTTCAGAGGAACAATGGGAATTGGCTTGTACAGAAGCTCAAACCAAATCAATAAATGCACGCCTTAAATTGATACATTTCAAATGGTTAATGCGGATGTATGTTACACCGGAGGAGTTAAATAGATATAACAAAAATATACCAGATACATGCACAAAATGCATGGAAAGTAAAGGAACCCTATTTCATTGTTTATGGGAATGTAGATTAATAAGAATGTTTATGAAGAGGTGAGGGTAACAATTGAAAAAATAATCTCAAAACAAATCATATTGAATCCTAAACTGTTTTTGTTGGGTCTGTACCCAGAAAAGCATAATTTTAATAAAAGTGAAAGAACATTCATAGACCTCAGTTTGCTTAATGCCAAAAAATGTATTGCACTATTATGGAAAAAGACTCATAGACCAGATGTGACTCAGTGGTTAAGACAGATGTTAACAAACCTTCCATTAGAAAGAATAACATATATACTGAAATCAAAGGAAATTGTGTTTGAGAATATATGGAGACCTTTTATTGATTATGTAAAAAATTTAAACATAACTCTTGAAGAAGAAGGTGAATGATGTGTGTGGACCTTGTAAATTCCAAACTGGTGAACATAATATGTATACTTATGTATTGGATTGTCTAGACTAAACAGAGGAGCATTGTTGAAGACTTGATTTTGTTGGTGGTTGTTGGTGTTTTTAGTGCATTTTTTTTTTTGTAGTACTTTAGTGTTAGTGTTTGATTGTTTGTATCATGTTTGTTAAAAAAAAAAGGTTCAATAAAGATATTGTGGAAAAAAAAAAAAAAACTACTTAAATCCAGTTGAGAATTTTCACCAAATGAAGAAACTGAATTAATTTTGCATTGATTTTGTCTTAATTATTTTTATTATTATTGAAAAAAACCCCATCATTTTATTTTATTTACTTTGCTCATTGTTCCGTTTTATTATCACTTTATAAGCATTTCTTTCAAGTACTTATGTTCATTAGTTTTATTTATATTCCATATTTCCCTTGCAATAAAGTTGTTAATTAAACTGCAATCATGTGATTTTGGGCAAAAAGTATCAGTATCGAAGAAAAAGTCCCATAAATTAATGGTATCATACTGAAAGGAAAAATGCTGGTATCGCCCATCCCTACTCTACATTGTGCTAGAGGTCCATATGATCAGAATTAAATCAAAAAGGCTTGAAATATTTCTGTTAGCTGTGCTATTCAGACACACCGGGTTTGGTGTCAGGCGCTGGCAACATGAAGAGATTTTTCTGTCCATTCCTCTTTGAGTTCTCAGTTTTCTTGATCAACCTCCTTTTCTTGATCTCCACCATGGAGGGAATGTCTTCATTCATGCTGGTTCGCTTGTTTACATGTCAGCAGTATTACACAAAAACTACTGGATGGATTTGGATGAAATTTAAACCAGAGGTGGTTCTTGGCCTAGACAGTAACCCGTTATATTTTGGTGATGATCGAAGAACGTATACCTCCACCAAGGCTCTCATAGTGTTTTAGCAAGAATCCTCCAAAACTACTGGACAGACTTTGATGCAATTTTCTCCAGAACTGGCTCTTGGCCTGCACACAAACCCATTACATTTTGGAGGAGATCCATGAGGGACAGAAGGAGCCTTGGCAGAGGTACGCGCACTCTGAGTGCTTTTCTAGTTTTTACTAGCACTAACTTTTTGCAACAGCGGATCAATTTCTTCCGATTTCTATTTACTATCTCGCTTCTCTTGCTAATCTTTCTGATCCGGCGACACCTTATACATCAGACAGACACACGGATCACCCAAATGTCTCCTGAGCCGGAAGACAGAGCCACTGTTTTTAGCAGGATACGTTACAGCAGAGACCAGCTGTTAGCAATTAACCGGACCAAGATGCTAGCACAAGACTTCGACATACCGGGTGAAATAAGACAGAAACGGCATGGATGCCATGCTGGAGCAAGACGGCGGATGAGAAATATAAGGTACAGACCTGTCCTTCCATCTGTTATTATGGGGAACTTTCGATCGCTACTCAATAAGACCAACGAGCTAGCGGCTATCTCCCGCTACGAGAGTGTCTTCAGAGAGAGTAGCATGATGTTGTTTACTGAGACATGGCTAACAGAACTAGCAACAGATGCTAACATCAAACTGGAGGGTTTCCATGCAATACGGGCAGACCGGACACCAGACAGTGGGAAGGCAAGGGGCGGAGGAGTGATAATGTATGTCAATAACAGCTGGTGCAGACCGGAACATATCATGGTTAAACAACAACACTGCAGCAAAGACATTGAGTTGCTAGCTGTTAGCATGCGGCATACCTATCTCCCAAGGGAATACTCACATGTGATCTGCATTGTTATTTATGCAAATCCGACAGCGAACGCGGGGACAGCGTGTGACGTCATTCACTCAGTAACTGGCAGGCTGCTGAACACCCAGATGGTCTCCTCCTCATCTCAGGTGATTTCAACCATATTTCACTGTCCCCCATTCTGTCCATGTTCACCCAGTATGTCACATGCCACACTAGAGACAATAAAACACTGGACTTATTCTATGCAAACACTAAGGTGGCGTACACCTCATCACCACTCCCCCCCATTCGGGAGATCGGATCACAACTTGGTTCATCTCCTGCCGGTGTACAAACCCCTAGTACACAGACAACCTCCGGCCATGCGAACGGTGAAGTTATGGTCTGAGGAGGCAATGGACGCTCTAAAGGACTGTTTTGAAACCACTGCCTGGGAGCAGCTCTGCGATCCACATGGTGAGGACATTGATGGCCTCACTCACACCATCACGGACTACATCAACTTCTGTGTGGACAACACCGTACCCACCAAGACCATACGGTGTTGCTCAACAAACCCTGGATCAACCCTGAGATAAAAACACTTCTGAGAGAGAAAAAGAGGATCTTCAGGTCGGGGAACAGGGAGATGCTGAAGTCCGTGCAGAGGGAGCTGAGGAGGAAGATCAGAGAAGGCAAGGACAGCTTCAGGAAGAAGATGGAGGACAAGCTGCAACAGAGCGACATCAGCGAGGTCTGGAGAAACCTTAAAACCATCTCTGGGCTCCAGAATACTTCCTCCCAGGCCACAGGGGCAGGGAGTGGGCAAACAATCTGAACCTGTTTTTTAATAGGTTTGACCAACCGCCCTCCCCCCGACTGCACACCAACCACTGCTGCCTCTAAAGTCATCGAGACCTGTTGTCCACACCCCCCTCCACCAATATCCCCCACTCCCAGCACAGAGCCCCCCAACCTGACCCTCACTAAGACCCAGGTAAGGACGGAGCTGAGGAAGATCAAGGCGAGGAAGGCCTCGGGACCGGACGGCATCAGCGCGAAGCTCCTCAAGTCCTGCGCAGACCAGCTGTGTGGGATTGTGGAGCACATCTTCAACCTGAGCCTGAAGCTGGGGAGAGTACCACAGTTGTGGAAAACATCTTGTGTGGTACCTGTACCAAAGACTTCCCACCCCAAAGATCTGAACAGCTACAGACCAGTGGCCCTGATGTCTCACATGATGAAGACTCTGGAGAGACTGCTCCTTGCTCACCTCCGCCCCCTGGTGGGACCAGCGATGGATCCACTCCAGTTCGCCTACCAGCATGGCATCGGGGTGGAGGATGCAGTGATCTTCCTCCTTCACCGTTCTCTGTCCCACCTGGAGAAGCCCGGGAATGCGGTGAGGATCATGTTCTTTGATTTCTCCAGTGCTTTCAACACCATCCAACCGATGATCCTGAAGGACAAGCTGCTGCGCGCAGGGGTGGACCAGCATCTGTCATCATGGATCCTGGACTACCTCACTAACCAGCCGCAGTTTGTAAGAACCTGGGATTGTGTGTCGGACATGATCATCGGCAGCACGGGGGCCCCCCCAGGGAACAGTTTTGGCTCCCTTCCTGTTCACCCTTTATACTGCGGACTTCTCACGCAACACAACATACTGCCATCTACAGAAGTTCCCTGACGACTCTGCGATCGTCGCCCTCATCTCCAACGGAGATGAAGCTGAGTACAGAGGACTTATCCAGGACTTTGTGGACTGGTGCCATTGGAACTGCCTCCAGATCAACGCGAGGAAAACTAAGGAGCTGGTGGTGGACTGCCGAAGGCAAGGACAACCCCTCACAGCACCAGTAAACATCCAGGGAACAGACATTGAGATGGTGACATCCTACAAGTACCTGGGTGTTCATCTGAATAATAAACTAGACTGGTCACACAATATTGACACACTCTACAAGAAGGGACAGCGCAGGCTGTTCCTACTGAGGAGGCTCAGGTCTTTTGGTGTACAAGGGGTGCTCCTGAAGACATTCTACGACACGGTGGTGGCATCAGCCATCACTTTTGGAGTGGTCTGGTGGGGCAGTGGCATCACAGCAGCCGATAGGAAGAGACTAAACAAACTAATCAAGAAAGCTAGTTCTGTCCTGGAGCAGCGCCTTGACCCAGTGGAGGAGATAGGAGAGAGAAGGATGGTGGCTAAACTGTCATTTCTGCTGGAGTCCGAGTCCCACCCTATGCAGGACATACTGAACGCACTGAGGAGCTCATTTAGCAGTAGACCACATCATCCTAGATGCGCGACCGAGAGGTTTCGCAGGTCCTTCCTACCTACGGCTGTCAGACTGTATAACCTAAGCAGGGCTGCTTGCAGAGATAGCAAAAAAAAACCATGACGATCCAATAGTATTGAATGCAAAAGACGCAACAGACTTACACAAATGGTCCCCTCCAGTATACAACTAGGACAATATCAGTCGCTATGGAGGGTGACAATATGTATGGGTACATATTCATACCATGTAGGGTAACTAAATAGACGGTTATGCTGTTTAGTCCATCTAGCCACAACGCTCTGCACTGTGTATATATATATATTTATACATTTATGTGTACATATGTGTGTTCACTGCTCTTGTTTTCTTATCTTCTAGATCATTGCTCTGAGAGTTGCTATCCCTGTGCTGTTGCAATCCTAGAATTTCCCCATTGTGTGACTAATAAAGGCTTATCTTATCTTATCTTATCTTATCTTTGAAAGCAACATCTCGTGGCCAGTATTAGCTTGCTTAACAAAGACAATTAGCTAACATTAGGGCAGGCAATTGTACCAGCATCCTGAAAGTCTTCACAGCGCTTCACTTTTTCCACATTTTGTTATGTTACAGCCTTTATCCAAAATGGATTACATTCATTTTTTTCCTCGAAATTCTACACACAATACCCCATAATGACAATGTGAAAAAAAAGTTTTGAGATTTTTGCAAATGTATTAAAAATAAAAACTCAGAAATCACATGTACATAAGTATTCACAGCCTTTGCCACGAAGCTCAGAATTGAGCTCAGGTTCATCCTGTTTCCACTGATCATCTTGAGATGTTTCTACAGCTTAACTGGAGTCCACCTGTGATAAATTCAGTTGATTGGACATGATTTGGAAAGGCACACACCTGTCTATATAAGGTCCCACAGTTGACAGTGCATGTCAGAGCACAAACCAAGCATGAAGTCAAAGGAATTGTCTGTAGACCTCCGAGACAGGATTGTCTCGAGGCACAAATCTGAGGAAAGGTACAGAAAAGTTTCTGCTGCTTTGAAGGTCCCAATGAGCACAGTGGCCTCCATCATCCGTAAATGGAAGAAGTTCAGAACCACCAGGACTCTTCGTAGAACTGGCCAGCCGTTTAAACTGAGCGATCGGGGGAGAAGGGCCTTAGTCAGGGAGGTGATCAAGAACCCATGATCACTCTGTCAGAGCTCCAATGTTCCTCTGTGGAGAGAGGAGAACCTTCCAGAAGGACAACCATCTCTGCAGCAATCCACCAATCAGGTCTGTATGGTAGAGTGGCCAGATGGAAGCCACTCCTTAGTAAAAGGCACATGGCAGCCCACCTGGAGTTTGTCAAAAGGCACCTGAAGGACTCTCAGACCATGAGAAACAAAATTCTCTGGTCTGATGAGACAATGATTGAACTCTCTGGCATGAATGCCAGGCGTCATATTTAGAGGAAACCAGGCACCACTCATCACCAGGTCAATACCATCCCTGCAGTGAAGCATGGTGGTGGCAGCATCATGCTGTGGGGATGTTTTTCAGCAGCAGAAACTGGGTGACTAGTCAGCATAGAGGGAAAGATGAATGCAGTAAAGTACAGAGACGTCCTGGATGAAAACCTGCTCCAGAGCGCTCTTGACCTCAGACTGGGGTGACGGTTCATCTTTCAGCAGGACAACGACCCTAAGCACACAGCCCAGATGTCAAAGGAGTGGCATCAGGGCAACTCTGTGAATGTCCTTGAGTGGCCCAGCCAGAGCCCAGACTTGAATCCAATTGACCATCTCTGGAGAGATCTGAAAATGGCTGTGCAGCGACGCTTCCCATCCAACCTGATGGAGCTGGAGAGGTGCTGCAAAGAGGAATGGGCCAAACTGCCCAAAGATAGGTGTGCCAAGCTTGTGGCATCATATTCAAAAAGACTTGAGGCTGTAATTGCTGCCAAAGGTGCATCAACAAAGTACTGAGCAAAGGCTGCGAATAATGATGTACATGTGATTTCTTAGTTTTTATTTTTAATAAATTTGAAAAAAATCTAAAAAAAAAAAGGTTTTTCACATTGTCATTATGGGGTATTGTGTGCAGAATTTTGAGGAAAAAATGAATTTAATCCATTTTGGAATAAGGCTGTAACATAACAAAATGTGGAAAAAGTGAAGTGCTGTGAAGACTTTCTGGATGCACCGTAAAGGGCACACACACGCCGGTGACGGACATGCTCACATACACCAAGTTAGTAGTGGCAGTCAGGTGGCTGAGGTAGAGCGAACATGCACATACACGGTGACAGGCATGCTGACACACGAGCAACGCTGGCATTCAGTCAATTTGGCAGCGAAGCTCACATCATGTGCCACACATTCAGGTCCGGCTGTGGGCCTTGGTCCAGACTTTGAGTAGCTCGGGCACAGTTTAAACACGAAATATGAATTTATTTTCATGAGTCTAACCAAACTGCTTTTGTTAAGTAAATATTTCCTGTTCTCATTACTGTCTCTTTAATCTCTGTCAGTTCAGTCAGGTTTTAGAGAACATCTGTTACACATGGAAAGATTAAAGACAACAAGAGGAACAGAAGAGGCACTGTGACTCACATTTATTTGAATTGTTGGCTCTGTTGCTTTAATCTATTTTATTTTATTTTATTTGTGAATTCAAGGCTTGCCAAAATATTCACAGTTAATTTATTTTTCATATTTGACACTCCACTGAAAGCCATTTCCAAATCCGCACTGCTGCAGCGAGATGAAATACTTCCTTACCTACTTGATCTTTAAAAATCTTTGAAATCACCACCGGTACATTGTGCTCTGCACCACCCTGAAAAGCAGGAGAGAAAGACGAGGATGAGCATGCTGTTCAGTGGTGGAAGAGGAAAAAAAGATGCTGCCAAAACTGCTTCCTCAAACAGTCATCTCTGCCACCTAAAGCCTTTTTCATTTCCACTGCAGTCTCAAAACTTATCTGCTTACTTTGATGCTTAAGCCCAGACCGCCAGTCGCTTGTCTTCGCAGAACAACAGTCCTGTGCTTTAGAAAGTGGGAGTTTCTTATTGGCAAAGGGATATTGTGAACATTGAAAGAGTATTCTGAAGTTATGCAGCATGAATTACAATACAAGTCTGGAGCCCTTGGGCACACTTACATTTACTTGGGATTTGCTTCCGCTTGTGCAAACCACGTCCAGCTTCTGTATGGTCAACACCTCTTTGGTCAGTTTCAGGCAGACATCGTAGGTATTGTTGGTCTCCTCATTGTACATCAAAGCAATTCCAGATTTCGTCTGTTGGAAAGGAGAAGAGCATTGGCATTCTGCCAGGCAGAGCATTTATGCACACAATGAACATTTGAATCGTCTTTTCTCAAGACAGCACTCATGCATCCCATTGGACTGGTCCGGTTTTGGGTTAACTGGTTTTGCTTGACATTGTGAAACCTTTGTGCATGGATTTCATACTTTCTGTTTTGTGTCTTTAAGCAACAAAAAAAATGAAAAATACAAAAGTTCAGCAGTTGTACTGACCAATTCAGCTCGAGTCAGAGGACAAAAACCAAAGATTTTAAAGGTCCCACTTCACGAGAACACGGTGTGTCTGTGGGTGTTAACTGTCAAGGTGCTTTCCTGGGTCATATGATGTGAATTCTCTTTATCTTAATAATTATATTTATGTTTACATTGTAGCAGACTCAAACCAGATTGAACTCTGTAATTCCCCTCTCATGAAGTTTGCTCCATCCACTGATGAACTTTTGAGACTTTTACCGTTGCTCCAGATTCATCGCCCCCACAGGAACAAAGCAGGACAGGATTTAGGCCTGGTGCACACGACATTTTCATTTAGATGCAGGGAGAAACATCTGAGTGCACACGACATGTCACAGAAGCAACCACACGTGCACACGGATCCACTGAATATGTGAAAACTGCTGCTGGAACTAACCGATGAATTGTTTTACTGGGGACTTTGGATTATTACTATAAATGCTACATTCCATCTGCAATAAATACTTCTATTCATTTTCTTTAAGCTGAAAGAATGAGGGAGTAATAAATAAATAAAAAACACATTGAGATGACGTTTGTTGTGATTAGGCGCTGTATACAAATAAAGTTGAATTAAATAAATTAAGCCATATAATTGCAGGCAATAAAAAAGTCTGACTAACCGACAGCTGGTTTGGATATTTGACAAGGAGTCTTCAGTCAGAACTTTTACAAAAACATTACAAGTCATCAAAAATAGTGACATGATGAGATGTGGAGTTGCAGCCACATGTCATCATTGGAGCAGCAGCACAGAACTGGATCTGAAACATCTGCAGCTCCACGGTGATTTGTTCATCATTCAACGAAGGGAGGTATACTCCTTGGTTATAATTTTGATGATTTTTTTTTTCTATCTAAGGCTGCATCTATTAAAGCAATTTTACAGATACTGTTAAGAGCCCATTTTTCTTCTTCTTCTTTTAGATTTGATTGGCAGTTGGCAACCAGCTTACAGGTGCATTACCGCCACTGACTTCATTATCATCACTCGATATCTTTGTATAGGGAGTTTTTATAAGGAGTTCTGAGCAACTCTGATCCTAACTATAAACATCTGAGGCCACAGATGAAGACGTGGCTGGACCCTCTGCAGTTTGCATATCAGCCCCATTTAGGAGTTGAAGACGCTGTCATCTACCTGCTGCAATGAGCCCATCTGCACCTGGACGGCAGAGGAGACACTGTGAGAAGCATGTTCTTTGATTTCTCCAGTGCCTTTAACACCATCCAGCCACTACTGCTGGGTGAGAAGCTGTGGGGGATGGGGGTCGACAGCTCTGTGATCTCCTGGATTACTGACTACCTGACAGGCAGGCCACAGTTTGTCCGGCTGGGCAGTCTCTTGTCTGACGTGCTGGTTAGTGATATGGGAGCTCCACAGGGGACTGTGCTCTCTCCTTTTCTCTTCACCTTATACACCACTGACTTTCAGCACAACACCAAGTCATCCCACCTGCAGAAATTCTCTGATGACTCGGCTGTTGTTGGGTGTATAAGAGGGGGAGAGGAGGGGGAGTACAGGGCACTGGTAGACAGATTTGTGGAGTGGACAGAGCAGAATCACCTGAGGCTGAATGTCAGCAAGACCAGAGAGATGGTGATTGACTTCAGGAAGAAGAGGACACCTTCACAGCCATTGCAGATTAGGAGGGAGGATGTGGAGGTAGTTGAGGACTACAAATACCTGGGTCTCAAGATCAGCAGCGGGTTGGACTGGAGATCCAACACTGATGCTGCGTACAAGAAGGGGATGAGCAGACTCTACTTCCTGAGAAACCTGACATCCTTCAACGTGTGCAGCAGGATGCTGGAGCTTTTCTACCAGACCATTGTCACCAGTGCCATCTTCTTTGCTGCTATCTGTTAGGGTAGCAGTATCAGAGCCAGCGACACCAACAGACTTGACATGATTATTAAGAGGGCTGGCTCTGTAATTGGTCTCAGGCCGGAGACCTTTGAGACTGGTGGGGAAGAGGACACTAAATAAACTGTGATCCATCATGGACAATCCTGATCACCTCCTCCACCACACACAGGACAGACAGCGGAGCACTTTCTCCAGTAGACTACTACAGCTTCGCTGTCGAACGGCCAGGTACAGGAAATCTTTCCTGCCACATGTCATTTCACTGTACAATAACTCACTCTGATGTTGAATTCGATGCTATGCTACCATACTCATGTTCCAGTTTGGGATGAATAAAGTACATCCATCTATTCTATCAATGCTTAAAGTTTAATCACACAGCTTTCTGTATTTCTGTGAGAAATACAGAAAGATGCATGTTTGTATTTCTCTGTCAGAAATAAATGCTCCTTGGTGTGTGGATCAGCTGAAATCTGTTGTAAATTGAGACTCAGTCGTGCTGTAGATGTTTTTTTCTGTGCATACAGATGTGCAAAAATCAGTGTGGTGAAAACCTCTCCACTCTGGAGGCTGGTTTCAAATCTCTACACTTTCACACCTCCAAACACCCGACGTATGCAGGATAGCTAAACTGGAGACGAACTTCCACGGTTTAGGGTAAAAACATTGTGGGCACGGCTATGCCCCCGTCCCCTCTCAACATCACAGACTCTTCATGCATAGATGTCAGGAGCTGAACAAATGCTTCCCTACTGACACCTAGCGGGTTTTAGAACTGGGGCTAGCCAAGCCAAGCTCCTGAAACCCACATTGGCTCCGTTTGCATTAATTGTGTGTCATAAATATTTCTGCATGTTTTTCCTCATGAGGAATTCTCATAAATAAGACCACTGGCTTTTGGGACATGGAATGTCACCTCTCTGGTGGGGAAGGAGCCTGAGCTGGTGCATGAGGTTGAGCGATATTGGCTAAATATAGTCGGCCTCACCTCAACACACAGCTCCAGTTCCAGAACCAGTCTCCTGGAGAGGGGCTGGAGCTTGGTTTAATCTGGAGTTGCCCCGAGCAAGAGGCGACGAGCTGGGGTGGGTATTCTTGTATCCCCCCACCTTGCTGCCTCTATATTGGAGTTTTCCCCGATGGACGAAAGGGTTGCTTTCCTGCACCTTCAGGTTGGGAAACGGGTCCTGACCATCATTTGTGCCTATGCACCAAATGATGTTTCAGAGTACCCACCCTTTCTGGAGTCTCTGACTGGGGTGCTGGAGAGTGCTCCTCTTGGAGACTCCATTGTCCTACTGGGGGACTTCAATGCGCATGTGGGCAACAACAGTGAAACCTGGAGGGGGGTGACTGGGAGGAACGGCCTGCCTGATCTGAACCCGAGTGGTGTTCAGTTATTGGACTTCTATGCAAACCACAGTTTGTCCATAATGAACACCATGTTCAAGAATAAGGGTGTCTATATGTGCACCTGGCACCAGGACACCCTAGGTCGCAGGTCGATGATCAATTCTGTTATCAAGTCATCATACCTGCAACCATATGTCTTGGACACTCGGGAAAAATAGAGGTGCAGAGCTGTCAACTGATCACCACCTGGTGGTGAGTTGGATCTGATGGCAAGGGAGGACACCATTCAGACCTGGTTGACCCAAACGTATAGTGAGGGTGTGCTGGGAACGTCTGGCTGAAGCCCCTGTCCGGGAGGTCTTCAAATCCCACCTCCGGAAGAACTTCAACCACATTCCAAGGGAGTCTGGAGACATGGAGTCTGAATGGGCCATGTTCTCCACTTCTGTTGTTGAAGCGGCTGCCCAGAGCTGCGGCCGCAAGGTCATCGGGGCATCTCATGGTGGCAACCCCTGAACCAAGTGGTGGACACCAGTGGTGAGGGGGGCCATTAAGCTGAAGAAGGAGTCCTATCAAGCTTGGTTGGCTTGTGGCACTCCCGAAGCAGCTGAGGTGTACCGGCAGGCCAAGCGGAGTGCAGCTCGGGTGGTTGCTGAAGCAAAAACTCGGGTATGGGAGGAGTTCGGTGAGGCCATGGAACAAGACTTTCAGTCGGCCTCAAAGAGATTCTGGCAAATTGTCCGGCGGCTCAGGAGGGGAAGTAGCTCCCTGTCCACACTGTGTATGATGCAGATGAGGCACTGCTGACTTCGACTGGGGACATCGTCGGGCGGTGGAAGGAATACTTCAAGGATCTCCTCAATCCCACTGACACACCTTCCACAGTGGAAGCAAAACTTGTGAACAAGGGGGATGACTCGCCTATCATAGGGGCTGAGGTCGCCAAGGTGGTTAAAAATCTCTTTAGTGGGGTTCCGCTTCCGGGTCACCAAGGGATGGCAGCATAGAGCATGGTCTCCCGACCAAAAACAAGAAATTACTTTGAAAAAGTCAAATTAAAACCGACAAAACTAGTCCTAACGCCTACAAAGGAGAGGAGATGTCTCCGAAAGGGAGAAATAAATCAACCACTGTAGCGACATCCACAGAAACGGATGTGTCACAAGATCAAGAAGCTAATGCTAACCCTACCGCTGCTAACCAGGGAGAAAAATGAGGACGAAGGAGAGGTGACCAACAGCACAATACTCAAAGAACTGCGTGAATACAGACAAGAGATCATGAGAGAATTTGCCAAGACAAACTCAAGACTGGATGAAGCGGAGAAAAGAATTGTGGGGAACGAGGAAAGGCTACAAGACATAGGAGTGGTTGCAGGAATGTTAAAACTGCAAGAACAACTTCAGGAGAAATTAACGGATCAGGAATGCAGGTCGAGAAGAGAAAACATCAGGATTTATGGAATTCCCGAACAAAAAGAAATGGACCCAAAGACAATGATTACATTTATAGAGAAAGTGCTTAGAGATAACCTCAGCATCCCTGATACTGTAAACCTGAATATAGAGAGGGCACACCGAGCACTCGCCCCTCAGCCCCCACCTGGAGCCAAGCCGAGATCTATCCTTGTCAAATTCCAGAGCTTTAGAACTTAAGAAGAAGTAATCCGTTTGACATGGCAGAAGAAAGGCTTTACTCTGGATGGCCATAAGATAAACTTGGATCATGATTATGCTCTGGTAATTTTACACAGACGGAAAGCATATGCCGAGGCGCGACGAGTCCTGAAAGAAAACAAAATACGATTTCAGACTCTCTATCCAGCTCGCCTAAGAGATCACTATGAAGAAGGGCAGAGAACGTATGACACAGCGGAAGAGGCGACAGCGGACATGGTCAGCCGTGGCCTGCCGGTCAAAGTGATTGAGCAGCCAGCAACGTTGTGGGAGAGGATTCAGCGAGGAGCCTGGCAGCCAGTGTGGACCAATCGGAGCACCGAGGCCGGGAACACGCAGAGCTTCAAGCAAAATCTGCAAGCATTTAGACACACAGCAATGGAGGATACAGGTTGATTTGGTCTTTTTTGATTAAAGATAAGAAATAAATGAGAAAGATATATAAGAAAAGAATTACGAAAATTTTGGTCGGAGGAAGGGACAACGAGGGGACATTGATCTGTTTATATGGCTGACGTCATAGGGGAGGGCCCTCTGACACACTGGAGGTGTAGAGGTTATCCCTCAAACCAGCAACGGGTCAGTAAATCGGCCTTAGGGTTGGAAGTTAGTTTTGGAATCTGTTCTATGTTCACAAAGTTTGTTTTTGTTATTCATTGTGTTATTCCTTTTTCAAAAGAGTGCTTACAGGGAACTGAGGTTAAATGTAAATATTTGAATGCAAGGAGAACCGGTTGAAATTGTTTCTTTCAATGTAAATGGAGTTCTGAATCCTATAAAGAGGAGTAAGATTTTGACAAAACTAAAACGAGAAAAGGCACAGATTGCCTTCCTTCAAGAAACCCATTTGAGTCAATCTGAACATGCAAAATTAAAAAGGCAGAGCTTTAAATTTGTTTTCTCCTCTTCTTATAAAGCTGGGCACCGACGAGGGGTTGCTATACTTATTTCAAATTTACTAAATTATGATCATATATCAGAAGTACAAGATGAGGAGGAAAGATTTATCAAAATTACTGGTAAAATAGAGGGGCATGAAATAACACTTATAAACGTTTGTATTCCACCTGGAAGTGATTGGACTCTCTGTAGACACATATTTGAGTTAATGATGAATTCTCAGGGAGTGGTAATCTGTGGAGGAGACTTCAATATTAGATTAAATCCAAAATTAGATGTATCAAGTACAACCAATGCAGAAAATGCACTAATTAAAAAGGTAAATTCATTGATGAAAGAAGTGGGAATAATTGATATTTGGAGAGAATTACATCCTAAAAGTAGAGAGTATACACACTATTCTTGTCCGCACAGTGTTTATTCAAGAATAGACTATTTTTTTGTGTTCAATAATGATTCTTTCAGAGTAAGAGCTTGCAAAATTAAGACAATTGATCTCTTGGATCATAGTCCCATTTCATTGTCTGTTATTTTAGAAAAGAAGGTCAGAAAAGTGTTGTGGAAGTTCAACTCAAATATATTAAATGATTCCAAATTAAGACAAAAATTAAAGGATGACATTAAGAACTATCTTGAGTTGAACAACACAGGCGAAGTGTCACAGATAATTTTGTGGGATGCTCTGAAAGCTGTAATGAGAGGAAAGATCATTTCAATGGCATCTCACTTGAAAAAATTAAAGGGGCAAAAATTAGCTGATCTCCAAGGAAAATTAAAACGATTACAACGGTTAGACAAAGTTAGTAAAAGAGGAAATAAAAAAGATTAAAAGTGAAATTGATAACATCTATATGCAGGACACCCAGAAAAAAATTGTTTTTTTTTAAGCAAAAATACTACGAAATTGGGAGCAAATCGACTAAACTACTAGCATATAAATTACGCAAACAGAGAGCAGAAAACACAATTTACAGAATAAAACACCCCCAAACGAAGAGGGTCGAAAACAAACTGGAAAAAATACAGGAAAGTTTTGAATTATTTTATAAAGATTTGTATTCCCAACCTCAAACTTCTAACGAGATACAAATAAAAGATTTTTTAAAAGCATTGAACTTACCAAAAATGACAAATACACAAAATGAAAAATTAGTCCAACCAATCACAACCAAAGAACTAAATCTGGCCATTTCCAAATTAAAAGTGGGGAAGTCCCCAGGCTCCGACGGTTACACTACAGAGTGGTATAAATGTTTTAAAGAAGACTTGTCCCCTATACTATTAAAAACCTTTAATTGGATTATACAAAATGGTGAAATCCCTCCATCTTGGAAAGATGCAGTCATTTTTGTCATGCCCAAGGAGGGTAAGGACAGACAGGATTGCAGTAGCTACCGTCCGATTAGTGTCCTTAACTTGGATTATAAATTTTTCACAGCAATAGTGGCTCGAAGACTTGAAAAATTCCTACCTGATTTGATACATTTAGACCAGTGTGGATTTATCCAGCAAAGACAGACCTTAGACAATATAAGACGCTCCTTACATGTGATAGGACAAATAAATAAGGAAAAGACTAAGGCCATTATTATAGGATTAGATGCCGAAAAGGCGTTCGACTCAGTCAGATGGTTATTCCTCTATAAAGTATTGGCGAAATTCGGTTTTAATGAAAATTAATTAATACAATCCCTTTATGATAAGCCAAGGGCTCGTGTAAAGATCAACGGAGATCTTTCTGACTCCTTCCTCCTGGAACGAGGAACGAGGCAGGGATGCTCGATTTCCCCCCTCTTTTTGCCCTTTATATTGAGCCCCTTGGCCAATTGATAAGACAGACTGGGGAGATTAAGGGGATTACAGTAGCTGGGAATGAACAAAAAGTTGCAATGTTTGCAGATGATGTACTTGTTTTTTTTGGAGGAGCATGAAGAATCTTTTATGAAGTTGATGTTGGTATTAAACAGTTTCGGGAAGTTATCTGGATACAAATTAAATATATCTAAAACTCAGGTGATGACCCTGAATTATAAAGTTTCAAAATCTCTTAAGAAAAAATATAATCTTGACTGGGATGCTGTCTCCCTGAAATATTTAGGTATAATTCTCACTAAAGACATTTCTAGACTGTTTCAAGCAAATTAAGACCAACTATCATTAGCAATAAAATCAGACAAATACGTAGATGGAATCTTGTACCCTTTCTTAATTTAAACTCAAGGATTATTGCAGTGAAAATGAATATAGTTCCCCGATTGCTGTATTTGTTCAGAACATTACCTATTGAAGTGAGTGACAATCAATTCAAGGAATGGGACAAATGGATTTCACACTTTATATGGCAGGGGAAGAAACCAAGAATACGCTATACTGTTTTACAATTAAGGAAAGAAAAGGGTGGAGCAATGCTTCCTTGTTTAAAATACTATTATTATGCTTCGCAAGTTATTCCTCTATTATATTGGTGTAACCCAGACTTCCAAGCCAATTGGAAGATAATAGAATCCAACATATCACCTATATTCCCCTTACAAGCTGCAATTTCAGATAAAAGACTAGCTGACCAATTACAGGGTCTAAACCCTTGGATTGAACACACACTTAAGGTATGGTATAAAGTAGTGAAAACCTGTGAAATAGGAAACATGCTAAGAAATTTCAGATGGTGTGCCTATGACACAGATTTTCAACCCAACAAAAGTGATAAAAGATTTCAAACTTGGACAAAAAAAGGGCTAACAACGTACCTCACCTTTACAAGCAAAGTAACACTACAGAATTTCCAGTCCCTACAAACCAAATTTGGTCTTGAGCAAGTAGACTTCTTCAGGTACCTCCAAATACATGATTATTTTAACAAGCATAGCAAATCTCTAAACCTATCTTCAACAGAGTCACACTTTTTTAAAATTTTAAAGTCAGTTTATGACACTTCGATGAAAAGGGCAATTTCTAAGTTATATAATGGGATGCTAAATGCAAGGAACGATGATACGCTACACATTAAGAATAAGTGGGAACATGAAGTGGGAATGGGCATTTCTGATGAGAATTGGGAAAAAATTTGTATCTTTCAATGGTCCTCCACAAACTCACTGGTATGGAGAGAACACTGTTGGAAAAATGTGATCAGATTTTTAAAGACTCCTCACCAAAGTAAATATAGAAACATAAATAATGAGTGTTGGAGAAGGTGTGGATCTGTTGAAGCAAATCCCTTTCATATATTCTGGGAATGTCCGGTTTTGCATCAATATTGGTCTGGAATTCATAAAGCTTTAAATGATATCTTCAAGGTAAACATTGCAAACGACTTTTTAAATTTATATATGGGTCTTGTTCTAACTCTGGACAGAAGAGGGGACATAAAATTGCTGCAGGCGCTCTTAGCAGCCAGTAAGAAATCAATTACTAGACTAGAAAATGCTTAAATCCAGCCCCACCCACACTCAATGATTGGTTTGGAATAATTTTGGAAATCTTCAAAATGGAAAAATTGACGTATTTGTTAAGAATTCAAAGGGAAAAATTTTATTCAATTTGGAATAAATGGATTCATTTTATATCCCCTATTCGGAATGATTTTGTATGACTCCAGATGTAAACATCCTTGTTGAATCACCTTACTAAGACTGAAATTTTGTTTATTTATTCTTCCATATGAGAAGAAGGAATGACTGTAAGCCCCCAGTTCAGGTTGTTTTTTTTTTTGTTTTTTTTGTTTTTTTTTAAATTTTCTTTTTTTGTTCCTATAAAACAAATGAGAAGGACTATGATGCAAATGTCTGAATGCTATATTTGTAAAAATGGCATCCTTTTCTAATAAAAACATAAATGAGGAAAAAAAAATCTCTTTGGTGGCCAGGCCCCGGGGGTGGACGAGATTTGCCCTGAATACCTCAAGGCCCTGGATGTTGTAGGGCTGTCATGGTTGACAGGCCTCTGCAACACTGCATGGAGGTCAGGGGCAGTGCCTTTGACATGGCAAACCGAGGTGGTGGTTCCTCTTTTAAAAAAAAAAAAGGACCGGATGGTGTGCTCCAACTTTAGAGGGATCACACTCCTCAGCCTCCCTGGGAAGGTCTATGTCAAGGTACTGGAGAAGAGGGTCCGGCCGTTGGGCGAACCTCGGATTCAGGAGGAGCAATGTGGTTTTCGTCCTGGCCGTGGCACATCGGACCAGCTCTTTACCCTCTCGAGAATCCTCGAGGGCTCGTGGGAGTTTGCTCAACCAGTTTACATGTGTTTTGTGGACTTGGAGAAGGTATTCAACTGCGTCCCTCATGTTTATTCGTGGGGGTGCTTTGGGAGTATGGGGTATCGGGCTTGTTGTTACGAGCTATTCGGTCTCAGTACACCCCCTGTGAGAGTTTGGTTCGTATTGCCAACACTTGGTCGGACTCAATCCCAGTGAGAGTTGGACTCCACCAGGGCTGCCCTTTGTCACCGATCCTGTTCATAATTTTTATGGACAGGATTTCTAGGCGCAGCCAGGGAACGAAGGGTGTCATGCTTGGTGACCACAGGATCTCATCTCTGTTGTTTACAGATGATGTTGTCCTGCTGGCTTCATCCAGCAATGACCTACAGGTCTTACTGGGACGGTTTGAAGCGGCTGGGATGAGAATCAGTACCTCCAAGTCCGAGTCCATGGTTCTCAGCCGGAAAAAGGTGGATTGTCCTCTCCGGGTTGGAGACAGGCTTCTGCCCCAAGTGGAGGAGTTTAAGTATCTTGGGGTCTTGTTCACGAGTGAGGGGAAAATGGAGCGAGAGATTGACAGACAGATCGGAGCAGCATCTGCAGTGGTGCGAGCGTTGTACCGGTCTGTTGTGGTGAAGAGGGAGCTGAGCTCTAAGGCAAAGCTGTCAATTTACCAGTCAATCTACATTCCTACCCTCACCTATGGTCATGAGCTTTGGGTAATGACCGAAAGAATGAGATTGCGGATACATGCAGGTAAAAATGAGCTTTCTTCGTAGGATTGCTGGACTCACCCTCAGAGATAGGGTGAGGAGCTCAGTCATCCAGGAGAGGCTCAGAGTAGAACCTCTGCTCCTCCACATTGAAAGGAGTCAGTTGAGGTGGTTTGGACATCTGATCAGGATGCCTCCTGGACGCCTCCCACTTGAGGTGTTTCGGGCACGTCCCACTGGTAGGAGACCTCGGGGCAGACCCAGGACTCGCTGGATTGACTATGTCTCCCAGCTGGTCTGGGAACGCCTTGGTATCCTCTCTGAAGAGCTGGAGCAGGTAGCTGGGGAGACGGAAGTCTGAGCTTCTCTGCCTGAACTGCTGCCTCCGTGACCCGGACCTCCGGAAAAGCGGTAGAAGATGGATGGATGGATGGATGGATGAATGGATGGAAGACCAATTTCACGTAGGAATGTTGCTGTAGAAAAAAATTGTGTCAGCCACCTGTATTTTGGAGATATATTGTGTATATTGTGGGACTAATAAAGGCTTATCTTTTTTTTTCCACAATATTTTTATTGAACCTTTTTACAAACAAAACACAAACAATCAAACACTAACACTAAAATAATTAAAAAAAAATACTAAAAACACCAACAACCACTAACAAAGGCAGGTCTTCAACAATGCTCCTCTATTTAGTCTAGGCAATCCATTACGTAAGTATACATACTATACATTCACCAATTTGGAATTTACAAGGTCCACACACATCATTCACCTTCTTCTTCAAAATTATGTTTAAATTCTTTACATAATCAATGAAAGGTCTCCATATATTCTCAAACACAATTTCTTTTGATTTCAGTATGTATGTTATTCTTTCTAGTGGAAGGTTTGTTAACATCTGTCTTAACCACTAAGTCACATCTGGTCTATGAGTCTTTTTCCACAATAGTGCAATACATTTTTTGGCGTTAAGCAAACTGAGGTCTATGAATGCTCTCTCACTCTTGTTAAAGTTATGCTTTTCTGGATAAAGACCCAACAAAAACAGTTTAGGATTCAATATGATTTGTTTTGAAATTATTTTTCCAATTGTTACCCTCACCTCTTCCCAAAACATTCTAATTTTTCTACATTCCCATAAACAATGAAATAGGGTTCCTTTACTTTCCATACATTTTGTGCACGTATCTGGTATGTTTTTGTTATATCTATTTAACTCCACCGGTGTAACATACATCCGCATAAACCATTTAAAATGTATCAATTTAAGACGTACATTTATTGATTTGGTTTGAGCTTCTGCACAAGCCAATTCCCATTGTTCCTCTGAAATTTCAGTTTGCAGGTCTTCTTTCCAATAATTCAGTCTTTTCTGTGAGTTTTCACTTGAGGATAATGTCAATGAGTTATAAAACTCTGAAATAATACCCTTTCTCTTACTATCTTTCGTCAAGATTTTTTCCAAGGATGAATAAGTAGGTCGGATGAAAGCATTATTTTGATTTGATCGAATAAAGTTCCTAAGCTGAAGATATTTTTAAAAATGTGTTCTATTAAGATTAAATTTGATCCTCAGTTCTTCAAAAGACATTATGTTATCTGAACTTGACAAATATAAGTCTCGAATCTTTTGAATCCCTTTTAAATTCCATACTTTAAATACAGCATCCGCTCTCCCTGGTTTAAAATATTGATTACCCCATATTGGGCTAAATTGTGACAATAAGTGTGGTTCTTTTAGATATTTTTTGGTTTCACACCATATTTTGATCATATGCTTTACAATTGGATTTTTAACTTGTTTCTGTAATTTTTTTTAGCCGAGTCTGAGTATATGAATAAGGGAAGAGGTAAAGGTAAATTGTATGATTCCATTTCAGTCCAGTGAGGGAGATCGTTTGATGAAAAATAATATGTCATAGACCTCAGTTGTGCTGACCAGTAATACAACATAAAGTTTGGACATTTCAGACCTCCACGATCAAATGGTAAATATAGTAAGGACAGACGTAATCTAGCCTTCCTATTGTTCCATATAAATTCCACTAACTTTTTTTTAATTCTTAAGAATAGATCTGAAGGTGGTGGTAAAGGAATGTATTGAAATAAATAAAGCATTTTGGGTAAGATATTACTTTTAAGTATATTAATTCTCCCAATCATCGACATTGGTAGTGACATCCATCTCTGAAGTAACTCATTAATGTCTATCATTAAGGCTTCATAGTTGGCGCTGGCAACTAATTCTAGCTTAGGCAAAATTTGAATTCCTAAATATTTAAACTGATTTACAACTTTGAATTGATTTACCTCAGGACCTGGGTGATTTCTCTGGGTCTCATTTAGCATTAATATTGACGATTTAGTTTTATTTGAGGAGGAGCTCATTTAGCAGCAGACTACATCATCCCAGGTGCACAACCGAGAGGTTTCGCAGGTCCTTTCTACCAACGGATGTCAGACTGTACAACCTAAGCAGGGCTGCTCGCAGAGATTGCAAAAAGACGTAACAAACTAATAGTTTTTTGAATGCAAAAGATGCAATAGACTTACACAATGGTCCCCTCCGGCATACAACTAGGAAAATACCGGTCGCTATGGAGGGTGAGAATATGTATGGGCACATAATCATACCATGTAGGATAACTAAGTAGACGGTTATGCTGTTTCATCCCATCTAGCAACAATGCTCTGCACTGTGTGTGTTTATATATTTACATATTTATTCCATCTAGCTACAATGCTCCGCACTGGGTGTGTTTATATTTATATATCTATATATTTATTCCATCTAGCTACAATGCTCCGCACTGTGTGTTTATATATTTACATATTATTCCATCTAGCTACATTGCTCCGCACTGTGTGTGTTTATATATTTACATATTATTCCATCTAGCTACATTGCTCCGCACTGTGTGTGTTTATATATTTACATATTTATTCCACCTAGCTGCAATGCTCTGTACTGTGGGTGTTTATATATCTACATATTTATTCCATCTAGCTACAATGCTCCGCACTGTGTGTTTATATATTCATATATTTATTCCATCCAGCTACAATGCTCTGCACTGTGTGTCTGTGTGTGTGTATATATATATTTTATAGTAATATGTACATATGTATATTAGCTGCTCTTGCTTGCTTGCTTTTTTTCTTGCCTTCTGATTGTTGCTCTGAGTGTTGCTATCCCTGTGCTGTTGCAATCCTGGAATTTCCCCATTGTGGGACTAATAAAGGCTTATCTTATCTTATCTTATTTATTTTATATCCTGATATTTCCCCAAAATTCTTTATTAAATTCAACAAAGTCGGAATTGATTTTTTAAGATTCGACATGAACAAAATTATGTCATCAGCATACAGGGAGATTTTATGTTCTGTTGGTCCTATTTTAATTCCATATATTTGTGGATGTAAATGTACTGCCATCGCTAAAGGTTCAATTGCCATAGTAAACAGTAAAGGTGAAAGTGGACAGCCTTGTCGACATCCTCTATTGATTTTTATTGATTTTGAGATATTGCTGTTTGTTAGGATTTCTGCTGTAGCATTATTGTACATTATCTGAACCCATTTTATGAAATTATTTCCAAATCCAAACCTTTGTAGGACTTCAAAAAGAAAGGGCCATTCGACCCTATCAAAGGCCTTTTCGGCGTCCAATGATAGCTGTATCCGGTGCTTCTTTATTAGAATAGATAATATTAAATAGTCTTCTTACATTATGGAAGCCTTGTCTTCCCTTTATAAAGCCATTCTGATCTCGGTTAATAATATTTGGTAATATTTCTTGTAGCTGTCTTGCTAAAATTTTACAGATTATCTTAAGGTCAGCATTTAATAGGCTTATTGGTCTCATATTTTCACATTTATTAGAGGGTTTACCTGGTTTTGGCAACAGTATAATTAAGGCATTATTCATGTATAATGGTAAATTACTATTTTGAAATGCTTCTAAAACCATTTCCAAAAATGGCTTTATTAATTTATTCTTAAATTTTTTATAGAGGTCAACTGGAAGACCATCTGGTCCTGCACTTTTTCCTTATTTCATATCATCAATGGCTACCCCAACTTCTTCTTGACTAATTTTAGACTCCAGTATCTCCCTGTTTTCATTTGGAATACAAGGTATAGATAATTCGTCCAAAAACCCATTTAGTTTTGTTAAGTCAGTTTAATTTTTTGTGTCATATAGTTTTTCATAATAATCTCTAAAGGCACTGTTAATTTCTAAAGGATCTGCAACTGCCTGTCCATTACTTATAATACTGGTAATTGGTGTTTTAAATTCTAATTGTTTAATCTGCCATGCCAATAATTTCCCTGATTTTTCACCTTGTTCATAAAAAGATTGCTTCAATCTTAGAAGACTCGAGGCAGCTCTGTTCGCTGATTTTTTGTCATATTCAGCTCTCAAAATCAGTAATTCGTTCTCTAACTTTGGGTCACTTCCTGCATACACTTTTTCTTGAAGAATTTTTAGTTTATGTTCCAATTGGACTCTCTCCTCTCGAGTCTTCTTAGATTTTGAACCTGTATAACTAATAATATGCCCCTAAATAAAAGCTTTGAAAGCCTCCCACTTTATACATGCTGATGTTTGTGTAGTACTGATATCAAATAACTCATCTGTTTTTCTATGTACTTAACAAATTCCTTGTCCTGAAGCCATTTATGCTGAAATTGCCACCTACCTGGTTCCTTTGTCAATTTCTTATCTACATATATTAGACAGCAGGGTGCATGATCAGAGATCACAGTGTTATCATAGAAACAGTTTTGAATCTTGGACCTTAATTCTGTGGAGATCAAAAAATAGTCAATACGTGAGAATGTCTTGTAGGTATTAGAATAACAAGAGTAGGATTTAACTTGCAGTTTCATTTCTCTCCATATGTCTAGCAATCTCAATTCTTTCATAAAATGATTAATGATCATCCTGCATCCATTGTGCGTACAGTCCAGTCCTGTTGATCTATCTATGCTGGGATTCAATGTACAATTAAAATCCCCTGCTATTATATGTTGCCCTGTAAGTGATGATAAAATAAGAAATAAATTAGCAAAGAAGTTTTGATCATCTATATTGGGACCGTATAAGTTCACCAGATTTATATTTTCTAATAACAAAGATCCTTGAATGATTAGGTATCTTCCTAATTTGTCTCCATTACATTTTTCACTTGAAATGGGACTGTTTTGTGTATGAGAGTCATAACTCCCCTGGCTCGAGATGAAAATGATGAGGTGAATACACTTCCTTGCCATCTACTCCTAATTCTTTTTACATCCCCCTCTATTAGATGAGTTTCTTATAAAAACACAATTTTTGAACCTATGTCTTTTATTTTATTCATAACTTGTTTAAGTTTTTTTAAATTTTGTAGACCTCTGCAATTCCATGAAGTTAAATTAAGATTAACGCTTTGGTCTATGATCAATAAGAAATTTGAGTTTACCTCGCAATGTAAACATGCTCACACAGAGAAGCAAAAACATGAGTGGTTGAACATTCATCCTACAAACTACACACAAACAAATTCCCCCTTCCCACATTCGTGGTAATCCCCCCAAAATCAAAAAAAAAAAAAAATTCCATCTCAATAAAGGCTTATCTTATTTATCCCAGTATCCCTAACTCTAAGATAATTAAGCATTTCCGAGAGTCCTGTACTCCCTGATTGGTGGGTGACATTAAAGAACCGCCCCTGCATGTGAATCTGCTCCCCTTTATTTCATTCTGGTTTCGGTCCATGTCTCTTGAGCACCCCCGCCACGCTAAGGAAGTAAGGCAGCCAACAGCATTAATGTCAGGGACAAACTTTTATCCACCTCAACCATAACCTTTTCTACAACTGCCATTCCCTTTTTGAGCATAATGTAAAGTTCCTTTGTTTTTCTGTGTCAGAACTCTTTTTTCAAATTCCTTGCATTATACTAAATTTTTCTATGGTTGTTTCACCAACTCTCTGTCCAGATACCCAATCACATTTCAGCCATATTTTGCAAATGAAAGACCTGTAAATATTGTCCTTTCTTCATCTATGCAAAATGACCACTGTTCATGCCACCTCTGGTTATCTCTCCATTTTATAAGCTATACAGATGTCTATTGTCCCTTTGCTTTCTTTGTTAAAACTACTAAATTGAGTACAGTTGTGGTTTTCTGTGTGTCCAGATTTCACAGTTGCTCAGTGTCAAGAACTGATGCTCAGATTATGAGACTAATCAAATAGTCAATTAAAATATTAACCTCTTGCGCTCCGTTGTACCGTGGACGGGCAAGTCTCTGCGTCCTAGAGCGCACGAGAGCGCACGAGGGCACTCTCGTGCGCTCTAGGACGCATCATGGAGATTTTGATGTAGGTGGTGTATGGCGTCCAAGCACGCCCTGAAAATAAAAGCTGCAGACACAGCCGCGAACAGATTAGTTCATCTGATTGACCTCTCATTCGACTAATAAGAGCCTTGAATTGGGTTTCTGAAACCTTGAAGAACCAATGAATGAAAACCTAGCCAGAAGGACCCGCCTCCCAACGGCTGCGAGCCAACTGAAGCACAGAAGTTCGCTGAGCTGTTTTGTCTAAAGCTGGGTGAAGAGAGACTGCTTCAGCAGCCACAGGCAGTGGTTTATTTATTTTTTTTTAAATTCCAGCAGAGTGTTTAGGATTCTCTTACATGGTCATCATAGACCGACAGAGGCCGACGACGAAGGTCATAAATCATTCGCCAAAACCGCAATCATGGAACTAGAAAAGCACTCGGAGAGCGCAGACCTCCGCCAAGCGGCACAGTTCCCCCCATACAGTGTTTGTGTGTACGTTTTCAGATTCCCTGAGCATGAAAAGATATGAGTAGCAATTGGATTCACAATGATTATTTGTTTATTTGACATGGACAGTGCAATAAACAGACAATTAATGAATGACAATCAATGTGATAGTGATAGGATTAGTGGTTCAGTAGTGTAAAATGGGGCTATAAGGGACGGCGGGTTAATAAGGGACACTTTTGTGGGAAATGTTTTAAATGTAATTGTGCTTTTTTTATTTTGAGCAGGACGCTGAGTTGTGTTGTTATTGTCAAATATCCATGAATCCTTCATCAAATCTAGGCGGAAGCAAAATTAAAAAAGCAGAATTACATTTAGAAAAGTGTCCCATATTACCCCGCCGTCCCTTATAGCCCCGTTTTACGGTTGTAAAAGCATTGCCTCCTTGGCGGAGGTAATAAACTGAAGTGTTGGTGTGTCCATCTCCTCCACTGACGGATGCAGATTGGTTAGACAGGTTGGCGTGGGTTTTTATATTATATTGGGGTTGCGCTCCGCAGCAAAACAGAATTTAGAGTCTTCCCCGGCAGAGAGGTGGTTTTTACGCAGCGCCTATAGCTGGGCGGGGAATTTGTGGCAAATAATGGGGCGGCGGACAGGTGTCCGTGTCAGGTTTTGCAGCGTGGCGCAAAAGCAGGCACGCTGGCGGGCCCAGGGCAGCAGTGTTTTCCGCGTGCTTTTGTGCCTAAAACGTTGAAGAACGCGGAGTTTGTGTTGGTCAGCCACGACAACCAGCGCAATGTGCGCAGCGCCTATGGCTGGCACAGGCACGCTGGGGATCCGAGGCCAGTAGTGTTTTCCGCATGCTTTTGTGGCTAAAACGTTGAAGAAGGCGGAGTTTGTGTTGGTCAGACACGACGCCCAGCGGCCTCCATTGCGCCTGCGCACATGTTGAAAATGGCCCTATGTCACAGTGTGGAAAAATGCTTTAAAAAAATTCCTGTATCCAGACGGTGAACCGGATGACCCCCAAAATTTAATCAGTTCTTCCTTGTACCATTTCCAACAACGCCTGAAAGTTTCATGCAAATCCGTCCAAGACTTTTTGAGTTATCTTGCTAACCAACAGACAGACAGACAAACAGACAGACAGACAAACACACAAACCCTGGCCTTTTCGGCCTGGCGGAGGTAATTATGTTTTGACCGGGTCGCGAGACCAGAACGAGCGGACCAGCGTCGCGTTCGTCTGACAATGAGGAAGAGAAGTTGGCCAGGACAATGTGGCTGTGAAGAGGTAAGGTGTTATAAGCCAAATTATTTTTTATCCCTGAAAACTGTAATCAAAAATGACTTTTGACCGATCGGTAAATTACAACTGTGCGGCGCACGATGTCCGAAGTGCGTGCGCCGCGCTACACGGTTCGTTCGCCGCCTCCGGACCGTGAACGCCCCCCCCCCCCCCCGCCGCTACGATTCTGTAGCGGGGGGATGGGGGGAGCCGCAGTGACAGCGGTGCTGTGGAAACATGCCTTATCCGAATGTAATCCGTCATGTAGCGAGGGCGGATCTCCGTCCTCTGTAGCGGGGGGGGTGGGGGGTGGACACCCCCCCACACACACCCCCACAGACACAGCCCTGAATGTGACCTTTCATTAGAGCCCTAAATGAAGCTTCTACATTGAATCATTCAAAAGTTACAGACGTTTTTCCAAACTGTGCCATTTGACACAATTTGGCACAGTTCCAAAACGCCTGGGAACTACCTGAGAACAAAGCTGTGTAATATATTCATTTTTTGTGGTATTGTTACAAAATTTGGACCTCAGCTGGATAACACTTGGTTCTACATTTCTGTTGCATTTTCCAGCCCGGATCTGAAGCTGTGTGTTACTTGCAAGCATTTGTATCCAAAAAAAACACCCAGGCCAAATTTATTTTCTTCAAGTTCACTATGTTTAGATGACTGTAACTCAGTGGCCGGAGCACTTAGAGAGATCATGTTTTTTTTGCCAAAGAATTCAAAGTGTTTTCTTTTAAATGAGACCAACCCCATGAAGATGCTGCAAAGGGTTGAAGAACAGCTTTCGATTTACTTTGGGCACATTTTTTTTGGCGTTTTTAGGAAAATTGACCGGAGTGCAAGGGGTTAATTAATGCTTAGCGTATTATTTGCCAAATCCTTAAGCTAAGAATCTATCCATGGAGTTCTCATACCTCCAGACAAACTGTGAGTGGTGCCCCATCTAGTATTACAGGGAGGTAATGCAATAATTATGAGACATTATTAATTCCAATTATTAACATTAATATTTATATTCATATAATTTATGGTGTCCCCGTGATATCTCCTTCTTCCAGCTGCTCCCTTCAGGGGTGTCCACAGCAGATCATCTGCCTCCATCTCCCCTATTCCTTCATCTTCCTCTGTAACACCAACCCTCTCCATGTCCTTCACTACATCCATCAATCTTCTCTGTGGTCTTACTCTTTTCCTCCTGCCTGGCAGCTCCATCTTCAACATCCTTTGTCCAGTATCTCCACTGTCTCTCCTCTGCACATGTCCAAACCATCTCAGCCTTGTTTCTCTTACTTTGTCCAAGCCGCTCACCCTGAGCTGTCCCTCTAATAGACTCATTTCTAATCTTGTCCCTCCTAATCACTCCCAATGAAAATCTTAGCATCTTCAGCTCTGCCACCTCCAGCTCTGCCTCCTGTCTTTTTGTCAGTGTCACTGTCTCCAAACCATACATCATAGCAGGTCTCACTACCGTCTTGTAAATCTTCCCTTTCACTCTTGCTGCTACGTTTTTGTTACAAATCACCCCTGACACTCGTCTCCTCCCACTCCACCCTGCCTGCACTCTCTTCGTCACCTCTCTTGTGCATTTTCCATTGCTTTGGATGGTTGACCCCAGGTATTTAAACTCATCTACTTTCACTACCGCTACTCCTTCCATCGTCACGGTTACACCTGCCTCCCTCTCATTCACACTCATGTATTCTGTCTTGCTTCTACTGACTTTGATTCCTCTTCTCTCCAGAGCATACATCCACCTCTCCAGGTTCTCTTCCACCTGGTCCCTACTCTCACGACATGATGGTCCACGGAGACTCCTGCCTGACCTCATCTGTCAGCCTGTCCATCACCATGGCAAACAAGAAGGGCTCAAAGCCGATCCTTCATGTAACCCCACCTTGAATCCATCTGTCACTCCTACAGCACACTTCACCACTGTCTCTCTGTCCTCATACTGTACATGTCCTACACCACCCTCGCATACTTCTTTGCCACTCCTGACTTCCTCATACAGTACCACACTTCCTCTCTTGGCACCCTATCATCTGCTTTCTCTTGATCCACAAAGACACAGTGCAACTCATTCTGACCTTCTCTATACTTCTCCATCAGCACTCTTAGTATCAGAAGTATAGTATCAGAGGCATAGTATCAGAGGTTGTCTTTTGAAAATAGACATATGAGTGCTGCCAGCGTTGCTGCAGAGGTTGAAGGGGTGGGGGGTTAGCCTGTCAGTGCTCAGACCATACACCGCACACTGCGTCAAATTGGTCTGCATGGCCGTCGTCCCAGAAGGAAGCCTCTTTTAAAGATGATGAACAAGAAAGCCCGCAAACAGTTTGCTGAAGACAAGCAGACTAAGGGCATGGATTACTGGAACCATGTCCGGTGGTCTGATGAGAACATCCATTCATTCATTCATCTTCTTCCGCTTAATCCTTTTCGGGTCGCGGGGGGGCTGGAGTCTATCCCAGCATCTGTGGGCGAGAGGCAGGGTACACCCTGGACAGATCGCCAGTCCATCACAGGGCCAACACAGAGAGACAGACAACCATTCACTCTCACAGTCATACCTAAGGACAATTTAGAATCCCCAGTTTGATGCCAATTAACCTAACCTGCATGTTTTTGGCATGTGGGAGGAAACCGGAGAAATCCCGGAGTAAACCCACGCAGACACGGGGAGAACATGCAAACTCCACACAGATCACTGTTGGTCGGGGGCTGGGATCGAACCCAGGATCCCCCGGCCAAGGGTGAGTTGCTGTGCTGCTGCAGTGCTAACCACTCCGCCACTGCGCCACCAAGATAAACTTATTTGGTTCAGATGGTGTCAAGCGTGTGTGGCAGTAACCAGGTGAGGAGTACAAAGACAAGTGTGTCTTGCCTACAGTCAAGCATGGTGGTGGGAGTGTCATGGTTTGGGACTGCATGAGTGCTGCCTGCACTGGGGAGCTACAGTTCATTGAGGGAACCATGAATGCCAACATGTACTGTGACATACTGAAGCAGAGCATGATCCCCTCCCTTCGGAAACTGGGCCGCAGGGCAGTATTCCAACGTGATAACGACCCAAACACACCTCCAAGACGACCACTGCCTTGCTAAAGAAACTGAGGGTAAAGGTGGTGGACTGGCCAAGCATGTTTCCAGACCTAAACCCTATTGAGCATCTGTGGGGCATTCTCAAATGGAAGATGGAGGAGCGCAAGGTCTCTAACATCCACCAGCTCTGTGATCTCATCATGGAGGAGTGGAAGAGGATTTCAGTGGCAACCTGTGAAGCTCCAGTGAACTCCATGCCCAAGAGAGTTAAGGAAGTGCTGGAAAATAATGGTGGCCACACAAAATATTGACACGTTGGGCACAATTTGGACATTTTCACTTAGGGGTATACTCACCTTTGTTGCCAGCGGTTTAGACATTAATGGCTGTGTGTTGAGTTATTTTGAGGGGACAGCAAATTTACACTGTTATACAAGCTGTACACTGACTACTTCACATTGGATCAAAGTGTCAAATCCTCAGTGTTGTCCCATGAAAAGAAATAATAAAATATTTACAAAAATGTGAGAGATGTACTCACTTTTGTGAGATACTGTACCTGAGGAGTGGAGAAGAAGTGTTTTGGTACCAATTTTCAGGAACAAAGGTGATGCTCAGAGCTGTAGTAAATACGGAGGCATAAAGTTGATCAGCCACACTATGAAGATGTGGGAAAGAGTTGCTGAAGCCAGGTTAAGAGGAGAGGAGACAATCAGTGAGCAGCAGTACGGTTTCGTGCCAAGAAAGAGTACTACAGATGCAGTGTTTGCTCTAAGAGTGTTGATGAAGAAGTATAGAGAAGGTCAGAAGGAGTTGCACTGTGTCTTTGTGGATCTAGAGAAAGCAGATGATAGGGTGCCAAGAGAGGAAGTGTGGTACTGTATGAGGAAGTCAGGAGTGGCAGAGAAGTATCTGAGGGTGGTACAGGACATGTATGAGTGACAGACATTACATCAGGAATCAGCTCTGAGCCCCTTCTTGTTTCCATTATGATGGACAGGCTGACAGACGAGGTCAGGCAGGAGTCTCCGTGGACCATGATATTTGCAGATGATATTGTGATCTGTAGTGAGAGTTGGGAGCAGGTGGAAGAGAACCTGGAAAGGTGGAGGTATGCTCTGGAGAGAAGAGGAATCAAAGTCAGTAGAAGCAAGACAGCATACACGAGTGTGAATGAGAGAGAGGCAGGTATAACGGTGAAGATGGAAGCAGTAGATGAGTTTAAATACCTGGGGTCAGCCATCCAAAGCAATGGAAAATGCACAAGAGCGGTGAAGAAGAGAGTGCAGGCGGGGTGGAGTGGGTGAAGACGAGTGTCAGGGGTGATTTGTGACAGAAGGGTAGCAGCTAGAGTGGAAGGGAAGATTTACAAGACAGTAGTGAGACCTGCTATGATGTATGGTTTGAAGATGGTGGCGCTGACAAAAAGACAGGAGGTGGAGCTGGAGGTGGCAGGGTTGAAGATGCTAAGATTTTCATCGGGAGAGACTAGGAGGGACAAGATTAGAAATGAGTACATCAGAGGGACAGTTCAGGTTGGGCAGTTTGGAGACAAAGTAAGAAAGTCAAGGCTGAGATGGTTTGGACATGTGCAGAGGAGGGATAGTGGAGATATTGGACAAAAGATGTTGAAGATGGAGCTGGCAGGCAGGAGGACAAGAGGAAGACCACAGAGAAGACTGATGGATGTAGTTTAGGAGGACATGGAGAGGGTTGGTGCAGAAGAAGAAGAACAAGATGAAGAAGAGAACCTCAGGCAATTGGCTAAATGTACCTTATCTATAAACCATTAACTTCTCAAACTGTTTAAGCAATATTATACAAGAGAGTGGCAGCAGAGGGCCAAAGGTATCACCGCAGTGATATACTGTATTTGTGATGCCAGAAAACCTTGAGTGTATTATTGTTTTTATACAACAGTTCCACAAGATCAGTTTATTAACCAACAGCAATACGGAACAAAAACACAATTTCTTTCTTCAACCAGCTTTTCACTCCACTGAGGAAAACAGTCCTTCCTGACCTGCTGCTAAGCACCACAATGAGCATAGTATAGTCAAATACAATCCACTCATTACCATTTCACACACATGTAAGAGGAAATTAGATATTGTGTAGAAGTCATTGTACCCATAAGTGGTCCCCCGATTGAGCCAGTCAGGAGTCACTCGACCTTCACCAACTGCTCGTGTTAGAAGTTAACTAACACGAGCATCAACATACTGCACTGCACTTTATGAATAAAATTATAAATACATAAAACAGGCCTAATTATCATAAATAATAAAGTGTAATTGTAGCCAAGGAGACGGGTGGTTAAGACCAACTGGTGGTGTCCAACCAGGGGTTCAAACCCACAACCTCTGGCTCCAGAGTCCAGCACTACCTGTGTCGCCAAGAGGGTCAACCCACTTGGCAAGCCAAGTAGGAATGCTTTAATTGACTGCTACATAATCTAGAAAACTTCATTTGTTGTTTGTGGCCCTATAGCTGTCCAAGTTTGCATCTATTTATGTTGAGCTGAGCTGTCAAAACGACCCCGGGGTGACCGGGCTGCATGCCCGTCACACTCAGCCTTTTTTCTCTTCCTTTACGAACTGCAATTTTTCCTGAGCTCAGCGTCTTTTTCCATTATTTTAAAGACATTAACTTTCAGTTATTTTTGGTGAAGGATCTGGACTCTCATTTTTTTTTTTTTTTTTACCGGTGAAGATTTGTGGGGACATTGCTACAGACTTTTTTTTGTTTTTGTTCGTGTTTGGAGTCGTCATATGTGCATGATAAGAGACTGAGTGTAATGGACTGAGAAATTATATTTAGTTATTGATGAGAACAAGTTTATGTACCGGTAAACCTGAAAAGAAATTATTTAATGTCTAACTATTATTTTTTGTCTTTTGAGTTGAATTACAACACACTCTTAACACTATACTTATGCATTTAAAATCACCCGTTTTTTTGTTGTTTTTTGGGGGGGTAATAGTCTCTATTTAATAGTTGATTGTTACAATATTATAGTAGAAAAATATTTACCTGTGTGTAAAGGTGGGATGGGTAGGCGTGTCATTTATTTCAATATATGTCAGTTTATAAAATGGAAAAAGTGGTCAGATCAGCTGATAATAATGTAAGGTAACATAACGCAGTGACATGTTGTAAATATAATGTGCAAATACAAAACCTCTTTCCACAAGAGGGGTATTCTGGCCTGGAGGGCTGTAGTGCCACAAGTGCGACCTGTGTGACAGGGACTGCCATTCGTGCATCGGCCTGTTCAGCCACAGGCAGTGCTGTTCCAGCAGAGTAGACATCTTAGTAGAAACTTCACTTCCGCCCTCCCAAGAGAGCAGACGCTTTTTTCTTCTCTCCTGCTGATTTTTTCCTCCCCTCCTACTGGATCCCAGCTTGCTGTTGTCTGTCTGCGTCTGACTGCGACCGCCGAAAAGAAATTATGGAGTTAATAAGCTGGGCTTTGAACACAATTGACACTATTTTTTCAACAAGGAAAAGTGCTCCGGGGGAAGCTGTTTGCCCCGCTGGAACGGCTCCAGTGGGCTATCTATGTGACACAGGTATTTGGAAAATGCTGTGTCTCTCTAATCTCTCTATCGAAGATATTGAAGATTTGTTTATCTTCGTAATCTTGGTGATTGGGATAATTCTGATTGGGACGGGAATTGTCTTGGTTTACCGCAAATTGCTGAAGATGGATTCAACCTATCAAAATGCTGGCCAGGCGAGGTGCATCCAACAAATTGAGAAACTGGAGAAGACCCTGATAGCGACTACTGGAGAACTGTCTCGTAAGGTGGATTACATCATGGGTTCGCTCAGGTCTTTCCACGACGAGTTCAAAGCTGCGCAATGAAGGATTAATGTACTGAATCTACAGAAGAAATACAAGTCTTCTCTGTGATCAGTCCTATTTGGCATTATTATTCCCCATGAAAATTCCTCCTGGCTGTCTGCAGACTGTGTTTTTTTTTCAAAATCATGAGCACAAGGCCTTGGACAGCCAGCTGCAGCGCCAGATAAGACTGGGCGCCAGACAGACAAAACATCTTCTGCCAAGGGTCCTTGGGTCTCTCTTATTATCATCAACACTGCTCAACACCGCACACACATTGATTCATGAACTGATTAAAGATATACTGTACACTGCTCTCTTGTGTCTCGTGAATTCTGAGTTGTTGCTCTGTGCTATTGAGAGATTTTTTTTCATTGTAATCACAATCTGCTTAAAAATAAGCTGTATTTTGATAACGAAGTTTTTTTTCTCCTCCCCCCTTGTGTCGTTCCCTCCCTTCCCCTCCCTTTCTTATCTATCTCTGTTTGATGAGGCGCCTTTATGGCTGCCGTGTCGTTGTGTCGCGCGCATGCGCACCAATGTCAAGTCAAGTTCCTCGTGTGTTTTTTTACATGCTTGGCAATAAAGTTTATTCTGATTCTGATTCTGATTCTGATCTAGGATTCTCTTCCATGGTCATCATAGACCGACGGAGGCCAACGCACTGGACTCCAGTCAATCTGTTAAACATCTTTGTTTTTCTACAGATGTAATTCCTGATGCCTGAATGATATCATCATTTGAAGACTTCTGAGGGCAATAAATTTCAGGTAGGATCTCAATAAGGCCTGAAAAGTAAGTGTAGAACAAAGAAAAAGTAGGGACCCATTTCTGTCTTTGCCTTGGGCCCCAAATGTACTAAGTCCGCCTCTGGGATGGCTTCCTAAATTCTGATGGATTTCAGCTGGTTTCTTGGCTTTCTATGCCTTTTTGCACCTCTTTTTCTTTATGTGTTCAATACTGTGTCATTCCATTTTATTAAATAAAACTTGTTTTGTGAACACAGTTGCCTTGATTTCTTTGTATGCATGGATTACTTGGGTTGTTACTGATACAGTATCTGGTGAAAATCTCAGGTCAACGGCTTCATGAGAAATATGTTTAATGACAAAAATGTTGACGTCTTTAATACTTATTTTCCCCACTGTATAGAGCACATCGCCAAATATGTATTACAGATGGCTAATCCAGGTAATAAAGCAAACTTCAACTTGTCGTTTTTTGTTGGAAGATTTGGAAATACAGTGGAGATCAAAATTAGAGAACAATGTATTAATACTTGATTTATTCTGAAATAATTGTTTTTCTTCATTGTTCAGAATGTGACAGAATATCAGCTGTGGCTATGCCACTGCTGTACTAGCATGTTTTCTTTTAATAACCAAGACACTTCAACACATTTATTTTATTAAAAAAAAAAAACTAACAGAAAATTACAGAACAGTGACCACTGTGTCAGAAGAGAAGATTTAAATAATGTTTTTCTTTTAGGGCTATAGGGTTCAAAAGTTAATAGGAAGTGCAGAGACCCTTGCTTTGAATGACTTCAACACATCTGTGCCCACAGGACATCACTAGTTTCTCACACTGCTCTGGTTTGGGGAACAGGATTATATCAAGACTCTCAATGGGGAATTGGTTCAACACTGCAGCTGGAGTTACTCACCAGTTTACTGCTGAACAGGACAAGGATCTGTCTCAGCACACAGGGCCCACCATTTAAGACTCAAAGCTCACTCTGCAGTGACCAAACCTCTCATCAGCAGAAAGCGTTGTCTTCCAATCAGCCCGTAATTTTCATGCAAGACAATGCCCCCCTGTCACACTGCAAAATGGGTTAATACTTTCTTGAATCCAACAATATTGAAAAAATGACACGACCAGCCCAGCGTCCAGATCTAAACCCCATAGAGAATCTCTGGAAAATCACTGGAGACAAAGTAATGGCTCAGAAACCCACTACAGTTACTGACCTGCGGAAGAGACTGAAGAAGGATGGACCAAGATCAGACCAGAGCAGTGTGAGAAACTAGTGATGTCCTGTGGGCCCAGATG
Source organism: Pholidichthys leucotaenia (assembly GCA_020510985.1). Classification (NCBI taxonomy): domain Eukaryota; kingdom Metazoa; phylum Chordata; class Actinopteri; order Cichliformes; family Pholidichthyidae; genus Pholidichthys; species Pholidichthys leucotaenia. The sequence continues at coordinate 212,122,834 of CM035842.1, forward strand.
TGCTGAAGTCATTCAAAGCAAGGGTCTCTACACTTCCTGTTAATTTTTGAACCCTATAGCCCTAAAAAAACATGTTTCAATCTTCTCTTCTGACACAGTGGTCACTGTTCTCTAATTTTGCTATTTTTTTAATTTTTTTTTTACAAACTAAATGTTTGTGTTGAACTGCCTTGGTTATTAAAAAAACATGTTAGTACAGCAGTGGTGTAGCCACAGCTGATATTCTGTCACATTCTGAACAACGAAGAATAACATGTTAGTGTGGTGACCCACCACACTCTGCACGGACAACTCTCACACTCAGCAGGTCTGGAGGAAGCAGAGAACAATTTACATACAGAGGACAATTTACATACAGAGAGCCCCTGGGGGCAACCAGAACAATGAATTGTTGTCTATACATCCCCAGATGAGGGAGAGGACATCTGGGCGCCAGTTGGTCATGCTACACGGTACATGACTGGGCTGCACGGTGGCGCAGTGGTTAGCACTGCGGCAGCACAGTTTACCCTTGGTCGGGGGATCGTGGGAATCATGGGATCGTGGGTTCGATCCCAGCCCCCGACCAACAGTGATCTGTGTGGAGTTGGCATGTTCTCCTCGTGTCTGCGTGGGTTTACCCCAGGATTTCTCCGGTTTCCTCCCACATGCCAAAAACATGCAGGTTAGGTTAATTGGAGACTCTAAAGTGGCCCTAGGTGTGAATGTGTGTGTGAATGGTTAAGGGATAGCGCCGTATCACGGCTGCTTCATCCATCCAGGTGGTGGATGACCCTCAATTTCCCCTCTGGGGATCAATAAAGTATACTAAATCTAAATCTAAATCTAATCATGGGTATTGACTGATATGCTAATACGCCATGCATTCTCTCTGTCTGTATCACTGTATAAAAGAGCTTGTGTGACATGTCTCAGCAGCACAGTAGCGCACAGAGCTACAAAGTGTGTCTCATTATGTTGGAGGAAATAAAACTTTGCACCCTTCCAGCTCGTCGCATCTCGCCTGATCTTTTACCTCCACATTAGAATAAATCAAGTATTGAAACATTGTTACTCACACACCCCCCGCCCCGACTAACAGTCTCCCCAGGCCAGAAGATAAAGACTCCTACATTAGGATGCTCTTCGTCAACTACAGCTCCGCCTTCAACATGGTCATCCCCCACAAACTCACCAACAAACTGTCTTCACTTGGCCTGCACCTCACCCTCTGTGACTGGCTACTGGATTTTCTGACTGGCAGGCCCGAGACTGTCAGGATGGGTAACAGGACCTCAGCCAGCATCATCACAAACACAGGTGTCCCACAGGGTTGTGTTCTCAGCCCCATCCTCTACAGCCTCTTCACCCATGACTGTGTTGCCTCATACAAGGACAATGTCATCCTAAAGTTTGCGGATGACACAGCAGTGATGGGACGCATCACTGGTGATGACAAAACATCCTACTGGAGGGAGGTGGCCAACCTGTTGTCATGGTGTGAGGACAACAACCTCACCCTCAACACGGACAAGACAAAGGAGATTGTAGTGGACACGAGGAGGAGGAGACCCCATCGGCCGCAGATCATCCAGAAGCTTGAGGTGGAGAGGGTGAGCAGCTTTAAATACCTGGGCATCCACATCAGCGAGGACCTTAAGTGGACACACAACACCACAGAGCTGGTTAAGAGAGCTCAATAGTTAATAGTTAATAGTTAATAGTTAGGGGCGGCAGTGGCTCAGGAGGTTGAACAGGTCGTCTAAAAACCGGATGGTTGGCGGTTCGAATCCCGCTCTCCCCAGATATCCTGCCGTTGTGTCCCTGGGCAAGACACTTCACCCGCATTGCCTCTAGTGTCCATAACACTGGGTATGAATGTGTATAAATGTATAAAAATGTTCGGTGGTGGCCAAAATGGCCGTTGGCGCAGATTGGCCGCCACGTTTCCGTCAGCCTGCCCCAGGGCAGCTGTGGCTGCATAAGTAGCTTGCCACTACCATTGTCTGTCTGGAGTGAATGAATAATGTACCTATTTGTAAAGCGTCTTTGAGTATTTATGATAAAGCGCTATATAAAATCGATGCATTATTATTATTTATTAATAGTGGCTGTACTTTCTGAGGAGGCTGAAGAAGTTTGGTATGTCTTCCAGGATCCTCAACAATTTCTACAGCTGCATCATCGAGAGCATCTTGACCAACTGCATCACTGCGTGGTACGGCAGCACCACTGCCCTGGACCGCAAATGCCTGCAGAAAGTGGTGAAGACAGCAGAGAAGATCAGTAGGACTCTACTCCCCTCTCTGCAGAGCACCTACCACTGCAGAGTCCAAAGGAGAGCTGACGCCATCCTCCAGGGCCCCACCCACCCCCAGCACAGACTGTTCACACTTCTACTCTCAGGCCAAAGGTACAGAAGTGTGAAATGCAGGACAACCAGACTGAAGAACTCCTTTCCCACTGCCATAAGACTCCTGAACAGAAAACAACTCCCAAAACTCCGTAACAAAGCCTTGTATATAGGAACTCACACATCAGCTGCTAAATTTGCACACTGCTCACCTGTACTGTAGATATAATCTCACCCGTCTGATGTCCATATCGTCTCTGCTGCTACTTATCATGCACAGTCTACTGGTACTACTGGTACAGAAATTAGCACCGAGTGCTAATTTGTGATTATACACTGTTCATTGCACAATGCTCATTTGCACACTCTACATAGGTCTATGCCATCTCAGGTTCACATCATCTCTAATATCAATATGCCACTATCACTTTAGTCATCCAATGAATTTTCAATTTCATTCCTCTTGTCTGACTGCTTTAACTGTCCAAACTGCCTAGTGTGTGTGTTATTAGTACTCATTAGGATTCAAATTCAAGAATTCAAAGATTTTATTTTCAATATTACTATACGTGCAGGACATACAGGAGAATTGAAATGGCGTTTCTCTCCCTCTACATTGGTGTGCATTTTATAAAAAGAAGGAAATTGGGCTGGATTTAAAAAAAGAAAAGGAAAACAAAAAACAAGAACAAATAGTGACAGCAGCAGTCTATGTACAGTCTATATACAGTAAAGCAACCCGTGGTGCCAATGGCAGCCAGAAGGACTCTGACCTCCATAGTGGTAAATGATTAGTTTAGGTTAAATGATTAGAGGTAATAAAGCCAGCAATCCTATATTCAGACAGCTAGAGATGAATAGCCGTAGTGCATTTCAATGCGGTAGTGTAGGTGCAGATAGTGACAGATATGATTGCACATGATCAGTATTGCAGTGACAGACAGCAGCAGATATGGCATTTGTGCAAATGGTTGCAGTTAAAGTGCAGAGACATACAGCAGCGAAAGTACAACAGAACAACAGTATTATTGTTGGTGTGCCAGTCTTTCTGTGCCAACATCTGAGGTAGTTATTGTGCAGGTGTTACTGTCTGGGAAGTGGGGGAAAGTGAACAGAGTTCAGGGTCCTGATGGCCTGGTGAACGTAGCTGTTCAGCAGTCTTGTGAAGCGGGCCCGGAGGCTACGGTACCTTTTCCCCAAGGGCAGGGGGTTGAAGAAGGAGTGTAGGGGATGGGAGATGTCGCCTGTGATGTTGGTGGCTCTGTGGGTGAGGCGAGTGGGGTAGATGTTCAAGAGGGGGGGCAGGGGAGCACCGATGATCTTACTGGCTGCATCCACTATGTGTTGAAATGTCTTCTGGCAGGCGGAAGTGCAGCTTCCATACTACACCGTGATGCAGTTGGTGAGGATGGTCTCAGTGGTGCCCCGGTAGAAAGACTGCATGATGGGGGATGGAACTCGTGCTCTCCTCAGTCTGCGGAGGAAATGGAGGCGAGTTTGGGACTTCATGGCCTGTGATGTGGTGTTGTTGGTCCAGGTGAAGTCCTCAGAGACGTGCACCCCCAGGAACTTGGTGCTGTTCACCCTCTCCACAGCTGCACCATCGATGATCAGAGGAGGATGCTGTGTGTGTCCCCTCCTGAAGTCGACCACAATCTCCTTGGTTTTTCCCACATTCAGTAAGAGATTATTGTCTTTACACCACTGGACTAGTTGGCTCACCTCATTTCTGTAGTTGGCCACATCATTGTTAGTGATGAGGCCCACTACCGTCGGGTCATCTGCAAACTTGACGATGTGGTTGGTGTTGTAGGCTGGTACGCAGTCATGGGTCAGCAGGGTGAAGAGCAGCAGGCTGAGCACACACCCTTGTGGGACCCCTGTGCACAGTGTGATGGTCTGGGAGGTGTTGCTGCCAACCTGCACGCTCTGTGGCCTCCCTGTGAGAAAGTCCAGCACCCAGTTGCAGAGAGAGGGTTTTAGTCCTAAGTGTCTGAGTTTTTGTATTAGGTGCTGGGGGATGATTGTGTTGAATACTGAGCTGAAGTCCAAGAACAGCATGCGCACGTACAAGTTTTTTGAGTCCAGGTGGGTGAGGGCTGGATGGAGAGCAGCAGCGATGGAGTCTTCTGTGGATCTGTTTGACCAGTATGAAAACTGGAATGGGTCATGACAGGGAGGCAGGGTGGACTTAATGTGCTGCATGACTAGCTGCTCGAAGCACTTCATTGTAGTGGGGGTCAGTGCTACTGGCCAGTAATCATTGTAGTTGGATGGAACGGGTTTCTTCGGGACTGGTATTATGTGGCAGTCTTGAAGCATGTGGGGACAACAGCTTGAGACAGGGAGATGTTGAAGATGTTGGCCAGGACATTCTTAAGCTCCTCTGTGCAGTCCTTCAGGACGCGACACGGTATGTTGTCTGGGCCAGCTGCCTTACATGGGTTGCTCCTGCAGAGGGTCCTCTTCACGCTAGCCAGATCCAGACTTAAGGCCAGCTCGTCCGGAGGAGGAGTGGTCTTCTGTGCTGGTCTGCTGTTTTGTGCTTCAAATCGGCCAAAGAAGTTGTTTAGATTGTTGAGCAGTGTGATGTCACTTGCACAGGTCTGAGGTGAAGGTTTATAGGTGGTGAGGGTCTGTATGCCACACTAGAGAGAACGTGCATCTCTGGTGCTGCTGAAGTGTCCGGATATTTTCTTGCTGTACTGTCGTTTTGCCTCCTTGATGCCACAGGACAGGTTGGCCTTAGCTGTTGTTAGTCCTGCAGTGTCGCCAGCCCTAAAGGCTACGTCTGGAGCCCTCAGGGGTCTGTGGACCTCTGCTGTCATCCATGCTGGTTGGCATGAGCAGTGATGGTCTTGCAGTGAGTGACATCATCAATGCATTTAGCTATGTATGCTACAACAACATCAGTGTACTCCTCTAGGTTTGTGTGTCCATTGTCAGTGGCTGCATGCTTGAAAATGTCCCAGTCTGTGGTACTGAAGCAGTCTTTCAGAGCATCGGAGGCCCCCTCTGGTCACACACGTACCTGCTTTTTGTTGGTCTGATGGCTTTCACTCTGAGTTTGAATGCCATCTTTAGTAGGAAGGTGACGTGATCAGAGAGGCCCAGCAGGGGGGAGGGTTTGTATGCATTCTTATGGGTTGTGTACACCAGATCCAGCAGGTGTAGTATTTAGTATCAAGGTGTGCTTAAGGAGTCCTACCTGCCTAACTGTGTGTTGGTGTGTGTGTTATTAGCATCCATTAGTATTAGGATTGAGTTACTGTATTAGTGTGTCTTGACCTTATTAGAATTGTTGTTTCTGTACCTTTTACCTTGGCTCTCATTCGGAGAGCAAAATAAGAATTTCATTGCTCAGGAAATGTAGCATTTCTTAACTGTACACATGATAATAAAGCCTTTGAATCTTGAATCTTGTTCTCTAATTTTGATCTCCACTGTATAGATCTGACATGGTATGGGGGACCCATGCTGTGGTATTCATCTCAGACTGGAAGGAAGGAAGAGGCAGTAAATTCCTCTGCCGGAAGAGCATGGAGATTAAGCGGCTGGGGGACAATAGGAATTGTGATGCAAGAATGAACTGCGATGCAAGACCTCAGGCAGCAGGGGGTGTGAGGTTGTAATATAAAGGAGAGACCCTGCAGCATGAGGTCAATGTTTTCTGATTCTGAGAGATGTGAGAGAGTGAATAAAGTTCGTCTGCTTTGAATGCTTGGCCTGATTATTCCTCGCTCCACACTGGTGGCCCTTGACGAATAATGGAACACGAGGCAAACACCCCAGAGATGACCCGGACAGGAAGCCCCAGCAACGCATGTGCCGTTTCGGTCAAACTACCAGACTTTTGGCTGCACGACCTTAAGTCTTGGTTCCTCCACACTGAGGCCCAGTTTGCGCTCAGGGAATAACGGCAGATGACACCAGATATTACTATGTGATCACAGCGCTGGACGCTCGCACGACTCAGCAAGTAGCGAGCCTGCTCCAACAGCCCCATGCCAGCGACAAATACAGGGCTCTCAAAGCCGCACTGACCCGGCGCTACACGCTCTCGGACTGCGAGAGAGCAGAGAGGCTCCTGATGCGCTCCGAGTTAGGAGATGGGTCGGCGGTCGAACTGATGGAGAAGATGTTGGCGTTGATAGGCACGGATGACGGGCATTTTCTGTTTGCCCACCTTTTCCTCCGGAACCTCCCAACAGAGGCCAGAGTGGTCCTTGCCAACTCGCCATTGCTGGCCGCGCGTGACTACCGTGTGCTAGCCCAGGAGGCAGATCGGATCATCCTCACCACCAGAGCCCTCACAGTGAACACAGCGGCGTCGGAACCCAACGAGATGGCCAGCGGAAGCGAGGAGCCAGCGATGGTAGCGGCAGCGGGGGCCAGGAAGCGCCAGAGAGACACACTCTGCTCCTACCACCGCCATTTTGGAGAGGACGCACGCCGATGCGTGCCACTGTGCCAATTCAAGCATTCGGGAAACGCCAAGGCCGGCAGTCGGTAGCAGCTGCGACCGCCGGTGAAGAAAGCAAGCTGCTCTACATGACAGACTCGCACTCGAGGAGACGGTTCCTCGTGGACCCTGGCTCCCAAAAGAGCCTCATCCTACCGTCCGAAGCCGACCGGCTAGCGGGTGCTAGCGGCCCCAAGCTGATGGCGGCAAACAGCTCGGACATCAAGACTTTTGGTGAAAAGACACTGACTGTATCCCTACACGGCCGTACGTACCAGTGGACATTTGTCATAGCGGCATGCAGTTTCACAATTTTGGGCGCTGATTTTTTTGTGTGCACACGGACTACTAGTCAGTGTTGCTAACAGATGCCTGATTAATGCAATGTCTTTTGATTCCCTCCCCTGTACAGCTCGAGGAGCCGGGCCAATAACGCTAGTCATCGTCACAGCTCCAGGTGGTAAGTTCCAAACACTACTTACCCAGTTCCCAGCACTCACGGTCCCGACGTTTTCGGCAGCCATCACTAAACACGGGGTGGAGCACTTTATTACCACCACCGGGCCGCCCGTTTCTGCACAACCTCGGCGCCTGGACACAGCTAAATTGGCCATAGTGCGCGAGGAGTTTGCCTACTTGGAAAGGCTGGGCATCATCAGGCGCTCAAACAGGCCATGGGCATCCCCACTACATATGGTCCCTAAGGCCGAGGGATCGTGGCGACCTTGCGGAGATTTCCGCAATTAAACAACGCCACAGCGCATGACCGCTACCCGATCCCCCATATTCCGGATTTTTCTGTTCACCTCACCGGGGCGCGTATTTTTTCTAAGATAGACCTGGTCTGTGGTTACCACCAGGTCCCGGTGCGCACGGAGGACATACCTAAAACGGTGGTAATAACCCTGTTTGGTCTGTTTGAGTTTTTACGCATGCCTTTCGGATTAAAAGGCGCGGCACAGACATTCCAACGCATGATGGATGCGGTGTTGCACGATCTGCCGTTTGTGTTTGTCTACCTGGATGACATCCTGGTGGCCAGCGCGTCCGAGGATGAGCACATAGCCCACCTTAGGACAGTTTTCCGGAGGTTAGAGGAGCACGGGTTAATAATCAACTCGGCGAAATGCCAGTTCGGCGTGACGGGGATCGATTTTTTGGGACACCGCATCTCACCGGAGGGAGCGATACCCTTGCCGGACAAGGTGTGCGCAGTGGCGAATTTTCCCCGGCCTCAGACGGTCAGGGCACTGCAGGAGTTTTTGGGGATGGTTAACTTTAATAACCGTTTCCTCCCCCACGCAGCCCAGATCACGCAGCCATTGTATGCCGCACTCAAGAAACAGAAACCGGTGGACAGAGTCGACTGGACTCCTGAGCGGGAGCAGGCATTCTCTGAGGTTAAAACAGCCCTGGCAAACGCCACACTACTGGCACACCCGGACCCGGCGGCTCGGATAGCGCTCACTACCGACGCCTTGGACGTGGTCATAGGGGCCGTAGTGGAGCAATGCGTCGCCGGTTCTTGGCAGCCGCTCGCCTTTTTAGCAGGTCTTTGCGCGACAATGAGCGTAAATACAGCATGTTCGACAGAGAGTTACTGGCTCTCCACCTGGCCATATGCCACTTCCAGTTCTGGCTGGAAGGACGCAACTTCACTGCGTTCGTGGACCACAAGCCGCTAACGTACGCGATGGCCAAGGTTTCGGAACCATGGTCGGGCCGGCAGCAGACACAGCTTGCCACGATCTCGGAGTTTACGACCGATATTCAGCATGTGGCCAGTAAACTTAATGTAGTGGCGGACTGCCTGTCGTGTGCAGTAGTGGCCCCAGTCTGTGTAGGGATAGATTACACAGCCATGGCCACAGAGCAGATTGGCGATGCGGACGTGTGCGCACTCCAGTCTGGACCAACAGGGTTAAGGCTGGAGAGCAGAGTACTACAAGATGCCCCCCCCCCCAATCTGTGACATCTCCACAGGACACCTGCGCCTGGTGGTTCCGAGCGCTTGGCGCCGCCGCGTTTTTGAGTCCGTTCACTCCCTGGTGCACCCAGGAGTGCGCGTGTCAGTCAAAATGGTGGGAGCGAAGTTCGTCTGGCCGAGCCTGCGCAAACAGGTGAAAGAGTGGGCTGCATCCTGCGTAGCGTGCCAACGAGCCAAAGTGCACAGGCACACAAAGGCCCCTTTGGAGCCGTTCCATATCCCGGCTAAGAGGTTCGACCACTTTCACGTAGACCTCGTAGGCCCCCTCCCGCCATCGCAGGGGTTCACGCAACTTCTGACAGTGGTGGACCACACCACACGATGGCCAGAAGCAGTCCCGCTAGCCTTCACCACATCCGCAGACGTGGCACGCACCTTTTTGACAACATAGGTGGCACGTTTTGGCACCCCTTCGGACATCACGTCCGATCGGGCCCTCAGTTTGTTTCCGAACTCTGGTCTGCGATGGCCCGGAGCCTGGGCGTCGCAATTCATCGCACAACCGCGTACAGCCCACAGGCCAATGGGTTATGCTGTGGGCCTCAGGCCTCAGGTTATTTCACACCTTAGACAGAGACAATGAATACACATGGGAAAACAGTGGGAGTGGGGGTTGAATGAAGTGAGGTGTTGATGTCCTGCTGTTATTAGGAAGTGCCTTGAATCTTGTGAAGTGTAACTTGATGGAGAGAGAGAAGGATGTTTAATGTGACTAGTCAGTCTGTTCTGTGCTCGTGATGTGACGAGTCATTCTGTTCAGTGCTCGTGAGATGTGAGTGTGCAATAAATCATTTGAAATGAATCTGCCTGTGATTTTACACACTCCACACTGGTGACCCAAGGCGTATTATGGAACACGAGGCAAGATCCCCGGAGCGGGCCCGGTCAGGAAGCTACAGCGAGGCGGCAGCCATCCCACAGACAGCCCGGACTGGAACCTCCAGCCACGCGTGTGCGGTTGCAGTCAAGCTACCGGATTTCTGGCAGCACAACCCGCACTCTTGGTTCCACCTCACCGAGGCCCAGTTCGCCCTCCGGGGAGTAACGGCAGAAGACACCAGATTCTACCATGTGGTCGAAGCGCTCGACGCCCGCACAGCTCAACAGGTAGCAAGCCTGCTCGATCAGCCACCAGCCAGCAACAGATATGAGGCGCTCAAGGCTGCACTCATCCAGCGTTACACGCTCTCGGACTGTGAGAGAGCGGAGAGGCTCCTGACGCGGACCGAGCTAGGAGATGGTTCGGCCGTAGACCTGATGGAGAAGATGCTGGCGTTAAGGGGCACGGATGACGAGCGCTTTCTGTTTGCCCACCTCTTCCTCCGGAACCTTCCGACAGTAGCAAGAGCGGTGCTGGCCAATTCGCCGTGGCTGGCCGCGCGAGACTACCGTGCGCTAGCCCAGGAGGCAGCCCGGATCATCATCACCACCAAGGTGATCACAGTCAATGCGGCAGCGACGGAGCCCAGCGAGACGACCAGAGGAGGCGAGGAGCCACCGACGGTAGCAGCAGCAGGGGCCAAGGAGCGCCAGAGGGACACGCTCTGTTCCTACCACCGCCGCTTCGGACAGAACGCACGCAGATGTGCGCCACCGTGCCAATTCCAGCGCTCGGGAAAACGCCAAGGCCGGGGGTCGGTAGCAGCAGCGACCCTCGGTGAAGAGAACAAGCTGCTCTACCTAACGGATGCACGCTCGGGGAGGCGTTTCCTCATGGACACCGGAGCCCAGAAGAGTTTCATCCGGCCGACCTACGCTGACCGGCTGGCAGGATCTAGCGGCCCCGGGATGTTGGCAGCAAACGGCTCGGATATTAAGACCTTTGGTGAGAGGACTCTGCTCTTATCTCTACACGGCCGTACATATGAGTGGACTTTTGTCATAGCAGCACTGAATTACCATATACTGGGGGCTGATTTTCTGTGTGCACATGGTTTACTGGTTGATGTTGCTAACAGGCGCAGAGTCTTTTGACTCTCTCCCCTGTATAGCTCGAGTGACCCAGCCAACAGCACAAGCCAACGTCACAGCTACAGGCGGTAAGTTCCACACACTGCTCACTCAGTTCCCAGCACCCACGGTCCCGACGTTTTCCGCGGCCATCGCTAAACACGGGGTGGAGCACTTTATCACCACCACCGGGCCGCCCGTTTTTGCAAGACCTCGGCGCTTGGACGCAGCTAAACTGGCCATAGCGCGCGAGGAGTTCGTCAACCTGGAAAGGTTGGGCATCATCAGGTGCTCGAACAGCCCATGGGCATCCCCGCTACACATGGTCCCTAAGGCTGAGGGATCGTGGGGACCGTGCGGTGATTGCCGCAGGTTGAACAACGTCACGGCGCACGACCACTACCCGATTCCCCACATACAGGATTTTTCCGCTCACCTCGCCGGGGCACGCATTTTTTCCAAAATAGACCTGGTCCGCGGTTACCACCAAGTCCCAGTGCGCACTGAGGACGTACCCAAAACAGCGGTAATAGCTCCGTTCGTTCTACTCGAGTTCCTGCGCATGCCATTCGGGTTAAAAGGAGCGGCACAGACGTTCCAGCGCATGATGGATGCAGTGCTGCGCGATCTCCCGTTCGTCTACCTGGACGATATCCTGGTAGCCAGCGCGTCCGAAGACGAACACGAAACCCACCTCACGACGGTTTTCCGGAGGTTGGAGGAGCACGGGTTAATAATCAACCAGGCGAAATGCCAGTTCGGCGTAAAGGAGATTGATTTTTTGGGGCACCACGTCTCTCCAGAAGGAGCGATCCCGCTGCCCGACAAAGTGCGCGCCGTGGCGGATTTTCCCCGGCCTCAGACGGTCAGGGCGCTGCAGGAATTTTTGGGAATGGTGAACTTTTATAACCATTTCCTTCCCCGCGCGGCGCAGCTCATGCAACCATTGTACGCCGCGCTCAAGAAACAGAAACCCGCGGATAGGGTCGAATGGACCCCGGAGCGAGAGCGGGCGTTCTCGGAAGTTAAAGCAGCTCTGGCAAACGCCGCACTGCTGGCACATCCAGACCTGACGGCCCGCATAGCTCTTACCACCGACGCTTCAGACGTGGTCATAGGGGCTGTCGTGGAGCAGCGCGTCGCCGGGGCCTGGCAGCTGCTCGCCTTTTTCAGCAGAACTTTGCGCGACAGCGAACGTAAATACAGCGCGTTCGACAGAGAGTTGCTTGCTCTCCACCTGGCCATTCTCCACTTCCAGTTCTGGCTGGAAGGGCGCAGCTTCACCGCGTTCATAGACCACAAGCCGATAACATTCGCGATGGCCAAGGTTTCAGAACCGTGGTCGGGCCGGCAGCAGAGACAGCTGGCCGCGATCTCAGAGTTTACTACCGATATTCAGCATGTGTCGGGTAAACTGAATGTAGTGGCGGACTGCCTCTCGCGCGCCGTGGTGGCCCCAGTCTGCGTGGGTACAGATTACGCAGCCATGGCCGCGGAGCAGATTAGCGATGCAGATGTGCGCGCGCTCCAGTCTGGACCAACAGGGTTAAGGCTGGAGAGCAGGGTGCTGCAAGACGGCATGCCCCCCCTAATCTGCGATGTCTCCACAGGTCGCCCGCGTCCCGTGGTCCTGGCCGCATGGCGCGCCGCGTGTTTGAGTCGGTTCACACTCTGGCGCACCCAGGAGTGCGCGCGTCCGTCAAAATGGTGGGAGAGAAGTTTGTGTGGCCGAGCCTACGCAAACAAGTTAAAGAGTGGGCTGCAGCCTGCGTGGCGTGCCAACGAGCCAAGGTACACAGACACATGAAGGCTCCCTTGGAGCCGTTTCGTATTCCGGCTAAGAGGTTCGACCATGTTCACGTGGACCTCGTGGGCCCCCTCCCGCCATCACAGGGGTGCACGCACCTCCTGACAATGGTGGACCGCACTACGCGCTGGCCAGAAGCGGTTCCGCTGGCGGCAACCACGTCCGCAGATGTGGCGCGCGCTTTTTTAACAGCATGGGTGGCACATTTTGGAGTCCCATAGGACATTACGTCCGACAGGGGCCCCCAATTTGTTTCCCCAATTTTGTCCGCGATGGCCCGCAGCCTGGGTGTTACAATTCACCGCACAACCGCGTACAACCCACAGGCCAATGGGTTATGCAAGCGTTTTCATAGATCACTGAAAGCAGCACTCAGGGCGTCATTGACGGATGCAAATTGGGTAGACAAGTTACCATGGGTTTTATTGGGGTTGCGCTCCGAGCCGAAAGAGGATCTGGAAACTTCCCCGGCAGAGCTCGTTTTTGCGCAGCCACTACGGCTGCCAATTTCTGCCAGATAATCCCGCGCCCAGCAGCTCCCCTTCTCAGCTTTTGCAGCGTAGCGCAAACACAGGCACGCTGCCAGGACCTGCCCACCACAGTTGTCCGCGTGTTTTTGTGCCTAAAACTTGGAAGAACGCAGAGTTCGTGTTTGTCAGACACGACGCCCACTGCCCTCCATTGCGCCCACCCTATGATGGACCGTTCAGAGTGCTGGAAACAGGGGATAAGCATTTTTTGCTAGACTTGGGGGGTAGGAGGGAAAAAATTGGCATAGACGTATAGGGGCGCTTGCGCATGCAGCGACCGGCAGCTGGTGCCTTGTCACCAGACTGCAAAACAAATCTACCTACGGGTACAAAATAAGTAATTAAAAAAAAAAATAGACAGACTCAAACCCGCTTTCGTTGTGGCGGACGAGCAAGTGCTGTTGGCTAGGGCCCCTCGGTGTCGAAGACCCCCACGGAGAGCTCCCCAGGGAAACGACTCATCAGAGCAGCCACACGGGCAGAGCGAACCCCCCCCCCCCTCCCCTCTCCACGGCTCACCCGCAGTCAGACACACTTCCAGCAGCCTCCCACTGGCACAGCAGCGCCACGGAGGTGGTAAAACCCAGTTGCAGCAGATATGGGAGGAGGCTGAAGCCGAAACAGCGTGTGGACTGATGTGCTATTGTTCTATCTAAGTTGCTGGGGGGGGGGCAGTGTGGGCCTCAGGCCTCAGGTTATTTCACACCTTAGACAGAGACAATGAATACACATGGGAGAACAGTGGGAGTGGGGGTTGAATGAAGCGAGGTGTTGATGTCCTGCTGTTATTAGGAAGTGCCTTGAATCTTGTGAAGTGTAACTTGATGGAGAGAGAGAAGGATGTTTAATGTGACTAGTCAGTCTGTTCTGTGCTCGTGATGTGACGAGTCATTCGTCATATCGTACAAATATCTTGGGACAATTATTGATAGTGGATTGAACTTTGAGGTGAACTGTGAAAGGGTGTGCAAAAAGGGTCAGCAAAATTTGCATTGTTTGAGGAAACTTGCACGCTTCCAAATTGACCGAACCATAATGACTATGTTCTATCGGGCTTTTATTGAATCTGTTTTATCCTTTTCTTTAATGTCATGGTTTGGTCAGATAAAACTGAAACAGAGGAAATCCTTGGATCAGGTAGTCAGATGGTCCAGTCGTTTGCTTGGTGAGTCACAGCTGAGCCTGACATCCCTGTACACCAGACAAGTACAGAGGATGGCCGACTCGATTTTAAATGATGACTCCCACCCTTTGCACTGCAACTTTCAGCTTCTTCCCTCCAGACGGAGGTTTGCTGTCCCAAAAAGTAGAACCCAGCGCTACAAAAACAGCTTTGTCCCTGCTGCTGTCAAAGAGTTGAACAAGCTATAAAAATTATATTGTACATATTTTATACTTACCTATTTTGTAAGATGTGTGCCTGTGTTTGTGTCTATGTTGAATGTAATTAGTGGCTTGTAAATATGGATGTCACCAACTGCAAAACAAATCTACCTACGGGTACAAATAAAGTAACCTGAACCTGAACCTGAACCTGATTCTGTTCAGTGCTCGTGAGATGTGAGTGTGCAATAAATCATTTGAAATGAATCTACCTGTGATTTTACACACTCCACAATGCGAGCGTTTCCATAGGTCACTGAAAGCAGCACTCAGGGCTTCGCGTACGGATGCAAATTGGGTGGACCAGTTGCCGTGGGTTCTATTAGCGTTGCGTTCCACACCAAAAGAGGATTTGGAGGCTTCCCCAGCACAGCTGTTTTTTTCTCAGCCGCTGGGGCTCCCCGGGGAATTTTAACCAGATAACCCCGCGCCGAACACCCATCTGTCCCCGTGTTCACGGCATAGTGCAGACACAGGCACGCTACCTGGCCCGGCCCACCACTGTTTTCCACACGCTTTTGTGCCAAAAACTTTGAAGAACGCGGCATTCGTGTTTGTCAGGCACGATGCTCACCGGCCCCCATTGCACCCACCCTACGATGGCCCGTTTAGAGTGCTGGAACCAGGGGACAAACATTTTGTGTTAGACTTGGGGGGGTTGCCGGGAGAAAATCTGTATAGACAGGCTTAAGCCCGCCTTTGTGATGGCAGACGAGCAGATGATGTTGGCTCGAGCTCCTCGGCGTGGAAGACCCCCACTGAGAACTCCCCAGGTAAACGATTCATCAGAGCAGTCACACGAGCATGCTGAATGCCCCCCCCACATTGTCCACCCACAGATGGACACACCCCCAGGAACCCCCCACTGGCACAGCAGCGCCACGGAGCCGAAGACCCCTCGTTACAGCAGATACGGGAGGAGGCTGAAGCCGAGAGGACGTGAGAGTTAACGCTCAGTCTGAGACTCTGGGGGGAGGGCGGTATGGGGGACCCATGCTGTGGTATTCATCTCAGACTGGAAGGAAGGAAGAGGCAGTAAATTCCTCTGTCGGAAGAGCATGGGGATTAAGCAGCTGGGGGACAATAGGAATTGTGATGCGAGAATGAATTGTGATGCAAGACCTCAGGCAGCAGGGGGTGTGAGGTTGTAATATAAAGGAGAGGCCCTGCAACATGAGGTCAATGTTTTCTGATTCTGAGAGATGTGAGAGAGTGAATAAAGTTCATCTGCTTTGAATGCTTGGCCTAATTATTCCTCTCTCCACAACACCAGATTTTTTCACCTGGATGTTTACAAGACGTCCAGGTCACAAAGGACTGGATTTCAAGGACTGTTTCTTTGCACACACCGCATCACTGTGAAAATCTAACAGCTTGGTCAAAGCCAACTGTCATATAATTCCGGTCATGGCTAAGAGAGAGCACAGGGACAGCTTCAGATTTTGGCGTGTCAAGGTGCCTTCACACCAAACGCAAATGGGCGGTGCAAATGCCTACAAAGTTAATGGAAAGAGGCGAGCACATGCAAAGTTGTTCACATCCAAGGGACAGCGCTAGCTTTGAGATTCTGCCGTCATTGGAGTAAAAGTATCAACATTGGAGAGTAAACTAGTTTGAAAATGAGACTGACACTCACTTGCAGACAGAAGGACCAGGAGCTCTTCAGCTGAATCGGGATGTTGGAGTTATTTACCCACAGATTCCTGCCATCGATGTGCTAACAAGGCTAGCAAGCTAGCAACAGAAACACCATCATCTTGTGAAGTTTTGGACTGGAGGCACAGACAACTTTTTCAGGTGAGCCCCCCGTCAGATAATGCAAACCTAAGCATGACGTTATTTTGGGGATTTCCCACAGCAGGTTGAACACAGCTGCAGAAGTTATACAGACAACTTCGCCTCTCTGCATCTCACTCAGATGGTGAATTCATGTCTATTTATGTGTTTACATTGAGTTATAATGTAATCGTGGCACGTGAAAAATATGCCCAATCACGTTTGGTGTGAAGTCACCTTTAGAGATGACCCGGTGCAACTACAGCTGTCTGCAGGAACTCAGTTTTTGCTGAATGAAATCCCCCCAGGCTGAGAGAAGCTCATAATTACAGGGTGCATTGTTAGGATTAAGTCAACATGTAGACAGACGCGGCTGGGCAGAATAGAAGCTTAATGCATCAGCATACTCTAATGGGCAGCAGTCCTTAGTTGTAGAGCAGCGGTGAAATGCATTGCACACACAGGTCTAAATCATAATGCTTCATAATCTGTGACATCTATACAGACAAACA
This sequence comes from Pholidichthys leucotaenia, assembly GCA_020510985.1. Lineage (NCBI taxonomy): Eukaryota > Metazoa > Chordata > Actinopteri > Cichliformes > Pholidichthyidae > Pholidichthys > Pholidichthys leucotaenia. The sequence goes on from CM035842.1 coordinate 212,139,573, forward strand.
ATCAAGTCCACTCTTCTCATAAACATGGTCATTTTAAAAAGCTGAATCAATGAGGCGAGTTATATTATTTCCCTGAGCACAGCAATCCAGCCACCAGAGTCAATAAGACTGATGGACGATCTGGCATACAAACAAATGGGAGAGCACATATTTGTTGGGAAAACAATTGCCAGTAGAACCCCCGAAGAGGCCCGACTGTGAAGTAAGAAGCTCATCATGTCAAGACTGGATGGAAAAACAAGAAACTGTAATATGATATTGTCAGTCCAATGTGTCACAACAAGCAACAACCACCAAATATGACAGCTGAATCCAAAAGACTTCAGGCATCTTGAAAATGATTCACTGGTAGGTTTGACGTTAACACTTTAATTTCAGTTGAGCAGGTTTGACTCCAGGTTTCCCTATTCGCTGAAGCAGTACGAAATTGCTCTCACAATACCAAATAGGACCCATGAATGCAATCGTTTCATCAGTGGTTAATACAATTCAAGAGCTCCCCGCACTTTAAAATGTTACCAAGACACAACACTGCAAATACAAGCTGGAAGGAGGCTGAAAAATATACAGCAGTGGTATTCCTTTGATACAGCAGTGCTATTACTTTGATACAGCAGTGGTATTGCTTTGCTTTCTGTGTCTCATTCTCTGTGGAATAACAGAAGATCCACCTCTCACAGATGATGAGCTCTTGAGTGATCAGTGCCAGGTGAAAAAGGTCACAATCGCTATGCGGGTGAGGTCAACCAATTCTCTGCAGAGAGACTCGAGAATGAAGGTCAAGCCCAGTGGCCGCTAAGAAGGACAGAATATAAATGAAGGTTTTTGTGGAAAACGAGTGGCGGTGGTTGCATTTGAGGGACACAAACCGTGGAGGAAAGTTTAATAGCACACAAAACGAAAACAAGAGTCAAGGCCTGAAACAAGGAAAGAAAACCAGCTTCACCTCCTGATGCTTTTTACTTTGGCAATGCTCAGACTGGGCAGCAGTTTGCTTTGTTAGGCTCCCATTGTCTGCTATCAAATGACTGTGGTGTAAACTTCAAAACCACAACACTGTTCTACACGGTGAGAAAAATGGACTCAGTCTTGTCACCTGCAAATCAGGGAAGACAGACCAACAATTTTAAGACCATAATCGTCACACAATGAGGCTGACTGCAGAAGTGAAGAATACGCTCCAATACATTTTCCCTAAAATTATCACGATAAGCGATATTATCATTGATGTCATGAAGACCATTTTATGCCCCAGATATAGAAATATAGTAACGGTCTATGTATAACATTTCAAAGAGTTTTGAACTTTTATTTATGCATTTTATTTATGCATCATAGCATTTATTTGTTCACAATATGTGCAGTCTCAGAGATGGTACAGTAGAGAACCACATGGAGAACATTTCAACTTCATGGACCTTAAGCTACAGTCGCAAAGATTCTTACGAACGATGGGTTCATAAGAATCTCCCAGTTCCTACAAATTCTAGAGTTTGCAGACATTCATGGAGGGGGCCATAGTTTCTTACGGCTGCCATTCATTTTGCAAGAGCAACTTGAGGCATTCTTGAAAAAAGGGGTGATTTTCTGTCATACGATGGCCCTAGAGTTCTTACGTTCTTCGTAAGGGTGCCTTGGGATCTTTCTACGGCATACTGACTGCCATCCATCTTTCCATCCATTGTCTACCGTTTTTCCGGAGGTCCGGGTCGCAGAGGCAGCAGTTCAAGCAGAGAAGCCCAGACTTCCCTCTCCCCAGCCACCTGCTCCAGCTCTTCAGAGAGGATACCAAGGCATTCCCAGGCCAGCTGGGAGACGTAGTCTCTCCGGTGTGTCCTGGGTCTGCCCTGGGGTCTCCTCCCAGCAGGACGTGCCCGAAACACCTCAAGTGAGAGGCGTCCAGGAGGCATCCTGATCAGATGCCCAAACCACCTCAACTGGCTCCTCACCCTATCTCTAAGGTTGAGTCCAGCAATCCTACGGAGAAAGCTCATTTCAGCCGCTTGTATCCGTGATCTCATTATTTCGGTCATTATCCAAAGCTCATGACCATAGGTGAGGGTAGGAACATAGACTGGCCAGTAAATCAACAGCTTTGCTTTAGAGCTCAGCTCCCTCCTCACCACAACAGACTGGTACAAGGTCTGCATCACTGCAGAAGCTGCTCTGATCCGTCTGTCAATCTCTCGCTCCATTTTTCCCTCACTCATTGTGAGGGGCCATCTTACCATCTTAGGAAAATTGTTGTGCAACTCACAGCACTCTCAAGTCATTGGTAGGAAGATCTTATGGCTTTCGGCACATTTTGTCTACACAAATGTCACATGAATAACATACTTCCGTCTTATAAGCGCCTCCCCATCGCCTTATGCACGCTGTACAAATCTCCATATGAACCGGGATTCATACAGTGTTTCCTATGACCACTGCAAGGGGCCCTCAAGAACAACTTAAGGTGTTCTTGAGGCATACGTACAGCCAACATCTTGCGTAGTTCTTACATTGTTCCTATGGCATTTGTACGGCTGCCCTATGATGAGGGGTTGTCATGGGGCATTTGCAGAAATCTTGGACAAAACCATCAACCTGGCCACGAACTTACAGTCTATGAATGCTGGATTCTCTTACGGCTGCCTTAAGAAGGCCATATGAAATGGTCCCAAAATTGTAATGTGTTCGAAGAAGTTCATAAGGGTATTTGTGACTGTAGCTTTATTGTCTATTTTCAGTTTTTTTTTTTTCCTGGTAGCACTCTCTAATACAACCGGTAATGACAATAAAAATGTTTGCACCAATCACGAAAGCAGCGTAAACGTGCGCTACATAAGGAGCTGAGCCAGAGTTGAAGCTGACCTCTTCAATCAGGCAAAAACTGAGGGCTTCACTGGGCAAAGCGATCATGCGGTTAAAAATGAGCAGACTTTTAGGCTCAGTCGAGACAAACTTCAACTTGTGAGTGGACTCTTCAGCTTGCCAGTTTACTTGTTCTAGCTGTCCCTGCCATGAGCATGAGCTCCGCCTCTCATGAAGAAGCATGCAGAGGGAGCGAATGAGTGTGACCAGCTGAAAAAAAACATGGGAAATATCTTGACACATAGTTTCCGTTTGTCTTATATAGAGTATACAGTACATACAGTATCTGAGAAGGAGCTCTGACGATTCCTGATGTAACCCCACCCTCACCTTGAACCCATCTGTCACTCCTACAGCAGACCTCACCATGTCTCACTGTCCTCATACATGTCCATCCAGAAGTTGTGTTAGAAGTACGTTGATGAGCATGCATCATGCTTGGTGACCACATGATCTCATCTGTGCTGTTTGCAGATGATGTTGTTCTGTTGGCTTCATCACGCAATGACTTACAGGTCTTACTGGGATGGTTTGCTGCCGAGTGTGAAGCGGCTGGAATAAGAATCAGTACCTCCAAGTCCGAGTCCATGGTCCTCAGCCAGAAAAAGGTGGATTGTCCTCTCCGGGTTGGGGACAAGCTCCTGCCCCAAGTGGAGAAGTCCAAGTATCTCGGGGTCTTATTCGCAAGTGAGGGGAGAATGAAGAGAGAGATTGACAGACAGATCGGAGCAGCATCTGCAGTAATGCTGACGTTGTACCAATCTGTTGTGGTGAAGAAAAAGCTGACCTGTAAAGCAAAGCTGTCAATTTACTGGTCAGTCTATGTTGCTCCCCTCAACTATGGTCATGAGCTTTGGGTAATGACCGAAAGAATGAGATCATGGACACAAGCGGCTGAAATGAGCTTCCTCCGTGGGAGGCTCAGAGAAGAACCGTTGCTCCTCCACTCTGAAAGGAGCCAGTTGAAGTGGTTTGGGCATCTGATCAGAATGCCTCCTGGATGCCTCCCACTTGAGGTGTTTCGGGCACGTCCCACTTGGAAGAGACCCCGGGGCAGACCCAGGACTCGGTAGAGAGACTATGTCTCCCAGCTGGTCTGGGAACACCTTGGTATCCTCTCTGAAGAGCTGGAGCAGGTGGCTGGGGAGAGGGAAGTTTGGGCTTCTCTGCTTGAACTGCTGCCTCCATGACCCGGACCTCCGGAAAAGTGGTAGAAGATGGATGGATGGATGGATGTTATGTTGATGGACAGGGTTGTAAAATTCTGTCATGATCTATTGTAATTGTCATTAAATAAATAAATAAATAAATATATATCAGTGGTTGCATTCACAGAAAATTGTCCATTGACAGATTTTTTTTTAGCACCGGCTAAAAATTCTGAAAGCTATCTGTCATTTGACAGATTATACTGAGGGTGAGCTAATTAAAATCAATTAAGATGACAAATAATAACAGATTATGACAGAATTTTTCCAAGCCTGTCTGTCAAAATGATAGTTAAAGTCTAGCATGGTAACCTCTGAGACATATACAGTATATACACACACAAGGGATTTAATAACGCACCACTAGATTTATTTGTAAGTTCACTGGTGTAGTTTGTGTGGTATGCAAATGACCACTCATATATTGCTCCTCATTACCTTTTAATGAATATCCTAAATTAATCAGTAACAAAACAAGCCAAAAAAAATGCCAAGAAACATAAGCACCATACAGTGAGGTATTGTCAGTTCCTCCCCAGAATTGTGTTTGGAGATAGAGGTCTACTCACAATAATCAGTCAGGCTTGACCAAATTACCCTACATGCAGTGTTTGTACAACTTGTTTTCTTAATAGAGAAAAGCTAGACGTAAATTGGGCCAAAAATAGAGTGCTGCATTATTAAATCTCACACACACACAACATATATATGTCACAAACTCTTGGGTATCAATTAACCAGTTGAGTTTTCAGTCCACTAGATCGTGCAAAGTAAACGTGCATTGTCAGGTAAAGTCATCGCTTCTCTCGTGAGATTTGCAGCCAGGTGTACAATCTAATTCAAACTTATTTGTAAAGCACTTTAAAAACAACCACAGCTGACACAAAGTGCTGTACAAATCAAGAAGCAAATGGAGAAATGGCATCAGACGAAGGAACTGAGAAATGTGTCAAAATGTCAACTCAAATGTCTGGTAATTTTTTTGGATTTAAATAACAAAGATGGACAGAAAGACCTTAACATGAGACACTCAAGCCACCAGGAACACCACACAAAAAGGGAAAAAAAATAGTTGGGGAACACTATAAACAGGAGAGCTGCTGCCCTCTCCATTTAAAAATCAGCCAACTCCGGACACCCCCAGCCCAACAAAGCCGCCTCCAAACTCAGAGCCAGCAAAGAAGACAACAGTCCACTGATGCTGACTCGATAAAAAGAGGAGCAGAGGTGCACATTAATGTGGTGTGAACCGGGAACCAGGGTGCATGAACAAGCACAGAGCAGTGCTGAACAGGGAGACTGCTCTACGCTGAACCATCTCCCTACAACAGCTGCAGACTGTCAAAAGGCCCTTTTCCACTAGCCTCACTTAGCCCTACACCGCACCACTCAGCCCGCGTTTGAGCATTTTCCATTAGCCCCAGCACCGGTTAGCAGGTACTTTTTTAGTACCTGATCCAGGGCAGGGTCTAACCAAGCTGAGTAGGGCTGAGTATGGCTGTGAAATGACTTTAAGAGACTGGTCGCCACTTATTGGTCAGGTCGTAACGTCACGAAAGCGACTTTTTCTGCTGAATTTACTCCACGACCGCCATTTGTAGTTGTTCAGCCAGTGAACACAGTGCGCCCCTTTAATACAATGTATTATATTAATATACTGTATAATATACTTATATAATAATATACTCCTAATATTATATATTAGGAGGTGCGCAATTTTCTTTCTATATTAGGCGACGATCGCATCCAGCGCGAGTTGGATGGATCTACTTGAAATGCAGGCGTCCGAGCAGATGGCTTCCCAAGGACACATCCGTACTGCCAAACAGTGTCGGGAGAAGCTGAAAAAGCTGAAAAGTGATTACCGAGCAGTGAAGGACCACAATGCTCGAAGTGCAGTGGATCGGAAGGAGTGGAAGTGGTTCGCTGAGACATTGGGCTCGACACGGCCACTGTCACGGTCATGGCCTTGGAAACCGTGGATGGTGAGTGTTGTTTTGATATTGCGCATCTTTTCGCCACTTTATCCTTTCTGTGCCAAGCTCACTGTTTTTAAGAAACAGGAAGGTTGTTAGATTGTGGGTAATGGTTGTTACTGAGGCTTGCCTATTGTTTTGCAGCCAACTGCAGATTCACGCTTGCTTTGTGTTAAGTATTAGCGCGAACAAAACGCTGAATTACGCTTATTGTATTCCGGTTAAAAACTTTAGAGTGCTGTGTACATGTTGCACTTTGGTGTTAAGTTTTAAATTGCGTGCATTTTCTTTCTAGAATCGCAGTTCATATCACAGGGGTCCACCTCAGTGGACATGATGGACACAGCGGACTCTCCTGCCTCTGCCTCTGCGTCTGCGTCTGGCAGAGCGCCAGCTGAATCGACTCCCATGTCAGCCACATCACCAGCTCCATCTGGATCACGTTCAAGTGCCAGTAAGGCACAATAACCACTATTTGTTTTTTTTTTTTGGGGGGGGGAACAGGTCCAGCGGAAACCAGGGTCGAAAATCCATCCATCCATCCATCCATCCATCTTCTACCGCTTAATCCTTTACAGGTCGAGGGGGGACTGGAGCCTAACAAGTTATGTACCAAATTAATTAATGCAATTTCCTGTAGCTGCATATTAATTAATTGAAAATGTCTTTTTAAATGTACAAAAAGGTTATTCTTTGGTCTTCACTTACCGGTGTTCCACAACCATTTTTAGGTGTGGTGATTGAAGTGCTGTTGTAACTCCTGTTTTATAAAAACAACTAAAGCTCATGAACTGCCGTTGAAATCAACATGCTTCATTGAAATGCTTCGCGTCAGCTGACTGTATTAACCCATTCAGATTTCTGCAGCCACACTACAAGCAACTAGTTTAAACATTACCCAGCCATCCATCCATATTCTTAATCTTAATCCTTTTTATTTTTGCAGGGGGGCTGCAGCCGAAGACAGCACCCTGCGTGTTGCAAAATCTGCTCTACTGAGGGGCAGCAACATGACAGTTCAGCTTATATACAGCAATGAAGCATAATATAATAGTGACATTCCACCACAGACTTTCACCTGTGTAATTCCATAATATATGTAGTGATCCAGCTTTAACGACCATGCCATTCTGTCTTTCCTTCTACATTAGCGATGGCCAACATGCATGACGAAGAGATGCGGCTCTTGGAACGGCAACATGACCAGCGGCAAGAACACCATCAGGAGTACATGCAGCATTTGCGACAGGTGGTCGCAGATGTGCAGGCAGATGCGCGTGAAGCCCTGGAGCAGGACGCTGTGTTACGAAGGGAAGAGCTCGCAGAGATGTCATCATTCAACAGAGATTTCCTGACCCTATTTGGCAGGCTTTGTGTACACATTTAGCAGTCGGCATGTCTAAAAATGTCTCCCCACGCCCAGTCTGTTTTTTTGTTTGTAAATTTTGCTTCTGGAATAAAATTGTATTGTTTGCATCAAAAGTCTGGTTTATCTGTTATGACACCGTATGAGAAAAGCCAATAATTACATACACATTCCATTCTCTGTTCACTCCACACGCTGCTGTTCATCAGGTCAGGTGTATAGCCTTCTAATGGTAATTTAATTTTTAACAACACAACGAAACGTAATGTCTTGGTAGGTTTTTTTTTAAACAAATTTGCAATGCGGAATCCATTTCTCTTGAACGGGTACATTTTTTATGTTATAAGCAGTTGAACAGGTGTGCTTGAACTTGTACAGTAGACTGATAAAGGTAAGTACATGTAAGTTGAATGTTGCATCACCAGTCAAAATTTAATAAATTAAGAAGGAATCTCGCAAAAATTTGGCACTAATAACAGTAGACAAATCGGACAAGGATACACAACTGTGTTTTTGTTGCACACAACTGTTGTTACCAACAAGTGCAAAATTTATATTCCCTTTTCCCAAAAATTAAAAATCAATTTGTAAGTAAAAGTGGGAGACCTTTACATGGGAAAATATGACATGTATCAGCACATGATTTATAGTTCAATTTGCATTTCCACCTAAGCAAAAGTGGCTTGTCGAGCTGGATTTTTGTGAAGATGGCCTGTGCGGTGTTTCTGCATGTAATTACATACCTGTCAAGTGATACGGTTTCGCCGTATTTTAATACGGGGAAAATGCAATTTTAGCAATTATTGAGAGTGTGGGAAGGAACACGTCGTGTGTGTGACCCCCACAGCGTACGGGGCTGTCAGAGCGCTCAGCATGAGCAATTATCACAACGGTGAGAAGTGTGGACTCATCATTAGGCTGATTGCTTCGCACGTTCTTAACAGATAAGCGTTATGAACAAGAGGACAGGTAGATGGACCATGCACAACATTTTATTTACAAAAAACATTTTTGAAATATGTATGCACATAAATGTGGGCGAAATACACAAGTACTACATCACAGCACAGCATCTCGTATATCGGCTCCCTGCTCCTCTGCTCTCTGTGCCGCTGCCACCACTGGTTCATCTACTGCATCATCCAATGTAGTGTCAAACGTCTCTCCATGACTCTCACACAGATTGTGCAGAGCACAACAAGTCAGCACCATAGATTTAACCAGTTTCATGTCACAGTCATTCCTCTCTCCTTCCTCCTTCCTTCTCTCCTCGTCATCAGCCATTTTCTTTGTTGTGGAGGATTCGGTCGCGTGTTTGACGTCACGAGAGTGTGGCGCCGCCTGCTGTTCAGGAACTCCCACCCACCGCAGGTGTGCCAGCAGGTGCGCAGCAGTAGTTGAAAAGCAACCGAGGCCGAACCGAACCGAAGTGAGTAGAGTCGGGTTTTCAATCGGGGCTGGGCTGGGCTAGTGGAAAAGGGCCTAAAGCTGCTGCAAACTCCATGGGATTGAGTTAAAAAATGCTCTTAGGACTTCGGGTCATGGCGGCTACGTGAGAAGACAGGTCTCACTCTGCTCTGCTCCTAGAGATAAAAAATCGGCATATAACTCTCTTATTTGGAACAGAACCTATCCCAGCGTTTGGACGAGGATATGCCGGTGAAGCCTATGGCTGGGAAATCAGGTGGAGGAAAAATTGAACCGCCGAAACAGTCCAAACTAACGGACTTTCACGTCTGTGGCACAGCAGAAAAAGTTCCAGATATGGCGGCGGAGGAAGCTAACGGTGGTGCGGTGACTGCTGACGACGGCACAGGTGCAGTGCTCGCTGCCATTAGCTCAATGAGAGCAGACTTTTCCGCTAAATTTGATGGGATTATAGCAGTGACAGAGGGAATGAAAAAGGAATTGGGTGATTGTGTGGAACGAATGGCGCAGGTGGAGCTTCGAGTATCCAGTGCTGAGGATGATGTCGCCGGCCTTCAATTAAAGGTGCGCACTTTGGAAAAAAAAAAATGTCTGGAAGATAATGTCCTGGACTTGGAGTCCCGGTCGAGACGGAACAACTTGAGGCTGGTGGGTCTACCGGAGAGAACCGAGGGTCAGGACCCATGTTCCTTTTTGGAAAAGTGGATTCCAGAAGCGCTGAACAACGCGGAGCTGCAATCATCAGTCGTTCTAGAAAGCGCACACCGAATTGGCCCACCGAGAGATAAGGGACCACCGAGGACACTAATTATGAAGTTCCTCAGCTACAGAGACAGGATGAAGATCTCCAACGCTGCGCGAGCCAAAGGAGAAATTAAACACCAGGACCAGCAAGTGCGGTTCTACCCAAATTTGGCCACAGGAATCCAACAATTAAGGAAACAGTTTGACCCCGTACGTAAAGAGCTGCGCAACCTTGGGATCCGTCATGGAGTGATTGACCCTGCAAGACTGTTGACCACGTATGGGGGCAGAACACACATCTTCAAGACCCCTGAGGAGGCGCAGGAGTTCATCAAGAAGATCCAAGAAGAGACTGGTGGGAGCTAAACATGAACAAAATATAAGGTAGAATATTTAAGCATTTGCACAGGCATCTAATTGATCTGAAGCAAATAGCAAGTTTACAAAATATAGATTGTATTATATATTAAAAAAAAAACCTATGATGTACAAAGTTGCTAAAAATTTTGGAGTGAAGTTGGAAAACTACAGAAGACAGTTAATGTTACGTCATTAAAAGCAGTAGAGTTAGGGTGATTGGGAGGATGAAGAAGGAGTGGCTTTGGCTGTTCCTCGTGGGTGTGGAACGGTCGATGGCTATATCGGGAGATGGAATTTTTCTTTTGATTTTGGGGGGATTACCACAAATGTGGGAAGGGGGAATTTGTTTGTGTGTAGTTTGTAGGATGAATGTTCAACCACTCATGTTTTTGCTTCTCTGTATGAGCATGTTTACACTGCGAGGTAATCCCAAACTCCCTATTGATCATAAACCAAAGCGTTAATCTTAATTTAACTTCATGGAATTGCAGAGGTCTACAAAATTTAAAAAAACTTAAACAAGTTATGAATAAAATAAAAGACATGGGTTCAAAAATTGTGTTTTTACAAGAAACTCATCTAATAGAGGAGGATGTAAAAAGAATTAGGAGTAGATGGCAGGGAAGTGTATTCACCTCATCATTTTCATCCCGAGCTAGGGGAGTTATGACTCTCATACATAAATCAGTCCCATTTCAAGTGAAAAATGTAATTGGAGACAAATTTGGAAGATATTTAATCATTCAAGGATCTTTGCTATTAGAAAATATAAATCTGGTGAACTTATACGGTCCCAATATAGATGATCAAAAATTCTTTGCTAATTTATTTCTTATCTTATCATCACTTACAGGGCAACATATAACAGCAGGGGATTTTAATTGTACATTGAATCCCGGTATAGATAGATCAACAGGACTGGACTGTATGCACAATGGATGCAGGATGATCATTAATCATTTTATGAATGAACTGAGATTGCTAGATATATGGAGAGAAATGAAACCACAAGTTAAAGCCTACTCTTGTTATTCTAATACCTACAAGACATTCTCACGTATTGATTATTTTTTGATCTCTACAGAATTAAGGTCCAAGATTCAAAACTGCTTTTATGATAACATCGTGATCTCTGATCATGCACCCTGCTGTCTAATATATGTAGATAAGAAATTGACAAAGGAACCAGGTAGGTGGCAATTTCAGCATAAATGGCTTCAGGATGAGGAATTTGTTAAGTACATAGAAAAACAGATAGATGAGTTCTTTGATATCAATACTACACAAACATCAGCATGTATAAAGTGGGAGGCTTTCAAAGCTTTTATTAGGGGACATATTATTAGTTACACAGGTTCAAAATCTAAGAAGACTCGAGACGAGAGAGTCCAATTGGAACATAAACTAAAAATTCTTCAAGAAAAAGTGCATGCAGGAAGTGATCCAAAGTTAGAGAACGAATTACTGATTTTGAGAGCTGAATATGACAAAAAATCAGCGAATAGAGCTGCCTCGAGTCTTCTAAGATTGAAACAATCTTTTGATCAACAAGGTGAAAAATCAGGAAAATTATTGGCATGGCAGATTAAACAATTAGAATTTAAAACACCAATTACCAGTATTATAAGTAACGGACAGGTAGTTATAGATCCTTTAGAAATTAATAGAGCCTTTAGAGATTACTATGAAAAATTATATGATACAAAAAATGAATCTGACTTAACAAAACTAAATGGGTTTTTGGACGGACTATCTATACCGTGTATTCCAAATGAAAACAGGGAGATACTGGAGTCTAAAATTAGTCAAAAAGAAGTTGGGCTAGCCATTGATAATATGAAATCAGGAAAAAGTGCAGGACCAGATGGTCTTCCAGTTGACCTTTATAAAAAATTTAAGAATAAATTAATAAAACCTTTTTTGGAAATGGTTTTAGAAGCATTTCAAAATAGTAATTTACCATCATACATGAATAATGCCTTAATTATACTGTTGCCAAAACCAGGTAAACCCTCTAGTAAATGTGAAAATATGAGACCAATAAGCCTATTAAATGCTGACCTTAAGATAATCTGTAAAATTTTAGCAAGACGAATACAAGAAATTTTACCAAATATTATTAACCGAGATCAGAATGGCTTTATAAAGGGAAGACAAGGCTTCCATAATGTAAGAAGACTATTTAATATTATTTATTCTAATAAAGAAGCACCGGATACAGCTCTCCTATCATTGGATGCCGAAAAGGCCTTTGATAGGGTCGAATGGCCCTTTCTTTTTGAAGTCTTACAAAGGTTTAGACTTGGAAATAATTTCATAAAATAGGATTTCTGCTGTAGCATTATTATATATTATCTGAACCTAACAAATAGCAATATCTCAAAATCAATAAAAATCAATAGAGGATGTCGACAAGGCTGTCCACTTTCACCTTTACTGTTTACTATGGCAATTGAACCTTTAGCGATGGCAGTACGTTTACATTCACAAATATATGGAATTAAAGTTTGACCAACAGAACATAAAATCTCCCTGTATGCCGATGACATAATTTTGTTTATGTCGAATCTTAAAAAATCAATTCCGACCTTGTTGAATTTAATAAAGAATTTTGGGGAAATATCAGGATATAAAATAAATAAAATCTTCAATATTAATGCTAAATGAGACCCAGAGAAATCACCCAGCTCCTGAGGTAAATCAATTCAATGTTGTAAATCATTTTAAATATTTAGGAATTCAAATTGTGCCTAAGCTAGAATTAGTCGCCAGTGCCAACTATGAAGCCTTAATGACAGACATTAATGAGTTAATTCAGAGATGGATGTCATTACCAATGTCGATGATAGGGAGAATCAATATACTTAAAAGTAATATCTTACCTAAAATACTTTATTTATTTCAATACATTCCTTTACCACCACCTTCAGATCTATTCTCAAGAATTAAAAAAAAGTTAGTGGAATTTATATGGAACAACAGGAGGGCTAGATTACGTCTGTCCTTACTATATTTACCATTTGATCGTGGAGGTCTGAAATGTACAAACTTTATGTTGTATTATTGGTCGGCACAACTGAGGTCTATGACATATTATTTTTCATCAAATGATCTCCCTCACTGGACTGAAATGGAATCATACAATTTACCTTTACCTCTTCCCATATTCATATACTCAGATTCGGCAAAAAAATTACAGAAACAAGTTAAAAATCCATTTGTAAAGCATATGATCAAAATATGGTGTGAAACTAAAAACTATTTAAAAGAACCACACTTATTGTCACAATTTAGCCCAATATGGGGTAATCAATATTTTAAACCAGGGAGAGCGGATGCTGTATTTAAAGTAGAACTGAACTGAACGGCATTGAACGGCACTGGGTGATAGTACATACAATTATAAAGATAATTTATCATTGGCACCCCCTCCACAAATCCCGGAATCTTGGAGAAAATCGCGATTTAGAATTTCCCACCCTGAAAAATCAGACAAATCCCCCGAAGCGCAGCCGGAGTTCTGCGTGACGTCACGAGTGTGACCCAGTCCTCATGTTTACCATTGCGAGCACGTCGACACTGGTTGTTTTTGGTGCATTTTGTCGTGATAGTCGACTACAAAACACTTCCAACACCTGGGAAGATCTGTTCAGTGGCCAAGGAAAGCTGTCATGGTGACGAAAGAAAAGAAAGGGGGAGGAAAAGCGACCGGGAAGCGATGCGTTTCTAGATATACAGTGATCCATCACTTATCGCGTTTAATGGGGACCAGAACCGACCGCGAAAAGTGAAAAACCGCGAAGTAGCGTCACCCCCCCCCAAGGGCGTCACAAGCACTATTTTGCACAAAAAGGCACAAGAGATCAGCGAAAAGTGCCACTAAGCAACACGAGCGATAAAGAAGGCGCTCTGCAGGGAGAGAAGCTGGGTAAAACGTCTCGGCCAATCAGCTTGCGAGGTGAAACGTCTCGGCCAATCAGCTTGCGAGATTCCCGAGCGGTGAAGAGGTGGGTGGAGAGGAGTGGAGCGGTGGTCAGAGAGGTAGATTTTGAGCTGTGCGGGCTCTCCGTGTTGATACCTGATGTTCTAATGAGAAGGCAGGGAGACTACATTAGAACATCAGGTATCAACACGGAGAGCCTGCTCTCCCCGGCTCGCAAGCCCGCTCGGGAATCTCGCAAGCTGATTGGCCGAGACGTTTTACCTTGCAAGCTGGTTGGCCGAGACGTTTTATCTCGCAAGCTGATTGACGGAGACGTTTTACCCAGCTTCGCTCCCTGCCGAGCACCTATACCCAGCGAAGGAAGACCGTATTAAACGCGATAAGTGAGGGATCACTGTAATAAGTTGGAAAAATGCTATGTTTTTTTTCCCTTTCTTTTTTATTGTTAATTTTCCTTATCCTGACACCCCAAACATGCCAAAGTAAAGACTCACCATTCTGTATTCAATAAGCGACTCTCCTCTCCATCACTGCTGCGGTCTGAGTCGGTGCTGGAATCCCCCGAAAATTCTGGCTCTAATCTGTACGGTTCGATGCCTCCCTCGCTCTCTTCCTGTTCACTTGACACTCCTGCATCCTCCTCTGTCTTGTCACCGATCCTGAATGCCTCTTCACTCAGAAAACTGTGGTGTTCTTGACTGCTGGAACTGCTATCATCTGCCATTGTTGTTTTGATAAGGGTCACACTCGTGACGTCACGCAGCGTCGTCTGCACTACTTCCGGTTTGTTTGGCACTGCCAGCCAGAGGCAAAAGTTTATCGGCTTATAGCTTGGCCATCGCACGGCCTAAAAATTTCTTTTATGTATTGAAAAATACAATAGGTAATAAGGAATTAATCTGCTATTCTACTTTTTTGGCAAAAAGGTGAGTTCAGTTCTACTTTAAAGTATGGAATTTAAAAGGGATTCAAAAGATTCAAGATTTATATCTGTCATGTTCAGATAACATAATGTCTTTTGAAGAGCTGAGGATCAAATTTAATCTTAATAGAACACATTTTTTTAAATATCTTCAGCTTAGGAACTTTATTCGATCAAATCAAAATAATGCTCTCACTCGACCTATTTATTCATCCTTGGAAAAAATTTTGACGAAAGATAGTAAGAGAAAGGGTATTATTTCAGAGTTTTATAACTCATTGACACTATCCTCAAGTGAAAACTCACAGAAAAGATTGAACTATTGGAAAGAAGACCTGCAAACTGAAATTTCAGAGGAACAATGGGAATTGGCTTGTACAGAAGCTCAAACCAAATCAATAAATGTACGTCTTAAATTGATACATTTTAAATGGTTAATGCGGATGTATGTTACACCGATGGAATTAAATAGATATAACAAAAACATACCAGATACGTGCACAAAATGCATGGAAAGTAAAGGAACCCTATTTCATTGTGTATGGGAATGTAGAAAAATTAGAATGTTTTGGGAAAAGGTGAGGGTAACAAATGTGCTGCATAATCAACCGTGAGGAGGACACAATAAAGTGACGGACCAGATGAGGAAGTGGCTCCGGACACACTATAAAAAGTGACCTAAATAAGGTGCTTTCTTAAAACAATAACTTTATTTGTTACACATAAGAGGTCATGTGAATCAAGCCATCAAAACATATTTCCGAAAACATTCCCCCCCCATCAAGAATTCACCTCCTTGTTAGCATCTTGCTAAAATAAACTTCATTTAAAACAAGACAGAGTGTGGCAGTGCTTAAGCATCTTATTTGTAAATAAAGTTAGCCCAGTTAGCTTAGCACAGTGCAGCTAATATGTCTCTCACGTTCAAAGTATCACCTCACGGACTCTCGTCGGCTCTGATTTGACCTGTGAAGACACGACGAAACAGTTGTTATCCGACTTATTTTTATATATTTTGCGTGTGCAGCATCCCTTTGTTTTTGCTGTTATTGTGACTGCAAGCAGTTATTGTCATTAGCCTTGTTAGCTTCCAGTTGCTAGTGTGTTACTGATTCTCCTTTTAAGTAAAATCAGTCTTTACCATACCAACTATTAGCAGCTTGTTCCTCGAGTTCATTTGAGTCAACAGGTTTTTTAGGAGTGAGTCAAAGTTTAATAAGAGAATCAGTGACACACTAGCAACTGGAAGCTAACTGGGTTAATAACAATAGCCCATACAGCTGTATGTGAAATGGGAGAGACTGAAACAACAGGACAGCTGCACTATACTAAGCTAACTCCGCTAACCGCTAAACAGCACACAAGGATTAAAAAAACGATCAAAATGGGAAACAAACTTTAGAAACAAACATGGAAAAACAAGCTAGCGATGCTACTGGCTGTGACATCCTCACTGGACTTCTGTGTTTGTCTTCCTCCAGCTGCTGGATGTAAATATTTATATTATTTACCACCCATAAAAATAATATTTTTTTTCCATCAATATCCTAGTTTTTAGAAGAACATTAAGACTTACGTTGTGCACGTTTCTAAACAGTTTGCATTTTTTTTTAAATTTTTGTTTTCATGAAAATGTTCCCCTGTGCACCTTTAAGTTTGTAAAATAATAGTGTAAAAATAAATAATAAAATAAAAAAACATTGTATTGTGGGAAAAAAGATGATACATTTAAGCTGCTTGGTATTCCCACAGAATTTAGATGAATGGTGAAACATTTCAAAAGCAAAAAATCCTTGAATCCAGTTGGCTTGACTGAGCTTTCATACAGCAGACTGACCTGCCTGGATGACTGAGAATCTTCATCAAATTAAGAAATTTAATTAATTTTGCATTCATTTAAGTCTTAATTATTTTTATTATAATTGAATTATATTTCATTTTCTTTACTTTGCTCAATGTTCCATTTTATTATCATTCCATAATCATTTCATTCATGTTTCATATTGCCCTTGGCATAAAGCTGTTAATGAAACTGCAATCATGTGATTTTCCTTTAAGGGGCAAAAATTAGCGGTGTCGATGAAAAAGTCCCATAAATGAATGGTATCGTATCAAAAGGAAAAATGTTGGCATCGCCCATCCCTAAGGAGAAATGGTTCGTGGCGGCGCCTTGCCTGCCAGCGGCCCCTCTGACTCTAGATGTGGTTAACACTGTAGATAGGAGAAACATATTTTTTTCTACTGTACATGACTGTATGGACTGAATAACAACACAGATGGCTTCCTCTTCCTCACTTCCTCTAGTGGTAAGCTACTGCTGTAGCCACAGCTGCCCTCAGGCAGACTGACGGAAAAGTGGCTGCCAATCCACACCAACGGCCTCTCTGACCACTACAGAACATTCATACCCAGTGTCATGGACAGTAGAGGCAAGGTGGGTCAGGTGTCTTGTCCAGGGACACAACGGCAAGATAGCTGGGGAGGGCGGGATTTGAACCGCCAACCCTCCAGTTATTACATGGCCCGCTCTATCTCCTGAGCCACTGCCGCCCACATTTCTCTCCGTTCCATTTTTGCTGAGCACCAAGCTGGACGGCAGGAAGCTCCATTTTTATATGGTCTTTGGCATGACCCAGCTGGGACTTGAACCCTGACCTCCTGGTTGTGGGGCGGATGCTCTACCTCTAGGCCACCACCTGAGTGAAGGCCTAGAGGTAGAGCATCCGCCGAGAGCTGATGATCCCTAAAGGTCCACAAACGGTGTGTGCTTTAAAGAAACAGGAGTTGATGGAGAAATAAACCTTTGGCTGACAGTAAACACAGAAATACTAAATTATACAGACAGATGTGCAGATGGACTCCCCTTGAAAACTTATCAACCCTTTTGCTCTTGGCTGACTTCTGAAGTGCTACAGTGGGTGTTTAGATTTATACAGTGAATATGGATTAGCTGCATCTTATCCAATATGTAGCAGTGAGAGTCCTCAAAAATATGATTCATGGAGTGGGGAAACGTGTGGGAGGGGTAGACACGTGTCCCCTGAGTGGAGCTCAGCTTGTTCAAGCCTGACTGTGTGCAACTATGAAAGTATTAGGGCTGAAACCATTAGTTGACTGGGTCAATTATTTATTAATTTAATGTTTATTTGAAAGGGACAAAGCATATTGATGAACATTAATACAAAATACTAGTGTAAACATGTGAAGCTAGCAGACTGCTAATTTATATTTGTAGTCCTTTGGCAAGTTGTTGAACACAGAAAATAGACCATGAAAGACAAATCTACACTAAGGACAGAAAATAGAAAAAAGAATTGAAATTACTTCTTGAAGATAAGAAGGCAAGGCATATTAATTCATATCATTAAGAAATACTGCTGTAAATGTCCTGAGGTTATCAAGCATACAGTAAGAAAAACATATAGAAGAAAAAAATACATATTCAAACACCACATTATTGTTATAAGAATAGCAAATAGAGAGATGCTCATGCCTGTTAGAAAAATGCCTGAGTTCATACATACAATTTCAAATAAGCAGAATAAAGAAGTAAATATTTGGAAAATATATTCTGATTCTAAAATGAACAAACCCATTAATCAAGGAGATTAAGCAGTGAGTAAATACTGTAAATAAAATACAGAGGGCAGCAGTAGCACAAACACCAGTGGCAGTAATAAAAACACAACAACAATGATAAGATAAGATAAGATAAGCCTTTATTAGTCCCACAATGGGGAAATTCTAGGATTGCAACAGCACAGGGATAGCAACACTCAGAGCAAAGCATAGTATGAATATGTACCCATACATATTGTCACCCTCCGTAGCGACTGATATTGTCCTAGTTGTATACTGGAGGGGACCATTTGTGTAAGTTTGTTGCGTCTTTTGCATTCAATACTATTAGGCATCACCCTCTGTAGCGGGGGAGAGGTGGACAACCCCACACACACACACACACACACAGACACAGCCCTGAATGTGACCTTTCATTAGAGCCCTAAATGAAGCTTCTACATTGAATCATTCAAAAGTTACAGACGTTTTTCCAAACTGTGCCATTTGGCACAATTTGGCACAGTTCCAAAATGCCTGGGAACAGCCTGAGAACAAAGCTGTGTAAAATATTCATTTTTTGTGGTATTGTTACAAAATTTGGACCTCAGCTGGATAACACTTGGTTCTACATTTCTGTTGCATTTTCCAGCCCGGATCTGAAGCTGTCTGTTACTTGCAAGCATTTGTATCCAAAAAAACACCCAGGCCAAATTTATTTTCTTCAAGTTCACTATGTTTAGATGACTGTAACTCAGTGGCCGGAGCACTTAGAGAGATCATGGTTTTTTTGCCAAAAAATTCAAAGTGTTTTCTTTTAAATGAGACCAACCCCATGAAGATGCTGCAAAGGGTTGAAGAACAGCTTTTGATTTACTTTGGCCACATTATTTTTTGGCGTTTTTTGGGAAATTGACCGGAGTGCAAGGGGTTAATCTAAGTCACAATTTCGGGAAACATAAACTTCAGGGGACACTTAAACCCATGACACATTGTTTTAAATTTTGCTGATTTTTTTTTTTTTTCCGCTTCTCTTCCAGTCCTTATGGCCACTTTCTGATTGCTTTGACTTTTTAAAAACATCATTTTAAGAATAATGTTAACTGACTTAAAGTACATTTCTAGCTACATCATATCATACAATATGCCATTTAACATACAATTTCATTTGATCACATTTAGATCTTAATTCAAACAAGCAGAGTATTTGCCACCAACCTAATTAAGACTTAAACTAAAAATCAATCTGAATACAGCTGGGAACGTTTAAGAATAAAAATCTTTGGATTCCTTAATGAAGTTCTTCCTGCAAGGTCACCTGCACTCAAACATTCCAGGTACCATTCATGGGACGGACCAGATTCCATACAAAAATGTTAAAATTTTGCTTTGGCTTCGGTCTTTAAGAGGTTGCTGTTCCAGTTAAAAGTCTCAAGTGTTGAAGAGTCCACCTTTGTATTAAACGGCCAAGTCAGTATACCACAAAAGGCTCACAGTCGCTAAAATAATCCAAAGGTTAAACCGGCTGTTGGTGTCATTTAAACCCTGCATGGCTTCGACAACGTGGAACCAGAATTTCACTTTGAAATGGATGGCAATGACTTATTGCAAACAAGCAACTTTAAAACACACATAACACTAAAGTTAAAAGTATTGCACGAAGGAAAATAGTTTAATATAAAACACAGCTGTCTTACCTTGAAATGTCCTTTACAAATGAAGATATTCAAACTGAAAAACGAAGGAAAAATGTAAAAACTGTCCAAAATATCCAGTTTTTATATTATTTAAATATAAATAATATGAAATAATATTATTAATATTATTAATAGTAAATAAAATTGTTTAATAATAGTATATTATGTTTTGGGCATAATATACAATAAAGTAATCATTGTATTATTCCCTTTAATAAACAAGGGAGCAAGATTGAAGGTGTAATACGAATATTACAGTGATTAAATGGGAGGGCAAATCCATTTTGAGCTGGGGGCAATTCAAGCTCACTCACAAAGTGAAAATAAATTTAAGGTCACACCGGGGATAGGTTCATAAAATAGGCTTTAAAGAATACAGTAAAATCTGTAGTGTTTACCAAATAAAACTGACATCATCCAGAATTTGCTGTTTGAATAGATGAATCAGTTTCCAGCACACAAAGATTATCATAACTGTGCACCTATGATAACTGTGCAATCCAGAGTTTTAGCTCGACTCTCTCTTTGTCCATGACTTTGACGGACCAAGTTTTAAAAATTCCTTCAGTTACTATCACCCACTGTGCTGTCATCTAAACTCCTCCGTGAAACCATGGAAGAGCGAGCCATTCCTCCAGCAGATCTCGGCTTGTGATCCGTTAACGGTGCCTCCTCTGCTGAATGTAAAATTGTTGCATTTTAAATATAAAAAATGTTGCATTATCTAGGGACAAGATCAAACAAAGCCTACTTCCACTCTAATTTCTAATCATTCTGTTAAAAGAATGACACTGAATGAGGCGGGAAAACTGTGATAAATAAGATAATGATGGATGTCAGCATTACACACTGATGTTCCGGTGGACTGTACAATCTTGGCTGGCCGCTCTATTCTGGACGTGGGTGACAGCTGTTTCCTGGTGTAAGTAACACCAGTCCTGCTGCACAACAGAACTGTAAAGTCTGGTGGTTAAGTTACAAAAAAAAAGGAGTGACCCACATTCTGTTCACATGAGAGGATAGATAAATAACTAATAAATAATACTTAATGTGTGTACTTGTCTGTAATTTTATATTTAATTACTGAATATGTAAATGAGAACAAAAGCCAATCAGTTTTTTAATCCCAAGAAAATTAAGAGGACATATCAGATTATAACAGATTTTTACAAAATCGATCCATCAAAACAGCAGTGTAGGAAGAGTCACATTTGTGCATTCACGCCTTTTAAACTTGCTGCTGAAATAGTAGCTGATAATGCTGACTTTAGACCTATTTTTTATTGATCAAAGGTGCATTGATAGAGAATGTACCATAATACAAACACATCAAACTTTGTGCTGAGCATCACCCTATTTAAGTGAGTCCCCTTGTACAAGCGCAAACCGTGCACACAGTTAATCCCTAATTAGGTGGCGAGGGCACACAGCAGAAAAGCAGACACTGCTGTGATAGCAACTCACAAAACCACCAGTGCAAGGTGCAAAGCGTGGCTCAAACGCCCACTATAGATCATCATAATACGGCCCACCATGTCAAACTACACCTGACCTATGAAATAAAATCTATAATAAACACGTGGGGGTTTGTCCATGGGTTCCATGTTGGCCCCACATGCGTTTGCCCACATGGACTTTACCTGGGGTACAGGTAAGTGGGTCATGTGTTGGCCTGCTTTAAACCCAGCATGGCTCCCAATGCCTTTAATATGGCTGAGCAGATTTCAGGAACACTTGTGTCATAGACAAAATTATGCAAAAAAGTCACATATTTATCGGAAAAAAATTTGAAAATTTGCAAGAAAAAAAGTGACAGGTTTACAAAAAAAATAGCAAATTTATGAGAAAAAAGTCCCAAATTTACTAGAAAAGTTGAAAATTTATGAGAAAAATGTGCATTTACTGTAAAAAAAAAAATTCAAAATTTATGAGAAAGTTTCACATTTTCAAGGTAAATTTATCAAATTAAGGGGAAAGTCCCAAATTTACAAGAAAATAGCAAATTTATGAGAAAATAAGTTGAAAACAGGTCAAGTCCATGTGGGCAACCACAGATGGGGCCAACATGGAACCCGCGGACAAACCCAGCTGGACCCATAAGACAGCCCACATTTAACCTCTGGTGGGGCCCACATGTACATGCTGGCTGGGTTGTTTTTGAAAACGAGTCCCACCTGTATGGATGTCAAAGTCTTTCCTAACACGCTGGAAGCCAGATTCTCTTCAGCCCCTCTGACAGGAAGCCTTTCATCAGATATGGGGGAAAATCTTTGAACATTCCGATGCTGCAGAAGCACATTTATTTGGAGTGTATTCAAAGTCGTATTGAGTTTAAAATCTTGTGACAGCTTATCATAAAGATGGTGCTGACTGCGGTCAAATTGTGTCCTCTTTCCTCTTGAAAATCTGACATTCAAACTGTGGGGGCGAAGCAGACAACGGCCCCGCCATAAATCCTGTCTTTGTGGAGCTTAAAATGACAAGGTTTTTGTTGGACTGGAGACACCGTCTGTCTGGGAGCTTTGGTAATCTGAACAGGCTGTCGTCCTTTGTAAGGAGAATGAATCTGATTCATGTTGAGGGGTCAGAGAAAGTTTGAAAGACCAAAGCTGGTGGAAAGACATTTGATATCAAGCGTTGTGATAAAAGTGACCTTTGATAGATATCATCCATGGTTGTTTATGGAGGGAAAAATTGGGTCAATACAGGGTCATTTCACTGAACTTTAAACTGCATTATCCGATGTGTATTTTTATTTACCATCAGATCCATGGGAGGGACGACCCAATGCATAATAGGTAATCTCTAGCCAGGATTTTACTGTGTATTTAGCCAGAAGCTGGAAGCCGTGTTGCAGCTGTAATAAGTCATATTTATTGGCAATTCTGCCATATGCCCAGCACACACAAAGAATTGAAATGACGTTACTCTGCGACCCACGGTGCAGCAAGGTAAACACTAAGTAGGAAACATGAATATAAAGTATAACATCTAACATCAAACATCAGTGCAAAGAAAACCAACTCCCAACCACAAACTAACTAAAAATACTAAGGGTGTGCAAAATAACTAAATACGATAAAACTTAAGACAGCATGTAGTGACTAAAGGCACATATCAGGGCACACAGAGGGTTAAATTGGCCTGTAGTGCAAAGAGAGCCGCCCATTGGTGCATAAAGTGACTGGTGCAGCCCTGAGATCAGTGTGTGTGCGTGTGTTCAAGTGAACAGTTCCTGGATGACAGAGTTCAGTTAACGTTAACGGTTAATGTTACGTTAACGTTACACCGGAGTCCAAGGTATCATTGTTATATCAAAGCTACGGTCATAAATACTCTTACGAACAGCTGCAAACACCGTACAAACGACTTTTGGACCATTTCGTACGGCCTTCTTAAGGCAGCCGTAGGAGAATCCAACACTCATAGGCCGTTCTTCAGTTCATAGCCAGGTCAACGGTCTTGTCCAAGATTTCTACGAACTCCCTACAAAAAGCTCTCATTGTAGGGCAGCCGTATGAATGCCATAGGAACAATGTAAGAACTACGCAAGATGTTGGCCATAAGTATGCCTCAAGAACACCTTAAGTTGTTCTTGAGAGCCCCTTACAGCAATTGTAGGAAACGCTGTGCAAATCCCCATTCGTACAGAGATTTGGACGGCATGCGTAAGGCAGTAGTCAGGAGCTCATGAGGCAGAAGTACATCATTCATGTGACATTTGTGCCAACAAAATGTGCTGGAAGCTATAAGAGCTTCCTACCATTGACTTGAGAGTGCCGTGAGTTGCACAGAATTTTTCGTAAGATAGCAGTCAGTATGCCGTAGGAAGATCCCAAGGCACACTTACAAAGAACGCAAGAATTCTAGGGTCAACGTACGACAGAAAATCACCTCCTTTCTCAAGAATGCCTTAAATTGCTCTTGTGAATTGAACGGCAGCCATAAGAAACCATGTCCCCCTCTATGAATGTCTGCAAACTCCAGAAATCGTAGGAACTGGGAGATTCTTACAAACCCAATGTTAGTAAGACTCTTTGTGACTGTAGCTTAAGTAATGTGAAACAGCAAAGTACATAGCAAAACTGGTGATGAGGATGTTTGGACCGACATTGCCATTCGCAATGGAGAAGAGTTTTGACCTGAATTTTTCCCACCGATGCTACACACTGACCAGGAAATAGACGGAGCCGGTGAGCTTGTGGGCCGCCCTATGTGCTGTGGTGAATGCTGAGGCGCTGCCAGCTTATCGCGGAGGAACGGAGCAGTGGAAACCAGCAAGAAAAACTGTGTAATGCCGGAGGGAAAGAACAATGTTACAGTAAGGAACAGTTTTGAGGGAAAGCATGTCATTCAACCAGGAGCCCTAACATGGCTGGAGTTATTGGCTCAATCAGTTCCTTTGATCTCAGTCTCTCATAATTAATTGCATAGTAGCCTGGTGGATCACCCACAATTTTGTTGTACTGTACAATGACAATAAAGCCTATTCTATTCTATTCTTGATAAGTGCACAGAGCAGTAAACCTCCTACACAGAGTGCTTTGATTATTCCGTCACAGCTAATGGAAAAAACAAAGATAAGCTGGGTCCAAAGACTTCCTGAACGTGGAAAATGAATAAGGAAATTGTGGTCGACTTCAGGAGAGGACACACATGGCATCCTCCTCTGATTATCGACGGAGCAGCTGTGGAGAGGGTGAGCAGCACCAAGTTCCTGGGGGTGCACATCTCTGACGACCTCTCCTGGTCTAACAACACCACATCACTGCCCAAGAAGCCTCAAACTCGCCTCTGTTTCCTCCGCAAACTGAAAAGTGCAAGAGTCCCACCCTCCATCATGTGCTCATTCTACCACGTCACAGTTGAGAGTATCCTCACTAGCTGCATCACGGTGTGGTACGGAAGCTGCACTGCCTTCTGCCGAAACAGCCAGCAAGATCATCAGTGCCCCTCTGCCCTCCCTCACGGACACTTCCCACCCCTCACACTCCCTCTTCAGCCCTCTGCCCTCAGGGAGAAAGTACCAGAGCCTCCAGACCCGCTCCACAAGACTGCTAAACAGCTTTCTTCACCAGGCCATCGGGACTCTGAATTCTGACCACTGCCCCCACCCCCAGACTGTAACACAGTCATTACACAAAAACTCTACCTCAGCTGTTTGCATAGAAAGACTCAGAACACCAGCAGTACTACATCTGCTGCAGTATGTCTTTGCACTACTGACCATGCGCATTCCAGCCTGTCACTGTTTGCACCTCCTCAACCACAATGAATTTGCACTACTGGTATTATTGTACATAGGATTGTTGTGTTGTTTTTATCTTCATTCCTTTTTTTTCCCTAATATTACGTACAACTACTAAGAGAGAGAGAAACGGCCTTCCAATTACGTCAAACAGGTTCATTTTGTCTTCTTTCAATTATTTATCCTTTTTTTTTTTTTTTTTTTTTTTTCCTTTGAAAGACAAAAGTAAAATAGAAAGATGTCTTTACCTTCTTTACATGTTTCAACTGCACTGCAGCCTTCATCAGAAGAGTCAGCTGATTGCTGCCAGGTGACATTTATCAGCTGATTTTCGTAGGCGGGGCCAGCTCGGCAGATCTGTCAGATCCGCCGAGCCGGCCCCGCCTCCCGCCGTCAGATGGTCTCTGGAGAATGTGGTCCCAGGTGTGAGAAAGCATAAAGGCCCCCTCATCTCGGTTCATGGTGTCTTTTCCCCGCTTTCTGATCTCTATTGCCTCCTTGATCCAACGTTTGTGTCTGTTGCTCTCCGATCCAATAATTTTTGTGTTGTCCCAGTCCATGATGTGATTATTTCTTTTGCAGTGATCTGATATTGCTGATTTTAATGTTTCTTGTTCTGCTTTTTCTTTTTGTGATCTTGTGAGTCGTCCTTGCGTTTCCTTCTCACATTCCTTTTGGTGTTCTTTTTTTCTTGTGGTGAATAATCTTCCGGTTTCTCCAATGTAGGTTTTGTTACATGATCTGCATGATATTTCATATAATACATTGCATTTATTGTCTTGTTCTATTCTGTCCTTGGGGTGTACTAATAACTGTCTTAATTTTTTGTGTGGTTTGACTGCTGTGTTTATTTTGTATTTTTTCATGATCCTTTGAATTGGTTCCGTGATCCCTCGTATGTATGGTATAGTTATGGTTTCCTTGTTTTTGATTTCAGCTTTTGTTCTGTGTCTTGTGTCCTGTTTATTTTCTTTGTTTTTGACTTGCTGTTTCCCTTTGTTTATGGCCCATACTGGATATTGGCAGCGTATAAGTGCATGTTTTATGTGGTTTTCCTCTTCCTGTCTGTCTTCTTGTTCCGTGATGATGGTGGCTCGTTCATATAATGTCCTGACGACTGATAGCTTGTGTGCTGTGGGGTGTTCCGATGTCCAAAGTAGGTATTGATCTGTGTGGGTTGGTTTCCTGTAGACTGTGATTTTTATGCTGCCATCCTCGTTGTGGTGGATTTTCATGTCCAGAAAGGCTATGGTGCCATTTTCCTCCTCTTCGTGTGTGAATTTTATGTTCCCCGTACTGTCTGTACTGTTCAGATGGTCAGTGAGTTCTTGTGTATGTCCTTTCCTTATTTTTTCCAGAATGTCATCTACGTATCTCTTCCAAAGGGTGGGTTTGCATATTGTGGGTGCTGTGTTGATGGCTTTATTTTCCAGATCCTCCATAAAAAAACTGCTCATGATGGCTGATAGTGGGTCTCCCATTGCAAATCCTTCTTTTTGTTTGTAGATTTTTCCTCTGAATTGAAAATAAGTGGATTTTGCAACAAACTGTAGTAATTTGGATATGTCATGGACTGTGAGGTTGGTGCGTCTTTTTAGGGTACTGTCCTTGTTGAGGCGTTCTTGCACTATATGTAGTGTGACGTCAATAGGAGTCTTTGTGAATAAAGAGATGACGTCATGTGAGATGAGGATCTCGTCTGATTCTATTTTTATGTCTTTGAGTTCTTGTGCCAGCTCTTTTGAATTTTTACAGTGAAAGTCTGATAGTCCAAGGAGGGGTTTGATGATTTCAGCTAGGGCTTTTGATAAGTTGTATGTGACTGATCCAATGCTGTCTATTATTGGCCGCAGTGGGATATCCTTTTTATGTATTTTCGGTGTTCCATAAATCCGAGGGGTGATGCTGGCTGTGGGGATCAGGTGATCATATGCGTCCTTTGTGATTTTATTGCTTTCTAATAGAGGTTTTAGAAGGGCTTTGAGCATTTTTTTCTTTTCTTCTGTCGGGTTTGTTTTAATGATTTCGTATGTGTTACTGTCTGCCAACATGGTTTCCATCTGTTTTTCGTATGTTTCCGTGTCCAAAATTACTGTTGTTCTGCCTTTATCTGCTGGGAGTATTGTGATCGTTTTATCTGTCTTGAGTGAGTTTAATGCTTTTTCTTCTTTTCTTGTAACGTTGCTTTGTGGTAATTTGGCCGTTTTGAGGATTCCTGCGACTGCGTTCCGGAGTGCTGCTTTTTCTCCTTGGTCCTGGATTTTTTCACACGCCAGTTCTGTTGCGAGGATGTATTCTTCATGGGGGATTCTGGCTGGTGTGATGGCGAAGTTCAGTCCTCTGTTCAGCACTGTTTTCTCCGTGTCCGTGAGTGTGCGTTGTGATAATCACATCATGGACTGGGACAACACAAAAATTATTGGATCGGAGAGCAACAGACACAAACGTTGGATCAAGGAGGCAATAGAGATCAGAAAGCGGGGAAAAGACACCATGAACCGAGATGAGGGGGCCTTTATGCTTTCTCACACCTGGGACCACATTCTCCAGAGACCATCTGACGGCGGGAGGCGGGGCCGGCTCGGCGGATCTGACAGATCTGCTGAGCTGGCCCCGCCTACGAAAATCAGCTGATAAATGTCACCTGGCAGCAATCAGCTGACTCTTCTGATGAAGGCTGCAGTGCAGTTGAAACATGTAAAGAAGGTAAAGACATCTTTCTATTTTACTTTTGTCTTTCAAAAGAAAAAAAAAAAAAAAAAGGCCTTCCAATTGTCCTGTATGTCTTGTACATACAGAGAATTGACAGTAAAAATCTTTGAATCTTAAACCTGCTACGTAGCCTTCTACAGCCAGTACAGCAAGGCACTAAAACTTACAAAGAAACTGTGGACACACTGACCAACCAGTTTTTTACTTAATGAACGCTTTAAATTTTGGTGATGATCTTAGACTGCATACCTCCACCAAGGTTCTTATCTTCTCACAGTGTATTAGCAACAATACTCCAAAACTACTGGATGGATTTGGATGAAATTTTTTACCAGAGGTGGTCCTTGGCCTAGAGAGGAACCTATTACATTTTGGTGATGATCTGAGAATGCATACCTCTGCCATGGCTCTCATCTTCTCACAGTGTGTTAGCAAGAATCCTCCAAAATTACTGGATAGATTTTGATGCTATTTTCACCACAACTGGCTCTAGGCATACACACAAACCCATTACATTTTGGAGGTGATCCATGAGGGACGGAAGGACCCTTGGCAGAGGTATGCACTCTCTGAGTGCTTTTCTAGTCAACTCTGCCAAGGAGGTCATGTGATTATGGCAGTTTGTCCATGTGTCTGTTAGCAAGATTACACAAAAGCTACTAGATGGATTTGGATTAAATCTTCACTAGAGGTGGCCCTTGGGCTATGGATGAACCCATTAGATTTTGGAGGTGATCCATGAGGGCACACCTTCACTAAGGCCCTATCTAACAATGTACAGACATACAAATGACAGGAGGGAGGGATGGAGCCTCGGCAGATGTATGCTCTCTCTGAGTCCCCTCTACGAGAGTTATAAAATATTTAGTCCACCTGGTCATTTTATCACTACAACCAGTGTAGAATCTTTATTTTAAAATTCTCTAGAATTTGGTCCAGTTGCAGTCAAGATGTTGCCTAAGGGTAATATCTCACTGGGCTGCGACAGCTCACAACTAGTTGGAGAACAGCGTTCTCAAGGGAGTTTCCAAAATGTCTCCAAACATTCTCGGTAGTTCTCATTTTCCTCTCCTGAGTCACAAGGTTTCTCACTAATCTCACAGGAATTTTGAACTAGTTCAAAAAAAAATTGTGCAACTGCTTTCTCTCAAAATAGTTTTAGAGTCATTGCAGATGTATAAAACCCATCTCAACATCATCTCAAGTGTTTGACATTCATTGTGGGTCTGTCGTGAGTGCAAAAAAAAAACAAAACAAAAAAAAACCCTAAATTTGGTCTCATGCATGTTGCAAGAATGTCCTGCAACACTTGCATGACATGTATGCAAACACCCAGAGAACTTTGGCCAAAAACTCACTGGGAGTTTGTGCAGCATTATTGCAACATTCGTGAGACAGTGTGATTCCATTTGAAAAATGTCACAAATTCTGAGATTTGCCTCACTTTTTTACCTCCAACTAGTTGTCGGCTGTCTCAGCTCAGTGAGATACAACTCATAATGCTGTTTTGCCTTGTAAAACAACTAAAAAACTAAATTGAGGAAAGCTGAAGACAGGTTTGAGACACCTGCGATGACCTTGTGAGTATGTTTAGAGAAAATTTCCCGCACAATTTTTTTAACATGTTCAAAATTCCTGCAAGTCACTAGAGGAAACTGAACCCCCGGGAACATTGGGAGGTATTTTGGAAACTCCTTCATGAATGCAGTTCTCCACATAGTCATGTGGTGTTGCAGCCCAGTTTAAGTTTAATGTTTATTTGAAAGGGACATTACATACTAATTAACATTAATACAAATAAAAGTATGCCAGATTTAGCAATACTGCTAATTTGCATCTGTAGTCCCCCCGCGGGTCACAAAAACAATCATATACCAGAAGAACATCTGCAATGAAAATGTACAAAATGGATATGCTAAAGTGCAAGAGTTAAGGTGCTACAAAACAAAACATTCAAATGCCACACGAGTGAAGGGCTGTGTATGAGTACACACACACACGCACCCAAGCACCTCACAGCAACAACAAACAACAGCAACAAACAAGAGGTGGGGCATATGTCTGTGACGCACGGGCACATGTATACACTACTCACAAAAAGTTAGGGATCTTCGGCTTTCGGGTGAAATTACAGGATGTACCTAAAA
The DNA here is from genome assembly GCA_020510985.1 of Pholidichthys leucotaenia. Classification (NCBI taxonomy): domain Eukaryota; kingdom Metazoa; phylum Chordata; class Actinopteri; order Cichliformes; family Pholidichthyidae; genus Pholidichthys; species Pholidichthys leucotaenia. The sequence continues at coordinate 212,169,735 of CM035842.1, forward strand.
TGTACTATAACCTTTCCAGGTGAACTGAATTTGACCTTCTCTAACCCTTTGAATGCACACGTCCAACTGTTCAATGTTTCAGTACTTTTTGCATAACTTGCTGTTCTCTAACAAGGTGCTTAACAGCAAAATTCACAACAGGTGTTTGATCCATGAACTGACCAATACATTTTCTGGTTCAAATGGTAGTTAAACAGTCCTCTTCATCATGCTGTTCACATTTTGACATCATGAGACCAAGACGACACCTCACAATTGATCAACAGTACCTCGCCATTGCGAGGCTTCAAACAGGATGTTCTGAGAGGGAAGTGGCCACTGAGCTTAAAGTGTCAGAGTGTCATCAGCAGGTTGCAACAGAGATACAGAGAGACTGGAAGAGTCACAGAAAGGCATAGAAGTGAACGTCCTGTGGCCACATCCCACGCTGATGACTTTCATTGTGAACAGTGCCTTGCAGAACCAGATGATGAATGCTGCTCAATTCCAGGCACATTTAAGGGAGGTGAGAGGCACCCAAGTGTCACGTCAGACCATTTGAAACCATTTAGATCAGAATGGTCTGCGTACTAGAAGAGCTGCAAGGGTACCTGACCACACCACCAGACACAGGCATCATCATTTGCATGGGCCAGGAAGCATTTATGCTGGACAAGCAACCAGTGGGCCTCAGTGCTGTTCTCTGATAAAAGTTGATTCACGTTGGGCAGAAATGATGGCCGCCAACGACGTAGGAGACGTCAAGGAGAGCGCTAAGCATCAGCCACTGTTGTCACCATGTTACAGTCTGGGCAGGTGTGTCTAGTCAATACAGAACTGCCCTACACCTTGTGAATGGTACAGTGACAAGCTGATACTACCTGAATAACATCATTAATCCAGACATTGTGCCCCTGCATGAACAACACAGGCCTAATTTCATCTTCATAGACAACAATGCTCCAGCTGATTGCGGTCACATCATTAGGGAACGGCTGCTGGAGGCTGGGGTACCTCAAATGGAGCGGCCTGCACTTTCTCCAGACCCGAATACCATAGAAAACCTATGGGGTCAGCTGAGTCGCCGCGTAGAGGCTCGTAACCCTGCACCCCACAACCTCAATGACCTGAGGGCCGCCCTTCAAGAAGAGTGGAATGCCATGCCTCAGCAGACAATAAGTCGACTTGTGAACAGCATGAGATGTTGTTGTCAAGCTGTAATTGATGCTCAAGGGCACATGACAAGTTATTGAGACATTGACATTTTTTGTTGTGTTGGCCTTTGTTTCAGTAAATTGTTTGAGATGAGGAAATCACCATTGCATGCTTCTACTTACATGTCCTACTTTCATGATATTACAGTGGTGTGAAAAAGTGTTTGGTCCCTTCCTGGTTTCTCATTTTTTGTATGTTTGTCACACTCAAATGTTTCAGATCAAACAAATTTAAATATTAGACAAAGACACAAGTAAACACAAAATGCAGTTTTTAAATGAAGGTGCTTATTATTAAGTGTAAAAAAAAATAATCCAAACCTACATGGCCCTGTGTGAAAAAGTGATTGCCCCCTAAACCTAATAACTGGTTGGGCCACCCTTAGCAGCAACAACTGCAATCATGCATTTATGGTAACTGGCAGTAAGTCTTTTACAGCGCTGTGGAGGAATTTTGGCCAGTCATCTTTGCAGAATTGGTGTAATTCAGCCACACTGGAGGGTTTTCAAGCATGAACCACCTTTTTTAAAGTCATGCCACAGCATCTCAATGGGATTCAGGTCAGGACTTTGACTAGGCCACTCCAAAGTTTTCATTTTGTTTTTCTAAAGCCATTCAAAGGTGGACTTGCTGGTGTGTTTTGGATCATTGTCCTGCTGCAGAAACCAAGTGCGCTTCAGCTTGAGGTCACGAACAGATGGCTGGACATTCTCCTTCAGTATCTTTTGGTAGACAGCACAGGGTTTCCTCTGGTAACATTTCTGTGTGGTGGCCCACCACCCTTGGAAGTATGCTGCCAAGCCTATATTAATTTAAGAAAAAAAATATAAAAGAATGACGCTCTGCAAGCACGCACACGAACAGTGTGTGTGACCGTAATCTGCATGGGAGCGCCCCACCCACCCAGCACCCACATGACCATTTCAGTCTGCAGGCAGAGTGTCTCTGTAGCGTTGCTGTCATAGAGAAGCATGAGCTTATTAAAGTACTTTAAATGTGGAAAAAAGCACAAGAGGTATGTAAGCAGTGGAGGCATTTATGGTGGTTTTAACCCACTGGTAACTGGAACAACAATGAGGAGTCGTTTAGCTAACAGGTCTGGTTCAGCTTTATTGCAGGGAAAGGCATGAGTGACTGATGAATTGCTGAGGCTTTACTTCACCAGCTCCCACAATATTAACTAATAATTTATGTTCATTATTATGTACCTGGCAAGTTAAGATGACCAAAATTCACAAAGTCAATGACTTTAATCCATCAGCAGCCTTCAGACAAACATAACGTGCCAACATTTGGATTTCAAAATAAGGGAGGTTTTTCCTGCTGTCTGGGTGGTGAGGAGAGTTCTGAAAAACTATAAATATCAAGAGTTTGTTTGCAAAAACTGATAAACGCCACTTCCATGAAAATTTCACTCTTTACATCAAACAACTGTTAACATTACCTACTTATAGAAGCTCAAATTGTTTTGTCTCAAAAGCCGATATGTCCTATGTTATAGACGCTACAAATTCATGTTGTTGGTTTTTGTTTTGTTTTTTCAAAAGCCGATAAATGCCAGGAGCATTTTTTTTTTTTTTTACAAAAGCAGATAACTCCACAGGGCAAATCAGCACTTGGTATTTGGGTCATGTGATTCATCTTGGCTGCCTTCCCGGTCTGCTTCCTCTGACTGATTTCCCTGGCTGTGTTCGGAATGTTCACTCCCTCCCTCCCTACTCACTACATGGTGAATTTAGATATAGTGGACTATACAGTAAACTCAATATAACAATAAAATTAACCGCTTTTGGACACTACTGGGCTTGTTTTCGCGGCACGGTTAATGACGTCATCACGTGAGACAGTAAAATATAACAGACTATATAAAAATAATAGAAGTACAGAGGATGCCATTTTAACCTTAACCCATTCTGTGTTTAAACATTTGGAGGAGACAACCTCATATGCTCGTCTTTTATTGGTTGATTTTAGTTCAGCTTTTAACACACTGCAGCCACACCTTTTAATTAAGAGGTTAAATGATTTTAAAGTGCATCCTGTCATTATTAAATGGTACCACTCATTTTTAACTCATCGTAAACAGCAAGTTAGTGTAAATGGAACTTAATCTAAATCCAGAACCCTCAGCACAGGAGCTCCCCAAGGCTGTGTTAGTTCACCATTTTTGTTCACCTTGTACACTGATGAGTGCAGAAGTGTCTATCCAGGCAATCAAATTATTAAATTTTCTGATGACACTGCTATTTTATCACTACTTCAAAAAGCTCATGATCTGTCAAGCTATTTTATAGAAATTCAGAGGTTTGTCAATTGGTGTGATGACAGTCATCTCATTTTGAATACTGATAAAACAAAGGAGATGGTGTTTGACCCTCGGGGAGTTGGTGACCACAGGCCTGTGGTCATCCACAACCACACTATAACACAGGTTAGTTCCTATAAATATTTGGGAGTATTTATTGACAATTCATTAACCTGGAGCACACATACTGATTACCTCTGCAGTAGACTACAACAGCAGCTGCATTTCTTGCGTAGATTAAGAATCCATGGCGTTGATAAAAGGATTATGCTAATATTTTACCAGGCTGTGTTGGAGAGCTGTATTAGATACAGCATTACAACTTGGTTTGGCAACCTCTCTGTGAAACTAAAGAACAGAGTCTTGCGTTTAATTCATACAGCATGGAAAATTATTGGAGTTAAAGAGTATTTACCCATGCAGATCTTACACGACCAGGCAGCCTGTAGACAAGCTCAAAAAATAATCAGTGACATGAGCCATGAACTAAACAATGAATATGTGCGGCTGCCCTCAGGGAGGAGATACAGAGTCCCCAAGTGCAGGTTCAATAGATAAAAGAACTCATCTATCCCGACGTCAGTAAAACTTTTCAACTCTGATAAATAGGTCAGGGATACTGATAACTCCTGTTCTTAATGACTGCTGTTATATATTTATGTATGTATGTACTTGTATTATTTATTGGGTTTTATTTCATTCATTATGTACTACATCCATTGTGTATGTGTGGATTGTGTGGTTGCAGCACGGGTGACAAGCCCAAGACAAATTTCCCCTTGAGGGACAATAAAGTTTATCTTATCTTATCTTACTAACGGTGGTTAAAAAAAATGAATACCTGCATGTAATTTGTAGTAACTATGTATTAAATCAAATCATTCTTGCTGAATCATTAAATATAAATACCTTAAGGTAGTTTATGTTGTGATGTGAAGCTCTTCTCTCACTGGCTGCACATTCACTATATAGTTCACTATATGGGGAAGGAGTTTCTTTTTTTCAGCCTTATTCCTTTTCTTTTTATACTGTGCACACCAATGAAGAGAGAGAGAAATGTCATTTCAGTTCTCCTGCATGTCCTGTACGTACAGTAGTATCAGCAAAAAAATCTTTGAATCTTGAATTGTAGCTTTATTATAGCTATATTATACCATTTTACTGGGTGGATCTGCCTAAATCAGTGTGTCAATCATACTACATTGATGCTTATAGACATTCAAGTATGTTCCAGACAGACTAGCATGGCTTTGGGACTTATGTGTTTTTGCAAAAAAAGTACTAATAAACTGCCAAAAAGTAACAATGAGTTAATGTTTGATTTTTTGCTTTATTATGTCAGAGATTCTTATATTTCAAGTGACCATGTCTTAGAAGCTGATTTGGAAATATTAACACCTATAAACCTACAGGTGAAAAAGTGGTTTTTCTCATTTTGAACTCAACTGGACTTATCTGTTTTTGCAAAAGAACTCTTCATTTACAGAAATATTTTAACAGAAATAACTGCATCTTTGGTCATTTAAGTTTATTTCTTTAAACGTCACCCGTGCTGACAAAATGAGTGGGAATGTGCACCGCGTCGTTACGAGCTGCAGGCAGAAGTCATAAATCATGACTCTCTTTGTTTGCTAGCAGAAAGTCCCAGGAAATCCCCCATGAGTGCCTGGTATCATTGGAAAGCTTAGAAATTGTACTTTCTAAAAATACATGTTTTGGCAGAAGACATAACTCCTGACCGATTGAACGCGAGTTTTAAACCTAGCCAAAATATAAACAAATCGTTTTTTTCCCAGGTACGTTTTTGCACACTTCCTACAAATTAAAAATCCTTTTGAAGGTATTTCAATACAGAACATGGAAATAACGTTACCTCAGTTTTGATGATTTCCTCAAAGTGACTCATTTTGCCAGCACGGGTCACAAATATAATTTTAACTAGAAAAGCACTCATAGAGCGCATACCTCCGCCAAGGCTCCTTCCGTTTCTCATGGATCACCTCCAAAATGTAATGGGTTTGTGTGTAGGCCTATAGCCACTTGTGGTGAAAATTGCATCAAAGTCTGTCCATCAGTTTTGGAGTGTTGTTGCTAACACACTGTGAGAAGATAAGAGCCTTGGCTGAGGTATGCATTCTCAGATCATCACCAAAATATAATGGGTTCCTTTCTAGCCCAAGAACCACCTCTGGTGAAAATTTCATCCAAATCCATCCAGTAGTTTTTGTGTAATCCTGCTGCACAAATACAAACAAAGCCCTTGGTGGAGGTATGCACTCTCAGATCATCACCAAAATCTAATCATCTGTTCCCCGTGCCATGACACACCTTTCCTGAAAATTTCATCAAAATCCGTTCATAACTTTTTGAGTTATGTTGGTAACAGACAGACAAACGGCGGTAAAAACATTACCTCCTTGGCAGAGGTAATAATTTCTTTGAATTCAGAGTTAAAATTATTGCTCTGTTCTGGCTCTGCAAAATTATGGTCAAACGTTTAAATCGTACGAGGAAAAAAGTAAAAAATTTGCCACATTCTGTTTCAAATTTATTAAAAAAAACAGTAATTTTTTAATAAATTGTATAAATAATAAATAATAATGCCTTTGTCCATAGACAGGCCTCTTCACTGTCCAGCTTTAAAACTCCTCTTAAAACCCATTTTTATTCTCTGGCTTTTGACCCAGTTTGAGACGTTGATTTTATTTGTTCTTGTTGTCTCTAGTGTATGACGATTGTTTTGTTTGTGCTGTTTTGTACTTTAGCTGTATTTTATTGATTTTATATTTTATTTATCACTGATGTACAGCACTTTGTGTCAACTGTCATTGTTTTTAAAGAGCTTTATAAATAAAGTTGGATTGGATTAAAAAAAAGGTAAAAATTAGCTGTAAAATAATCCACAAATTTATGTACAAGAAAAGTCATAATTTTACAAGAGAAAATTACAAATTTGAGGAAAATGGTTTCAAATTTAGATAAATTTACAGAGAAAAGTAGAAAACTAAAAGAAAATTGTTATAAATTTTGGAGAAAAACCTCAAACCTTCAAGACTGAAGTCATTACTCAAGTTTTTAAGAGGCTGCTCTTTGTACCCTTAACTCAACTAGAAATTTTTGGTTGTCTACTTTTAATTATTAATTTCATAACACTGCTTTTACATGAGTAGAATTTCTGGCTACTATACCCACCTCTGATCATATAATTTAAGTACGAATGAGTAAATTACTATTATCGGTGTTTTTCTCCCTGCCCTTTTCTATTCTTTGTCAATGGAAAAAAGAAACACTAGAATAAAAATACAAAAAATACACATTTTTGTTATTTATGTAAAACAAGAAAAAAAATCCTGCAGGACAAAACATGACACTTGATATTTTCTAACCTATTTGTATCCCACCATAGACAGAGAGAGAAGCTGAATCAGACAGAGCTCAGAGAGGGAAAGATGAGACAGAAGAGAGGAGCCAAGGAGAGGAAAGTGTTCAGGCAGAGGGTCCAGGAGAGGTGGGAGCAGAGGAAGGAGAGAAGGATGACACCAGGAAAAAGTCCAAATACAGGACATCTGGCCCAATATTCCTACATTCAAGCCTTGGTTGTACAATACTTCAAATGGTAAGCTCCATATGCAAAGTTACTGTGCAAAATTTAAAAAACAAAAAACAAAAAAGAAATAGTGTAAAATTAACATATTCCAGTTACAATCATGTCATGAGTTGTCACTTCGCTCTTGGGGTAATTTTGGTCAGCCGGCCACTCCTGGGAAGGTTCACCACTGTTCCATGTTTTCACCATTTGTGGATAATGGCTCTCACTGTGGTTCGCTGGAGTCCCAAAGCTTTAGAAATGGCTTTATAACCTTTTTCAGACTGATAGATCTCAATTACTTTGTTTCTCATTTGTTCCTGAATTTCTTTGGATCACACCATGATGTCTAGCTTTTGAGGATCTTTTGGTCTACTTCACTTTGTGAGGCAGGTCCTATTGAAGTGATTTCCTGATTGAGAACAGGTGTGGCAGTAATCAGGCCTGGGTGTGACTAGAGAAATTGAACTCAGCTTTCCAAAGATGTGATAAACCAAAGTTAATTTGTTGTAACGGGGGGGGGGGGGGCAATCACTTTTTCACACAAGGCCATGTAGGTTTGGATTTATTTTACCCTTTATAATAAACACCTTCACTTAAAAACTGCATTTTGTGTTTACTTGTGTTATCTTTGTCTAATATGCACGGTGGTGCAGTGGTTAGCACTGCTGCCTTACAGCTAGAAGGTTCCTGGTTCGAATCCCCAGGCTGGCAGGGGTTGGAACCTTTCTGTGTGGAGTTTGCATGTTCTCCCTGTGCTGTGTGGGTTTACTCCGGGGGCTCTGGTTTCCTCCCACAATCCAAAGACATGCATGTTAGGTTAATTAGTTGTTCTAAATTGTCCCTAGATATCTGTTTCCTATAGGCCCTTAGAACAGAGGGTTAGTACTAGTGAAAGCGCTTTGAGTGGTCTTTGTGACTAGATAAGCGCTATATAAGTGCAGGTTAGTTAGTTAGTTAGTAGTAATATTTAAATTTGTTTGATGATCTGAAACATTTAAGTGTGACATACAAAAAAATGAGAAATCGGGAAGGGGGCAAACACTTTTTCACACCACTGCGTATCACTGTAGCGCAGGGGTGCCCAACTTGGGGCTCCTGGAGCATTCAGGTTTCTGTGAGAAATTTTCTAATTTCACTTCTTAATTGGTCCAAAGGTTTGCAAATAATGTGTTGTTGTTGTGCACGGGTGCTAGGGTGTCTACACAACACGTGCACAACAATGACAAATAATTTGCAAATCTTTGGACCAATTAAGAAGTGAAATTAGAAAATCTCCCACAGAAACCTGAATGCTCCAGGAGCCACTGGTTGGGCACCCGTGCTGTAGCATGAACGTTTCCATTTTCCATAAATTTCACCCAGAAGCCAAATATCCCAACTTTTTGTGAGTTGTGTATATGTGTATTTCGCAGAGCAACCACTAGTTATGGGTACAGTTTTGGTTGTTTAAAAGCCATTTTTTACAGTGAGTCTTAAAAGTGTTCAGTGTGGTCCGTTCTCTGACTGCAGGTGGTTTGTTACTCCAGACCTTGGAGCCCCTCACTGACAGCACGGACTGAGCAAATGTGGAGCGTCTGTGGGGGGCCTCACAGTCTCCTCTGGTGGTTGTACCGGTGACAGTCCTCAGTTGAACATATTCTCCCAGGGGGGCGGGGGGTGCATAGCAGGGGTGGGCAATATGGCCCACCCCTACTAAAATGATATCACGATATTTCTGTGAATTTTCACGATCACAATATTTTTCACGATACTACAGAATACAGTTTTAAATTTCTGCATAAAGGGCAGCGTCACAGGCCAGCTTTATTTACCGTCAACATATTCAGGAAAAACAAAAACTCTATTTCTCCATTTTATAAACAGCAGCTCAGATTTAGTTTAAATAGGTTTTAGTTCTGTATTAAATATTACAAGAGTATAAACTGCTCCATCTTAACTGCACACAGAGGTGGGGTTTGCTGCTGAATCGCTCTACCTGCAGGACTCCCGCTGCATGGACCCGTCCTCCGGCTTTTGGCTCTCTGATCGTATGTGTTTTTTTCCTCTCTCTTTTGGTGGTTGAATAAATGAAGATGAAGCGGCCAAAACAGAAGTGAAAAGCTGCAGCCACTTCAAGCTGCACACTGCTCAACGTTAGCACCGCCCCAGCAGTGTTCTGGGTGTGTGGAAAAGATGCAGGCCCATTAGCCTCACTGTTGCACCGCTTCTTTGTTTTTAACACGACAGCAGTCTGAAACAGGAAGTGAAACTTAAATATTTCCACTCAACTGGAGACGGTCTGACTTCAGAGCGGCAGCTTCCCGCCATGTTTGTTTTGCCGGTTCTATGTGGTTTGACGTCGTCATGCAGCAGACCCCAAATATCGCGATATTCATTTTCGCACCAGTATCAAAATTTATACCAGTATTATCATGAATGATATAATACGGCACCCCCCTACTGCACAGCCATTTAATATTTTATAAATTGAACAGGCACATCCCGGGGCAGACCCAAGACTCACTAGAGAGACGGAAAGAGAGACGGAGAAGCGGTAAAAGATGGATGGCTGGATGGATGAAACAGGCAAATCTCCATAAACGTTCTCATTTCCACATGTTCAATTTACAATTTAAAAGCTTTAGCCAATAAATGTTTGTAGTTTAGTTTCTCCTACATACAGTATTAAAGAAACCTACTGAATCTCAGAGTGTATCAGAGCAGGCATAGCCACGGTCCACCCCCGGAGAAGATGCCCGGCCTCACAAAGACAAGAGGAGGTGGACGCCGGCTGACTTTTCATCCACATCTGAAGGTTGTCCCTGCATTCTCGGTTCGCACTCTCAGGCCTAAATGATTTGGAGGGCAATTGGAGCTGACAGTTGGTGATTAGCCAGATTGGTCACGCCGTCTAGAGGAGCACTTATGAGCATGTCAGTGTGGACAGGACATGGGTGGCGCGTGTGCATGAGGAGAGACCGAGGTCACGGGATTTCTGTGATTTTATGATCTTTGTTGTATCGCCAAAGGACAAGGACCAGATGGTTAACACGGAGGCAAGAAAGAAAGATGTCAAGCAAGGCTTTGTTTTCCCCAACTGTTAAATCCACACTTTATTTGGTGGCACGGCCCTGGAAGGCAGACCAAGGGCAGCCCCTTAAAGAAGAGTCCACACTTCAAATACCCCTGCTCAACACTCAGCAGCGATGTCGACGCACTCCCCAACACCCGCGCCTAAGTCGCCGCTGCCTGTGCCAAGTGGCGGCAGGTGACCAGTGTCCTCTGCGACCGTCACATGCCAGTGCACCTCAAGGGAAAGATCTACAAGGCCGTGATCCACCTGTGGTCCTACACCAGGGCTCTGCAACCTTAGCCTAGCAAAGAGTCATTTTTTCCTCCCGCTGACTAAAACAGAATTAGCCGACAGCCACAACCGCTATTTTAGCATTAAAATAATAGTTTTATATATCAATGATTATTATACAAGAAATGTAGTCTATGCTGCATTTATGAATTCATACTACAGCAGTGAAGAAAACTGATGGAACTTTATTGTCATCATGTGTCACAACAAATGAACAAGCCAAACTCTTATTAAAAAAGTTGCAAATGTATGATTAAAAAAGTTGCAGATTTACAAGAAAAAAGTTTAAAACGTATGAGGGGAGAAGTTGCAAATGTACAAGAAAAGGTCAAATAAATGGTAAATGGCGTTCATTTGTACGGCACCGTTTCTCATCTCGAGATGACCACAGCGTTTTACAGACGCCGATATCCTACAGTCACACACTGATGGTGGCGGCGCTGGTCTGACCCACCAGGAGCAACTGGGGCTCAGTGTCTTGCTCAAGGACACTTGGACATGCAGACAGAACGGGAATCGAACCCCTGACCCTCCCATCAGTGGTCAGCCACACTACAGCTGCTCCAAAGCCTTTAATTCCACAAGAAAAAAAGTTGTGGAATTCAAAGGAAAAAAAGTTGAAAATTAGTTGAATTAATAAGAAGAGACTGCAGATTCACAAGAAAAAAGCTGCAAAGTTATAAGAAAAAGTTTCAAATTTACAATAAAATACAGCCTATTTTATGTTTACATAAACATGCATTTCAGTTGAAAAAATTATACAATACACAACAATCTGAAAAACAAAGTAATTAAATGGCCTTCATTATTTCATTTTCAGACACAATGATCCATGTCACGTGCTAGGACGTGTGGAAGTGCATGTTAGCGGCAACAATCACTGGGACGATGCAAGAGGCACAGCTGTGACGGACATGCTGTCCACAGCAAGGAGGACCCGGAGGCCGGACGGTGGTGAGAAGAGGCCATGAGGACGGCCAAAGAAACCATGGCTGGACCGGACCAAGGATGACATGAGGACACTGAACATCACCTCAGAGGACGCCCTCGATCGAGCCGCGTGGAGACGGGCATGCAAACATGTGGACCCTGGTGCTACACAGGAGAGATTGTGTGAAATAAGCCTTCTCACTAGATCTCGGTGTATATCAGCACTGGGTGATGTTGCCCATCGGCCCACTGGCACATGGACTAGCTGGACGAGGTCGGTCCGTCTACCACCTGGGAGATCATGTTAGCAGGGAGAAGCTGACCTGCCAATGAGTCTGTGTACAGAAGGGAGGTGGACCAGCTAACAACAGGGTGCAGATTACATAATCTTCACCTTAATATGGAGAAGACTAAGGAGATGGAGATCGACTGCAGGAGGGTGAGCAGGCACCATCACACACCGCTGTTTACTGGAGACACTTCTGTGGAGAGGGCGAACAGTGTAAAGTTTCTGGGGATTTACCTGGCAGACGATATGACCTTTAACACCAACACCACAGCCATTATTAAAAAGGCTCATCAGCAACTCTACCTTCTCTGGCGGCTAAAAAAGGCAGGTCTTCCCATTCAGCTCCTCACCACTTTTTACAGAGGCAACCTGGAATCTGTCCTTTCATGTGGCCTGACTACCTGGTTTGGGAATTGCAGAGCTTTAGAGAAGCACCAGCTGACTAGGGCTGTAAAAATGGCCAATAAGATCATCGGTGTTCCCCTCCTCTCCTTGGAGAAAATTTACAACAAACGCTGTGCTGACAGGGCTGTTAACATCATTGAAGACTGCTGCCATCCTTCCCACAGTTTGGCTTCACTTCTGCCCTCACGGAAGAGGTACAGGTGTCTCCAGGCCAGGACAGCCAGAATGTTGAACAGTTTTTCCCACATGCAGTCAGGACTATAAATGGACTGTGCCCTGTTCCCCTGCCAACTACTGTTCCTCCCCTTACGCGCGCGCGCGCGCGCACACACACACACACACACACACACACACAGGGCTTCCTTATGACTTGAAACAATGTTGTAGGAAGATTTTATGGTTTTTACAGACAGCAGCACCTTTAATGCTGCATTCAGACCAGGACAGTCTGGGGGTCTGGATTCCACTGGGTGGGTAATGCTGAGTATTTTCAAACCTTGGTTTGGTTTGGTTTGCATTCACACTACAGTGGACCAAACTGCCTGGACAACATCACGCAGTTGCAACAGCTGCTCATTTGGGGCACTGTAGCCGAAACCACCACTGACCAGGAAGAAAAAATCTCAGCAAAGAAGAAAAATCAGGTTCATCGATTGGCCAGAACCAAAAACGGAAATCCATTCCGTTCAGCCAGGTCATTTGTCCGCCACAAACGAGACATTTTTTTTAACTTTTCTCTTCAGCTTTCTCCGGTAAAAGGATTTCTCAAATTCGTGCAGTTGTCTTATTGTTATTTTCTACCCAAAATGTACTATAGTAAACATCACTTCCTCTTCTCAGACTATGTGTTGCTATGGTTACACAAACACCGAGGGGCACTTGCATCTGTTGGTTCGCTGGATAGTCCGTTTGGATTCACACTGCAAGCAAACTGGTCTCGGTTCACTTGCAAGTGAACCAAGACCGCCATTTTTGGGTGGGCCAGAATTCGCTTGTTTGGTGCATACCAGAGTTTAAATGCATGTTCAGACAGCACCAAACAATCAGCAAATAGTCCTTTGGTCTGGACCAATTAGTGGGCATGTGAAAGCGCCCTAAATTGTGTGACAGACGGTAGAGATGGTCAACCATGAGCTCCACTGTTTCTACCATCTGTGCCTGGGGGGGGGGGGGGGGGGGGTAAACTCCATTTATTCAAAGTTAAAGCAGTGAAATGACAGTGAGACACTGCTTGTCACGTCTGAAATGAAAACTAAAAAAGCCACTATGTAAACCCAGGGGATCAGAGTACCAGGACCTTTTTTCTCACTATAAACTGCTGCTGAGTCGGCGTTATCGAGCACTCTGTTGTGTTGTTGTGGGAACATATTGTTGTGTGACACTGGTGGTGGCCCCACCTTTCCGGTTCCGCCACCACCCAGGGTATAAGAGGGCTGTGAGGGAGAGGTGCGGTCTCTTGGCCTCCTCTCCACCTTACGGTAGCACTTGTATTGTGAGAGTGAGTCACAAATAAAGTTGTGTCCAGTTCAACGCTTGGTCTCGTCCTTGGCTCCCATTACCGACATAACATTTAGCGACAAGAGTAAAAAAGGTACGGACACGGCGGTTACATCAATTTGGCCGTTTCTGGAGCTTCCCAGTGAGCCGCCTGTCCCTTGGACAAGGTGCTTTGCTGCCTTTCAAACATATTTAGTGGCATTGGACCTTGGAAGACTGGAGAAGTTGCAGGCAGGGGCACTGTTGATTCACAACCTAGGAATGGAAGGGCAACGTATCCTTAGCACTTTAGGGGAAAGTGATAGCTTTGAGGAAATGGTTGAGCTAATGGAGCTACATTTTCGCGCCCCGGAAAACTTCATCGTCCGGAGGATCCAGTTTCGGCAGCACCGCCAGTGAACTGGCAAGTCGGTGCAGCGGTATGTAGCAGACCTACGTCAGCTGGCCAAGGATTGTCAGTTTGGAGCGTTGGAGGAAGAGATGGTCCGCGACCAGTTGGAGGAACATACTGTTTGCCCGGCAACGAGGTCAAAGCTCCTCACACACTCGGGCGAGCTGACGTTAGCCAAGTCCATCAAGTTAGCTCAGCAGTTTGAGGCAGCAGACAAGCTATCACAAGAGCTCAGCAAGAGAGTGTCACATCACCATTTTGAACCACAGTCGACAGCGCAGGCAGTGGACCCAGACAGCAACAATGGCGTGGAGGATGACGAAGGATGCACTATTGCTGTCAGGATGAGGTCCGCCCCAGGATCACCCAGGTGTTTGGGTTGTGGGTCCACCAAGCACCGTTATAAGGTCAGAGAGTGTCCAGCAAAAGGAAGACGCTGCAGCAAGTGCGGACTCCTGCATCATTTCACCAGGGCATGTTACAGGTTTAAGCGAGGGGATCTGAGACTCAATAAGGACCCAACCGCTTCAACTCCCACGGTTATTCACACTGTATCTCCACGTACCAATGGCCGTTCCTACTGTATGGTAGAACTGGACAGGGTAACGGTGGTGTTGCTGATTGACATGGGAGCGGTGAGATCCGTGTTAAATTGGCCAACCGTGAGCAGTTTCTTCCCACAGTATCGGGTTAGAGGTGATTCAGCGCCACTGTGTGGATATGGTGGAGGAAGATTGGCCATGTTGGGGTCAGTAGAACTGACGGCTAGGTACAAGTCGGCGGAGGTGTCCAACTTGAAGTTCATTGTGACTGCCTGTGGAGAGAACATTACGAGGTGTGATTTATTTTATGGCTTGGAATTCGCCATCACAAACAGCGTTGGAGAAGAGTGGTTGGGCTGTGGTTTGTGGGACCGGCCGGTTCCGTGAATGATGGGCGGAGATGTGTGGGACGAACTTTTGCCTAGTACTCTGGACAATGAGCGGGACCAACCCCATCCAGGGCCATCACGGGAGGGTCCCAGTGCCAGCGCCCAAGTAACCCTAGCTGAGGGAACTGGGCGGCATGGTGGGACACCCGTGACGGCGGGTGACGCCGAGTGGCTGACCCATTCTACTCCTGGAGTTCGGCTGGAAGAGAACGGTGAGCAGGGGGTCACAATGGCAATGCTGGCAGCAAAAATGAAAGAGAGCAGAGCAGGACCGGCTGGCATGGTGAAACGACATGCCAAACAGAAACAACGGAAGCCGAATAGGGCCCCTCTGGGGGTTGTGGATGTGGTCCAACCCAGGAAGAAGGCCCGGTCAAGAGGTGTTCGGGGTAAACGCCGGAGAGAAGATGACCAGGGGCGGCTGCAGGTGGTGGCTGTTGGGGGGGATACCTACCTCCAGCTATCTGATGGCTCATGGAGGCATCCCAATGAGCTGTGGCGTGCCTGGGAAAAGAAGGTGGTGTTTGGACCTCGACGTGGGTCGTCCCCAGGAGCGAAGAACAGAAGGTGCACCAGAGTGGAGCCCTCCGACGGTTTTCTGGGATGTGGTTCCTCTCCTGGGGCAAGGTGATGGTTGGACGAGGTGTATTATGCATGGTGATGGAAAAGGGGGACAACGGATGTGTAATTTAGTTCTGTTAATGGGATTATTTTGTGTTTTACATTATTTTAGGAACACAGAAGTTTTGTTTAGTGGGACTTTATTTAGTGAATACCGCAGAATAGTTCGTCTTGCCGTGTGGGGGTAGGACGGTAGCCCACCTGTTTCCCCCTAGTTTTAGTTGTTTTGAGTGAATGTGATAGACCTTTAGGTATTTCTGTTTTGTTTTTTTGTTTTTTTAGTGCATGATTCGGATTCCAAATTGGGGAGGGTCTCGATTGTATGCATGTGTTTTGGACCATTTTAAAGAGGGGGGAGTGTTGTGTTGTTGTGGGGACATATTGTTGTGTGACACGGGTGGTGGCCCCACTTTTCCGCTTCCGCCGCCATCCAGGCTATAAGAGGGCTGTGAGGGAGAGGGGCGGCCTCTTGGCCTCCTCTCCGCCTGACCGTAGCACTTGTATTGTGAGAGTGAGTCACAAATAAAGTTGTGTCCAGTTCAACGCTTGGCCTCGTCCTTGGCTCCCATTACCGACATAACACGTTCCTCTAAGCGGCTCATTCTCACTAGAGATGAAACGCTACAATCATCTTGTGAGAGCTGCTCAGACAGTGTCTGCTTCCCCTGCTGGTGTCTGAAACACGCCGCCTTCTCCTGCCACCACCGACTCATGCGCAGCTCCGTCTCACTACTGAGCTTCTCTGTCAAATCCAAATCTGTTCAAGTCCCTCACAGGAGATGATTAGTTTTTCTTTCCTTCATTTGCATGTAACAAAAGTTGAAGATAATCAAACCAAAGAGATTTCATTTAGATCTGTAATTAACTTCTGTTGCCCAAGAAGGCAGAAACTGTTTTGAGCTGCATCCTAATTAATGTTGAAAACCTGCAGCAGATTTGAGGAGCAGCTTCATACATGAAAAACGTGTCACTTCATAATTGCTTTAATACAACTGACACTTCTCGTCAGTTTGATCTCTGCGTGGAGCAACACCAGGGTTACCCAACAAGGCTGGAGTCAGAAGACTTGCTCACTGATTAGTGTGACTTTAAACTGGACGAAACTGTGAGGTAATGTTGCTTCTGTTGGCAGCACAGCAAACGGCAGCTCTCTTCTGGTGGACCTTATCTGTTAGCACATACCAGCTCGTTAAAAACACTAGTGCATCATTTTCATGGGTTCATTTTCAGCAGCTGCACTGTACCACACAGAAGTCTGGTCTACAAAGCACCACGCATCATTCGCACATCAGTTTTGGACCAAATCTGGTCCATCCAAGCCTTAATTAGCCCACAAATAACATAATATATAACATAATATATTCATATTCATATATTTATTCCATCCAGCTACAATGCTCTGCACTGTGTGTCTGTGTGTATATATATATATTTTATAGTAATATGTACTGTACATATGTACAGTATATTAGCTGCTCTTGCTTGCTTGTTTTTTTTTTTTTTTTTCTTGCCTTCTGATTGTTGCTCTGAGTGTTGCTATCCCTGTGCTGTTGCAATCCTGGAATTTCCCCGTTGTGGGACTAATAAA
Organism: Pholidichthys leucotaenia; assembly: GCA_020510985.1. Taxonomy (NCBI): domain Eukaryota; kingdom Metazoa; phylum Chordata; class Actinopteri; order Cichliformes; family Pholidichthyidae; genus Pholidichthys; species Pholidichthys leucotaenia. Next base: position 212,186,818 of record CM035842.1, read on the forward strand.
GGCTTATCTTATCTTATCTTAAAACATTAACTAAACTTGGGCTGTGGTTCTAATGCAGACCAGAGACGGGGTGATCGGATATGTAGTGTTGGTATCAGGTCTGATCCAGCCAAAATGACTGGATCCATATCAGGGAACAATAAATAAAAACTGATCCATTAAAACAACTGAAACTGCCCGGCGGTCTGTAAAAGTCTCACTCAGGCTCCGTCAGTGAGCAGGTCAAAGATGTAATATTAGAGGCAAGATGCTGCTAACAACCAGTTTTAGGATTAAAAATAGATGAAAACTAAATATCACTGCAAACAAAAACATTATTAAAAATAAAAGAAATGGAAGACTTACAGACAGGTAAGTGATTTTATCTGTTCAGCATATTTAGCTCATCATAAAATCCTTCTAGACTGACAGAGTGAACACTCTTGCACAGAGATCTTTGTTAGAGCATCAATGAAAAAGCTCTGAAATAATTAAAAAAAAAACAAAAAAAAAAACCTTCAATTTGCTCAAAACAGTATAAATAAGCCAGAAAGGTTTGGGCATCCTGTTCTATGGAGCGAGGGAACAAAACTGAAACTTTTCAGGCCTGTGGATCAGTGATATGTCTGCAGGAGGAAAAATGAAGCATAGAACACCCTGCCTACAGTGAAGCATGGTGGTGGCTCAGTGATGCTCTGTGGCTGCTTCACTGGAAACCTGCAGCGTGTGGAGGGCAAGATGGATTCAGTCACGTATCAGGAGCAAACGTCATGCTGTCTGTGACGAAGCTGAAGCCTGGGTGTCATTGGACCTTCACACAGGACAATGATCCCAGCAGACCTCAAAGTCCACTAAGTCTTGGTTTCAGAACAAGTCCTGGAAGACACTAGAGTGGCCATCACAGTCACCTGACTTGAACCTCAATGAAAATCTCTGGTGGGATTTGAAAAAGGCAGCTGCAGCACACGAACCCAAGATTATTAATGAACTGGAGATCTTTGAACATGAGGAATGGACTAAGATTCCTCAGAAGCTGGTGTCTGGCTATGCGTCACGTCTGCAGCAGGTCATAACAGGAGAAGGGTGATCTACTAAACACTAAAGATGCTTGTCATGAAAGGGCTGAATAATTTAGAGACTGCAGTAGTCATTCAAAGTGACATTTTGTGTTGAACTTGGAGAAACCACTTGTAATATTAGTTGTGTTGAGCTTTTTAAATTGTTCTGGTTTGATTATTTCAAACAGCTGCTAGTTTGGACATTTTGCCAAACCAACTCAACATGCTGCAAATATCCGAGCCTTTTTCTCTCAATTTACAAAGTCGGTTGGACTGAAGAGCAAACAGCACTGAGACTTCCCATGGTTCCCAACAGCCTGATATCTAGCAGACACAGCACAGACGTTTCTCCTCTCTGATGTGGGGAAGATGGCATTTACTTAAGCTGCAGCAGAACGTTCCAGACGGAGATAACCTGGAAAAGCACAACTGTCAAGTGGCACACACACACACGTATGCAGCCGATACAAACGTGCCCACTCTCCAGATACATGTCACAGAACAACTCTCAGTCATCCACACCTGAACGCAGCAGAAGAGGTGAACTGTGATGAAACTTTCTCCACCTGACAGACTGACAGCAGTCCCAGTGGATCACATATGACCTCCATCACTTCAATTCAACGTTAACCTCCTACCCCCCAGAATAGATCTCATACATTTTAAGCTGTGACTCATGAGTTTTGATCACTAAAATGGCCATAGTCATGAACGGGGTTCATGACTATGACCCCGTTCATCTGATCCTAGACATTATTGGTGACCAGGATAACGGAGATCAAACTAGCATCAAAGGCCTGAACAGTCCACATCATTTAACTATAAGGCCCCTTCACACAGCACAGAGATCAGTGGGTGACCGCAGACAGACCTGGACAATTTTTGATCTCTCTGAAAGCCTCCAAAAAAAAGCTCTTTCTGTGAAAATGTCTGGGAGATTATTGTGTGATCAAATATTATATTTTTGTCAACTTTCATTGTGACCTATAGGAACCTTTGACAGATCACCAAGGGATCATTGAGAGTTTCTTGGGTGACAGGGAGCTTCTGAGTATGGATACAGGAGATGTTTCTTGTACTTTTCTACCCCCTTTACACAGTGGTCAAGATCATTGAGAGATAATAGAGATCATTGAGACATGAGAAAATGACCAGATCTCTCAACCATCTTCCAGTGACTCAAACTTTTGACTCGGACCAAAACAATCTCTCAAACTATGGTCAAAAATACCCTTACGAACAGCTGCAAACACCGTATGTACAATTTTTGGACCACTTCGTACAGCCTTCTTAAAGTGGCCGTAGCAGAATCCAGTGTTTGTAGACCGTAAGTTCGTGACCAGATTGATGGTCTTGTCCAATATTTCTATGAAAGCCCCACAAAAAACCCTCACTGTAGGGTGGCCATACGAATGCCAGAGGAACAACGTAACAGCTACACAAGATGTTGGCTGTAAGTATGCCTCAAGTGTTCTTGAGGGCCCCTTACAGCGGTCATAGGAAACGCTGTACGAATCTCTGTACGAACGGGTATTCGTACAGCGTTTCCTATGACCGCTGTAAGGGGCCCTCAAGAACACTTGAGGCATACTTACAGCCAACATCTTGTGTAGTACAGCGTGCGTAAGACGGTAGTGAGATGCTCATACTGTAAGTTGAAAGGGAGTCATTAGTGCGACATCTGTGGTAGCAAAATGTGCCAAAAGCCATACGATCTTCTTACCAATGACCTGGGAGTGCCACGAGTTGCAAAAAATATCTTGTAAGATGGCATAACAAGATCCCAAGGCACCTTATGAAGAACATAAGAACTCAAAGACTCCAGGTTCAAAGATTTTTATTTGTCAATACTTCTATACGCACAGGACATACAAGAGAACTGAAATGGCGTTTCTCTCCCTCTTCAGTGGTATGCACAATATAAAAAAGAAAAAGGAATAAGGCTGGGAAAAAAACCAACATATAAGAAAAGAATATAATTCATATAATTCATATAAAAGAAAAAAAGGAATACGGATGAAAAACAACAACAGCAGTCTATGTACAGTAATGCTACCCGCAGAGCAAATAAAGATAAATGATAAAACCCAGCAATCAAGCAAGCAAAGTTTATTTGTATAGCACTTTTCACAGATATATATCACAAAGTGCTTCACAACAAGTTAAAATTTACAAATACCCAGAAATTAAAATCAATAGAAATAAGACAAAATATACATATTGATAGGAATAAAAAGAGGAAACAGTGAAGAAATAAAGCCATTCAATGAGAGCTAAAAGCCAGTCTAAACAAATGAGTTTCTAACTCCTTCTTAAAAGAGTCAACAGACTCAAGGCAGCGCAAGGACAGGGGAAGCGTGTTCAAAAGCCGTGATGCAGCGGCCTAGAAAGATCGATCTCCACGGGTTCTGAATTTGGTCCGAGGGACCACTATATACAGAAAAAGTAGAGCAGTAATACCCGTAGTTGCAAGTTCGATGCAGTAGTGTAGGTGCAGACAGTAGCAGACTGGACTGCACATGATCAATACTTCAATAACAGACAGCAGCAGATGTATTACTGTTGGTCTGCCAGTCTTACTGTGCCAACAGCTGAGGTAGTATTGTGTAAGTGAGTGTGTTATGGTGGGGGGGGTGGACAGAGTTCAGGGTCATGATGGTCTGATGAACAAAGCTGTTTAGGAGTCTTGTGGAGTGGGCCTGGAGGCTCCGGTTACTTTTCCCTGATGGCATGGGGCTGAAGAGAGAGTGTGAGGGGTGGGAGGTGTCGCCTGCAATGTTGATGGCTCTGTGGGTGAGGTAGATTCCCGACTGGGAGGGCAGAGGGGCACCGATGATCTTGCTGGCTGCTTTCACTGCGCGTTGTAGAGTCTTCCGGCAGGAGATGGTGCAGCTTCTATCCCACACCGTGATGCAGCTGGTGAGAATGGTCTCAATAGTGCCCCCAGTAGAATAAGCACATGATGTGGGTGGGACTCGTGCTCTCCTCAGTTTGCAGTGGAAACGGAGGGAAGATTGAACCTTCTTGGCCAGTGATGTGGTGTTGTTGGACCAGGAGAGGTCCTCAGAGATGTGCACCCACAGGAACTTGGTGCTGCTCACCCTCTCTACAGCTGCATCACCAATGATCAGAGGGGGATGCTGAGTGTGCCCCCTCTTGAAGTCGACCACAATCTCCTTGGTTTTTCCCCACATTCAGGAAGAGATTGTCTTTACACCACTGGACAAGTTGGCTCACCTCATTTCTGTAGTTGGCCTCTTCATTGTTTGTGATGAGGCCCACCACCGTCGTGTCATCCACAAACTTGATGTGGTTGGTGCTGCAGGCTGGTACACAGTCATTTGGTAGATAGATAGATAGATAGATAGATAGTTTATTTCGAACACAAAAAATATAACAAAAAACAAGCAAATAGCAAATGCAATAAAGTTACAGTATACACTGTTCGAAAGGGAGAAGGAAGAAGTGAACACTTATTAATTCCAACTCCTCTTTTCCATCGATACACCCATGTGAATTTTATACAAATTACTACCTTTAATACCCCAAGTAAACAATTTACTGTATTTTTTACAGATCAACATTAACACCTGTCCATTCTAACATACAATGAAGTCTATATTTCAAAACCAGTCTCAAACGACACAGATACACACAGTGCTGTCCCACCCACCATTCCATAGTGTCCCATAATGTCCCAGAGTGAACATAATGAATCGTACATATAAATTCTACCCTTCTAACGTATATCCTTTCAACAAAAGTCGCTCTTCTTCTGCTGAATCTTAATCTAAACGGAAATTATGGATTTGGAAGCGGCTTAAATGTGCTATTGTCACTATTTTCAACAAGAATTGGGCCAAGGGGGAGCCCAAGAATTGGAACCTACGAGAGACTCATGGACATTGGAATCCATGCGTCTATGGCAATATTATTGGCTATGATCTCAGGACTTCTATTTTTGGCTGTGGAGTTCCCTGATGCATCAGAAATTGAAGGAAGGTGAGAGAGCGGATCAAGCGGACCCAGCCAGCTCCTTCATCAAATTCGACCAGTTGGGGAGGGCACGAGTAGCGGCAAACGGTGAACTGAATGACAGTGATTCAGTGAAGGAATACATCTGAAAGCCCTGTGCTCTCTATGGAAAAACAGTTTAAGCCTGCATATATAATGGAAGCACAGAATTACACGGGTGAGGACAAAATTCTACTCTCTGAGTGCACTGTGCTGATTTGATTTGACCTTGTTTGCCCCGTGTTTACATTCCTCCTGACTGAGATTAGCGGAAGAACCAGCTCTTATGTCTACCCATACAATCAACAATCAGTTGTTGTCGTCAGCGGATTGGACTCTCAAGGACAATGCCCATGTGCCTTCTGCAAGCAAGAGAGAAAGAGAGATAGACTCTGAACTCTGGACTTGTTTATAAGTCACATGATTATAACATCTATCCACTGCCAGGAGGCACCCTCTGCTGCTCACTAACAACTGTTACATTTACACTACACAATGACATGCAAATATACACACACTGCTCTCCCTCCCTCTGCTGTGTGATTGTCCACTACTGCTAAATATGCATTGAGGGTTTTTTTGCCTGCAATCAAAATTTCGCTTACCCATTAAGCGTCAATTTGATAAAACATGTTTTTTTCTCTCGCCTATTGTGTCATATCATTTCTTTTCTTTTTTCTTTTCTTCTTTATGACTGGCGCCTAGCGGCTGCCCCGGCCTTGGATGCGCTCTGCAGAGCGTGCCCAAATGCCAAGTCACGTTTCGTTACCTTGTATTCATACATGTGTAATGACAATAAAGTTGAATCTCATCATCTCATCTCTTATACCTCTTTTTAAATTGATTTCTGTTTGTACATAGTTTCAGTTCCGGCTCCAGACTGTTCCACAAATCCACCCCACAGACAGATATGCACATACTTTTCTTGGTTGTACGTATCTTGGGTTTTGTGAAGTTTAAGTCTCCTCTCAAATTATGATCATTGTGTCTTTTTTTAAATATTTTTTGTATATTAGTTGGGAGTTGATTGTTAATTGCCCTGTACATTACTTGTGCTGTCTTAAATTTAACTAAATCGATTAACTTTATGACATGTGACTTCAAGAACAACGAATTGGTATGGTCTCTATATCCTGCATTGTTTATTATCCTTATAGCTCTTTTTTGTAATGTGCATATTGCTTGTAGGTTGGTCTTGTAGGTGTTTCCCCAGACTTCTACACAGTAGTTAAGATAAGGTAAAAACAATGAATTGTACAATAAGACCAATGATTTATAGTCCATGATGTGTCTTGTCTTCCCCAGTATGCCTATACATTTTGCTAATTTAGCCCGGATGTGACTGATGTGAGGTTTCCAGCAGATTTTACTGTCTAGCGTCACCCCCAGAAACTTATTTTCCTGTACTGTTTGTATTCTGGTATCATCTATCGTTATCATTATTTCATGATTTATTTTATAATTTCCAAACAACATAATCTTTGTTTTTTTTTAGATTTAGAGATAATTTATTTTTGTTGAACCACTGCGTTAATTTTTCCATTTCAGTTGTGACCACCTCTAAAACCTGCTGCAAATTCTCACCAGTGCAAAGGATATTTGTGTCATCCGCAAACAAAATAAATTTCAGAATTTTTGATACTTGGCATATGTCATTTATATCCAAGATAAAGAGTTTGGGTCCCAAAACTGACCCCTGGGGCACACCACAAGTGATGTCCATGCAGGGTGATTTGTGCTCTCCAATTTGTACAAATTGTTGTCTGTTACTTAAATAACTTTCCACCCAACTCAGTCCTACCCCTCTTATCCCATACCTTTCCAGTTTCCTTAGAAGTATTCTGTGGTCAATGGTGTCAAAAGCTTTCTTTAAGTCTATAAATACTCCTACAGCAACCTTTTTTTTGTCTATACAACTAGTAATTTCTTCTATAAGTTCGATCAGTGCCAAAGATGTAGATTTATCTGCTCTAAAACCATACTGGCTATCTGTAAGGAGGTTGTGTTTTCCAATGAAATCATCCAGTCTCTTAGTGAATATTTTTTCAAGTATTTTGGAGAATTGTGAGAGTAAAGAGACTGGCCTGTAATTTGTGAAACAATGACTGTCTCCTGTTTTGTAAAGAGGTGTTACTTTTGCTATTTTCATTTTGTCTGGAAATGTACCAGTTTGAAATGACAGGTTACAGATGTGGGTGAGTGGCTTAACAATTCCCTCAATTACTTTTTTCACTATTGTCATGTCAATTTCATTCCAGTCCGTTGATTTTTTGTTCTTAAATTTACTCACAGTCTCGATAATTTCCTTTTCAGTAACTGCACCCAAAAAGATTGTGTTTGGGTTTCTATCCTCTATTTCATTCACAGACCCACTGTGGTTTGTTTCTGGAGTCACTATTGATTTTGCTAATTCAGGACCAACGTTTACAAAAAATTTATTGAAACCACTGACCACATCTTCCATATTATTAATCAAACTGTCGTTTTCGATAAAATATTCTGGATAATTTGCATACTTAGGACGATTACTAATAATCCCCTTGAGTACTTGCCATATTCCTCTTATGTTATTTTTGTTATCCTCTAGTATTCTGTTGTAATATTCTTTCTTACAGGTCCTCATTATAGTGGTAAGCTTATTTTTATATCTTTTATATTTGATCTCAGCTTCCACCGTTCTGCATTTAATGAATTGTTTATATAATGTATTCTTCTTTTTACATGCATTTATTAACCCCTTGGTGATCCAAGGAATATTTTTTTGTTGTTGTCTGTCACTGTATTGTTTTATAGGACAGTATTTATTGTACAATGATTGAAATATTTGTAAAAATTTATCATATGCTCCATTTATGTCATTTTCATCATAAACTATCTTCCAATCTTGTATTAATAATTCCTTTGTCAGTAAATACATTGATTCTTCGGTTCTTATTCTTTTATATTTAATATTTTTGGTATACTTTTTCTTCCTATAATCACATTGGTGATTGGTCAAGCAGGATGAAGAGCAGCGGGATGAGCATGCACCCTTGTGGTGTCCCTGTGCTGTGATGGTCTTGGAGGTGTTGCTGCCAACCCGCACATTCTGTGGCCTCCCTGTGAGAAAGTCCAGCACCAAGTTACAGAGAGAGATTTTGAGTCCCAAGTGTCTGAGTTTTCGTATCTGGTACTGGGGGATGATTGTGTTGAATACTGAACTTAAGTCCAAGAACAGCATTCACACAGAGGAGTTCTTTGAGTCCAGGTGGGTGAGGGCTGGATGGAGAGCAGCAAAGATGGCATCTTCTGTGGATCTGTTTGACATTGTATGCAAACTGAGATGGGTCGTGGGAGGATGAACTTGATGTTCTGCATGACCAGCCGCTCGAAGCACTTCATTATGATGGGGGTCAATGCTATGGGACGGCAATCGCTGTAGCTGGATGGGACGGGCTTCTTTGGGACTGGTATTATGGTGGCAGTTTTAAAACACGTGGGGACAACAGCTCAACTCAGGGAGAAGTTGAAGATGTCAGCCAGGACATTCTTGAGCTCCTCTGCACAGTCCTTCAGAACATGACCCGGTATGTTGTCTAGACCAGCTGCCTTGTGTGGGTTGATCCTGGAGAGGGTCCTCTCAACGCTAGCTGGATCCAGACTTATTGCCTGCTCGTCTGAAGGAGGAGTGGTCTTCTGTGCTGATATACCATTTTGTGCTTCAAAGCAGCCAAAGAAGTCATTTAGGTTGTTCAGCAGCGTGATGTCACTCGCACAGGTCTGAGGTGGAAGTTTGTAGTTGGTGAGGGTCTGTATGCCCCACCAGAAGGAACGCGCATCTCTGGTGTTGCTGAAGTGGCCGGATATTTTCTTGCTGTACTGTCGTTTTGCCTCTGTGATACCACGGGACAGGTTGGCCCTAGCTGTTGTTAGTCCTGCAGTGTCCCGAACCCTCAGGAGCCTGTGGCCCTCTGCTGTCATCCATGGCTTTTGGTTGGCACGAACAATGATGGTTTTGCAGTGAGTGACATCATTGACGCATTTAGCTATGTATGCTACAACAACCTCAGTGTACTCCTCTAGGTTTGTGTGTCTATTGTGGTATTGGGCAGCACGGTGGTGCAGTGGTTAGCACTGTTGCCTTACAGCTAGAAGGTTCCTGGTTCGAATCCCCAGGCTGGCAGGGGTTGGAACCTTTCTGTGTGGAGTTTGCATGTTCTCTCTGTGCTGCGTGGTTTTACTCCGGGGGCTCCGGTTTCCTCCCACAATCCAAAGACATGCATGTTAGGTTAATTGGCTGTTATAAATTGTCCCTAGATATCCGTTTCCTATAGGCCCTTAGAATAAAGGGTTAGTACTAGTGAAAGCGCTTTGAGTGGTCTTTGTGACGAGAAAAGCGCTATATAAGTGCAGGTTAGTTAGTAGTTAGTTAGTTAGTAGCTGAATGCTTGAAAGTGTCCCAGTCTGTAGTGCTGAAGCAGTCTTTCAGAGCATCCGAGGCCCCCTCTGGCCACACACGTACCTGCTTTTTGTTGGTCTGATGGCTTTCACTCTGGGTTTGTATGCCGGCCTTAACAGGATGGTGATGTGATCAGAGAGACCCAGGTGGGGAAGGGGGGAACTCTGTATGCTTTCTTCATTTCAACTTTATTTATTTCAATTCAACTGTTTTATATAGCACCATATCACAACAGCAGTCATAGCACTTTCAAGTGTAAGCCCACTCTTGTGAGTTGCATACACTAGGTCAGAATCAGAATCAGAAAGCTTTATTGCCAAGCATGTTTACATAAAAACATAAACATACAAGGAATTTGACTTGACATTGGGCGCGCTCAAGCGCATCTCAATGACGCGGCAGCCATAAGGGCGCCTGTCAGCAGTAGAGGGTAAAGAAGGGAATGAGGGGGAGGGGAAGTGACACAATGGGAAGAGAGAAAAAAGCATTGTTAATCAAAATAAAGCTCATTTTATGACCAAAATTGTGATTACATAGAAAAAAACTCTCCAATGCACAATTAGCAGACAATATAGATCACACAAAAACAAGAGTTGAGAGAGGCAGTGTATGTATGAGTCAGTATATATGTGTCAGTCGTGTAATGTTGTATGCATTGTGTAGTGTAGGTGTGACAGTTGCTAGTGAACAGCAGAGGGCGCCTCCTGGCAGTGGATAGATGATATAATCATGTGAATTATAAACAAGTCCGGAGTCTATCTCTTCGCTTGCAGATGAAGGCACATGGGCTGTCCTTGAGGAGTTCAATCTGCTGAAACAACAGCAATTGTTTGTTGATTGTTTGGGTTAGCAGCCGCCACTTCTACCTTATCTCATCGAGGAGGAATGTAAACAGGGCATCAAAAACAAGGTCAAATCTACACAGCTCAGAGCCCACGGAGAATAGAATTTTCCTCTCTCATGCGCTTCTGTGCTTCATAATTTCCATATACAGGCTTAAACAGGCATTCCATGGAGAGCACAGGGCTCCAGATGTATTCCTCCGCTGAATCACTGTCATTCAGTTCACCATTTGCCGTTAATCGTGCCCTCCCCAACTGGTCGAATTTGATGAAGGAGCTTGCCTGGTCCGCTTTGATCAGCTCTCTCACCTTCTTCAATTTCTGATACATCAGGGAACTCCACAGCCAAAATAGAAGTCCTGAGATTATAACCAATAATGTTTCCTGCCAAATCTCCACAGACGCATGAATTCCAATGTCCATAAGTCTCCTCGTTGGGTTCCCCCTGACCCGATCTTCTTTTAAAGTGGTGACAATCACAGTTAAGCCGCTTTCCAGATCCATAATTTCCATTTAGATTAAGATTCAGCAGAGGAGCGACTAGACACAGACAAAAACGCAACATTGCAAGCTGGGATCAGAAGGGAGAGAATCAGGTGAGAGAGAAGGAGAAAAGCGTCTGCTCTCTCTGAAAAGCCAGAAGAGTAGGTCCAGTAAATTGTCTCCTTTTGCTGTTAAGTCCACATGTTGGTATAGTTTTGATAGGCCCTTTAAATCTGCATGGTTGAAGTCTCCTGCTGTGATGAGAAATCTGTCTGGATGCGCTGTTTGTGTCTCACTGATGGCCTGATGGAGTTCTTTTAGTGCTTTACTCCTTTCACCAATGGCGGTGGGTGGGACATACACAGCAACTAGAAGGTAGGAACTCTAGTGCCATCGTACGACAGAAAAGCACCTCATTTCCCAGGAATGCCTCAAGTTCCTCTTGCGAACTGAACAGCAGCCATAAGAAACTATGTGCACCTCCACAAATGTCTGAACTCCAGAATTCGTAGGAACTGGGAGATTCTTAGGGGCTCATCGTTCATAAGAATCTTTGTGACTGTAGCTTAAATGATCACAAAAGGAAAGCCACCCTCTCAAGGAGCTCAACAATGTCATTGATCTCCCAATGATCTCTCAGGAATCTCCACTGTTTTCTTTGAATGAACTCTATTGCTCATGCTCAATGATCTCTCACCCATTCTCCTTCAGGGAGGAAAATTTTGACATTCACCTAAAGATCAATGAGCGACCACTGAGAGTTTCCTGGGTGCGTTTGAGAGGTTTCTCGTACTCTTCTAACCCTGGTATACAGGGGTGGGGACCATTGAGAGATCACTGAAAGAGCTTTCAATAATCACCAAGCTCTACCAATGATCTCCCAGTGATCTCCAGGGTCAACTCAACGTTTTGACTGAGTCTAAAACCATAACTCTCTCAACAATCACTAGAGGGAAGCAAACTGTCAACGAGTTCTTGAGACATCTCCCAAATGATCTCAGCAATATCCACCAAGGTCTTTCAATGACTTCTACTGTAGTGTTGCAGTCAAGACCAGACCGAGACCAGAATTTCCCAAGACCACTGTGTATATACGTCTTGGCAGGATCTTGATGAGGTCTCAACTACAACACTAGAACTATTAGTCTTTCATCAAACACTCAGCAATGCCTCCCTGATTGATGGAGCCTTGAGTATTTTTATCATGTTTATAGTCAGCTTCATGTGTGCCTGTGTCTGTGTCTATGTTGAATGTAATTTGTGGCTTGTAAATATGGATGTCACCAGACTGCAAAACAAATCTACCTACGGGTACAAATAAAGTAACCTGAACCTGAACCTAAACTGATCTCTCAGCCATCTCTTCCTTTGGGGAGTAAAAATATGGCATTTGTTGAAAGATCACTGAGGGATCATTGGTTGATTGATGAAATTGTTGAGCGCTCCTTGAGAGACCACTTCCCTCTGGTGATTGTTGAGAGACTGTTTCGGACCTTAGTCACAACACTGAGGAGACTGTGGTGACTGTGGAGATCATTGGAAGGTCACATAGATCATTGAGAGACCTCGGTGATCGATGGGTGCTCACTGAAAGACTGTTGAGAGAGCTGACCATTTTTTCATCTCTCAATGATCTTCACCTCTGTATAAGAGAACATAAGCAGCATCAAGGAGAACAAACTCCAACCTGGTAGACACTGATGGTTTCATTACAGTTGAAGGAGCTTAGAAAGGCAGATATCTGCATTCACAGCTGGAGCAGCCAAGAACGTGTCGTTTCTGCCAAGAAGTGGTTGAGCTGCGCGAATGACAACAACTCTGATGTTCGGCGGTGTCACAATTCCTCCTTTTGTCACGCTGAGCACTTTCATTTGGATCCTTTAAAGATCCCCGCTTTTTAAAAATCAGAGATGAGATCGGAGATGAGAAGCAGGAACCGGGTGCTCCATTCAGCTTGTCCTCCTTCTTCGAGGTCAGTTAAAACTAGCTGGGGGGGGTGGGGGGGCTACGGATGTAGATGAGAGTTTAAAGCTGTATTTTACTGCTGAAAATCAAAGCCCATGTCCACATGAGGAGAACATTTTCATTCATTTTCTGTTATTTATACAATTCCAGTGTTTAACTGGGAGCTGACCCTTTTTCCTTCTCTTTTCTTGGTGACATCACCTCATGTTTGCAAACACCAACATGCATCGTTGGCTGGCAGCGTTACAATGTAGAAAGTTTAGGACAAACATTAATGGATGTTTTAGGGAAAATGCAGCCAGAAATGCAGCTGCACTGATGAGATCATCCATCACTCTAAACGAGACTACTTCAGAAATTCCTCCTAACATAAGATAAGATAAGATAAGATAAGCCTTTATTAGTCCCACAACGGGGAAATTCCAGGATTGCAACAGCACAGGGATAGCAACACTCAGAGCAACAATCAGAAGGCAAGAAAAAAACAAGCAAGCAAGAGCAGCTAATATACATATGTACGTATTACTATAAAATATATATATATACACACACACACAGACACACAGTGCAGAGCATTGTAGCTGGATGGAATAAATATATGAATATATGAACACACAGTGCAGAGCATTGTAGCTAGATGGAATAAATATGTAAATATATAAACACCCACAGTACGGAGCATTGCAGCTAGGTGGAATAAATATGCAAGTATATAAACACACACAGTGCGGAGCAATGTAGCTAGATGGAATAATATGTAGATATATAAATATATAAACACACCCAGTGCTGAGCATTGTAGCTAGATGGAATAAATATGTAAATATATAAACACACACAGTGCAGAGCATTGTTGCTAGATGGAATGAAACAGCATAACCGTCTACTTAGTTATCCTACATGGTATGACTATGTGCCCATACATATTCTCACCCTCCATAGCGACCGGTATGTTCCTAGTTGTATGCCGGAGGGGACCATTGTGTAAGTCTATTGCATCTTTTGCATTCAAAAAACTATTAGTTTGTTACGTCTTTTTGCTATCTCTGCGAGCAGCCCTGCTTAGGTTGTACAGTCTGACAGCCGTTGGTAGGAAGGACCTACGAAACCTCTCGGTTGTGCACCTGGGATGATGTAGTCTGCTGCTAAATGAGCTCCTCAGTGCATTCAGTTTGTCCTGCATAGGGTGGAACTCGGACTCCAGCAGAGATGACAGTTTAGCCACCGTCCTTCTCTCTCCTATCTCCTCCATCGGATCAAGGCGCTGCCCCAGGACAGAGCTAGCTTTCTTAATCAGTTTGTTCAGTCTCTTCCTATCGGCTGCAGTAATGCCACTGCCCCAGCAGACCACTCCAAAAGTGATGGCTGATGCCACCACCGTGTCATAGAATGACTTCAGCAGCGCCCCTTGTACACCAAAAGACCTGAGTCTCCTCAGCAGGAACAGCCTGCGCTGTCCCTTCTTGTAGAGTGCATCAGTATTGTGTGACCAGTCTAGTTTATTGTTCAGATGAATACCCAGGTACTTATAGGATGTCACCATCTCGATGTCTGTTCCCTGTATATTTACTGGTACTGTGAGGGGCTGCCCATGCCTGCGGCAGTCCACCACCAGCTCCTTAGTTTTCCTCGCGTTGATCTGGAGGCAGTTCCGATGGCACCAGTCCACGAAGTCCTGGATAAGCCCTCTGTACTCAGCTTCATCTCCATTGGAGATGAGGCCAACGATCGCAGAGTCATCAGAGAACTTCTGTAGATGGCAGTGTGTTGTGTTGTGTGAGAAGTCCGCAGTATAAAGAGTGAACAGGAAGGGAGCCAGCACCGTTCCCTGGGGGGCCCCCGTGCTACTGATGATCGTGTCGGACACACAGTCCCGGGTTCTCACAAACTGAGGCCGGTTCGTGAGGTAGTCCAGGATCCATGATGACAGGTGCTGGTCCACCCCTGCGCGCAGCAGCTTGTCCTTCAGGATCATCGGTTGGATGGTGTTGAAAGCACTGGAGAAGTCAAAGAACATGATCCTCACCATATTCCCGGGCTTCTCCAGGTGGGACAGAGAATGGTGAAGGAGGAAGATCACCGCATCCTCCACCCCAATGCCATGCTGGTAGGCGAACTGGAGTGGATCCATCGCTGGTTCCACCAGGGGGCGGAGGTGAGCAAGGAGCAGTCTCTCCAGGGTCTTCATCAAGTGGGACGTCAAGGCCACCGGTCTGTAGCTGTTCAGGTCTTTGGGGTGGGAAGTTTTTGGTACAGGTACCACACAAGATGTTTTCCACAGCTGTGGTACCCTCCCCAGTTTCAGGCTCATGTTGAAGATATACGTCACAATCCCACACAGCTGGTCTGCACAGGACTTGAGGAGCTTTGCGCTGATGCCGTCCGGTCCCGGCGCCTTCCTCGCCTTGATCTTCCTCAGCTCCGTCCTCACCTGGGTCCTGGTCAGGGTCAGGATGGGGGGCTGTGTGTTGGGAGTGGGGGGGTGTTGGTGGAGTGGGGAGTGGGCAGCAGGACTTGATTTCTTTAGAGGCAGCAGTGGTTGTTGTGCAGTCAGGGGGGAGGGCGGTTGGTCAAATCTATTGAAAAACAGATTCAGGTTGTTCGCCCACTCCCTGCCCCCTGTGGCCTGGGGGGAGGTATTCTGGAGCCCCGAGATGGTTTTGAGGTTTCTCCAGACCCCGCTGATGTCGCTCTGTTGCAGCTTGTCCTCCATCTTCTTCCTGAAGCTGTCCTTGCCTTCTCTGATCTTTCTCCTCAGCTCCCTCTGTACGGACTTCAGCATCTCCCTGTTCCCTGACCTGAAGATCCTCTTCTTCTCTCTCAGAAGTGTTTTTATCTCAGGGTTGATCCAGGGTTTGTTGTTTGAGTGACGCCGTATGGTCTTGGTGGGAACGGATTTGTCCACACAGAAGCTGAGGTAGCCCGTGAAGGTGTGAATGAGGCCATCGATGTCCTCACCATGTGGATCGCAGAGCTGCTTCCAGGCGGTGGCTTCAAAACAGCCCTTTAGGGTGTCCATTGTCTCCTCAGACCATAACTCCACAGTGTGCATGGCCGGAGGTTGTCTGTGCACTAGGGGTTTGTACACCGGCCGGAGATGAACCAAGTTGTGATCCGATCTCCCGAGTGGGGGGAGTTGTGATGAGGTGTACGCCTCCTTAGTGTTTGCGTAGAATAAATCCAGTGTTTTATTGTCTCTAGTGTGGCATGTGACATACTGGGTGAAAGTGGGTAGAATGGGAGACAGTGAAACATGGTTGAAATCGCCTGAGATGAGGAGAAGAGCATCTGGGTGTTCTGTCTGCAGCCTGCTGGTTACTGAATGGATGACGTCACGTGCTGTCCCAGCGTTCGCCGTCGGATTTGCATAAACAACAATGCAGATCACGTGTGAGTGTTCTCTCGGGAGATATGTAGGCCTCATGCTAACAGCTAGCAACTCAATGTCTTTGCTGCAGTGTCGTTGTTTAACAGTGATATGTCCCGGTCTGCACCAGTTGTTGTTAACATACATTATCACTCCACCGCCCCTAGCCTTGCCACTGTCTGGTGTTCGGTCAGCTCGTATCATGTGAAAACCCTCCAGCTCAATGTTAGCATCTGCTGCTAGTTCAGTTAGCCACGTCTCAGTAAACAAAAGGAGAGAGCACTCCCGGTATGTGCTATCATAACGGGAGATAGCCGTGGCTATCATGGCTGCTAAACGCTGACAATTAGTACTGCAACTATTTACTTCTTTCAATATAAGAATACAAAAAAAACCCATAAAATCTTTGATAAGAAAGATCCCACATATCATTGTTATCACAGTTACAAAAAATACAATCTTCTGTCTTTTGAAAATTAGAAAATCATAGTTGCCACCGGGCAGCTCGGTGGCACAGTGGTTAGCACTATGGCAGCACAGTAAGAAGGTCACGGGTTCAATCCCACCCCTGACCATCAGAGATCCTTCTGTGTGGAGTCTGCATGTTCTCCCCATGTCTGTGTAGGTTTAACCTGGGTACTCCGGTTTCCTCCCACAGGGCAAAAACATGCAGCTTAGGTTAATTGGAGACTCTAAAGTGGCCCTAGGTGTGAATGGTGAAGGGATTGGCGCTGCACTGTGGCTCCCTCATCCATCCACATGGATGCCCTGATTTTTCCCTCTGGGATTAATAAAGTATACAAAAAAACAATACAGATTTGCCTGTTCAATCTGTAAAATATTAAATGGCTATGCACCCCTCCCCCCCGGGAGAATATGTTAAACTGAGAACTGTCACTGGTACAACCACCAGAGCAACCACAAGAGGAGACTGTGAGCTCCCCCACAGACGCACCACATTTGCTCAATCTGTGCTATCAGTGAGGGGCACCAAGATCTGGAATAACAAACCATCTGCAATCAGAGAACGGACCACACTGAACACTTTTAAGACACATTGTAAAAATTGGCTTTTAAACAACCAAAACTGTACCCATAACTAGTGGTTGCTCTGCAGCATGTTGTGTGTTGATATACCAGTGTTCTTTGTCAGACCAGGTCCCTGATGATGCTCTGCCCAGTCTGCTCGCATACCTCTATTCTCCACATATGCTGAATTATCCTTTAGACCTACGCAATTATGGCAATTTCATTGTATTTATTTTTTTTAAAGTATTAAATCTTCAGTATTATGTTTTTCTAGTCACATTTGTGTTTTTCACTTCCTTGTTTTGTCCAGGGAACGCTGTGGTGACTAACAGGTCATGATGCCACATATCATCTAATCAGCATGAAGTCAATCTGAAACCCCGCCCACACTTCCTGAAGCCAGGACAAGAAGACAGAACGATGACAGAGAGCTGGCTAAACTTTTATTGATAAAAATTACATATTTTGATCTGAGCGACTCCATACTTGGGGCCGCAGACCCTCGTAACCTCAGCAAAGCGCATTTGAAATCTTAGGTCAGTTTGACAAACGGTTCAAGAGATATGCATGGAACAGACAGACGGACACACAGATAGGCACACACACACACACGCACAAGCACACACACACACAGAGATTCCATGCATTTATAGATGGATAACAGAAAGTGCCAAAAACATTATTGTAAGTTGTGTTTACAGAGCCCCAAATGTAAGCATTGATTTATTCATGGAAAAATTGTTAGAAATTTATAGTAAAATCAGCAATACAAAACAGATTTTTATCTGTGGGGATTTCAATGTTGACCTTTTCCGTCCTTATGGGAAAACAAATTACTGAATTTATTGACTCCATCTTTACTTTGCAGACGACACTGTGATCTGTAGTGAGAGAAGGGAGCAGGTGGAAGAGAACCTGGAGAGGTTGAGGTATCCTCTGGAGAGAAGAGGAATGAAAGTCAGTGGAAGCAAGACAGAATACATCAGTGTAACTGAGAGGGAGGCAGGTGTAACAGTGAAGACAGAAGGAGTAGCGGTAGTGAAAGTAGATGAGTTTAAATACCTGGGGTCAACCATCCAAACCAATGGAAAATGCACAAGACAGGTGAAGAAGAGCATGCAGGCAGGGTGGAGACAAGTGTCAGGGGTGATTCGTGACAGAAGGATAGCAGCAAGAGTGAAAGGGAAGATTTACAAGATGGTAGTGAGACCTGCTATGATGTATGGTTTGGAGACGGTGGCGCTGACAAAAAGACAGGAGGTGGTAGAGTTGAAGATACTAAAACTTTCACTGGGAGTGACCAGAAGGGATAGGATTAGAAATGAGTATATCAGAGGGACAGCTCACGTTGAGCGGTTTGGAGACAAAGTAAGAGAAGGCAAGGCTGAGATGGTTTAGACATGTGCAGAGGAGGGATAATGGAGATATTGGACAAAGGATGTTGAAGATGGAGCTGCCAGGCAGGAGGAAAAGAGGAAGACCACAGAGAAGATTGATGGATGTAGCCAAGGAGGACATGGAGAGGGTTGGTGTTGAGGAGGTGGAGAATGAGAAGAAGGAAAAGAATAACTCCATGTTTAGCATGAGTTTTTTCCCCTTAATCACATGTCCCAGCAGGATAACAGTGAACTCTGCTACACTGATTGACAATATTTTCTTAAATGTCATTGTAGGAAAAATAAGTAGTGCTCTTGTTGTTAGTGATGTGAGTGATCATTTACCTGTTTTTGTTGTTCTTGATTTACATGTTAAATATTATGAAGAAAAAGATACAAAGTTTTTTACAAGGCGAGTAACAGAAAATGCCATAAAGAACATTAAGGATGATGTTAAAATCCAAGACTGGAATAAAGTATATGTCAATAATGTTGATGAAGCATATGATGTATTTGTTTCCATCACATCAAATTTATATAATGTGCATTGTCTCCTGCTGTCTAGAAGGTTAAACAACTCATATCAAATCAAGCCATGGATAACTAAGGCTCTTCAAAATGCTTGTAGGAAGAAAAATGTTTTAAACAATTTATTAAGTTAAGAACTGTGGAATCTGAAAATATAAAATGGATAAAAATAAACTGACAAGTATTTTGAGAGTTAGCAAAAAAAGTATTATAGTGAGTTATTGGATAAAAATAAGACACATTAACAATACCTGGACTTTATTAAAGGAAATAACAAATCAGAGTAAAACTCACGGGAAAAAAATCTATCTGTACTCTGATAATGAAATTATGAGCGGCAATAACAAAATTGACGATAAATTCAGTGAATACTTTATTAATGTTGGGCAGTGTTGAGAGTAACGCATTACTGTAACACCACTACTTTTGCAGTAACATGCTGTGTAACAAGATTACTGTTTAAAAATTCAGCAATGCATTACAGTTACTGAAATTTGATCAGATGTGTTACTCGTTTTATTAATATGGATAGATATTTTAGCGCAAACAGACGATCATACAACTTGCAGTTACTAGACACCCTCCTCATCAGCTGCCAACTGGGGATGAATACACAGTTTCGGTGGCTACGGACGGGACTGCCATCGCAAGCGCCACCAGCGGCCTCAAGCCACTGGAGGTTGTCATGCCAAAGGCATTCATTCATTCATCTTCCGCTTAATCCTTTTCAGGTCGCAGGGGGGCTGGAGCCTATCCCAGCATCTTTGGGCAAGAGGCAGGGTACATCCTGGACAGATCGCCAGTCCATCACAGGGCCAACACAGAGAGACACACAACCATTCACTCTCACAGTCATACCTAAGGACAATTTAGAATCCCCAGTTTTGATGCCAATTAACCTAACTTGCATGTTTTTGCCATGTGGGAAGAAACCGGAGAAATCCCGGAGTAAACCCACGCAGACACGGGGAGAACATGCAAACTCCACACAGATCACTGTTGGTCGGGGACTGGGATCGAACCCAGGATCCCCCGGCCAAGGGTGAGTTGCTGTGCTGCCGCAGTGCTAACCACTCCACCACCGTGCCGCCATGCAAAGACAAGCAAATACATATAAACTGACCCTATCGTAGCTGACGCAGCTGTCACACAGTCTCCTCCGCGGGTCAGTTTCCTGTCCTGCCCCAGTTCTCATCACAACCCGGTGAAGAAATGCCGTGGCGGTGTCGACTTCTCATATCGAGCCCTGATCACCTGTTGTCCGAGTGGTGAGTAGCCCCCAACAGCCCCTACCTCTGTGGTTAAACATGAGCATTTTTTGAGCAAGAAGCTTACATTTAATGTCTGCATTAAATGAGTTTAAAGCTTTCTTACCACACAGAGGAAAAGTGACTGGTTTGTTGCAGTAAAGAACAGCTTCTTCTAAGGTGAACTTTCATTTATCTGTGCTTTCTGTTTTATCTTATTCATTTACATGCTGTTGTGATATGTAACTATTTCATGGAAGTAAATCCTCTAAATATGCATTTTTAATGGACTGGTCCAGGGGTGTTAAACATATGGCTCGTGGGCCAAAAACAACCCACCAGGGGGTCCAACTTTTTCTCTGTGAATTCACAGCTTTATTTCTAGCAAATTTCTGACTTTCTACTGATTACAACAGTTTGTGCAAATCTGAGACATTTTTTCTCTGTAAGATGAGACTTTTTTCTCATCAGTTTTCTTTTTCTTCTTTTTGCTGATGAGAACAAGGGTCCCTTGATCTTGCTGTGTGTGCAAGATGATTTAAGTATGCATTTAAAAGTAATGTGAAAGTTACTTTTCCAAGTAACTAGTTACTTTAATCATGCAGTAACTCAAAAGTAACTCAGTTACTTTTGAAAAGAAGTAACTGTAACTAGTTACTACTTTTTTAGTAACTTGCCCAACACTGATGTTTGGAAAACAATAAACCAACTATTGCAGAACCCACAGATAATGAAAAGTGTGTCATTTTACACAAATACTCATTTGATGTTTATTAAGGAGACGGATGAAAAAGACTCTTAATATTGTTCATAAATTCAAAAGTAAAAAAGCTGTAGACTGTAACGGTCATGACATGTTCCTGATTAAAAATACAATAGATTGTATTGTTAAGCTTTTTACATACATTTGTAATTTATCACTGAAGTTGGGAAAATTTCCTAGAGAAATGAAAGTTGCTAAAATAATTCCTTTGCATAAAAATGGTAACACGCACATATTCTCAAACTATAGGCCAATTTCTCTGTTACCATAGTTTTCAAAAATTTAGAGAAGTTATTTGTTACAAGGTTGGAAAATTTTATTGCAAAATATAATTTACTTTGTGACCAACAATATGGTTTCAGAAAAAAATGGACCACATCACTTGCACTTTTAGATTTCTTTGAACAAGTTTCAAATGCAATTGAACATAAGAAACATGTTCTTGCAATTTTTCTAGACCTACAAAAAGCTATTGATACTGTCCATCACAAACTATTCTTGGGTAAATTACAGCAGTATGGTGTCAGAGGACTGGCTTATGATTGGTTATGCAGTTACTTGGAAGACACATATCAATATGTTCACATCAACAATACTGACTCTACTTTGCTAAAGGTAACAAACATATTGTGTGCCACAAGGCTCTGTGCTTGGCCCATTACTGATTCGTTTGTACAGTGGTGTGAAAAAGTGACTGCCCCCTTCCTGATTTCTCTTTTTTTTTGTATGTTTGTCACACTTAAATGTTTCAGATCATCAAACAAATTTAAATATTAGACAAAGATAACACAAGTAAACACAAAATGCAGTTTTTAAATGAAGGTGTTTATTTTTAAGGGGGAAAAAAATCCAAACCTACATGGCCCTGTGTGAAAAAATGATTGCCCCCTAAACCTAATAACTGGTTGGGCCACACTTAGCAGCAACAACTGCAATCAAGTGTTTATGATAAATGGCAATGAGTCTTTTACAGCGCTGTGGAGGAATTTTGGCCCACTCATCTTTGCAGAATTGTTGTAATTCCGCCACATTGGAGGATTTTCTAGCATGAACCGCCTTTTTAAGGTCATACCACAGCATTTCAATCGGATTCAGGTCAGAATTTTGACTAGGCCACTCCAAAGTCTTCATTTTGTTTTTTCTTAAACCATTCAGAGGTGGACCACACAGACAGCCAGCGGTTGAAGGATGACAAGCGGCTAAACATGTCATCACTGGTCAGATTGGGGAGGGGCCCAGAGAATACAACAGAGTCCGACATTGTTTTGGCAAAGTCACACACCGATTCTACATTAAGTTTTGAGACTTCCGACTGCCGGAGTCGGATGTCATTAATGCCGGCGTGGATAACAATTGTGGAGTATTTACAGTTACTTTTAGCCAGCATTTTCAAATTTGACTCGATGTCGCCTGCTCTGGCCCAAGGAATGCATTTGACTATGGCCGCTGGAGTCTCTAGGTTCATGTTTCTGACTACAGAGTCACCAATGATCAGAGTTTTTTCCTCAGCGGGTGTGTCGCTGAGCGGGGAAAAGTGATTAGAAACATGAACAGGTTGGTGGTGAACCGGGGCTTTGCAGCTAGGCTTCCTTCTCACCATCACCCACCCAGTCTCCTCGCTGCTGAGGAGGACCGGAGGACCGCTAGCAGGCCACCCTAAGCTAGGGAGCTCCACTGAAGCTAAGGAGCGTCCATCGTTATTAAGTGGCGCAGATGGTGTTTCAATGCAGCGGAGCTGGGATTCCAAATCAAACAACTTCACCTTGAGTGCCTCAAAAAGACAACATTTATTACATTTACCATTATCACTAAAAGAGGCAGAGGTGTAGGTAAACATCTGACAGAGAGAGCACACCAGAGGAGGAGAGTTAGTAGCCATAGCTAGTGGCTAACCCGAAGCTAACAAAAACACAGATGAAAGGTGAAGAGAAGGCTGAAGAGGGTGATTAGATGACACTGAGTGCGCACACAGGTGCAAGAGGCTTGTTAAACAGAAGTGAGAGCTACAGTAATGGTACATGGAAAAAAGTGATTAACATACAATTAAAGGCAAAATCCTCACGAGAATGAGGAGAGCAAACCACAGACAGCCAGCAACACAGGAGGTGATGATACGTTACCACAGGAACTTGCCCCTCCCTGAGCCTGGTTCTGAGGGAGGCTTCTTCCTGTTAAAAGGGAGTTTTTTCTCTCCACCGTCGCCAAGCGCTTGTTCTCAGGGGATCACCTAATTGCTGGGGTCTTTCTGCAATTGTGGGGGTCCCCCGTACAGTTGAAAGTGCTATGAGATGACTGTTGTAGTGAAATGGCGCTATATAAATAAAGTTGAATTGAATTGAACTTGCTGATGTGTTTTGGATCATTGTCCTGCTGCAGAACCCAAGCGCTGATGCAAGACCCTAGGCAGCAGGAATAAGCAGCTGTGGGGACAATAGGAATTGTGATGCGTAAATACATTGTGATGCAGGACCTCAGGCAGCAGGGGGAGTGAGTGTTATGATATAAAGGAGAGACCCTGCAGCATGAGTCCAATGCTTTTTCTAAGTCTGAGAAAAGTGAGAGAGTGAATAAAGTTTGTCTGCTGTGAATGCCTGGCCTGATTATTGCACTCTCCACAACACCAGTAAAAGTCCAAACACAGGACATCTGGGTGGGACCCCAACTGGCCCAATATGCCAACATTCAAGCCTTGGTTGTACAATACTTCAAATGGTAAGTTCCATATGTAAAGTTACTGTGCAAAATGAAAAAAAAATAGTGTAAAATTAACATATTCCAGTTACAATCGTGTCATGAGTTGTCGCTGCGCTCTTGGGATAATTTTGGTCAGCCGGCCACTCCTGGGAAGGTTCACCACTGTTCCATATCTTTGCCATTTGTGGATAATGGTTCTCACTGTGGTTCACTGGAGTCCCAAAACTTTAGAAATGGCTTTATAACCTTTTCCAGACTGATAGATCTCAATTACTTTGTTTCCCATTTGTTCCTGAATTTCTTTGGATCGCAGCATGATGTCTAGCTTTTGAGGATCTTTTGGTCTACTTCACTTTGTCAGGCTGGTCCTATTAAAGCAATTTCTTGATTGAGAACAGGTGTGGCAGTAATCAGGCCTGGGTGTGGCTAGAGAAATTGAACTCAGCTTTCCAAAGATGTGATAAACCACAGTTAATTCATGTTTTAATAGAGAGGGGGAAATCACTTTTTCACACCACTGTATATTCATAATATTTGTTTGAGTTCCAAGTCAATGAAGTGTATTTTGTTTGCTGATGACACGACTTATTTGTAGTGGGGAACATTATGAGTAGCTACTGGATACAGTGAAACATGATTTACAGATTATTAAGAAATTGTTTGACTTACACAAATTGTCTCTTCAGCACCATAAAACTAAATGTGTAATATTTGGAAATTCCACTGTAAACACCAATAGAAAACTTAAAATAAATGACACTGAAATTGACAGTTCTGGAAACCAAATGTCTAGGAGTTATTGTTTATAGTAAATTAAACTGGAAATCACACACAAATTATGTCAAAACCAAAATGTCCATATCAACAGCTATACTAAATAAAGAAAAAGACATGACATAAATCATTATGTATTTTATATAATTCACTCATTGTTCCACATATGTGCTATTGTGTACAAGTTTGGGGAAATACTTATAAAACAAACATACAACCAATCTTTTTACAACGAAAAAAAAGCTACACGGGTCATAACCAAATAAACCTTATCATGCACCAACAAATTCACTATTTACTGGATTAGGTGCATTAAAATTTCCGGATTTGGTAGATTACAGTACATTTCAAATCATGTACAGTCGTGAAAAAATTAGGACACCCCATTAAATATTCAGTTCTTTATTAAGAAACGTTCACATATCTATGTCTAACCTTGTTTATGTATTTATTTGCATTTTTTAACATTTATTTTAGCCATTTTAAATGAGAATGAATGCAGCCCCTGACCAACAGTGATCTGTGTGGAGTTTGCATGTTCTCCCCGTGTCTGCGTGGGTTTACTCCGGGATTTCTCTGGTTTCCTCCCACATGCCAAAAACATGCAAGTTAGGTTAATTGGCATCAAACTGGGGATTCTAAATTGTCCTTAGGTGTGACTGTGAGAGTGAATGGTTGTCTGTCTCTCTGTGTTGGCCCTGCGATGGGCTGGCGATCTGTCCAGGGTGGACCCTGCCTCTTGCCCAAAGATGCTGAGATAGGCTCCCCCCCCCCCCCCCCGCGATCTGAAAAGGATTAAGTGGAAGAAGATGGATGGATGGATGGATGGATGAATGTGGGGTGTCCTAAAAAAGATGGGGGTGTCCTAATTTATTCCTCATTATTTGCTTAGAATTACATTTTACATAAAATTTGAAAAAAGTCTTTAAAATTCATTTTTAATTGTTTAGTTGTATTACATGAATCTCACCGTATTTTTCACATTGATATTAAATATCCATATGTCCAAATATGTTTAAAAAAAACACACAGGCTTATACAGGGTGTCCTAATTTTTTCACATGACTGTATAAGGCAAACAATGGACAGTTACCACCGAATATCCAGAAGCTGTTTAAAATTAGAAAAAATGCAAACAAGGAACTGTTGTTTTTGTAAAGCCTCATTTTAGAACCAACGCAAAGCAACGCCGTTTCTGTTCAGGGCGTGGAACTCTGGAACAAATGTGGAGAACAGACTAACTGTTTAAGAAAATGTACAGCGTGAAGCTACTTTCTCAGCATCATGCATCTGTTTAGAATATGACATTAGCTGTGCTTTATTTTGGGGGTTTTGTTTTTTGCCTTGGCATGAATTTGTGTTTTCTGGTGCTTTTTTCCCCTCTGCAGAGGTTGATGATGCACAAGAGTTTGTCATGGTAAACGGCATCACCGATATGTAGACGACCGCAGCGCTTCACACACCCTGCTATGCCCCACCCACACACTGATGGTGGCAGAGCTGCCAGGCACCGGCGCTGGCCTGACCCGCCAGCACCAACTGAGGCTTCAGTCTCTTGCTCAAGGACACCTGGACATGCAGACTGTAGACAGAGCGGGACGGAGACCCTGACCCTCCCATCAGTAGCCAGCCACACTACAACTGCCCCCCCCCATGGTAGAAGAGTTAGGTTACATAAGCTCTGTTTCTACCTCCACCCTTTTGGTTTTTGTTGGGGTTTTTTATATCTTCCCTTATATTTTATGTATTATGAAACCAAACCAAATAAACTTCAACTTAACCCCACTGTGGTGCCCTTGAGCAAGGCCCTTAAGCACAGCTGCTCCAGCGGAGCTGCTCAGAGGCCACAGGTGAGTCTGCGGTTGGACTGGGCAGCTGTGCAACTGTGTGAATGGGAACAGGGTGTCCTTGAAAAGAGCGGTTGGAACAACCCTGTATAAATAAAGGTTAAATTTAAAAAAAAAATAAAAATGCATGAGAAAATAAGTTGAGAACAGGTAAAGGTGGGCCCCATCTGTGTTTGCCCACATGGACATGCTGGCTGGGTTTGGTCACTCATTCCAACATGGCTGCTCCACGCTGCTAATTAGCACATTTCGTGGAAGCATTTCCTTCTCTCAGTCCCGATGCTCACATAACGGCTCGCACTGTCCAGAGGCAGGACTGGATCAGAGAAACCGGTCCTGTTTCTTTAAGCACCAGAGCCTCTGATGGTCTCTCAGGAACAGCAGACAGATGATGGGCATAAATGCAGCGGCGTGTGTCTGAGCCGTCTTTAATGTACTTCTGAACGAGGCAGGAGCCTGTGACTCAGACATGTTGACTAAACCAAGGTAAAGCTACAGAGCGGGAATCTACACAGACAGAAATGCTTCACAAATCCTGCAGAAATCTTATATCATCTCATAATTATGCAGAAGTAATGCAAGACCTTTCCTCAGGGCGATTCCTTCAGAACGTTAACAAGAAAGGAAGAAACAAAGACAGTCGCAAAGAACAGAAACAGATTTACTTAATACAAACAAATCAACAGAAACTGCAGTTTCTTAAATGGCCACTAGGGTCTGTGTACAGTATATCACAGCACAGCCTCAAATGTTCAGATGTTATGTGTTTACTGCTGGGTCAAAAAAACTCTTTGTCCACCTTATTCCTGAGGGCACTGCTGTAGGAACGATTATGGGCAGAACTTCCTGTTTCAGCTGAAGTCATGTTAAATCAGTCAGTAGTGGGGCATTTAAAATGGTGTTTTTAAACGTTTTTCAAATTCATTTTAATGTACAGTCCACATACGTGTTTTGCACTGAAGTGGCAGCTAATTTCAGCTCTTCTAGTTTTTGTATTTTTCCAGTGTTTTGGCGTAGTTCTGGTACTTGCTGCTGGTGTTGGTGGTTGTGCCATAGACTGGATAAATGGAGGCTTCTCACCGGCAGTGCGTAGATCATGCACTGAAAACTAACGAGGACTGTTGGTGTGACGGTGGTCCAGACGCAGGAGCAGCAGGGATGTTTTCACCTGTATGAATGTCACACATCTGACGTTTATATATGTCACCAGATGCAAGGCTGCATGAGGTAAAATAGATTAAAAAAATAGTAACAGTTTGCTTCCTAAGGCTTAACAATTTAAGAAAGATATCAAATAGTTTTTTTGCATTCGTTGCACTGCCTTGGAACAATATGGACTTGATATTAGCAGCTTCAGCATGCATTAATTTTTAAATTATCACAAAATATAGATCAATAAAATTGTGAACAATTGTCAGAAAAGGTCTGCACGTGTTAAGTTAAATAAGCATTCATGGCATGACAGCAGCAGGAGCATTTTAATGTCGGGCTAAAACAGTCAGTTTTAGCCCGACATTAAAACAGCTGCAGCACGCTGTTGTGGTTCTTTGAGGCTCTGACTGGATTCTACGTCTGTTCTGAGCTAAATCTGATTATGTCCAACATCTTTTAACAAAATGCAGCCGACTTTATTGTGGCGGAGACATTGATGTATCTCAGAGTTTTTACTTGTTTACAGCGTTAGCATCTTAGCAGCAGCGCTAACCAACGGAGCTACTGTCTGCCAGGACACTTTTTAAGCTCATCTTCTCATCCCTCCATAGTCGGAGGAAGTGCTATGATTAAATTACTGTTTTTGAGGTGCAAAAGGCCACGTTCCCGCATTTTTGATGCCGAAGTCGTCGTCTTTTAACAAGGAAAGGTGTCCCGTTTCAGTGACAACCACACGTTCTAAACTAGTACCAGAAGTTGTGCCCATAATTCATGCAAGGCATCATGGGAGCTAGGAATAAAGTGGATGGCCAGCTGTTTAAGTCGTGTTAAAGCTCCATATTGTGAACTTTTCAGGCATCAACTAAGGCTGCTTTCACACCTAAATTCATTTAATTTGGTCCGAATCAGTTGACAAGTTTGTTACTTTGTATCACTTTCTCCTCGGTTCGGTCCCTTTCACACAGGCAAAAATTGAGGCAGACCATAAGCAGACCAAACTGCGTCACGTTAAATCCCGTGAGACTTGCATCAGAACATTCTCTGTTCTTATTGGTCAGATTATTTTTGCCGCGAGAACAGGAAACTTAAATACAGGAAGCAGGATGACTTCCACGCATTTATGCATTTCTAGGAAAAAATAATACAAACCGTAGCATAATCTACAGAAGGTTTCCATTGCCCCGGTTATCGTTTATTGCATACGTGCATATACCATTTTTGGCAAATCGTGCAGTTTAAAAATGAAACGCTACTACGGATGGGAAATACAGTAACATGTTAACGTTCATTAATCCTCCAGAACCGTGACGTGCTCAGCCACAGTATTTTCAAAGATCTATCAAGTATGTACAGTGGCATAAAATGTTTTACCATTTGCCGCTGGTCCCATTTTAGTGCGGTCCCTTTCTCACTTGCAGGACCGCACCAGAGTTCGCCATTTAATTCAAACCCAGACCACCTCTTTCAGGTGGTCTGGGTTCAGTTGGTTTGGTATGCACTTGAGTGCGATTACTGTGTTCTCACCAGAGAAAACAAACTGCACTAACAGAGACAACGAACTTGAGTTTGACTGAAACGGACTAAAGCCTGCAGGTGTGAAAGCACCTTAAGTTGTGAAGATAGTGTGGTGATTCTGGGTGAGCACCGAATCATCTTGGCACATTCAACTCTTCTTGATTTCTCAGCTGGAGGAGCTAATTGGCAGCAGCTAAGGAGACTCGCTGAAGTCCTTCTGAAGACTCAGTGTGTGGACCGTGACTCTCACCATGAGTAGGCCCTACACAGCAGGGGTCATCAGCTACATTTGTACAGGGGCCAGAAGTTTTCTCGGCAGACACTGAGAGGACCCAATGGTCTCAGCATGTGGACCATGACTCTCTCTTGAGAGTTTGAGGGGTTTTTCCCTAATAAATTTATAACAGTTTTCTTGTAAATTCAGGACTTTTCTGTTGTAAATTTGAAAGATTTATCACTTAAATTGTGAACTTTTTTCTTCATCATTTGCATTTTTAATTGCTGTACATTTAAGGACTGCTGAACATTTGAGATTTGTTCTCAAATCTGTGGTGGGTTTTCTCAGATTTCAGACACTTGTAAATTTACTACTTTTTCCCACACCAGTCTGTGGGTTTTTTCACTAAATCTGTGTCTATTTTTAAATGAATTTACCATGTTTTTCCTCATGGATTTGAAAAGCTTGGGGTAGAATTGTGACTTTTTCACATGTGGAATAAAGCAGAATGAAACAGAAAAAAGCAGTGAACAGGGTAAGTGAATTTTATTTAATCCTTAGCGGTGAGGCCTTTGTTTGCAGTGACAGTTTGAAGACCTTCCTGCATGAAGAAAGGAATCTCCCACAGTGCTCAGGTGGGACTTTGGCCCGTTCATTAAAACAGACTGACTTTAAATCCTGAACATTCTGGGCTCTTGTGAATCCTGATTTCATTTGGATTAAAGTCAGGTAACTGACTGGCCCATTCTAACAACTTCCTTTACTTCGGTGCAAACCAATTGAAAGTTTCCCCTCTGTGTGTCCGGCTGGAAGCTCCACCCCGGTCTCCTCATCATCATCCTGGTGGATGGCAGCAGATTACTTTAGGGAATACTGCAGTACATGCATCCAGTCAGTGTTACCTCAATTATATGAAGAAGTATAAAAAGACGCATTACATCAGACTAAACTTTTCCTGTTTTAGGTCAGTCAGGATAACCAAAATTATTTTTATTTTCTACATACTTTTTTAGATATTTTTGTATTACTTTCTTCAAAGTCAGAAGTTTCCATCTGCTACTTACTATGCCTTTAAACAATTTGGGAAAGTCCAGATGATGATGTCATGGCTTTGGAAGCTTCTGACAGGTTAGCTGACAACATTTGAGTTAAATGGAAGCCCACCTGTGGATGTAGTTTAAGACACAACTCAAACACACTGCTTCCTTGTGTGACATCAAAAGAAATCAGCCAAGATATCAAAGAATTGTGGACCGCCACAAACCTGGTTCATCTCGGGTCCAATTTCCAGATGCCTGGAGGGTCCATGTTCATCTGCTCAAACAATTATACACAAGTATGAACACCATGGAAATGTCCCGCCATCATACCACTCAGGAAGGAGACGGGTTCTGTGTCCCAGAGATGAACGTGTTTTGGTGTGAAATGTGCGTATTAACACCAGAACAAAAGCAAAAGACCTTGTGAAGATGCTGGCTGAAGCTGGTAAGAGTCATTATCCACGGAGAAACAAGTCCTGTACCAACATGGGCTGAAAAAACACTCAGAGAGGAAGAAGCCATTACTCCAAAAGCAACATAAAAAGCCAGATTACAGTTTGCAAATACACACCAGGACAAAGACCTTAATTTCTGGAGACATGTCCTGTGGTCTGATGAAACTAAAACAACTATTTGGCCATAATGACCATTGTTACATTTGGAGGAAAAAAGGGAAGCTTGCAAACCTGAGAACACCATCCCAACTGTGAAGTACGGGGGTGGCAGCATCATTGTAGGGGTGTTTTGCTGCAAGAGGGACTGGTGCACTTCACAAAACAGATGGTATCACGAGGAAAGAACATTATGTGGAAATATTGAAGCAACATCTCAGACATCAGCCAGGAAGTTAAAGCTTGGATCCATATGGGTCTTCCAGTTGGACAATGACCCTAAACACACCACCACATTAGTTACTAAGTGGCTTAAGGACAACAAAGTCAAAGTGTTGGAGTGGCCATCACAAAGCCCTGATCTCAGTTCCATAGAACATTAGTGGTTAAAGCTGAAAAGATGTGAGAGAGCAAGGCGGCCTACAAACCTGACTCAGTTCCACCAGTTCTGTCAGGAGGAATGGACCAAAATTCCAGCCAACTATTGTGAGAAGCTTGTGGAAGGAGACCCAAAACGTTTGACCCAAGTCAGACAGTTTAAAGGCAATGCTACCAAATACTGAGGAGATGGAAACTTCGGATTTGAAGAAAGAAAAAAATTCTCTAAAAAATCTGTAGTCTGTTTTTGTTTTTTGTTTTTTTGTTGTTTTTTTTTTGGGGGGGGGCCTACAAGCCATCTAAACAGGCCTGATTTTCACACTAAGTGAGTATAAACTAATTACAAGACTAACTGTCA
Source organism: Pholidichthys leucotaenia (assembly GCA_020510985.1). Classification (NCBI taxonomy): domain Eukaryota; kingdom Metazoa; phylum Chordata; class Actinopteri; order Cichliformes; family Pholidichthyidae; genus Pholidichthys; species Pholidichthys leucotaenia. The sequence continues at coordinate 212,218,493 of CM035842.1, forward strand.
TTTATACGCTGTAGTACCCCAACGTGTCATTCTGTAACATTTTTGGTTGGTGGGGTTCCCAAGTTGATTCAGTGTAAAAAAGGGTTCCTTGGCTTTAAAAAAAAAAAAAAAAAAAAAAAAAGGTTAAAACCTGGTACAATTGCAGTATTAGGTCTCTGAGAAGTTTTTTTTTCCTGTACAAGCAAACAGTTATTACAATGATAATGTTTCAGACTGAATCCATCTCAAATCAAACTGGAATCAAACCAATTCAGAACCTCAACAATCAGAATCGACATCCTAATTCCCACCCTTTGCTTTACGTTAAGCAGCATTAGTAAATCGTCAGCATGCAACACCACACTGTGTCCATATCCTACAAGGTCAATAAACTGTAGCCAGGATGGAGCCTCGCTCAGAACTCAGACGTGGTGTTCCGTCTCATTCCAATCACACCAGTTCAATCGTCCACTCAGAGCGCCGCCGCGAGGAATCAGCCCTACCTGATACATCTCCCCTCACTCGTATATCCACTGTTTGGATAGGCTCGTCTCTCAGAGCTTGGCTGCTCAAACAGCAGTGCCGTTCCATCATGTCACACGTCACAGCCTCGACAGAGGAAATTAGTGCAACCGGCGTTGGGATTCTTTTAATAAATCACCTCTTGTTGTTTGACACTGAAACATAATTCGTATTATTTTGTCACAGTATGAAGAGCATCGTGAACAATAGAGCAAAAGTTAGCGCTCTGACTCCACTCAGCTTTTCTTGATGCCGTCACTGTGGGAGGAAGAATTTGGGGTGAATGTAGATTTCGAGGACCAGACACAGAACTGCTTCTATTTCCATAATTAATTTATTCCCACCTCAAGGACAAGTCTGAGGCACTGAAATAATGTTTCCTCTGAGAGGAGTCATCTCAACGAGGTGAGCACAAAGTGTCCACAACAATCTGTCTGCGGGCCAGTGAGGGAACGACGTAGATTTCTTCATATCTCACTTGGAAATGAACAGCCACATTAAAATGCATAAGTTTCCTGCCTTGAATCTAAATAAAAATGCTAATGAAATGCTGTGGGTATTAATAATGGAGCCGATGAGGCGTCCTCTTATTTGCTAAGGAAGCAGTTGGAGAAAAGGTTCCAAACTGTGACGTGCGCGACTTGTTTTGATGCATCAGGATTAATGACGCTCCATATCCTGCTGACATGTTAAAATCTTAAAACACTGCCTAATTAGGACTTTAATAATCGTCTCTCTTTGGATGTAGTTGGACAGTGGAAAAGTGTCTCAGCTGATACTGTGTTATACAGTGGTGTGAAAAAGTGTTTGCCCCCTTCCTGATTTCTCATTTTTTTGTATGTTTGTCACACTTAAATGTTTCAGACCATCAAACAAATTTAAATATTAGACAAAGATAACACAAGTAAACACAAAATGCAGTTTTTAAATGAAGGTGTTTATTATTAAGAGAAAAAAAATCCAAACCTACATGGCCCTGTGTGAAAAAGTGATTGCCCCCCTGTTAAAACAAATTAACTGTGGTTTATCACATCTTTGGAAAGCTGAGTTCAATTTTCTAGCCATTTCTAAAGCTTTGGGACTCCAGCAAACCACAGTGAGAGCCATTATCCACAAATGGTGAAAACATAGAACAGTGGTGAACCCAGGAGCAGCCGGCCGACCAAAATTACCCCAGAAGTGCAGCAACGACTCATCCAAGAGATTACAAAAGACCCCACAACAACATCCAAAGAACTGCAGGCCTCACTTGCCTCAGTTAAGGTCAGTGTTCATGACTCCACCATAAGAAAGAGACTGGGCAAAAATGGCCTGCATGGCAGAGTTCCAAGACCAAAACCACTGCTCAGCAAAAAGAACAAAGGCTCGTCTCAGTTTTGCCAGAAAACATCTTGATGATCCCCAAGACTTCTGGGAAAATACTCTGGACTGACGAGACAAAAGTTGAACTTCTAAATAGAACCACAAATTTTGCTGTCTACCAAAAAAATCCTAAAGGAGAATGTCGGGCCATCAGTTTGTGACCTCAAGCTGAAGCGCACTTGGGTTCTGCAGCAGGACAATGATCCAAAACACAGCAGCAAGTCCACCTCTGAATGGCTTAAGAAAAACAAAATGAAGACTTTGGAGTGGCCTAGTCAAAGTCCTGACCTGAATCTGATTGAAATGCTGTGGCATGACTTTAAAAAGACGGGTCATGCTCGCAAACCCTCCAATGTGGCTGAATTACAACAATTCTGCAAAGATGAGTGGGCCAAAATTCCTCCACAGCGCTGTAAAAGACTCATTGCCAGTTATTGCAAATGCCTGATTGCGGTTGTTGCTGCTAAGGGTGGCCCAACCAGTTATTAGGTTTAGGGGGCAATCACTTTTTCACACAGGGCCATGTAGGTTTGGATTTTTTTCCCCTTAATAATAAACACCTTCATTTGAAAACTGCATTTTGTGTTTACTTGTGTTACCTTTGTCTAATATTTAAATTTGTTTGATGATCTGAAACATTTAAGTGGGACAAACACACACAAAAAAATGAGAAATCAGGAAGGGGGCAAACACTTTTTCACACCACAGTATCTGTATCTGTACCTCCTACAGGGACTAATTATAAATTCATGATATAAAACTGGAGTCTGCCCTTTGGCCCATTTCATTAGTCCCTCCTGTTCCTGCCATCAGCTCATAAACCATAAAGAGATCATCATTACAGCATGGGTCCGTATAGACACACAGATCCATATGGGGTCTAATGATTTTCTGCTGTATTAATAAAGATTTAATGCATTATAAAGGGGTGACGCTTGAAGGAATCTAACAACACTGGCAGCGTGTTTGCATTCTGGCTCTGGGGTCATTAAGTCACACTATTTACTGAGAAGAACTCTGATGACGGCAGGAAAACTGAATATATTATTCAGGGAAAAAAGGCAAACTACATATCATCTTTGAAAAAGTGAAGTGAGAGAAATTTCAGTTTTTACAACATGAAGCCTGATGGGGTTTTTTGTCTTAAGCTGGTGTCTCACTGGGCTGGAACAGCTGGTCACCGGTTGAAGAACGGCAATGGTGGGGGGTTTCCAAAATCTCTCCAAACGCCCGTCAAGGTTTGCAATTTTCTTGCTTTGGTGTCACAGGAATTTTCCACATTTTCAAAAAACCTGTGTAACAAATTTTCCGTCAAAATTGGCACACAGTTGTCGCAGGTTTCTCGAACCAGTCTCAAACCCATCTCAGACCCATCTAGACATCTAGATCTCATCTCAAACCTGTCTAGATCCCATCTCAAAAAGATCTAAAACCTCTCTCGAAAACTTCTGAAAGCAGTCTCAAACCTGACTAGAACCCATCTTAAACCCATCTAGACCCAGTCTCAAACCAATCTCAAATCTGTCTCGAACCCATCTACATCCAATCTCAAATCCATCTTGAAAGGTCTAGATCCCATCTCAAACATGTCTCAAAAACTTCTCAAATCTGTCTCGTACCCTAGAACCCGTCCAGAACCCGTCTCAAATCCATCTAGAACTTATCTCAAACCTGTTAAGATCCTGTCTCAAACCCATCTTGAACAGTCTAGATCCCATCTTAAACCCGTCTAGACCCAGTCTTGAACCAATCTCAAATCCGTCTCGAACCCATCTACATCCAATCTCAAATCCATCTCGAAAGGTCTAGATCCCATCTCAAACATGTCTCAAAAACTTCTCAAATCTGTCTCGTACCTTAGAACCCGTCCAGAACCCGTCTCAAATCCATCTAGAACTTATCTCAAACCTGTTAAGATCCTGTCTCAAACCCATCTCGAACAGTCTAGATCCCATCTCAAACCCGTCTAGAACCTATCTCAAACCATTTTCAATGTACTTTCCATGAGTCAGAAAGTGTGAGAACAGTTTAAGCAGTAATCACATTGAGCTGAGACAGCTTGCAACTAGTCATCAGCAATGACTAATCTATCTATAAATGCAGCAAATCTCTGTTTGTGTGTCTGTCTGTTCCACGTATATCTCTTGAACCATTTGTCAGACTGGCCTCAGATTTTAAACGTGCTTTCCTGAGGGTGTGCATCCCTGAGTATGGAGGTGTTCAGGTGGAGGTGTAATTATTATTAATACAAGTAAGTATTCACTTCTACCACTGTTATTATTCTGATGTAGTGCCCTCACCATTCCATACGGGGCCGCTAGGTGTCAATACTTCGATGCCAGGTAGTTCATACTTTAGTATCAATACTTTTTGACTGCTATTTGTTTTACCGCCCTGTTTCTCCTAATTCGTTTTGCCTGATCACCTTTTACCTGCTGCGTCACTGTTTTAATCACAGGCGAAGCCATGCTAGGTAGTTATTAGCCAACGGAGCTAACTGCTGGAGAACCGTTCCTTGCTAGGTAGTCGATACGTTTGTATCGATACTTTTTAAAATATCGCAATACCACTGTGTCAATACAAAACATGCAATTTGTTTTCACTTCTGAGAGTTTTACGCATTAAAGTTATGGGTTGTTTTTTTTTTTAGTTGTATGCATTAAAGTTATGTGTGAAAACCGGCAAAAAACCAGCCCAGGTATAACAATCTGCCGTGTCACATGATTATGGCAGCTTATCAGATGTTAGAGCCAAAGATGCACTGTGCAGCCTTAGTCATGCGCATCCTCACTCAAGCCTCATTCATGCTGCATTTCCCTTGTCACGCACTCACCGACTCCCCGCCCGCAGTAATACTAAGCAGCATAATTTTGAAAAATAAACAAAATGAGCACCATTTACATTTGTAAAATAATAGTGTCAAAATAAATAAATAATAATAATTTAAAAAACAAACAAACATTGCATTGTGGAAAAAAATGAGCCATATATGCTGCTTGATATTCCCATAGAATTTGGATGAATGGTGAAACATTTCAGAAGTAAAAAATATTTGAATCCATTTGACTCGACTGAGCTTTCATACAGCAGACTGACCTGCCTGGATTCCTGCCACTCTTCAGTAAATTAAGAAATTGAATTAATCTTGCATTCACTATTTTTATTATAATTGAAAAAAAAATCCTTTTTTAATATTTTTATTTGCTCATTCTATTTTATTATCATTTTACAAGCACTTCTTTTCAAGTATTTATGTTCATGACTTTTATTAATATTTTATATTGTCGTTGCAATAAAGTTGTTAAATGAACCTTATATCTTTAAATTTCTGCATTATATTTTACATTTATGTTGATGTTTATGTTGGGGCTGCCCGACTAATTCTGCAAATTCCATGAAATTGGATGGATTATAAAGTCTTTGCAAAACCTTGAAATTAATTGGATTTACAGTTTCTTAATATTTCATACGTCTTTAAATAATTCAACTCCACTACTTGCAGTGTCGACCTGGTCACACTGCCATCCACCACTTTATCGGCAGAGATACAGGGAGATAAATTGATTGGCTGATTAGATATTTCCCTAAGCTCCTAAAACCCGGAAATTCATCTTTGTCCTCTGTAGTTGCCATTATATTTTATCTCATATCTCTCATACGATACACAACACTCTGTTAAGTCCTGCTGTTCCTGAGAGTACACAAGTGGAGCTGTAAAATATCACGTTCATGGGTGTGACCTTCCCAGCCTCTCTGGCCCACTTTCAAACCCAGCCTACATTTGGGCCTGGAAAGCCTAATTGGCCTCCTTGTTTCAGACACCAATACTTGCTTTCTAAAGACATGCACGAGTTTTATTTGGAAAAAACCTCAATGTCCCTGCTGAAATAACAGAGAGAGGACACGGTTTGAAACCTGCACTTTACCCTGCATCCCAGGGAAGACGACCACGGATTGGCCTGATTGGTTATAACATTTACCAATCAGGCTAAGCAGGAATACTTGCAGAGCTAGAAACACTGTCCAAACTCGCTTTTTTTTTCTTTTTTTTTGGGGGGGGGGGGTGGAGCTGAAGATAAGATAAGCCTTTATTAGTCCCACAATCAGGAAATTACAGGGTTGCAGGACAGGGATAGCAGTACTCAGAGCAATAGTAAATAGGATAATAAGAACTGGTTAGCCAAAGCAGTAGATGTATATACATACAGTGGGGAAAAAAAGTATTTAGTCAGCCACCAATTGTGCAAGTTCTCCCACTTAAAAGATGAGAGAGGTCTCTAATTTTCATCGTAGGTATACCTCAACTATGAGAGACAAAATGAGAAAAAAAAATCCAGAAAATCACATTGAAGGATTTTAAATGAATTAATTGGTAAATTCCTCGGTAAAATAAGTATTTGGTCACCTACAAACAAGCACGATTTCTGGCTCTCACAGACCTGTAACAACTTCTTTAAGAGGCTCCTCTGTCCTCCACTCGTTACCTGTATTAATGGCACCTGTTTGAACTCGTTATGAGTATAAAAGACACCTGTCCACAACTTCAAACAGTCAGACTCCAAACTCCACTATGGCCAAGACCAAAGAGCTGTCAAAGGACACCAGAAACAAAATTGTAGACCTGCACCAGGCTGGGAAGACTGAATCTGCAATAGGTAAGCAGCTTGGTGTGAAGAAATCAACTGTGGGAGCAATTATTAGAAAATGGAAGACATACAAGACCACTGATAATCTCCCTCGATCTGGTGCTCCACGCAAGATCTCACCCCGTGGGGTCAAAATGATCACGAGAACGGTGAGCAAAAATCCCAGAACCACACGGGGGGACCTAGTGAATGACCTGCAGAGAGCTGGGACCAAAGTAACAAAGGCTACATCAGAAACACACTACGCCGCTAGGGACTCAAATCCTGCAGTGCCAGACGTGTCCCCCTGCTTAAGCAAGTACATGTCCAGGCCCGTCTGAAGTTTGCTAGAGAGCATTTGGATGATCCAGAATAGGATTGGGAGAATGTCATATGATCAGATGAAACCAAAATAGAACTTTATTGTAAAAACTCAACTTGTCGCGTTTGGAGGAGAAAGAACACCATACCTACTGTGAAGCATGGGGGTGTAAACATCATACTTTGGGGCTGTTTTTCTGCAAAGGGACCAGGACGACTGATCCGTGTAAAGGAAAGAATGAATGGGGCCATGTATCGTGAGATTTTGAGTGAAAACCTCCTTCCATCAGCAAGGGCATTGAAGATGAAACGTGGCTGAGTCTTTCAGCATGACAATGATCCCAAACACACGGCCCAGGCAACGAAGGAGTGGCTTCGTAAGAAGCATTTCAAGGTCCTGGAGTGGCCTAGCCAGTCTCCAGATCTCAACCCCATAGAAAATCTTTGGAGGGAGTTGAAAGTCCGTGTTTCCCAGTGACAGCCCCAAAACATCACTGCTCTAGAGATCTGCATGGAGGAATGGGCCAAAATACCAGCAACAGTGTGTGAAAACCTTGTGAAGACTTACAGAAAACGTTTGACCTCTGTCATTGCCAACAAAGGGTATATAACAAAGTACTGAGATGAACTTTTGTTATTGACCAAATACTTATTTTACCGAGGAATTTACCAATTAATTCATTAAAAATCCTTCAATGTGATTTTCTGGATTTTTTTTTCTCATTTTGTCTCTCATAGTTGAGGTATACCTATGATGAAAATTGGAGACCTCTCTCATCTTTTAAGTGAGAGAACTTGCACAATTGGTGGCTGACTAAATACTTTTTTGCCCCACCGTATGTACACAGTTATATACACAGTGCAGGAGCAGTGCAGCTAGATGGTATCAACAGCATTAGGGTTTGTTAAATTACCCAGCAAAATATAAATACGTACCCAGACAGTATATTTCACATTGAATCAACAGCGTTGTTGCCACCCTGGATAATAATTGTAATTGTCTTAGTTGTGTATTGGAGGGGACAATCTCTATTGTGTAAAGTTGTGACATTTAATACGACCTCTATGAGCAGCCCTGGTTAGGCTATAAAGTCTGACAGCCGTATGTAGGAAGGACCTGCGGAACCTCTCCGTCATGCACCTAGGATGGCATAGCCTACCGCTAAATGAGCTCCTCAGTGCATTCAGCGTGTCCTGCATGGGGTGGGACTCGGACTCCAGCAGAGATGACAGCTTAGCCACCATCCTCCTCTCTCCTCTTGCATTGTCCCAGAACAGAGCTAGCTTTTTTGATTAGCCTGTTCAGTCTCTTCCTGTCAGCTGCCGTGATGCCACTGCCCCAGCAGACCACTCCAAATGTGATAGCTGATGCCACCACAGAATCGCAGAAGGTATTCTGGAGTGCCCTTTGCACTCCAAAAGACCCGAGTCTCCTCAGGAGGTACCAGCTCCTTGGTTTTCCTCGCACTGATCTGGAGGCAGTTCTGCAGGCACCAGTCCACGAAGTCCTGGATAAGTCCTCTGTACTCCACATCATCTCAATCAGCGATAAGGACAACGATCGCAGAGTCATCAGAGAACTTCGGTAGATGGCAGTGTGGCTGTGTTGTGTGTAAAGTGAGCAGTGTAGAGGGTGAACAGGAAGGGAGCCAGAACTGTTCCCTGGGGGGCCGCCGTACTGCAGATGATGGTGTCAGACACACAGTCCTGGGTTCTCACAAACTGTGGTCGGTTTGTGAGATAGTCCAGGATCCACAATGACAGGTGCTGGTCCACCCCTGCACACAGCACCTTGTCCCTCAGGATCACTGGTTGGATGGTGCTGAAAGCACTGGAGAGATCAAAGAACATGATCCTCAGTGCTCCCAGGCTTCTCCAGGTGAGACAGGGAATGATGTAGGAGCAAGATCAGTGCATTCTTCACCCCGATGCCATGCTGGTACGCAAACTGAAATGGGTCCATCACTGGTCCCACCAGGGGGCAAAGGTGGGCGAGGAGCAGCCTCTCCAGGGTCTTCAAGATTCAAAGGCTTTATTATCATGTGCACAGTTAAGAAATGCAACATTTCCTGAGCAATGAAATTTTTACTCTGCTCTCCAAACGAATGCCAAGGTAATAAATACACAACATACTAATAAGGTAATAACACACCTAATACTAATGGGTACTAATAACACACTATACACACGATGAGGCAATTAGGACACTAAAGCAGTTAAAGCAGTCAAACTAGAGGAAACAAGAAGAGTGAAAGTGAAAGTTCATTGGATGACTATAGTCATCATCATCATCATCATAGCAGTCTGTCAGGGGTGACAATGACTGTTTCATTTAGGTCTGATCAGATTCCTCCACGCAGCTCCGTCCTTTGCCTTCCACTGCCAGGAACTCCTGACCTTGTTAGCCCAGGTGACGTTCACAGTGGTATATTGATATCAGAGATGATATGAACCTGAGATGGCATAAGCCTATGTACAGTGTGCACATGAGCAGTATACAAATTACAAATTAGCACCCAGTGTGAGAATTTCTCTATAATGATAATACCAGTAGACTGTACATGATAATTAGCAGCAGAGATGATATGGACATCACACGGGGTGAGACTATGTACACTGTACAAATGAGCAATGTGTAAATTTAGCAACCAGTGTGTGAGTTCCTATTTGCAAAGCTGTGTTGTGGAGTTTGGAAGTTGTTATCTGTTCAGGAGTCTGATGGCAGTGGGAAAGAAGGAGTTTTTCAGTCTAGTTGTCCTGCATTTCACACTTCTATACCTCCGGCCTGAGGGTAGAAGTGTGAACGTTCTGTGCTGGGGGTGGGTGGAGTCCTGGAGGATGGCGTTAGCTCTCCTTTGGACTCTGCAGTGGCAGATGCTCTGCAGAGAGGGGAGTGGAGTCCTGATGATCTTCTCCGCTGTCTTCACCACTCTCTGCAGGCATTTGCGGTCCAGGGCAGTCATGCTGCCGTACCACGCAGTGATGCAGTTGGTCAAGATGCTCTCGATGATGCAGCTGTAGAAATTGTTGAGGATCCTGGGGGACATGCCAAACTTATTCAGCCTCCTCAGAAAGTCCAGCCGCTGTTGAGCTCTCTTAACCAGCTCACTGGGTGTGATGTGAGGGCCACTGGTCTGTAGCTGTTCAGGCCCTTGGGGTGCAGAGTCTTTGGCACGGGTACCACGCAGGATGTTTTCCACAGCTGTGGCACCCTCCCTAGCTTCAGGCTCAGACTGAAGATGTGCTCCAAAACCCCACACAGCTGCCCTCCAGACTTGCAGCCTTCCTCACCTTGATCTTCTTCAGCTGAGCTCTCACCTGGGTCTTATGCTGCATTCAGACCAGGATAGTCCGGGAGTCTCTGTATGATTGGGCAGGGAATGGCACAAATTTTCACACCTTCATTTGGTTTGGTTTGCATTCACACAGCACTTTACTCAAGTGGACCAAACTGCCTGGACAATGTCACGCAGTTACAACAGCTGCTCATTTGTGGTGCTGTAGCCGAAGCCACCACTTACCACCAAGAAAAAAATCTCGGCAAAGAAGAGAAATCGGGCTCATCGATTGGCCAGGACCAAAAACGGAAATCTCTCCCTTCAGCCGGGTTGCTTGTCCGCCACAAACAAATGGAGCAGCACCAAAACACAATCTTGGGGTTTCTGTTTTTACTTTGGTGTAGACATGTATTATTGTCTTCACAATATACTGCCCAGTATAGGTAGGCAAGGCAGCAAACTATCAAGCATGTTGGTCTGTACATGAGACAAATGCACGACAGCCAAAGCCGAAGAAGGAGGCGAAGGAGAGTGAGAGATAACGACGTGCTGCTGTGGCTACACAGATGGAGGTGTTGCATGGTTTAAAAGTTTTAAGATCACATACAATCATGTGAAAACATTTGGACACCCCTTTTAATATTCAGTTCTTTATCTAGAAATGTTCATGTATCTATGTCTCTAATCTTGTCTTTGTTTTTATTTGCATTTTTTTTTCATTTGTTTTAGCCATTGTAAGTGGGAATGAATGTGGGGGTGTCCTAAAAAAGATGGGGATGTCCTAATTTATTCCTCATGATTTGTTTAGAATTACATTCTACAGAAAATTTGAAAAAAAAAGTATTTAATTCATTTTTAGTTGTATTATGTGAATCTCCCAGTATTTTTAACATTGATATTAAATATCCATATGTCCAAATATGTTTAAAAAAAAATAAAATCACACACAGGCTTATACAGGGTGTCCTAATTTTTTCACATGACTGTATATGGCCGTAAACCATACATGAGTGAATTAATAACGTTCCTCAGAAGTCAGAGCTACATTTTTTACCTTAAACCGGTCTGGCAAGAGTTGAAAAGAAGAGGCAAGAGTTGAAAAGAACCTGGTTATCAAGCACTGTTAAAAGCAGATTAACAAACGAATGCATATTTCTGTATTAAACCCATTATAACTTGATCCACAACAAAAACTTTCTTAAAAACTCGATTGAGTAACACTATAAACATTTATGTAATTACCTTGTGTTAATATGCACTTATACGTGCACAAATACAAGTGGTAGCCTTTATGCTGTCTTTGTAGCGGTTTGAATTCAACCCCCACAACACAGAGACACAACACAGAGACAGTCAGCTCGCACTCCTGGGTTTTTTCCGCTGCATGCTGCGTTTACAGCTATGAGGTTAAAGTGTCATCCATGCATTGTGTTCATGCATCCTGTCTGTACCTCTGATATGCAAATGCCCAGATTGACTGCTGTGAATGTCTTTGATCTATTGTTTGAGTTGAGTATATAAGCTGCACTGTGCTGTAAATCTGCCTCTCATTCATTCACTCCTGCATCTGCTGCGAGACACACACACTGTGTGGCTCCTCTTCTCTGAGAGCCTGAGGACATCACCTCAGCCCGCAGCACGAGGGCTGGGGAGGTGTTCCGATGAAGGCGGGTGATAATAAAGCTATTTAAAAATCCAACGCTGCCTTTATTTTATCATCCTCTTCAGTCTTAACTGCTCTTAATAGCTATGATACCACTGTCTTTATAGGAGAATGTGGAGCCAACCACATCCCTGTAGCTGGTGGAAACATATCAGCGACAACTGGGACAAGAGAGACTGGCAGCTGAACTTCTGGATGAGAAGAACGTCCTTCATGGAGCTGTGTGACATCCTGCGCCCCAGTTAGACATGCTAAAGAACGCACTACCAACGCCCTGTTCCGGTTGAGCTACAGGTGGCAATGTGTCTGTGGAGGCTGGCAACAAATTTGGAGTTCAGATCCATCTCTCACTTGTTTGGCGTTGGCATCTCCACCGCCTCTATCATTACACAGGGGGTTGTAACAGCCATTAATCAGGTCACGCAACACCTCTACATAAAAACCCCATCTGACGCTGAGCTAAAGATGATTGTCCATGGCTACAGGGACAAATGGTGATCCCCAGGTTGCAGAAGCAATAGATGGGACCCATATTGGCATCCTGGCTTCAGCAGATCACCCAGCCATTTATTATACACACCTCACAAAAAGTTAGGGATATTTGGCTTTCGGGTGAAATTTATGGGAAATGTAAAAAGCTCACACTACAGTGATATTATATCATGAAAGTAGGACATTTAAGTAGAAGCATGCAATGATGATTTCCTCATCTCAAACAATGTATTGAAACAAAAGCCAACAACAGTGGTGGGTATACCACAACAAAAAATGTCAGTGTCTCAATAACTTGTCATGTGCCCTGGAGCATCAATTACAGCTTGACAACGACGTCTCATGCTGTTCACAAGTCGGCTTATTGTCTGCTGAGGCATGGCATTCCACTCTTCTTGGATGGCGGCCCTCAGGTCATTGAGGTTGTGGGGTGCAGGGTTACGGGCCTCTACACAGCGACTCAGTTGATCCCATAGGTTTTCTATGGGATTCAGGTCTGGAGAAAGTTCAGGCCACTCCATTGGAGGTACCTCAGATTCCAGAAGCCGTTCCCCAATGATTTGATCTTGATGAGCTGGAGCATTGTTGTCTATGAAGATGAAATTAGGCCTGTGTTGTTCATGCAGGGGCACAATGACTGGATTAATGATGTAATTCAGGTAGTATCAGCTTGTCAGTGTACCATTCACAAGGTGTAGGGCAGTTCTGTATTGACTAGACACACCTGCCCAGACTGTAACATGGTGACAACAGTGCCTGATGGATAGCACTCTCCTTGACGTCTCCAAAATCATTGGTGGCCATCATTTCTGCTCACCGTGAATCGACTTTCATCAGAGAACACCACTGAGGCCCACTGGTCCCTTGTCCAGCGTAAATGCTCCCTGGCCCATGCAAGACAATGACACCTGTGCCTGATGGTGTGGTCAGGTACCCTTGTAGGTCGTCTAGCATGCAGACCACACTGACGTAAATGGTTTCAAATGGTCTGACATGACACTTGGGTGCCTCTCACCTCCCTTAAATGTGCCTGGAGTTGAGTAGCATTCATCATGTGGTTCCGCAGGACACGACTGATGACACTCTGTGACACTCTAAGCTCAGTCGCCACTTCCCTCTGAGAACATCTTGTTTGAAGCCTCGCAGTGGTTGCAAGGCTTCAAGGTATTGTTGATCAATTGTTAGGTGTTGTCTTGGTTTCATGATGTCAAAATGTGAACAGCATGATGAACAGGACTGTTTAAATACCAATTCTAACTGAACCAGAAAATTTATTGGTCGATTCATGGATCAAACACCTGTTGTGAATTTTACCTTTAAGCACCTTCTTAGAGAACAGCAAGTTATGTAAAAAGCACTGAAACACTGAACAGTTGGGCATGTGCATTCAAAAGGTTAGAGAAGGTTCACCTGGAAAGGTTATTTTAGGTACATCCTGAAGTTTCACCTGAAAGCCGAATATCCCTAACTTTTTGTGAGTAGTGTAATAGGAGAGGGTTTTATTCTTTCCTGCTGCAGGGTGTGGTGGACCACAAATTGAAATTCTGGGACATTAATGTTGGCTGGCCAGGTAAGTTCCATGATGCCAGAGTGCTTGCCAGTTCCTCTTTGTACCATCGGGGCACAATGATGAATGGGAAGACAATGAGCCTGCTGTGGATGAAGATGGTCTGTTGGAGCCTAAGAGTCGTCATCAGGCCAACAGTGGGGGCCAAATCAGAAATGCACAATGTGCCTATTTCAGACGATGAGGGGCTCAGCCCCCCTATCAGCCATAGAAGAGTGCTGCTGTGAACAATTATCCATTTTTGTAGTTTATGTTTTTGCTGTGAGTGAGACAAGCTGTTGACTTGTTTATTTTTATGGTTTTAATTTTCCTGCTTAAATTAATATGCTGTGGTATTTGAAATAATGAAGATTCAGAATCAGAATCAGAATCAGGTTTATTGCCATTGTTCATGTAGTACACAAACTAGGAATTTGTCTCGGTACAATGCTGCAACATTAAACATGATAAGATAAGAGAAATAAACTATACATGTAATAAAGTGTAGGATAAGATTAAGTGATACTGGTCAACAGTTAAAATATATATTAGCCAGCAGCAGATACTGTGGAGAACTATATAGTGCAGTCGGTAATGCAGGAAGAAAACACTGATGATTGACATGAGTCTGGTTGAGCTGCTGTACATGGTGCACGAGAGTCACTTAGTGTTCAGCAGTCTAATGGCAGAGGGGAAGAAGCTGTTCATGTGACGGGAGGTTTTAGTCTGGATGGACCGAAGTCTTCTACCAGAGGGGAGGGGGGCAAACAGTACGTGACCAGGGTGTGAGGGATCGGCTATGATCCGGCCAGCACGCCTCCGGGTCCTGGAGATGTACAGATCCTGGAGAGATGGGAGCTTGCAGCCGATCACCTTCTCAGCAGTGCGCACGACGCGCTGCAGCCTTAGTCTGTCCCTGGCAGTGGCTCCTGCGTACCACACGGTTATGGAGGTGGTGAGGATGGACTCGATGATGGCTGTGTAGAACTGCACTAACATCTTGGTGGGTAGCTTGAGCTTCCTCAGCTGCCGCAGGAAGAACATCCTCTGCTGGGCTTTTTTGATGAGTGAGCTGATGGTCAGCTCCCATTTGAGGTCCCTGGTGATGGTAGTGCCTAGGAAGCGGAAGGAATCAGCAGTGGTGATGGGAGAGCCTGAGAGGGTGAGGGGGGGCAGAGGAGTAGTGACTTTCCTGAAGTCTACAATCATCTCCACTGTCTTCAGAGCGTTCAGCTGCAGGTTGTTATTGCTGCACCAGGACGCCAGCTGGGCCACCTCTCTCCTGTAGGCGGACTCGTCGCCGTTGGAGATGAGCCCGATGAGGGTGGTGTCGTCCGCAAACTTGATCAACTTGACAGACTGGTGGCTGGAGGTGCAGGAGTTGGTGTAAAGGGAGAAGAGTAGGGGGGAAAGTACACAGCCCTGGGGTGATCCGGTGCTGATGCTAGTATAGTCTGAGACAGTCTTTCCCAGCCGCACATGCTGCCTCCGGTCCGTCAGGAAGTCGATGATCCACCTGCAGAGGGAGTCAGGCACGTTGAGCAGGGACAGCTTGTCCCGGAGCAGAGCGGGGCGGATGGTGTTGAATGCAGAGCTGAAGTCCACAAACAGGATCCTGGCGTAGGTTCCCGGGGAGTCCAGGTGCTGCAGGATGGAGTGGAGGGCCAGGTTGACTGCATCGTCTACAGACCTGTTGGCTCGGTAGGCAAACTGCAGCGGGTCCAGGAGAGGGGTGGTGATGGACTTGAGGTGGGACAGGACCAGGCGCTCAAAGGACCTCATGACTACAGAGGTGAGCGCTACAGGTCTGTAGTCATTAAGTCCAGTGATCCGTGGCTTCTTGGGGACAGGGATGATGGTGGAGGATTTGAGGCAGGATGGTACGTGGCATAACTTAAGGGAGGTGTTAAAAATGTCTGTGAATTCCGTACACATTCTTCCCAGCTGACGACATCTTTATTTTACTGTTAACAAGCAAACAGCTGCAATCTGTAATGATGATCTATAAACAGTATGAGGTGCATTTTTTGGAACAACTATTATAAAAACAATAGCAGCAACTACAGAGTCTTCAGGTAAAAATTGAAAATAATGCTCTGCATAGAAAATGTCGAACCCCAAAATGCTCAATTAAATTGCACTTCACATCTGGCCATGTGCTATATGACGTACTGTGCAATTTTTGAAAATACATATTGTGGTAAACTCTGCTGGCATCATGTAGCACTGCAGAAGCCGAGTCAGTCACTGTGTTGTGCGGTGACATGCACATCAGTGGACGTTCAGAAGCATCATGAGGTGTGTTGTGCGAGTGGGCCATAGCAGCTGGTGGGTTGGGGAGGCAGGTATATGGGGGGGATTGTTGGGGTTGAGGCCATCTACTGTAGCTGCGAGGGATGTGATTGGGCCACTAGTGCTCTTGCCATAATTTGCATGAACATCCCGTGCCGCCATCAAACGTTTTAAAAACCTTGGTATTCTTGTGTGTAGAAACAAGCAGCTGAGAAATCTGGTCCTCAGACCAAATATCTCATCACCACTCCAAGTCTGTCCACCAGACATTTTATAACTTTTCTCCTCGACTTTCTCTGGTAAAAGGATTTCTTGGATCCGCGCGGTTGTCTTTATTGTTATTTTCTACCCAAAATGCATTAGAGTAAACGCCACTTCCTCTTCTCACTACGTGTTGCTATGATTATACAAACACCAAAGGGCATTCACACAACAAGCAAAGCGCACCAGACTTCGCTTACAAGCAAACCGAGACCCCCGTTTTTGAGGGGTCCAGACTTCACTTGTTTGGTACACACCAGAGTTCCAACGTGCTTTCAAACGGCACCAAATGAACCAAACTATCCGTGGATACTCCTTTAGTCTGGACCAAACAGTGGCCTTCTGAATGCGCCCTTAGTGATGGACAGACTGGGGCAAGGGGGCTGTGTGTTGGGAAGGGGAGGGGGGGTGTTGGATCTGTGGGAGGAAAAACAGCTGGGGATGTGCACTGAGAATTGGGGGATGTAAGGGGGGGTTGGAGGGAGGGCAGTGAACAGCTGGACTAGATGAAGGTGGAGGCAGCAGTGGTTGGTGGGCAGGCAGAGAAGAGGGCGGTTGGTCAAACCTGCTAAAGAACAGGTTCAGGATGTTCACCCACTCCCTACCCCCCATGGCCTGGGAGGAGGTATTCTGGTGCCCAGAGGTGGTTCTGAGGCTTCTCCAGACACCGCTGATGTCACTCTGCTGCAGCTTGTTCCTCCTTAGCTCCCTCTGTACGGACTTCAGCTCCTCCTTGTTTCCTGACCTGAAGAGCTTTTTCTTCTCCTTCAGCAGTGTCTTCATCACAGGGTTGATCCAGGGTTTGTTGTTTGAGAAACACCGTATGGTCTTGGTGAGTACGGTGTTCTCTAGACAGAAGTTGATGTAGTCTGTGATGGTGTGTGTGAGGCCATCAATGTCCTCAGCATGTGGATCACAAAGCTGCTCCCACACAGTGGATTCAAAACAGTCCTTCAGAGCGTCCTCCACCTCCTCAGACCACATCTTCACTGTGCAGGTAACAGGAGCTTGTCTGTGTACCAGGGGTTTGCACACAGGCAGGAGGTGAACCAGGTTGTGGTCCGATGTGATGATCTGGCCGATGCACATGACATACTGGGTGAAAGTGGGCAGAGTGGAGGACAGGGAGGCATGGTTAAAATCACCAGAGATGAGCTGGAGAGCAGTGGAGTGTTGAGTCTGTCGTCTGCTGCTGTGTGGATGATGTTACATGCTGTCTCCATGTTTGCAGAGGGCGGTACATAAATAACTAGAAAAGCACTCGGAGAGCGCAGACCTCCACCAAGTGCCACAGTTCCCCCCATACAGTGTTTGTGTGTACGTTGTCAGATTCCTTGACCATGAAAACATCTGAGTAGCAATTGGATTCACAATGATAGGATTAGTGGTTCATTAGTAAAAGCATTACCTCCTTGGCGGAGGTAGTAAACTGAAGTGTTGCTGTTGTGTCCATGTCCTGCATCTGCAAACTCCCAGGCTGGGGGTGTTGCAATTGAATGAATGAATGAATTAATCTTTATTTCGAATAGATTAAGAGTACAGGTTAAAAGAAAGTGAATAATATAACAAAGGGGGTAATAAAATCCAACAAGGTCAAATTAGACAATAGCTCCTCTGATTATACAGTTCAACATAAGTTATCCGAAATATGTGATGGCTGAATCCGCAGCTTATATTGGCCACCCATGTTCCATCCAAGAATTCAAAAGAAAAAACAAAAGAAGTCATGACACAACTGCGTACAACCCACAGGCCAATGGGTTATGTGAGCGTTTTAGATCACTGAAAGCAGCACTGAGGGCTTCACTGACGGATGCCAATTAGGTAGACGGGTTGGAGTGGGTTTTATTCAAAATTCAAACGTTTATTTCAAACGCAGGGTTCATATTAAATGCAGAACTAAAAGGAGTAGAAAATAAATAAATAAATAAAAGTATATACAGATCAGCAGACAGTCGGCGGTCTTGTAACAACAATAACATACAATATTGGACTCAGTCTAAAATGGAACGCCACCACTTCCAAATGCTGGAGTGAAGTGTGAGTGACGAGTTGACAATTGCTGATATAAGATGATTGTTACATGGCAGCAACCTTCTCATCAAACTGTAAACATTGTTACGTATCAACTCGCCAAAAGACGGAATGTTCACAGACACAAACATCTTGCTTGCACTCGACCTTCGTGGTACATCTAATCTTTATCTTTATTGGGGTTGCGCTCCGCGGCCAAAGATGATTTGGAAACTTCCCCGGCAGAGAGCTTCTTTTTGCGGAGGTACTGTGGCTGACCGGGGAATTTCTGCCAAATAATCCAGCGGCGGACAGCTGCCCGTCTCAGCTTTTGCAGCGTCGCACAAACACAGGCACGGTGGCGGGCCCAGCCCACCAGTGTTTTCCGCGTGCTTTTGTGCCTAAAACGTTGAAGAACGCGGAGTTTATGTTGGTCAGACACGATGACCAGCGCCCTCCATTGCGCCTGCGCACATGTTGAAAATAGCCGTATGTCACAGTGTTAAAGAATGCTTTAAAAAATTCCTGTATCCAGACGGTGATCCGGATCATCCCCAAAATTTAATCAGTTCTTCCTTGTACCATTTCCAACAACGCCTGAAAGTTTCATGGAAATCCGTCCAAGACTTTTTGAGTTATCTTGCTAACCAACAGACAGACAGACAGACAGACAGACAGACAGACAAACAGACAAACACACAGACAAACTCCGGCAAAAACATTACCTCCTCCTGGCCTTTTCGGCCTGGCGGAGGTAACAATCACAATGATGTGTGAGAACTCTCTAAGGAGGTATGCTGGTCACATGCTAATGGCTAGCAACTCAATGTCCTTGCTACAGTGTTGTTCTTGAATCACGATGTGCCCAGGATGACACCATCTGTTATTCACAAACACTGCCAGCCCCCCGCCTCTGCTCTTCCCGCTATCTAGTGTCCAGTTTGCCCGTATTAAGTGGAACTCCTTCAGTCTGATGTTAGCGTCTGTTGTTAACTCGGTTAGCCATGTTTCAGTGAACAGCATGATGCTAACCTCTCTGAAGGCGCTCTCATACCTGGACAGAGTTGCTAGTTCTTCCGTCTTAAGCAGCGATCTCACATTTCCCATCACAGACATCAAGAACACCAATATCGCCGTAATGGCGTTGATGTTAGCCATCTTTCCACTCACATTGCCAATGACTGTTGACCCGGTGAATGGCTGAGCCACTGTTTACAGTAGGAGTCAATTGTTAGCATTGTGCCACTCCACGGTGCTAACTGAGTGACCCGATATCCCTCGAGAAATGAGGCAAAAACGAGGATGTCAAGCTGGAGCAAAGCGACAAGGTACAAGCCCGCTCTACCATCCGTGATGGATATGAGGTAATAGATCAGAAAAGTTGTAGCAAAGAAAAACAAATAGTATACAAAAACAAGAAAGAAAACTCAGAACTGAGCTGAAGCATTAACCCCTTGCACTCCGGGCAATTTTCCTAAAAATGCCAAAAAATAACGTGCCCAAAGTAAATCGAAAGCTGTTCTTCAACCCTTTGCAGCATCTTCATGGGGTTGGTCTCATTTAAAAGAAAACACTTTGAATTTTTTGGCAAAAAAAACATAATCTCTCTACGTGCTCCGGCCACTGAGTTACAGTCATCTAAACATACTGAACTTGAAGAAAAAAAATTTGGACACAGTGTTTTTTTGGATACAAATGCTTGCAAATAACACACAGCTGTCCGATCCGGCTGGAAAATGCAACAGAAATGTAGAACCAAGTGTTATCCAGCTGAGATCCAAATTTGGTAACAATACCACAAAAAATGAATATTTTACACAGCTTTGTTCTCAGGCTGTTCCCAGGCGTTTTGGAACTGTGCCAAATTGTGCCAAATGGCACAGTTTGGAAAAACGTCTGTAACTTTTGAATAATTCAATGTAGAATCTTCATTTTAGGCTCAAAGGAAAGGTCACACTCAGGGCTGTGTCTGTGTGTGTGTGTGGGGGGGGGGGTCGTCCCTCCCCCCGCTACCAAGGACGGAGTTCGGCCCTCGCTACATGACAGATTACACTCGTTGCATGTTTCCACAGCAATGCTGTCACAGCGGCTTCCCCCCCCTCGCTACTGTGTGTGTGTGGGGGGGGTTGTCCCCCCCCTCGCTCGCTACAGAGGATGGACTTCGGCCATCGCTACACAACGGATTAGCATCATGTGGTGATGTGGGACAGCAGTGCAGTCACCGCGCCTCCCCGCCCTCGCTGCAGAAGAATAGCGGGGGTGGGGGGGGTGTTCACAGCCTGTACACTGCGAGCAACCCCTTGTACCGCGGCGCACGAACTTCAGACTTCGTGAACCGCACAGCTGTAATTTACTGATCGGTCAAAAGTCATTTTGGATTACAATTTTCAGGGATAGAGAATAATTTAGCTTATAACACCTTACCTCTTCACAGCAGTGTCCTGGCGAACTTCTCTTCCTCACTGTCAGACGAACGCGACGCTGGTCCGCTCTGGTTCTGGTCTTGTGACTCGATCAAAACATAATTCCATTATTGCGGTTTTGTGCTTCCATGATTGCGGTTTTTGGCGAACGATTTTTCAAAACAAATAACAGTAGTAATTAAAAAAAGACTGGCGAAGGCGTGTGTGTCACTCAGCCTTCGTCGTCATCCTCCATCGGTCTATGATGACCATGGAAGAAATCATAACGTCTACTCTGCTGGAACCAATACAAAATAAGCACCGCCTGTGGCCGAACATGCCGATCCACGAATGGCACTCCCTGTCACACAGGTTGCATTTGTGGATGGTCTCCATGCTGCTGGGTCTGTGGGGCTCTTCCTGTGTCCTTTTTTGATCTGCTCCAGCAGCCAGTCTTCACCCAGCCTTAAAAAAAAAACAGCTCGCAAACTTCTCTGCTTCAACTGGCTCCCTGCATTCAAAGCGTTGGGAGGCGGGTCCTCCTTCCTAGGTTTTCATTCATTGGCTCTTCATGGTTTCAGAAACCCAATTCAAGGCTCTTATTAGTCGAATGAGAGGTCAATCAGATGAACTAATCTGTTCGCGGCTGTGTTTGCAGCTTTTTTTTCAGTGGCGCTTGGAGGCCACACCACCTACATCACCACCATCAATATCCTTATCATGCATCATGCGTCCGAGGGCGCACGAGTGCGCTCTTGTGCGCCCTCGTGCGCCCTAGGACGCAGAGACTTGCCCGCCCGCGGAACAGCGGAGTGCAAGAGGTTAAGTAAAACTTTACAGCAAAAAAAAAAAATAGATATAAGGGATAAGAACCTGTACTTACAGTGGATATAAAAAGTCTACACACCCCTGTTCAAATGCCAGGTTTTTGTGATGTAAAAAATGAGACCAAGATAAATCATTTCAAAACTTTTTCCACCATTAATGTGACCTATAACCTGTACATCATCATCATCATCATCATCATCATCATCATCATCATGATAGCAGTCTGTCGGGCCAACAATGACTGTTTCATTTAGGTCTGATCAGATTCCTCAACGCAGCTCTGTAATTCGCCTTCCGCTGCCAGGAACACCTGACCTTGTTAACCCAGGCGACGTCCGAGCCGGTATGAGTTGCTCTCTGACTGACCATTTCATGAAACTGCTTGCCAAGTATTTGAGTACCGCTACCTTTTGCTGGACTAGCTGTACAACCCAATTGAAAAACAAACTGAAATCTTTTAAGGGGAAAAATGAAAAATAAAAAACTTACAATAACCTGGTTGCATAAATATACACACCCTTAAACTAATACTTTGTTGCAGCACCTTTGGCTTTTATTACAGCAGTCAGACTTTTTGGGTAGAAGTCTATCAGCGTGGCACATCTTGATGTGGCAATATTTGCCCACTCTTCTTTGCAAAAATGTTCCAAATCCGTCAGACTGCGAGGACATCTTCTGTGCACAACCCTCTTCAGATCACCCCACAGATGTTCGATCGGATTCAGGTCTGGACTCTGGCTGGGCCATTCCAAAACCTTAATCTTCTTCTGGTGAAGCCATTCTTTTGTTGATTTGGATGTGTGCTTTGGGTCACTGTCGTGCTGAAAGATGAAGTTCCTCTTCATCTTCAGCTTTCTAGCAGAAGCCTGAAGGTTTTGTGCCAACACTGACTGGTATTTGGAACTGATCATAATTCCCTCCATCTTGACCTGGGTGCTAATTTGTACATTGCTCATTTGCACATTGTACATAGGCTTATGCCATCTCAGGTTCATATCATCTCTGATATTAATATACCATTGTCCATTATAGTCACCCAGTGAATTTTCAATTTTCATTCTTTTTGTTTCCTCTAGTTTAACTGTTTTAACTGCTTAATTGTCCTAATTGCCTAATGTGTGTTTAATTTGTGTTATTAGAGTGTGTTATTAGTATTCATTAGTATTAGGTGTGTTATTACCTTATTAGTACTGATGTGTATCTATTGCCATGGCATTTGTTCGGAGAGCAGAGTAAGAATTTCATTGCTCAGGAAATGTTACATTTCTTAACTGTGCACATGACAACAAAGCATTTGAATCTTGAATCTTGACTAAGGCCCCAGTTCCAGCTGAAGAAAAACAGCCCCAAAGCACGATGGTGCTTCCACCATGCTCTACTGTAGGTATGGTGTTCTTTGGTAATGAGCAGTCTTGTGTTTGTGCCAAATATACCGTTTGGAATTATGGCCAAAAAGTTCAACCTTGGTTTCATCGGACCATAACACATTTTCTCGCATGCGTTTGGGAGATTTCAAATGTGAATCGTGCTGGCAAAATGAGTCGGAATGCGCACCGTGTAATTACGAGATACAGGAACGAGAAGTCATAAATCATGCTGCTAGCAAACAAAAAAAGAGTCAAGTCCCGGGAAAACCCCCGTGAATGCCTGGTATCATTGTAAAGCTTAGAAATCGTTTTGGCGGAAGATGCAACTCCCGACCGATCGGACACGAGTTTTAAAAGTAGCCAAAATATAAACAAATTGGCTTTTTCCGGGTCCGTTTTTGCGCACTTCCTGCAAATTAAATATCATTTTGAAGTTCTTTCAATACAGAATATGAAAAAAAAAAAAAACATTACCTCAGTTTTGATAATTTCCTCAAAGTGACTCATTTTGCCAGCACGGGCCACAAATGTGTTTTGGCAAAATGTAGCCAGGCTTGGATGTTTTTCTTCGTAAGAAAAGGCTTCCATCTTGCCACCCTAGATAGGAGATTGTTGTTACATGTACTACACAGCCAGTACTTGCCAGAAATTCCTGCAGCTCCTTCAATGTTGCTGTCAGCCTCTTAGCAGCCTCCCTGATCAGTCTTCTTCTCATCTTTTCATCAATTTTGGAGGGACATCCAGTTCTTGGTAATGTCACTGTTGTGCCATATTTTCTCCGTTTGATGAAAACTGTCTTCACTGTGTTCCACAGTATATTTAACGCCTTGGAAATTTTTTTGTACCCTTCTCCTGACTGATACCTTTGAACAATGAGATCTCTCTGATGCTCTGGAAGCTCTCTGTGGACCATAGCTTCTGCTGTAAGATGTGGCTACAAAAATGTCAAGAAAAGCCTACAAGAACAGCTGAACTTTATTTGGGGTTAATCAGAGGCACTTTAAATGGTGGCAGGTGTGTGCTGACTCCTATTTAACATGAGTTTAAATGTGATTGGTTAATTCTGAACACAGCCACATCCTCAGTTATAACAGAGTGTGCATATTTATGCAACCAGGTTACTGTAAGTTTATTATTTTTCCCCTTAAAAGATTTCAGTTTGTTTTTCAGTCGGGTTGTACAGGTAATTGGTCACATTAATGGTGGAACAAGTTTTGAAATGATTGATCTTGGTATCATTTTTTTACATCACAAAAAACTGGCATTTGAACAGGGGTGTGTAGACTTTTTATATCCACTGTATATAGCGCCCTCATGGATTGTCACCTTATCATGGTGGGGGGTTTGCGTGCCCCAATGATCCCAGGAGCTATGTTGTCCGGGGCAATTTGCCTCTAGTAGAGTCACCCAAGACAAACTGGTCATGGGTGAAGGACCAGACTAAGAACGATCCAAAACACTCTCATGATGAATGCTAGAACAAGGATTCAGTGTACTCTGCCTTGTATGGGGTTACCGGGGCCCCACCCTGGAGCCAGGCCTGGGGGAGGGGATCGATGGCTAGCGTTGGTGGCCGGGTTTACGCCCATGGGACCTGGCCGGGCTCAGCCCGAAGAAATTACATGTGTCCACCCTCCAGTGGGCTCATCACCTGCAGGAGGGACCATGGGGGTCCGGTGCTATGTGGATCAGGTGGTGGTCAAAGGCGGAGACCTTGGCGGTCTGACCCCAAGCTTCCTAAACTGGCTTTTGGGACGTGGAATGTCACCTCTCTAGTGGGGAAGGAGCCTGAGCTGATGCATGAGGTTGAGAAATACCGGCTAGATATAGTTGGCCTCACCTCAACACACAGTTCCGGTTCCAGAACCAGTCTCCTGGAGAGGGGCTGGAGCTTGGCCTACTCTGGAGCTGCCACGGGCGAGAAGCGACGAGTAGGATTGGGTATTCTTGTATCCCCTCACCTTGCTGCCTCTATATTGGAGTTTTCCCCGGTGGACGAAAGGGTTGTTTTCCTGCGCCTTCAGGTTGGGAAATGGGTCCTGACCATCACTTGTGCCTATGCACCAAATGATGGTTCAGAGTACCCACCCCTTTTGGAGTCTCTGACTGGGGTGCTGGAAAGTGCTCCTCCTGGAGACTCCATTGTCCTACTGGGGGACTTCAATGCGCACGTGCGCAACGACAACGAAAACTGGAGGGGGGTGATTGGGAGGAACGGCCAGTCGGATCTGAACCCTAGTGGTGTTCAGTTATTGGACTTCTGTGCAAACCACAGTTTGTCCATAATGAACACCATGTTCAAGCATAAGGGTGCACCTGGCACCAGGACACCCTAGGTCGCAGTTCGATGATCGATTTTGTTATCGTGTCATCAGGCCTGCAACCATATGTCTTGGACACTCAAGTAAAGAGAGGTGCAGAGCTGTCAACTGATCACCACCTGGTGGTGAGTTGGATCCGATGGCAGGGGAGGATGCCATTCAGACCTGGTAGACCCAAACATATAGTGAGGGTGTGCTGGGAACGTCTGGCTGAGGCCCCTGTCCGGGAGGTCTTCAACTCCCACTTCCAGAAGAACTTCAACCACATTCCAAGGGAGTCTGGAGACATGGAGTCTGAATGGGCAATATTCTCCACCTCCATTGTTGAAGGGGCTGCCCAGAGTTGCAGCCGCAAGGTCGTCAGGGCATCTCGTGGTGGAAACCCCCGAACCAAGTGGTGGACACCAGTGGTGAGGGGTAACATTAAGCTGAAGAAGGAGTCCTATCAAGCTTGGTTGGCTTGTGGGACTCCCGAAGCAGCTGAGGTGTACCGGCAGGCCAAACAGAGTGCGGCTTGGGTGGTTGTTGAAGAAAAAAACTCGGGTATGGGAGGAGTTCGGTGAGGCCATGGAACAACACTTTCGGTCGGCCTCGAAGAGACTCTGGCAAACTGTCCGGTGGCTCAGGATGGGGAAGCAGCTCCCTGTCCACACTGTGTATGGTGCGGATGGGGCACTGCTGACTTCAACTGGGGACATCGTCAGGCGGTGGAAGGAATATTTCAAGGATCTCTTCAATTCCACTGACACACCTTCCACAGAGGAAGCAAGGCTTGTGGACGAGGGAGATGACTCGCCTATCACAGGGGCTGAGGTCACCAAGGTGGTTAAAAATCTCTTTGGTGGCCGGGCCCCAGGGGTGGATGAGATTCGCCCCGAATACCTCAAAACCCTGGATGCTGTAGGGCTGTCATGGTTGACACGCCTCTGCAACATTGCGTGGAGGTTGGGGGCAGTGCCTTTGGCATGGCAAACCAGGGTGGTGGGTCCTCTCTTCAAAAATGGGGACCGGAGGGTGTGCTCCAAGTTTAGATGGATCACACTCCTTAGCCTCCCTGGGAAGGTCTATGCCAGGGTACTGGAGAGTCTGGCCATTGGTCGAACCTCGGATTCAGGAGGAGCAATGCAGTTTTCGTCCTGGCCGTGGCACATTGGACCAACTCTTTACCCTCTCAAGAATCCTCAGGGGTTCGTGGGAGTTTGCCCAACCAGTTTACATGTGTGTTTTGTGGACTTGGAGAAGGCATTCGACCACGTCCCTTGTGGTTTTTTGTGGGGTGTGCTTTGGGAGTATGGGGTATCGGGCTTGTTGTTACGAGCTATTCGTTCTCTGTATGACCGTTGTGACCGTTTGGTTCGTATTGCCAACACTCGGTCGGACTCATTCATTGATTGATATTTGTCCAGTTCCATAATATTACGGATGTTAATGACCTTGGCTTCTTCAGGCGATCCGTTTAATTTGATGAATATTTTACAGTTTGATGTCCAGGTGTTTTGAATTTTTTTCTGCTTTTTCATGTATCTTGCTTTCCTGGCTATTTCTGCGTTTTCTTTCGTGAGGTGCTCGTTTATGTAAATGTTTGTTCCTCTCAGCTTCCTACCTTGTTTCAGTAGTGCCGTCTTGTGTTTTCTGTTTACAAACTTCATGATCACAGCAGGTTTGTCGCCGTTTTTCCTGGGCAGAGGGTGGCAGGACTCTATGTTGTTGCAGTCCAGCTGGATTCCTTTCGACTGTATGAAGGCCGACACTTGTTGCTCAGCGGATTCCTCATCCAGCTCACTTCCACTGCTGTCTCCGCCAACTGCTCTCGCGTATGATCGGGGTTTGATGTGGAGCCCCGTGATGATCACGTCGTTCGCCCGAGTGTTCTGGTCCATCTCAGCCATTCTGCTCTACAGAAACGCCAGCCTCTTGTCTTTCTCAGCGTTCTGGCTCCGCAGCGCTTTAATTTCCTCCACTAGGTCCAGGATGCTTCTTTGCTGTGACTTTAGAGCAGAAATCTCTTCTGCCAAGAAATCCAGCGCCTTTTTTATTTCATTCACCTCTTCATTTTGCAGAGCTCTCTTGGGACCCATTATCCCGGCCGATGATCACTGATTTGGATTGTAGGGGAAAAAAAAAGCGCACGTGGAAGAAATCCCTTTGTTTTCCCTGAGCGCGAGGGGCGAGGGGCGCGGGGCCAATTGCTTCACCAGCTACTACTGGCAAATTCCTCCTTATTCCTCACGAGCAGGTTCACTCTCCAGCGGCAGCAACAAAAAAAAGCTCAAAACGCCAGCTCCAAACTGCGTTCTAACTGCGTTTGACTGCCTTTTAAACGGACACGAACTGGGAGCTTTTACCTGTGCGTCCTCACTCGTCCTCACCCGGAACCGGAAAGAGAGTGACTGAGAAGAGGTGGCAGCTGAAGGAGGTGGCCCCACCGTCTGAACCAGTTGCCTCCCGGCATACTAAAAACTTTAATGTGAAAGACTTGAACTACTTTGCCTGAAGGAAAAAAGGCTGCCTTTTTGAAATTGTTTTTTTTGAAATTATTATTATTTTCACAGGGAAATGAAAAGGAGAGGAAGACGTGAAAACTGAAGGGGGAGGAAGAGGAGAGAAAGTCCCTTGTGTCGTCTCTCCCATTCTCTAAATGTTGGGTACATGCTGCCGAAGCCTTTCTGAAAAGCTGAGTGGATTGTGTCCCTCACCAAAAAGCATAAGCTGGTTAAGACGTACTCTCCTGCACATTTCACCAGTCCCGTTGAACCTTCGGCTGCATTTTGCTGCCAGTTTTTGGGACATTCTGTAGATGTCTTACAAAGAATTCCCAGTGAGAGTTGGACTCCGCCAGGGGCTGCCCTTTGTCACCAATTCTGTTCATAATTTTTATGGACAGGATTTCTAGGCACAGCCAGGGAATGGAGAGTGTCATGCTTGGTGACCACAGGATCTCATCTCTGTTGTTTGCAGATGATGTTGTCCTGCTGGCTTCATCCAGCAATGGCCTACAGGTCTTACTGGGACGGTTTGCCGCTGAGTGTGAAGCAGCTGGGATGAGAATCGGTACCTCCGAGTCCGAGTCCATGGTCCTCAGCCGGAAAAAGGTGGACTGTTCTCTCCGGGTTGGGGACAAACTGCTGCCCCAAGTGGAGGAGTTTAAGTATCTTGGGGTCTTATTCACAAGTGAGGGGAGAATGGAGCGAGAGATTGACAGACGGATCGGAGCAGCATCTGCAGTGACGCAGACGTTGTACCGGTCTGTTGTGGGGAAGAGGTATCTAAGCTCTAAGGCAAAGCTGTTGATTTACCAGGCAATCAAGGTTCCTACCCTTACCTATGGTCATGAGCTTTGGGTAATGACCGAATGAAGGAGATCGTGGATACAAGTGGCTGAAATGAGCTTTCTTTGTAGGATCGCTGGACTCACCCTCAGAGATGGGGTGAGGAACTCAGTCATCCAGGAGAGGCTCAGAGTAGAACTGCTGCTCCTCCACATTGAAAGGAGCCAGTTGAGGTAGACTGGGCATCTGATCAGGATGCCTCCTGGACGCCTCCCACTTGAGGTGTTTCGGGCACGTCTCTCTGGGAGGAGACCCCGGGGCAGACCCAGGACTTCCTGGAGAGACTATGTCTCCCAGCTGATCTGGGAATTCCTTGGTATCCTCTCTGAAGAGCTGGAGCAGGTGGCTGGGAAGAGGGAAGTCTGGGCTTCTCTGCTTGAACTAATGCCTCCATGACCCGGACCTCCAGAAAAGCGGAAGAAGATTGATGGATGGATGGATGTATATAGTGCTTTTCTAGTGTCAAGACCGCTCAAAGCGCTTCACCAGTACTAACCCTCCATTCTAAGGGCCTATTGGAGACAGAATCTAGGGACAATTTAGAATCACCAGTTAACCTAACATGCATGTCTTTGGATTGTGGGAGGAAACCGGAGCCCCCGGAGTAAACCCACACAGCACAGGAAGAACATGCAAACTCCCCACAGGAAGGTTCCTACCCCTGTCAGCCTGGGGATTCAGAGACATTTGAGTTATTTTGCTCTTGATACGTCTTGTAAGTCACAAAAAACATGTCACAGACATGTTAACAGAAAAAAAAAACTTGATTTTTGGCAGAGTGTCACATTAAGAGAAAAAAGTTCAACATTTATGGGAAAAAGTTGAAAATTTAATAGAAAAGTTGCCAATTTAAGAGAAAAAAGTTGCAAATTTAAAATAAAAAAGTTGCACATTCAAGAGGAAAAAGGTTCAAAATTTATGGGAAAAAGTTGAAAATTTAAGAGAAAAAAGTTCTGCACATTTATAAGAACAAGTGCATACCCGTGCATGCCCGTAGAAACCCGTGGACACCTGTAGAGCGGATGCATTGGAACAGAATTCTTCCCAGTTACAGGACACTTAGAATAGCAACACAGCACTAAGTGGCAATCACATGTGATTGCTTTTGTATGCAGCAAAACATAAAAATCGGACTTCCGGTTATGGCGGCCACGTAGGAAGACGTGTTTCACTCGGCTCTGCTCCTAAAAATAAAAAGTCGGCAAATAACTCTCTCAATTGGAACAAAACCTATCCCAGCGTTTGGGCGTGGATATGCCGGTAAAGCCTAAGGCTGGGAAATCAGGTGGAGGAAAAACTGAAACGCCAAAACAGTCCAAGTTAACGTACTTCCACGTTCGTGACGAAGCAGAAAAATCTCCAGAGACTATGGCGGAGCAAGCTAACAGCGGAGCGGTGACTGCTGGCGAGGGCACAGGTGCGGTGCTCGCTACCATCAGCGCAATGAGAGCAGACTTTTCCGCTAAATTTGATGGGATTATAGCAGCGATTGAAGGAATGAGAAAGGAAATAAGTGACTGTATGGAACGAGTATCGCAGGTGGGGCTCCGAGTTTCCAGCGCTGAGGATGACGTCACCAGCCTACAATTAAAGATGCGCACATTGGAATTAAAAAATAAACGTCTGGAAGATAATGTCCTGGACTTAGAATCCCAGTCGAGACGGAAAAACCTGAAGCTGGTGGGCCTCCCGGAGGGAATCGAGGGTCGGGACCCATGTTCCTTTTTGGAAAAGTGGATTCCAGAAGCACTGAACAACGCGGAGCTGCAGTCATCGGTCGTCTTAGAGAGCGTACACCGAATCGGCCCACCGAGAGATAATAAGGCACCACCGAGAACGCTCATTATGAAGTTCCTCAGCTACAGAGACAGGATGACGATCTCCAACGCGGCGCGAGCCAAAGGAGAAATTAAACACCAGGATCAACAGGTGCGGTTCTACCCAGATTTGGCCACAGGAATCCAACAATTAAGGAAACAGTTTGACCCCGCCCGTAAAGAGCTGCGCAACCTCGGGATTCGTCATGGAGTGATTCATCCGGCAAGACTGCTGGTCACATATAAGGGCAGAACCCACACCTTCAAGACCCCTCAGGAGGCACAGGAGCTCATCAAGCAGATCCAAGAAGAGACTGGTGGGAGCTAAGCATGAAGCATGAACAAAATATAAGGTAGAATATTTAAACATTTGCACAGGCATCTGACTGATCTGAAGCATATAGCAAGTTTACAAAATATAGATTGTATTATATATTAAAAAAAAACAAAAACAAACCCCTATGATGTACAAAGTTGCTATAAAATTTTGGAGTTAAGTTGGAAAACTACAGAAGAGAGTTAATGTTACGTCATTAAAAGCAGTAGAGTTAGGGTGATTGGGAGGATGAAGAAGGAGTGGCTTTGGCTGGTTCTCGCGGGTGTGGAGCGGTCGATGGCTATAGCGGGAGACGCAATTTTTTTTTTTATTTTGGGGGGATTACCACGAATGTGGGAAGGGGGAATTTGTTTGTGTGTAGTTTGTAGGATGAATGTTCAACAACTCATGTTTTTGCTTCTCTGTATGAGCATGTTTACATTGCAAGGTAATCTCAAACTCCTTATTGATCATAGACCAAAGCGTTAATCTTAATTTAACTTCATGGAATTGCAGAGGTCTACAAAATTTAAAAAAACTTAAACAAGTTATGAATAAAATAAAGACATAGGTTCAAAAATTGTGTTTTTACAAGAAACTCATCTAATAGAGGAGGATGTAAAAAGAATTAGGAGAAGATGGCAGGGAAGTGTGTTCACCTCATCATTTTCATCCCGAGCCAGGGGAGTTATGACTCTCATACATAAAACCATCCCATTTCAAGTGAAAAATGTAATTGGAGACAAATTTGGAAGATATCTAATCATTCAAGGATCTTTGTTATTAGAAAATATAAATCTGGTGAACTTATACGGTCCCAATATAGATGATCAAAATTTCTTTGCTAATTTATTTCTTATTTTATCATCACTTACAGGGCAACATATAATAGCAGGGGATCTTAATTGTGCATTGAATCCCGGTATAGATAGATCAACAGGACTGGACTGTACGCACAATGGATGCAGGATGATCATTAATCATTTTCTGACATATGGCATAGAAATAGAAAATCTTGTAGTGTCTCCTCATAACCCTGTACTGTCAGACCATTGTCTGTTAACCTTTGATTTTACTATTTCTGACTATTTGGCTCCTAAAGAAAAATATTATCACAGTAGATGCCTCTCAGATGATGCTGTTTCCAAATTTATGCAGATTGTTTCCTCTATGCCATGTGTCAACACAACGGAAATAGGCTATAGACAGCTTGCTCCTTCTGTAATTGATAACATGGTGGATAGTGTTTCAGCTTCTCTGCATCAGGCTCTAGACTTGGTGGCCCCCTTAAAAAAGAAAAAGTCTAATCAGAGATTTCTAACTCCTTGGTTCAACACAGAAACTCGTAACTTAAAACAGAAGACTCGTCAATTAGAAAGAAAATGGCGCTCTACTAATTTAGATGAAATCTATTTAGCTTGGAGAAATCATCTTTTAATTTATAAAAAATCTCTTAGAAAAGCTAGAACGAGTTATTACTCTGCATTAATAGAAGAGAACAAGAATAATCCCAGGTTTCTTTTCAGTACTGTAGCCAGGTTGACAAAGAGTCAGGACTCTGTCAATCCTAGCATTCCCTTAGAGCTTACTAGTCAGGACTTTATGAACTTTTTCAATAATAAAATTTCATCCATTAGAGATAAAATCAATCAGATTCTTCCCACAGTTAACTTAAATACTGTAACTACTACAACTCCTTCTATTGATGTCTGTCTTGATGAGTTTACTCCAATCGACATTTGTGAGTTAGACAAAATAGTTTCCTCATCCAAACCTTCAACTTGTCTTTTAGACCCTATTCCTACCAGGTTATTTAAAGAAGTCTTCCCACTTATTGGTAGCTTTATTCTTCATATAATCAATTCTTCATTAACTTTAGGCCATGTACCGCAGGCTTTTAAAATGGCTGTAATTAAACCCTTACTCAAAAAGCCAACGCTAGATCCAGGAGCTTTAGCTAACTATAGACCAATCTCTAATCTCCCTTTCATTTCAAAAATCTTAGAAAGAGTTGTTGCTACGCAATTATTTGACCACCTGCAGGGAAATGGTTTACTTGAAGAGTTTCAATCTGGGTTTAGAGTCCATCATAGTACTGAAACAGCCTTAGCGAAGGTCACTAACGACCTCCTCATTGCATCTGATAATGGACTAGTTTCTGTACTTGTCCTTTTAGACCTTAGTGCAGCTTTTGATACTATTGATCATAATATTCTACTTGATAGATTAGAACACTATGTTGGACTTAATGGAACTTTGTTGCAGTGGTTTAGATCTTATTTATCTGATAGGTTCCAGTTTGTTCATGTAAATAATGAGTTTTCTTTCAGCTCAAAGCTTAGTCATGGAGTTCCACAGGGATCTGTGCTAGGCCCTACTCTTTTTAGTTTATATATGCTTCCGTTAGGCAACATTATTAGAAAGCACTGTATACATTTTCATTGTTATGCAGATGACACACAATTATACCTGTCAATGAAGCCAGATGATAGTAATCAATTAGCCAAGTTAGAAGCCTGTCTTAAGGAAATCAAAGCTTGGATGACTTGTAATTTCCTGCTATTAAATTCAGATAAGACTGAAGTCATTCTTGTTGGTCCAAAAAACCTTAGAAATCCCTTTCCAAATCAAACTTTCAGTTTGGATGCAGTTACTCTTTCTCTTAATAGCTCTGTGAGGAACCTTGGAGTTATTTTTGATCAGGATTTGTCCTTCAATTCACATATTAAATTTGTTTCTAAGACTGCCTTCTATCATTTGCATAATATTGCCAAGATTAGGAGCATCTTGTCTCAGAGTGATGCTGAGAAGCTGATCCACGCTTTTGTTAGCTCGAGATTAGATTATTGTAATTCTTTATTATCAGGCTGTCCTAAAACATCTTTAAAAAGTCTTCAGCTGATCCAAAATGCTGCAGCAAGAGTTTTAACAGGTACTAGAAAGAGAGATCATATCTCTCCGGTTCTGGCCTCCCTTCATTGGCTTTCCATAGAGTTTAGAATTAAGTTTAAAATCCTTCTTCCCTCACAATTTAGTCCAATATGGGGTAATCAATATTTTAAACCAGGGAGAGCGGACGCTGTATTTAAAGTATGGAATTTAAAAGGGATACAAAAGATTCAGGATTTATATTTGCCATGTGCAGACAACATAATGTCTTTTGAAGAGCTGAGGATCAAATTTAATCTCAATAGAACACATTTTTTTAAATATCTTCAACTTAGAAACTTTATTCGATCAAATCAAAATAAAGCTCTCACTCGACCTATTTATTCATCCTTGGAAAAAATGATGATGAAAGATAGTAAAAGAAAGGGTATTATTTCAGAGTTTTATAACTCATTGACACTATCTTCAAGTGAAAATTCACTGAAAAGATTAAACTACTGGAAAGAAGATCTGCAAATTGAAATTTCGGAGGAACAATGGGAATTGGCTTGTGCATAAGCTCAAACCAAATCAATAAATGCACGCCTTAAATTGATACATTTCAAATGGTTAATGCGGATGTATGTTACACCGGAGGAGTTAAATAGATATAACAAAAATATACCAGATACATGCACAAAATGCATGGAAAGTAAAGGAACCCTATTTCATTGTTTATGGGAATGTAGATTAATAAGAATGTTTTGGGAAGAGGTGAGGGTAACAATTGAAAAAATAATCTCAAAACAAATCATACTGAATCCTAAACTGTTTTTGTTGGGTCTGTACCCAGAAAAGCATAATTTTAATAAAAGTGAAAGAACATTCATAGACCTCAGTTTGCTTAATGCCAAAAAATGTATTGCACTATTATGGAAAAAGACTCATAGACCAGATGTGACTCAGTGGTTAAGACAGATGTTAACAAACCTTCCATTAGAAAGAATAACATATATACTGAAATCAAAGGAAATTGTGTTTGAGAATATATGGAGACCTTTTATTGATTATGTAAAAAATTTAAACATAACTCTTGAAGAAGAAGGTGAATGATGTGTGTGGACCTTGTAAATTCCAAACTGGTGAACATAATATGTATACTTATGTATTGGATTGTCTAGACTAAACAGAGGAGCATTGTTGAAGACTTGATTTTGTTGGTGGTTGTTGGTGTTTTTAGTGCATTTTTTTTTTTTTTGTAGTACTTTAGCGTTAGTGTTTGATTGTTTGTATCATGTTTGTTAAAAAAAAAAAAAGGTTCAATAAAGATATTGTGGAAAAAAAAAAATCCTTCTTCTTACTTACAAAGCTCTAAACAATCAGGCTCCTTTTTATTTAAAAGATCTGATACTACCGTATTATCCTAACAGAGCACTACGCTCCCAAAATGCAGGATTACTTGTAATACCTATAATCTCCAAAAGTACAATGGGAGGCAGAGCCTTCAGTTATCAAGCTCCTCTCCTGTGGAATCAGCTGCCAATCTGGATTCGGGAGTCAGACTCGATCTCTGTTTTTAAGAATAGGGCTAAAACCTACCTTTTTGATATAGCCTACAATTAGGGAGGGATCATGTGTTTCTGAACCCTCCCTTAGTTATGCTGCTAATAGGTTTAGTCAGCCGGGGGACCTCCAGTAATGCACTGGGCCTCACTCCTTTCCTCACTCTCTATGAAATATTTTTTTTGCTGGTCATTAACATTTGTTTGTTCTCTCCCATAGATTGAGTCCCCATCGTGCTGTTTGCTCTCTACATGTCTGTTCTTTTCTTCTTCTCTATCCCCTCACCCCCCAGCCAGTCGCAGCAGATGACTGCCCCTCCCTGAGCCTGGTTCTGCTGGAGGTTTCTTCCTGTTAAAAGGGAGTTTTTCCTCTCCACCGTCGCCAAGTGCTTGCTCACAGGGGATCGCCTGATTGCTGGGGTCTTTCTGCAACTGTGGGGGTTCCCCCCTACAGTTGATAGTGCTATGAGATGACTGTTGTTGTGAAATGGCGCTATATAAATAAAGTTGAATTGAATTGAATTTTATGAAAGAATTGAGATTGCTAGATATATGGAGAGAAATGAAACCACAAGTTAAAGCCTACTCTTGTTATTCCAATACCTACAAGACATTCTCACGTATTGACTATTTTTTATCTCCACAGAATTAAGGTCCAAGATTCAAAACTGCTTCTATGAAAATATTGTGATCTCTGATCATGCACCCTGCTGTCTAATATATGTAGATAAGAAATTGACAAAGGAACCAGGTAGGTGGCAATTTCAGCATAAATGGCTTCAGGATGAGGAATTTGTTAAGTACATAGAAAAACAGATAGATGAGTTCTTTGATATCAATACTACACAAACATCAGCATGTATAAAGTGGGAGGCTTTCAAAGCTTTTATTAGGGGACATATTATTAGTTATATAGGTTCAAAATCTAAGAAGACTCGAGAGGAGAGAGTCCAATTGGAACATAAAATAAAAATTCTTCAAGAAAAAGTGTATGCAGGAAGTGACCCAAAGTTAGAGAACGAATTACTGATTCTGAGAGCTGAATATGACAAAAAATCAGCGAATAGAGCTGCCTCGAGTCTTCTAAGATTGAAGCAATCTTTTTATGAACAAGGTGAAAAATCAGGAAAATTATTGGCATGGCAGATTAAACAATTAGAATTTAAAACACCAATTACCAGTATTATAAGTAATGGACAGGCGGTTGTAGATCCTTTAGAAATTAATAGTGCCTTTAGAGATTATTATGAAAAATTATATGATACAAAAAATGAAACTGACTTAACAAAACTAAATGGGTTTTTGGACGGATTATCTATACCGTGTATTCCAAATGAAAACAGGGAGATACTGGAGTCTAAAATTAGTCAAGAAGAAGTTGGGCTAGCCATTGATAATATGAAATCAGGAAAAAGTGCAGGACCAGATGGTCTTCCAGTTGACCTCTATAAAAAATTTAAGAATAAATTAATAAAACCATTTTTGGAAATGGTTTTAGAAGCATTTCAAAATAGTAATTTACCACCATACATGAATAATGCCTTAATTATACTGTTGCCAAAACCAGGTAAACCCTCTAATAAATGTGAAAATATGAGACCAATAAGCCTATTAAATGCTGACCTTAAGATAATCTGTAAAATTTTAGCAAGACGACTACAAGAAATATTAGTTTAGTTTTTTTTTTAGTTTAGTTTATTTGAAAAGGGACAATGCAATTTCATAAAACACATGATTACACATGGTTAAAAAGCCAGAATTAGCCAAAAGGCTAGTTTTCATCTTTACCATCTTTTCATCAATACCAAATATTATCAACCGAGATCAGAATGGCTTTATAAAGGGAAGACAAGGCTTTCATAATGTTAGAAGACTATTTAATATTATCTATTCTAATAAAAAAGCACCGGATACAGCTCTCCTATCATTGGACGCCGAAAAGGCCTTTGATAGGGTCGAATGGCCCTTTCTTTTTGAAGTCTTACAAAGGTTTGGACTTGGAAATAATTTCATAAAATGGGTTCAGATAATATACAATAATGCTACAGCAGAAATCCTAACAAACAGCAATATTTCAAAATCAATAAATATCAATAGAGGATGTCGACAAGGCTGTCCACTTTCACCTTTACTGTTTACTATGGCAATTGAACCTTTAGCGATGGCAGTACGTTTACATCCACAAATATATGGAATTAAAGTAGGACCAACAGAACATAAAATCTCCCTGTATGCCGATGACATAATTTTGTTTATGTCGAATCTTAAAAAAATCAATTCCGACCTTGTTGAATTTAATAAAGAATTTGGGGGAAATATCAGGATATAAAATAAATAAAACTAAATCTTCAATATTAATGCTAAATGAGACCCAGAGAAATCACCCAGCTCCTGAGGTAAATCAATTCAATGTTGCAAATCAGTTTAAATATTTAGGAATTCAAATTTTGCCTAAGCTAGAATTAGTTGCCAGTGCCAACTATGAAGCCTTAATGACAGACATTAATGAGTTACTTCAGAGATGGATGTCACTACCAATGTCGATGATTGGGAGAATCAATATACTTAAAAGTAATATCTTACCCAAAATACTTTATTTATTTCAATACATTCTTTTACCACCACCTTCAGATCTATTCTCAAGAATTAAAAAAAAGTTAGTGGAATTTATATGGAACAATAGGAAGGCTAGATTACGTCTGGCCTTACTATATTTACCATTTGATCGTGGAGGTCTGAAATATCCAAACTTTATATTGTATTACTGGTCAGCACAACTGAGGTCTATGACATATTATTTTTCATCAAATGATCTCCCTCACTGGACTGAAATGGAATCATGCAATTTACCTTTACCTCTTCCCATATTCATATACTCAAGACTCGGCTAAAAAATTACAGAAACAAGTTAAAAATCCATTTGTAAAGCATATGATCAAAATATGGTGTGAAACCAAAAAATATTTAAAAGAACCACACTTATTGTCACAATTTAGCCCAATATGGGGTAATCAATATTTTAAACCAGGGAGAGCGGATGCTGTATTTAAAGTATGGAATTTAAAAGGGATTCAAAAGATTCAAGACTTATATCTGTCATGTTCAAATAACATAATGTCTTTTGAAGAACTGAGGATCAAATTTAATCTTAATAGAACACATTTTTTAAAATATCTTCAGCTTAGGAACTTTATTCGATCAAATCAAAATAATGCTCTCACCCGACCTACTTATTCTTCCTTGTAAAAAATTTTGACAAAAGATAGTAAGAGAAAGGGTATTATTACAGAGTTTTATAACTCAGTGACACTATCCTCAAGTGAAAACTCACAGAAAAGATTGAATTATTGGAAAGAAGACCTGCAAACTGAAATTTCAGAGGAACAATGGGAATTGGCTTGTACAGAAGCTCAAACCAAATCAATAAATGTACGTCTTAAATTGATACATTTTAAATGGTTAATGTGGATGTATGTTACACCAGTGGAGTTAAATAGATATAACAAAAACATACCAGATACGTGCACAAAATGTACAGAAAGTAAAGGAACCTTATTTCATTGTGTATGGGAATGTAGAAAAATTAGAATGTTTTGGGAAGAGGTGAGGGTAACAATTGAAAAAATAATTTCAAAACAAATCATATCGAATCCTAAATTGTTTTTGTTAGGTCTGCATCCAGAAAAGCATAACTTTAATAAAAGTGAAAGAGCATTCATAGACCTCAGTTTGCTTAACGTCAAAAAATGTATTGCACTATTGTGGAAAAAGACTCATAGGCCAGATGTGACTCAGTAAGACAGATGTTAACAAACCTTCCACTAGAAAGAATAACATACATACTGAAATCAAAGGAAATTGTGTTTGAGAATATATGGAGACCTTTCATTGATTATGTAAAGAATTTAAACATAACTTTTGAAGAAGAAGGTGAATGATGTGTGTGGACCTTGTAAATTCCAAACTGGTGAATGTATAATATGTATACTTATGTAATGGATTGCCTAGACTAAACAGAGGAGCATTGTTGAAGACCTACCTTTGTTAGTGGTTGTTGGTGTTTTTAGTACATTTTTTTTTAAGTAGTTTAGTGTTGGAGTTTGAGGGTTTGTGTTATGTTTGTAAAAAAAAAAAAAAAGGTTCAATAAAAAAATATTGTGGAAAAAAAACATAAAAATCACACAAAATATGCCCTGCCATCTGGGGCTGTTTGCCCCTGCTGGTTACTTCTTCTCCTGCTGTCGCTGTTCTGTGTTATGTTGCTTAACTGTGTCTATACACGTATGTCTTGTAGGGAGTCATGTGCTCTATGTGCCGTCATATAGACATCATCTGGTGGGTCATGCCGCGTACTGGTGGAACCTGAGGTGTTTCATGTTCACGGCATCCTTTCTGACATGCAGCAGTTCTCCTCATTCTATTGCTCTCCATCTGGTGGGTCTTCTTTATTCAGACCATAGGTGTGTTTTAATTCCAGTTCATGGGCAGGATCATGAAAATAGATCTGAGCACAAAGTGGCTTTCAACCCTGTTCAGGAAGGCCCGCGCATGCTCGTAGAAACCAAGAAACCGGAGCACATGATTTGGCATTTTACACATCTGTAGTGTAGACTGGCATTCGTCAAGGTTACACATTTCCCGTCACGTAGGTATGGCGAGTCGTCCTATGGTGCCTGAGTTCATAGGACACGCTATGATGATGAGGCAGAGATCATAGGCCATCCTATGATGTCCTAGAAACGTGCTTTAAAGTCTGTCGTACCCTATGCTGGTGAAGGGTGTCCTCCTGTCTCAGATCAACGTGATGTACTGCTGGAACCTCAGGTGTTTCATGAACTTCATGGCATCTTTTCTGACGTGCAGCGGTTCTTCTTCTTCTTCTTCACCTCGGCTCTTTGGCATAGGCTTGTTGCTTTGACACCGCCCAGGAGCCTCGTGGAGGAGGTTCAGAAGATCATCGTGGACTTCTTTTGGTCTGGTCGCCACTGGGTCCGTGCGCCTGTTCTCTACCTGCCTGTGGCCGAGGGGGGACAGGGCCTGGTGGACATACACTCCAAGATCGCCTGCTTCAGGCTTCGAACTGCACAACGCCTCCTTTACGGATGCGGACCATGCTGGATGGACACTGCTAAACTGCTCCTGAGGAGAGTTGGTTGCTTGGGCTATGATAAGCAGCTCTTCCTCGTGACATCTGGGGAGGTGGACCTTACTGGACTTTCTGCTTTTTACACGTCCGTCTTGCATGCATGGCGAGTCTTCACCGTAGCCCGCTTCCATGATTAGACACCGGGCATGTGGCTGTTCGAGGAACCACTGTTTTTCAATCGATTCATAGACGCTAAGGTGCTGCAGTCGGTCAGTCTGCGGACTTGTTTGCGAGAGGCACGCCGTACCAAGCATGGTCATCTTATGAAGATGTCGACCACATCGATGGAAACGCTGAGGCGGAGTGCCAACATTACATCTGTCAGACTGCTGCAAAGGGTGGTAGGGGAAGTGTGCGCTGCCCTGCCACAACCGCTTCGAGCGTTTGCGACAAACCGCACTCTTTCCAATCAATGGGATGACGGCACTGTGTCCAACTTTCCTGCCATTTCCATAAGTCCAGCTGTGGAGGAGTGGCAGGGAGGGGAGGATCACCTGCTGACCTTCAGAAATCCTCGCCTGGGCAGGTTCCAGTTTG
The DNA here is from genome assembly GCA_020510985.1 of Pholidichthys leucotaenia. NCBI lineage: Eukaryota > Metazoa > Chordata > Actinopteri > Cichliformes > Pholidichthyidae > Pholidichthys > Pholidichthys leucotaenia. The sequence continues at coordinate 212,259,340 of CM035842.1, forward strand.
TCGGGATGAGGACGGTGTATCACATCTGTGTGAAGGTTCTGAATCTGCACTCTCTGATGGATGTGACTGAGTCGAGGTGGGCGGGTTTTTTGGGGCCAGAGGTCTCCCCGAAAGGCAGCTGGTGGTGCATGTACAAGCTCCCTATTGAGAAACGGACAGCAGATCTCCAGTGGAGGATTGTGCATGGGGCAATAGCTACAAATAAATACAGAGCACGCCTGGATCCAACTGTGGGGGGGAGGAATGTTTGTTTTGTTCCCAAGTTGAGACCCTGCAGCATTTGTTTGTTCAATGTTTTCGTTTATCTGGCCTTTTTGATCTTTTGCGGGAGTAGTTTCAGGCTTTGGGTGAACGTTTCTCTTTTGCCTTGTTCATTTACGGTCCAAAGTATAAAGTGGCAAGGAAGTCTGCCCACACTTTGCTGAACTTCCTATCTGGTACTGCTAAACTTGCCATCTGGCTGACAAGGAAAAATCGGACTACCAACGCTGGCAATGTGGATCCTGTGTCTGCTTTCAAGGCCTTGTTGAAAGTCAGACTCCAGGTGGAGTTCTCTTACTACCAAATGGTGGACAATTTGGAGGCATTCACCAATAGACTGTAGGGAACGTTTTGTGTTCTGTGGGTCAGGGGGATGAGTTATGTTTGCACTTTTGAGATGTGACACACTTGGGGCCGTGATATTGGTGTTCTTGCATTTTTGAATTGTACAATAAAGCCTTTTTTAAAAGTCTTCTTCTTCTTCTTTTTCACCACCACCACTGGTTGAGGGATAGGTGCGTCGTAATTCCAGTTCATAGACAGGATCATGAAAATCATAAAGACACATGGTATAGGACATCCTATGATGTTCAGGCAGTGATCATGACATCATAACAACACATGTCTTAGCACATAGACACAGACAAATTATGTGTGACATCATAAAGACAAATCGTCCTATGATCTCTGTGGTCTATATGACATCATAAAGACACATTTGTAGTCCTATGATGCCTGAGATCATAAGCTGTCCTATGATGTCCTGTCCTATGAAGTGTGACACACACACAGACAGACACACAGATTTCTTGCTTTTATAGAGTGATGATGATGATAGTGAAGAAGTTCAAAATATGAGAAAAAACAATTGGAGTAAAAAATTTTGCACATTTATGAGAAAAAAGTGGCAATTTTATGAGAAGAAAGTTCAAAATTTATAATGGAAAAAATAAGGGATGGCATTTATATAGCACTTTTCATGACACCCAGAGACATTTACAATGCATCCATTATTCATTCCATGGACAGTAATGGTGGTAAGCTACTTCTGTAGCCACAGCTGCCCTGGGGCAGACTGACAGAAACGTGGCGTCAACAGCCTCGCCAACCACCACCACCACCACCACCACACACACCACTGTCATGAACACACTGAAGGTAAGGTGGGTAAGAAGTCTTGCTCAAGGACACAACGGCAGGGTGGGGGGAGCAGGATTCAAACCCCAACCCTCCGGTTAGTGGATGACTTGCTCCACCTCCTGAGCCACTACTGCCCCATAAAGTAGTGAATTCCAAGAACAAAACTGTAAATTTACAACAAAAATGTCAAATTTTTGGCACTTATGCTCATCGCTGGATTCAGTGATGTCACATGACATAGAAAGGTTGATGATGATATGAGGGTCACGTCTGTTTTTCCAGGTTGGGGGGTGCATGCCGCCCCCCCCCCTTGATTTGGCCTGTGGTTGCCACATGATTGACTTCCTGACTATAAAAGCGTCGACTTTCACACTCCACTGGGGTATAATTAAGTTTCAACAGCTCCTGCCAAGAGAAACCCTGAGGCGGGTGACCACGGGGGGGGGGGGGGGCTGGAAGTTTTTATGACATGCGTGACACTTATCTTGTATGCCTTCAGATCAGAACAAGCTGCTGCTTGATTGTCTGATAATCACACCGCATCACCCCACTATTTTTAATCCCATTTGCACAGATCTGTGTTTTGGGCTGCGCCCGCCGCCTCTCTCATTGTTCACCAGCAGGTCAATATCCTCATCAGTGAGTGCGGGCGTCGTCAGTCTGCATGTGCATAATCATTCCATCATTGTCAATATTTTAAAGTCAGTACTGCAGGGCACATTTTCCTGCCATCAGCGTGCTGATGGAGAGAGCCACTGTTCCAGTTTCAGCGGCTGTGAGAGGCTGTTACACACGTAGCACCCAACACACTAAAGTTCATGTTACAACTTTCAATTAAACACAACTGCTGTGCAAGATCAATTATATGAAACAACACTTCAGTATCAGGTCTAAAACATGATCCATTAAAAAAAATTGATGGTTCTGGTCTTTTTAATGAAGAGACTCAACTGCATGAACTTTATTGCTACACCACTGAACAATGAACAAGAAATTAGATTATAATCCAAAACTTTACACCTCCCAGCTGAGTAGCAGGATTTACTGAAGGTCGAGGACTTCAAGATTCCATATTAGGCTCTTTTTCAGGGGTGTTAATGAAATGTCTGTGACATGATCTGGTTTAAAACCCTCAGGGTTTTATTTAGGGACAGGACAACAGATCAATTCAGTGATGGATACTTGACACCAACGACGATGCACCGAGCTCTAAAGGAGCTCATGGATCGATCTTTTATTAATCATGTATATTCATGCAAACATTGCATACTCTCTTGGGTATTCAACAAATTGCATTTTCAGTCCACTAGATGGCACAAAGCAAGCACCCAGTCAAGTGAAGTCTGTCTCATGAGACTTGCAGCCAGCTTTGAAAGCTAGGAAGCAGTTAGCTCAAAGTTAACTCAAATGTCGGGCCTTTTGTGGATTTTATAACAAAGAAGGAAGGAAAGACCTTGACATGACACAACGCACAAGAAGCACTGCATGAAAAAAACCAACAACAAAAAAAAAGCACATGGGCCAGCACGTGTCTGGGAGCAGTGTTAGCAGTGGCTAAAGCTAAAAACACACCAGCATGGAGCCTGTGAGAAGCACTCAGAGAAAAAGTACGTTTATTTATCAAGCGCTTTTCAGAGACATATAGTCACAAATCACTGTATAATAAAATAGATAAAAATAATTTTAAAAATCCATAAACAAGTTAAAACACAGCATTAAAATAATTTTTAAAAATCAGATTTACCAATAAAAAGCAGTTGAAACTCAGCAGAAAGCTGTTTTCTGCTGCTTTTTAAGAGCCCACAGAGTCAGATAAATGTAGCTGGAGTGGCAGTCGATTCCAAACACCGTCCTCCCTGTGTGCAGAGCCGTGTCTCCGCCGAAAATGAAGGCCTGAGAAAATTATATGAAAGTGATGTCAACAGTTTTACTTTGGGACATGATGCTGAATAAGGTGAAAAAAAAATGTGTTGTCCCTGCAATGGACTGGCGATCTGTCCAGGGTGGACCCTGCCTCTCGCCCAAAGATGCTGGGATAGGCTCCAGCGCCCCCCCCCCCCCCCATAGATTGCTGTACACAGCAATCTATGTACAGTAATGCCACCTATAGTGCAAATAAAGATAAAAAAAGAAACTCAGTAATCCTATGTACAGTCATACTGTAATACCTGCAGTGCAGGTTCAATGTGGCAGAGGAGGTGCAAACAGTGATAGGTTGGAATGTGCATGATCAGTAGTGCAACAGACAGCAGCAGGTACTGTATGGCATTAATGGCTGTAATAAGGTACAAAGACAAACAGCAGCAGATGTAGCAGCAGATGTAGTACTATTGATGTGTCTGGAGTCTTTCTGTGGAGTTTTTCTGTGCAAACAGCTGAGACAGTTATTTTCTGAGTGAGTGTGTTACAGTCCGGGGGGGGGGGGGGGTCAAAGTTCAGTGTCCTGATGTCCTGGTTTATTAATTAATTAATTAATTAATTTATCTATTTATTTATTGCTGCTGCGCAGTGGTTAGCACTGCGGCAGCACAGTTTACCCTTGGCCGGGGGATTGTGGGGATCGTGGGATCGTGGGTTCGATCCCAGCCCCCGACCAACAGTGATCTGTGTGGAGTTTGCATGTTCTCCCCGTGTTGCGTGGGTTTACTCCGGGATTTCTCCGGTTTCCTCCCACATGCCAAAAACATGCATGTTAGGTTAATTGGCTGTTCTAAATTGTCCCTAGATATCTGTTTCCTATAGGCCCTTAGAATAGAGGGTTAGTATTAATGAAAGCGCTTTGAGTGGTCTTTGTGACTAGAAAAGCGCTATATAAGTGCAGGTTAGTTAGTTAGTTAGTTAGTTATTTCGGATAGATTAAAAGTAAAGATTAAAAGGAAACAGAATAATATAACAAAGAAAAAAAAATCCAAAAAGGTCAAATTAACAATAACTCCTCTGATTATACAGTTCAACATAAGTTTTCCGAAATGGGTGATGGCTGAAGCTGCAGCTTATATTGCCCACCCATATTCCATCCAAGAATTCAAAAGAAAAACAAAACAAGAGCGATTACAATTCAGAACAAAGCTAAGACAAAATGTGACAAAAAAAAAACTAAGCAACAACACAACACAGGCTGGATATGACAATCCTTATGTGATTTTACATGTCATCTTGTATATAAGTTTGGAGTATTTCTTCCTTTAGTTTTTGTTTAAAATGTCCAAGCGTTGTACATGATTTTAATTCAGGTCCAAAATCGTTCCATAATTTGACTCCTTGCACTGAAACACAGTGTTGCTTGGTGGTAGTTCTCACTGAAGGTTTTTGAAATATACATGTTCCTCTGAAATGATATTGTTTCTCCCTTATTTGGAACAACTTTTGGATATTTGCGGGCAGTGATAGATTCTTCACTTTAAACATTATTACTGCAGTTTTAAAATCAACCAGCTCTTTCAACTTGAGAGCTTTTAATTTAAGAAAAAGTGGGTTTGTTGGTTCCCTGTAAGCAGCTTTGTTTATTATTCTAATAGCTCTCTTCTGAAGCATAAAGACTGGATATATGTTTGTTTTATATGTATTTCCCCATACTTCAGTACAATATGTCATGTATGGGAGTATTAATGAATGATACAAGGTATATAATGTGGGTTGATTCAGCAAATATTTCGCTCTGTGTAGTATTGCGATTGATTTAGATATTTTACCTTTAACATAATTAATATGTGACTTCCAACACAGTTTATTATCAATTATTACTCCAAGAAATTTAGTTTCGGATACCCTTTCAATCTCTACACGATTTACATTGAGTTTAGATACTAAGTTGTTGTGATGGTTGTTAAAAACTATAAATTTTGTCTTACTTAAATTGAGCGTTAATTTGTTTGAATCAAACCACAGTTTAAGCTTTCCTAATTCCTTTCCGAGTGTATCCAAAAGTTGTTCCAAATTGCTTCCACTGCATAATAGATTAGTGTCATTGGCAAACAATAGTAAATCCATTTTTTCCGAGACTTTACATATATCATTTATATACATATTGAATAACAATGGCCCCAAAACTGAACCCTGTGGGACTCCACAAGTAACCTTCAGTAAATGTGAGTTTTGTTACCAACACATACATACTGATATCTATTCTTTAAGTAACTACTTAAACCAGGACAGTGCTACCCCCCAATACCATAATTTTGTAGTTTCTTTAATAATAAATCGTGATCCACTGTATCAAATGCTTTTTTAAGATCCAGGAATACCCCAACTGAATACTCTTTATTTTCAACGGCAGTTGATATTTTTTCTATAAATTCCATTACAGCAAATGCAGTTGTCCTCTTGTGTCTGAACCCATATTGCTGCTCACACAATAAATTATTCTTCATTATGAAGTTGTCAATTCTCTCATAGAATATTTTTTCAAGTATCTTGGAAAATTGTGGCAATAGTGAAATTGGCTATTTCAAATTAGTTGAAAGTTCCCCTTTGTCACCCGTCTTGTATATCGGAATTACTTTAGCTATTTTCATTGCATTGGGAAATATACCTGTTTGGAGAGACAGGTTACAGATATACGTCAGTGATTTCACTAAGCATTCAATAATAGTTTTGAATAAGAGCATGTCAATACCATCACAGTCCGTAGATGTTTTACTTTTAAACGATTTAACAATTTCAATGACCTCTCTCTCTCGCCTGTGTTCTTTATGAAAATGGAGTCTTTTATAGCAGTGTTTTTGCTTATTGTATCACCTGTAGGTGCCGTAATGGGTATTTCTCGAGTCAAATTAGGGCCAATGTTAACAAAAAAGTTATTAAATTCATCTGCAGGTGAAACTGTATTCACACTCTGAGTCGTTTTATTATTTTTTGAGAAATTGGTTGGGTAGCTTGTATTTCTGTTTTTATTTCCAAGAATATTGTTAAGTATTGTCCATGTATTTTTAATATTGCCTCTGTTTTTCTCCAGTTCTTTACTGTAATAGTCTCTTTTACTACATCTCATTATATATGTTAACTTATTTTTGTATGCTTTATACCGCTGCTCTGCTTCTTTTGTCCTTTTCTTTAGGAAAGCTTTATATAATAAATTTTTCTTTTTACACGCCTTTTGTAATCCTTTGGTTAACCATGGCTTATCGACAAATTTATGTTTAAGCTTTTTCTTTACTAATGGACAATTTTTTTCATAAAGAGTGGTTACAATGTTCATAAATGTGTCGTAGGCTTCATTTACATCTGATACATAGACTTTTGTTCAGTCTTGCTTCAGCAAGTCTTCTTTAAAAGAACTGATTGCATTTTGTGATTTGTATCTGAATGATTTTAAATTTTTTTCTGTATTGGCCCCCGTGTGGCCATGGATAAGTGCAAAGGTTGGCAAATGGTCACTTATATCATTTATCAATAATCCACTTTCTATTTTCTTATCAATAATATTAACAAACAGGTTGTCAATAAGTGTAGCAGTGTGGACTGTGATTCTACTGGGATGTGTTATTGTGGGATATAGACTCATGCTGTTCATGGAATTCATGAACTCTGTAATTACATTTTATTGATATGGATTTAGTACATCAATATTGAAATCTCCACAAATTACTACCATTTTCTTACTAGTAATATTATTGTACAGCTCGACTAATTTATCTCTGAATGTCTCAATGCAAGTTCCCGGCGTTCTATATATACAACTTATAATTAGATTTTTTGTTTTATCTTGGTCAAGCTCAACAGTAACACATTCCAAAATCCCTGGTAGTGCAAAGGACATTCCATTTACAAGCTTACACCTATACAGGTCATCAATATACAGTGCAACACCACCACCCTTTTTTGAGATCTGTTAATATGAAACATCTGATATCCCTCTATTGCCATCAGGGGAGCCTGCTCTTCATTAAGCCAAGTTTCAGAGACTGCGATAGCTGTAAATTTTCTGTCCAGCTGTTTTAAATAGTCCCGAATCTGTGGAAAGTTTTTGTTAAGACTTCTGCTGTTGAAGTGTATTATTGATAGTTTACCATCTAGTTGCACTTGACTTTTGAATTGCTTTTCAGTGTAATATTCACAATGATTATGAATATTATTGAAAAAGTGGTTATCGGGATCAATATCATTCTCCATCTCTTGTAGTTTATGTTCAGCATAATGGCATATTTTCAGAGTTTGAATTTCCTCACTCTGTGTCAAATGACTTCCTCCGACTGGGGATAATTGATGTCTACTCAAGTCAGTCATTAGTTTTTTTGTTTGTTTTGTTTTGTTTTGTTTAAAGGACATTGACGTGGTATGTCAAAAGAACTATTCTTGTCATGTGTGTGGATATGGATTATCATAGTCTCTTAATTTTCTTAATCAGTGTTCATCTATATTTATTTAAGTCAGTAATCTCTCTGATTATTATACTCTTTGCTTCCTCAGGTGTTCCATTATAAAGCTGTTTAGCGGGCCCAGAGGCTCCGGTACCTTTTCCCCAAGGGCAGGGGGCTGATGAGGGAGTGTGAGGGGTGGGAGGTGTCGCCTGCAATGTTGATGGCTCTGTGGGTGAGGTGGTTGTGGTAGATGTCTGGGGGGGGGGGCGCACCAATGACCTTGTTGGTTGTATTCACTGTGCATTGTAGTGTCTTCTGGCAGGTGGTGCAGCTTTCATACCACACAGTGATGCACCTGGTGAGGATGCTCTCAATGGTGCCCCGGTAGAATGAGCACATGAGGGGGTCATGCTCTCCTCAGTTTGCAGAGGAAATGGAGGCGAGTTTGAGCCTTCTTGGCCAGTGATGTAGTGTTGTTAGACCAGGAGAGGTCCTCAGAGATGTGCACCCACAGGAACTTGGTGCTGCTCACCCTCTCCACAGCTGCTCCATCAATGATGGTGCTGTGCGTGTCCCCTCCTGAAGTCGACCACAATCTCCTTTTTTTTCCCCACGTTCAGGAAGAGGTTATTGTCTTTACACCACTGGACCAGTTGGCTCATCTCATTTCTGTAGTTGGCTTCCTCATTGTTGGTGATGAGGCCCACCACCATTGTGTCGTCCGCAAACTTGATGATGTGGTTGGTGCTGTAGGCTGGTACACAGTCATGGGTCAGCAGGGTGAAGAGAAACGGGCTGAGCACACACCCTTGTGGGGCCCCTGTGCTTAGTGTGATGGTCTTAGAGGTGTTGCTGCCAACCCGCACATTCTGTGGCCTCCCCATGAGAAAGTCCAGCACCCAGTTAGAGAGAGGTTTTTAGTCCAAAGTAATATCTCTATCCCAAGTAATATCACGATAATCACGATACTTAGCACTCACAATGATGCATCAATCCCTAAATGTAAAAAATGATCTTTTATTAATTTTATATACATCTGCAGTCAAAATTATTCAACCCCTGTTGCATTTTAGGTTTATTGGAAAAATTATCCATTTTCAAGTGTTTGCAATAAAAAAAAAAAATCACACATGAAGAGTTTAAATAGTTATATAAAACTAATATTACAAAGATGTAATCCAAATTTAACACCAAATCCTACTGTCAAAGACTACTGCAGTCTCAAAATTATCCAGTCACCTGAATATAATTCTTCATAAGACCACACATTTGCAAATGAGGTGTGGTCTCATGTACACCTGATGCAACCAATCAAGGGCTTCATTCATTGCATCAGGTGTGATGAGACACAACACCTCAATTACCTGGACTGTTGATGGTAATGTTTGACTGGATGTTAGAAATATGGCTAAGTCAAGAGAATTGTCCAGAAGAGAGACTACTGCCTTGTACAAACAAGGAAAAGGATACAAAAAGATAAGCAAAGGCACTGAATGTTCCTAGACATACAGCTGGAAGCATAGTTAAGAAGTTTAAAGTTAAAGGAACAGTGGCTACACTACCTGGACATGGCAGAAAGAGGAAGCCATCAACAGCTGCCACCAGAGTCCTGAGGAAGCAGGTGGTCAAAAACCCTCGACTGACTGAAGAAGACGTGCAGCAAGACTTGGCGGCAGCAGACACTCAGGTTTCAGTTTCCACAGTAAGGTGCATACTGAACACTGAAGGGCTTCATGCCTGAACTGAAACCTACAGGTTGTGGAGGGCAAGATGGATTCAATCAAGTGCCAGGAAATCCTGGCACTTCACATTCAGAAGAAGTCCTGGAAGATACTAGAGTGGCCATCACGGTCACCTGACTTGAACTTCATTGAAAATCTCTGGTGGGATTTGAAAAAGGCAGCTGCAGCACACAAACCCAAGAATATTGGTCAACTGGAGGTTTCTGTCGAGGAATGGGCAACGATTCCTCACAATGCTGCTAGAAGCTGGTGTATCACGTTTGCAGCAAGTCATAACAGCTCAAGGGTGCTCTACGAAGCTCTCAAGATGCTTGTCATGAAGAGGTTGAATATTTTTGAATGATTTTGATTGCAAGTATATACGTATATTGGTCTGTGTGTTCCTCACATATCTCCCAAAACGCTCATCAGAGTGACCTCAGATTTTATTAGTGCTTTGCTGAGGTTACGAGGGTTTGCATCCTCGAGTATGGAGTTGCGCAGTCAAAATATGTTGTTTTTATCAAAAGTTTAGCCACCTCTCTATTTCCTCATGCTGTGGCTTCTAGTAGTGTGGGTGGGGTTTCGGATTGACTCCGTACCGATTGGATAATATGCGGCATCACGACCAGTCACCAGAGTGCTCCATAAACAAAACAAGGAAGTGAAAAGTGACAAATTTGACCAGAAAAAGAGAATACTAAAGATTTAAAGCTTAAAAAAATTATACTATAATGTTGCTGTGATTGCGTAGCTCTAAAGGATAATTCGGCATATGTGGAGAACATGAGATGTGCGGGTGCGCCACAGGGAGCCAAGCCCAGCCTGCGCAGTTAAGCTGGATTCATGCTGCACCTCTGCTGTCTGCATATGTGTAACCGGAAACCTTGTGTAACGAAATTTATTTCATCGTCTCCACTCCGCTAGTGTCTGCAGTGCTCGACCGCGGATGACTGCGTGCAGCCCAAATTTTGTGACCGCACAGGTCACTTCGTGCTTCCCTTAGCTGAAAAAAACTAGACTGGTCACACAATACCAACGCACTCTACAAGAAGGGACAGCGCAGGCTGCTCCTACTGAGGAGACTCAGGTCTTTTGGTGTACATGGGGCGCTGCTGAAGACATTCTACAACACGGTGGTGGCAACAGCCATCACTTTTGGAGTGGTCTGCTGGGGCAGTGGCATTACAGCAGCCGATAGGAAGAGACTGAACAAACTGATCAAGAAAGCTAGCTCTGTCCTGGGGCAGCGCCCTGACCCAGTGGAGGAGATAGGAGAGAGAAGGATGGTGGCTAAACTGTCATCTCTGCTGGAGTCCGAGTCCCACCCTATGCAGGACATACTGAACGCACTGAGGAGCTCATTTAGCAGCAGACTACATCATCCTAGGTGCGCAACCGAGAGGTTTCGCAGGTCCTTCCTACCTACGGCAGTCAGACTGTATAACCTAAGCAGGGCTGCTCACAGAGATAGCAAAAAGACATGACGACCTAATAGTACTGAATGCAAAAGACGCAATAGACTTACACAATGGTCCCCTCCAATATATACAACTAGGACAGTATCGGTCGCTACGGAAGGTGACAATATGTATGGGTACATATTCATACTATGTAGGATAACTAAGTAGACGGTTATGCTGTTTATTCCATCTCGCTACAATGCTCCGCACTTTGTATATATATTTATATATTGATGTGTATGTATGTATATCCACTGCTCTTATTTATATATTCCGTATCTTCTTAATTATTGCTCTGAGTGTTGTTATCCCTGTGCTGTTGCAATCCTGGAATTACCCCATTGTGGGACTAATAAAGGCTTATCTTATCTTATCTTAAAAGCTTTATGGAGATGCCAACTTCATTTTCCAGAGGACATGGCACCTGCCCACACTGCCAAAACTACAAATACCTGGTTTAATGACCATGGTATCACTGTGCTTGATTAGCCAGCAAACTCTCCTGACATAAACCCCATAGAGAATCTATGGAGGATTGTCAAGAGGAAGACGAGAGACACCAGACCCAACAATGCAGATGAGCTGAAGGCTGCTATCAAAGCAACCTGGGCTTCCATAACACCTCAGCAGTAACACAGGCTGATCACCTCCATGCCATGCTGCACTGATGCAGTAATTATGAAAAAAGAAGCCCCAACCAAGTACTGAGTATACATGGACATACTTTTCAATTGGCCAACATTTCTATTAAAAATCTTTTTTTTTTTAATTAATTTTAGGTAATATTCTAATTTTCTGAGAAACTGAATTTGGGGTTTTCATGAACTATAAGCCATAACCATCAAAATTAAAAGAAATAAATACTTGAACTATATAATTCCGTGTGTAATCAATCTATATAATATACGAGTTTCACTTTTTGAATTGAATTATTGAAATCAATCAACTTTTCAATGACATTCTAATTTATTGAGATGTACCTGTATAGGCTACACCTCTTTATTCCACTTTCTAAACACAGCCTACATTTAAGCCTGTAAAGCCTATTTGGGATACCCATTTTCAGACAAGAATACTCTCTTTCTACGGACATGCACTAGTGTGTGTGTATGTATATATTTATATATATTTTTTTTTTTTTGCGGCTCAGGTAATCACCCACTCTAACCGAAGATTACTCGAGTAATCCGATACTTTATTTAAAGAAACTTGCACCGACCAACATTTGAGGAACTTTCTTTCCTAAAGAGCAGTAGTAACTGTACCAAACACTCAAAACAGGTACACATTTATTACAATGTTTATTGCATAGAACATAACTTTAAACGGTACGTTATACCATAAAGTTCCTTTTGGTAGCTGCTAGCATCTGTTAGCATATGCCGTTAGCATCCAGATACTAACGGTGGTGGCTGTATGTTCTTTGGTCATATAAGCATAATTAGCGTAGCTGACTACATTTTATTCATCTTAATTTTAAATCTCAATCACGTACCTTGTCTCGGGTGCACTGGCTGTACATGATATGGGATGCTTTCTGCCAAGACACTAACATCTGACGTAGCATGCTAGCTCTCCACTCGGCTTTACCATATACACACTGCTCATTGTTTTCCTTCAGTTTGAGCTTGAAATGATTCCAGACTTAAGATACTTTTGTCATTTTTTAAAATTTTCTTTATCTTTGCTGGCCCGTCACTATGCCACTCTGCCATGTGCCATTAAACAAATCTGCATTTTGTTTAGGTAGCGTGACTGGAAGAAAGTCACACCGGAAGGAGGTCATTAAGAATGAACATGTGATTCAGAGAAAAGATGCTCCTAATCTTGGCAATATTGCACAGATGATAGAAGGCAGTCTTAGAAACAAATTTAATATGTGAATTAAAGAACAGATCTTGATCAAAAACAACTCCAAGGTTCCTCACAGAACTATTCAGAGTGAGAGCAGCGGCATCCAAATTAAGAGTTTGATTTGGAAAGGAATTTCTAAGGTTTTTTGTACCAACAAGAATGACTTCAGTCTTATTTAGGTTTAATAGCAGAAAATTACAAGTCATCTAGGCTTTGATTTCCTTAAGACAGGCATCTAATTTGGCTAATTGATTACAGTCATGGGGCTTCATTGACAGGTATAATTGTGTGTCGTCTGCGTAACAATGAAAATGTATACAGTGCTTTCTAATGATATTGCCTAACGGAAGCATATATAAACTAAAAAGAGTAGGGCCTAACACAGATCCCTGTGGAACTCCGTGACTGAGCTTAGAGTTGGAAGAAAACTCATCATTGATGTGAACAAACTGAAGTCTATCAGACAAATAAGATCTAAATCACTGCAGCAAAGTTCCATTTAGTCCAACATAGTGTTCTAATCTATCAAGTAGAATGTCATGATCGATAGTATCAAAGGCTGCACTAAGATCTAAAAGGACAAGTACAGAAACGAGTCCATTATCAGATGCGATAAGGAGGTCATTAGTGACCTTCACTAAGGCTGTTTCAGTGCTGTGATGAACTCTGAACCCAGATTGAAACTCTTAATATTATAATAAACCATTTCCCTGCAAGTGGTCAAACAATTGCGCAGCAACAACTCTTTCTAAGATTTTTGAAATGAAAGGCAGATTAGAGATTGGTCGATAGTTAGCCAAAACTCCTGGATCGAGCATTGGCTTTTTGAGTAAGGGTTTAATTTCAGCAATTTTAAAAGCCTATGGTACATAACCCAAAGTTAAAGAAGAATTAATTATATGAAGAATACAGCTACCAATAACTGGGAAGACTATTTTAAATAACCTGGTAGGAATAGAGTCCAAAAGACAGGATGAAGGCTTAGATGAGGAGATTATTTTATCTAACTCTAAAAGGTCAATTGGAGTAAACTTATCTAAACAGATATCAATTGAAGGAGTTGTAGTAGTTAATGTACTTAAGTTTATGGTGGGAAGAATCTGACTTATTTTATCTCTAATAGATAAAATTTTATGATTAAAAAAGTTCTAAAAGTCCTGACTAGAAAGCTCAAGGGGGATGCGAGGAATTACCAAGTCCTGACTCTTTGTCAGCCTCGCTATAGTGCTGAAAAGAAACCTGGGGTTATTCTTATTGTCTTCTATTAATGCAGAGTAATAACTTGTTCTAGCTTTTCTAAGAGATTTTTTATAAATTAAGAGATGACTTCTCCACGCTAAATAGAATTCATCTAAATTAGTAGAATGCCATTTTCTTTCTAATTGACGAGTCTTCTGTTTTAAGCTACGAGTTTCTGTGTTAAACCTTGGGGTTAGAAATCTCTGGTTAGACTTTTTCTTTTTTAAAGGGGCCACCAAATCTAGAGTCTGATGCAGAGAGGCTGTAACTAACTAACTAACTAACCTACACTTATATAGCACTTTTCTAGTCACAAAGACCACTCAAAGCGCTTTCACTAGTACTAACCCTCTACTCTAAGGGCCCATAGGAAACAGATATCTAGGACAATTTAGAACAGCCAATTAACCTAACATGCATGTCTTTGGATTGTGGGAGGAAACCGGAGCCCCCGGAGTAAACCCACGCAGCACAGGGAGAACATGCAAACTCCACACAGAAAGGTTCCAACCCCTGCCAGCCTGGGGATTTGAACCAGGAACCTTCTAGCTGTAAGGCAACAGTGCTAACCACTGCACCAATATCTACCATGCTATCAATTACAGAAGGAGCAGGCTCTCCATTTTTTATTTCCGCTGTGTTGACCCAAGGTATAGTGGAGACAATCTGCAAAAATTTGGTAACGTCATCTGAAAGATATCTGCTGTAGTAGTATTTTTCTTTAGGAGTCAAATAATCAGAAAGAGTGAAATCAAAGGTTGACAGACAATGGTCTGACAGTACAGGATTATGAGGAGACACTACCAGATTTTCTATTTCTATCAGTCAGTCAGTCGGCCTCCGTCGGTCTATGATGACCATGGAAGAGAATCCTAAACGTCTACTCTGTTGGAACAGCACCGCCTGTGGCTGAACAGGCTGATGCGCACCGGTGTTCCACCTTCCAGCGTTGGGCGTTGGTAGGATTCAAGCCTGGGCAGGAAGATATGGAGGACAAGATGTTACCCATGCAGCATGTCCCCCCTCTCCACGTCACTGATGAATCCAAAGGAACAGCAGGGCTGCTATAGTTTGGCACCAGCGCCGTCGCAGGAGCTGCCAGAACGATGTTGAGCACAACAGAGAACTGCCTTAGGGGCTCCGACTCCGGATTTTTCCTCAGGGTTGACTCCCGAAGCCTTTCCCGTGACCGGGTGTGCCGCAAGGCAGCGGAGGTTTGAAATCAGGATTTACTTTCCCCTAGATGGGCTACCTTCCCAGGTTGACGAGCCACCATCTACCCAAAGCATCTGGTTTTAAGGCGCCAGAGATCCGCCCTCGCCCCTTCTCCTATTAGTAAAAGCAGTTCCGCCGGGCTTAGAGACTAAACCACACGGGCAGGCTAGGAGTTGGACTTAGCTGTCAGAGGCTTTTCGAGACGCACGCCGTAAGGAGCATTTTATGAGCACTGGGAGCTTAACCCCAGTACCGCTCCTGGCTATGACAACCTTTTCTATACCATAAGTCAAAACAAGGTCCAATGTGTGGTGGAGATAATGGGTAGAATTTTCTACTTTCTGGGAAAATTCCATTTTCTAAAGTTGAATTGAATGCCTTATTAAGACAGTCACTATCTACATCAACATGTATATTAAAATCCCCTACAATAATTTCAACACTAAATCAGCTAAAAATTCAGCAAATTCGGATAAAAACTCTGAGCAGGCCGAGAGAGAATGGTAAACTATGGCGAAGAAAATTGGGTTCAAGCCAAAATAGCCAACATGCCCCACACTGAGGACCAGGCCCTCAAAGGAATTAAAACGTGATTTTTGCTTTACATTAACTAGTAAATTAGAATGGAAAATTGTCGCTACTCCACCTCCACGACCAGAACTTCTGGGATCATGATAGTTTAGATAACCAGAGGGAGTTGACTCATTCAAACCAACATAATCATCTTGCCCTAGCCACGTCTCTGTGAGGGATATTAAATCGATCTGATGATCAATTAATAGATCGTGAACTAGTAGAGACTTGGGAGTTAGAGACCTCATATTTAATAAGCCACATTTAATTTTTAAATTATGAGGAGGAACAGAGGCTAAATTAATAAATTTAGAGACTTGAGGTTTGATTTGAGTTTTACCAACATTTTGTTTAAACACTTTGGGATGTTTATACATTGTATTTTTATTAACTTTGGGGGGAGTAGACAAAGGTTCTCTAAGGGAGAAGACAGGGGCAAAGTTGAAGGGTGGTGGATGAGGAGGAGCTGCAGAAAGACGTGTATTTATCAAGTTGTGTTGTATTTGTCTTGGGTTATAATATTTTGAGTAACGGGAGACAGACACAATCTCTGTAGGGTTATAAATCGAAGACTGATCCAAACAGTGAGGGTTATTTGGATTAATGGGATTAATATGAGAAGTGGAGACAAAAAAGGACTGGTTGCCAGACCCAGGAACTTCGGAGTGAGTTAACGCATCAAATCCCAGTCACCGCATTAAAAAAAGCTGAATAGAATAGAACAGAGTGTCCCTCAAAACACGTGCACCAAGTCTATTTGGATGGATGCCATCTGGCCTCATAAATGATGGGCGGTTCCAAAACAGGTTAAAATTGTCTACAAAACCAATGTTAAAAGTAGGACATGTAGAACACAACCAAGTATTAAGGCTGAGAGTTCTGCTAAAATAATTGCAACCTCGTCTGAGAGGTGCCAAAGGCCCAGAGATAAACGCACGTCTGCCACAGTTCATAAGAGTGGACAGAAGGCTCTTAAAGTCACTCTTTAAGATCTCTGATGCTTCATCTGGGATGCTGTTGCATCTAACATGTACTATGACAGTTTTAACGTGGGGGAATTCCCTTAATAGGTCAGGGGTAAGAGCCTCAATGTCAGACACTCTAGTCCCAGGAAAAAATTTAGTCACACAGTACCTGCTTTTGACGTTCCTCATAATTGAGTCACCAATTACCAGCGTCGTCTGGGGGGGCTTTGTTGGTGGTTTCTGAGGTGGTAACAATCTTGTCGAAGGTGTTGTTGTGATGGCGGGGCGATGCGCTCTCTTCTTTTTGGAGCTAGTGTGTAATTTGGCACACCTAAAGTAGTCTTAATCCAGGGTTTGCAGGTTTGAGCCGCCACTGAAGGAGAAGGAGAGGGAGGAGGAGGGGCGGCCACGGGTGGACAGCCAGTGTCCAGGTGGGGAAAATCCTCCAGAGAAAGGATGTCAAATCTATTTTCCAGTAGCAGGGGAAGAGAAGAGGCACAGCCCTGTCTGGTCGCTCGACGATGATTGCCTGCAGGTCTAACCAAGGTCCAGGGCGCGCATTGACGATGAGAAGAACCAACCGGGGCTTTGAGTTTAGCCCCAAGTCGAAGCCAGTGTCTATTGCTGTGGTCCTGGATGTCAGAAGAAACCGGAGCAGGGGTGGAAGTAGGCGGAGATGCGCTGAACTCACCCAGGTAAGTAGCCATCTTTGCCAGCTGCGAGTCGGTTGCCGGGGCCATTGTTCGCCCGAGAATTATGGTGTCAAGATGGTCTTCGGCCTCCCGAATCTTATAGAGGTTGGAGAGTCTAACTTCCAACTCAGAAACCTTCCTAAGGAGGGACACACAGCTGACACACGTCGGGGATAGAGCCATGATGTTCCAGGCGATAGGTGGATAGCCAGCCAGCCAAAAGCAGCTAAAAACAGGTTAGCTAAAAACAGCTAAAAAAGGCTTAAAAACAGGTTAGCAGGTTAGCCTAGCCCGGTAAAACAGCCCAGTCGGGGGGTCCGACCCACCAGCGCGTCTGATCGGGCTTTTCTGCTAGGCCAAAACTAAGCTAACACCAAACAAAAACTAATATCAACAAAAAGAGATAAAAAAAATGAAAAACGAAATCAATAAAAACAAACAAAAGCGGACAAGATGACGCGACAAGACGTTACTGCAAGATGACGCGACGGATTGAGTTACTGTGTTAGTGTGTCATGACCTTATTAGAATTGTTGTTTCTGTACCTTTCTGTTGTTTCTGTACCCTTCATGGTGTCTTTTCCCCGCTTCCTGATCTCTATGGCCTCCTTGATCCAGCGTTTGTGTCTGTTGCTCTCCGATCCAATAATCCTTGCGTTGTCCCAGACCATGATGTGATTATTTCTTTTGCAGTGATCTGATATTGCTGACACCATGAACCAGACACCATGAACCGAAGAACCGAAGAACCGAAGACACCATGAACCGAGATGAGGGGGCCTTTATGCTTTCCCACACCTGGGATCACATTCTCCAGAGACCATCTGACGGCGGGAGGTGGGGCCGGCTCGGTGGATCTGACAGATCTGCTGAGCTGGCCCTGCCTACAAAAGTCAGCTGATAAATGTCACCTGGCAGCAATCAGCTGACTCTTCTGACGAAGGCTGCAGTGTACAGTCGAAACATGTTAAGAAGGTAAAGACTTCTCCTTTCTATTTTATTTTTGTCTTTTATAAGAACAAAAGATAAATAATTAAAAGAAGACAAAATGAACCTATTTGACCTACTGGACAGCTGATGTTGCAGACTGCTGTCAAAGGTCAAAATCTTTATCCTGTAGCTTGAAAGTGCTCAGAAACATCCCTGACAGGTCCCGTTACATGAACAAATACGTATGTGTGTGTGTGTATGCTGCAGGCAGCAGCAGAGCTCTGTACAGTTTTTCCTGTGAACCAACGCTGCAAATATGCCATTATATGGTAGCTGTAAGTTAGAAACCTGTTCAATGAGTTACACATGGGTTCAAAGAGCATTAGTCATAAGTCAGAAATAATTTTTGGGTATGCTAGACATTAATCTCGACATATTTCGACTGTGTAGAAACAACGACTGCTTACCTTTGTGTTAAACAATGGTTATCTGATCACTCACCCAGAATATTTGAGGTGGCTGGACCCATCCATTGGTGAATTGAACATGAGCCTCTAATGATTTGTAGTTTTTAAATTGCTCATGGGTTTATGCACTCACCCCACAAACCAGGTAGGCAAACACATCTGACAGCGTGATTCCAGGCAGTTGGTCGAGATCCGTGGTCCATTTCTTGTACTCATATCGATCAATCCCATTTATCACTTAAATTTTTTGGAGGTATCGCTGCTTTGCTTCCTTATTCAGCTTCTCTGAATAAGGAATTTGAATTTTCTGTTTGCTCCGTTCCATAAAACGTATGTCTGTTAGTGTTAGCAGCTGCCTAGACTACAGGTAAACAAAGAAGCCGGACCATGATGATGGCAACATCAGCTCAATATGCAGTGCGGCATGACGTCAATGCCCATTCTCTATTGTCTGGAAGTGATACAGTAAACGGCAAGTCGACGCACAAATTTTGGATCGAGAATTTTTTTGTAACCGAATTATTCGAGTAATCGTTGCAAGCCCAATTTTTTTGATATATAAGATAAGATAAGACAAGATAAGCCTTTATTAGTCCCACAATGGGGAAATTCCAGGATTGCAACAGCACAGGGATAGCAACACTCAGAGCGACAATCAGAAGACAAGAGAAAAACAAGAGCAGCGAGTATACATATATATATACAATATATGTTGATGATTTCTCTCGGCGCCACACCAGTCGGCTGCCTTTTGCAACAGCGGCTCGATTCCGAGTTTTTTTTTCCCCTTCCTCTCTCTTTTGATCACTTTTTTTTTTTCACCCCACTTATATCACGGACACACAGATCGTCCCAAATGTCTCCTGAGCCGGTGGACGGAGCCACTGTTTATAGCAGGATTCGATACAACAGGGAAGAGCTGCTAGCATTTAACCGCCACCCGGTCCCACTGGAAAAACTCGACATACCGAGAGAACTGAGGCGAAAACGCCGCGGCTGCCGGGCTGGAGTAAGGCGGAGGACAAAAAATATAAGGTACAGACCCTCCCTTCCATCTGTTGTCATGGGAAATGTACGGTCGATACTGGGAAAGTTAGATGAGCTAGCGGCTATCTCCCGTTATGATAGCACTTACCGGGAGTGCTCTCTCCTTTTGTTTACTGAGACGTGGCTAACTGAACTAGCAGCAGATGCTAACATTGAGCTGGAGGGTTTTCACATGATACGAGCTGACTGAACACCAGAGAGTGGCAAAACTAGGGGCGGTGGAGTGATAATGTATGTTAACAACAACTGGTGTAGACCGGGACATATCACTGTTAAACAACGACACTGCAGCAAAGACATTGAGTTGCTAGCTGTTAGCATGAGGCCTACATATCTCCCGAGAGAACACTCACACGTGATCTGCATTGTTGTTTATGCAAATCCGACGGCGAACGCTGGGACAGCGCGTGACGTCATCCATTCAGTAACCAGCAGGCTGCAGACAGAACACCCAGATGCTCTTCTCCTCATCTCAGGCGATTTCAACCACGTTTCACTGTCTCCCATTCTGCCCACTTTCACCCAGTATGTCACATGCCACACTAGAGACAATAAAACACTGGATTTGTTCTACGCAAACACTAAGGAGGCGTACACCTCATCACAACTCCCCCCACTTGGGAGATCGGATCACAACTTGGTTCATCTCCGACCGGTGTACAAACCCCTAGTGCACAGACAACCTCCGGCCATGCACACTGTGGAGTTATGGTCTGAGGAGACAATGGACACTCTAAAGGACTGTTTTGAAGCCACCGCCTGGAAGCAGCTCTGCGATCCACATGGTGAGGACATCGATGGCCTCATTCACACCTTCACGGGCTACCTCAGCTTCTGTGTGGACAAATCCGTTCCCACCAAGACCATACGGCGTCACTCAAACAACAAACCCTGGATCAACCCTGAGATAAAAACACTTCTGAGAGAGAAGAAGAGGATCTTCAGGTCGGGGAACAGGGAGATGCTGAAGTCCGTACAGAGGGAGCTGAGGAGAAAGATCAGAGAAGGCAAGGACAGCTTCAGGAAGAAGATGGAGGACAAGCTGCAACAGAGCGACATCAGCGGGGTCTGGAGAAACCTCAAAACCATCTCGGGGCTCCAGAATACCTCCCCCAGGCCACGGGGGGCAGGGAGTGGGCGAACAACCTGAATCTGTTTTTCAATAGATTTGACCAACTGCCCTCCCCCCTGTCTGCACAACAACCACTGCTGCCCCTAAGAAATCAAGTCCTGCTACCCACTCCCCACTCCACCGACACCCCCCCCACTCCCAACACACAGCCCCCCATCCTGACCCTGACCAAGACCCAGGTGAGGACGGAGCTGAGGAAGATCAAGGCGAGGAAGGCGTCGGGACCGGACGGCATCAGCGCAAAGCTCCTCAAGTCCTGTGCAGACCAGCTGTGTGGGATTGTGACATATATCTTCAACATGAGCCTGAAACTGGGGAGGGTACCACAGCTGTGGAAAACATCTTGTGTGGTACCTGTACCAAAAACTTCCCACCCCAAAGACCTGAACAGCTTCAGACCGGTGGCCTTGACGTCCCACTTGATGAAGACCCTGGAGAGACTGCTCCTTGCTCATCTCCGCCCCCTGGTGGAACCAGCGATGGATCCACTCCAGTTCGCCTACCAGCATGGCATTGGGGTGGAGGATGCGGTGATCTTCCTCCTTCACCGTTCTCTGTCCCACCTGGAGAAGCCCGGGAATATGGTGAGGATCATGTTCTTTGACTTCTCCAGTGCTTTCAACACCATCCAACCGATGATCCTGAAGGACAAGCTGCTGCGCGCAGGGGTGGACCAGCACCTGTCATCATGGATCCTGGACTACCTCACGAACCGGCCTCAGTTTGTGAGAACCCGGGACTGTGTTTCCGACACGATCATCAGTAGCACGGGGGCCCCCCAGGGAACGGTGCTGGCTCCCTTCCTGTTCACTCTTTATACTGCGGACTTCTCACACAACACAACACATTGCCATCTACAGAAGTTCTCTGATGACTCTGCGATCGTTGGTCTCATCTCCAGCGGAGATGAAGCTGAGTACAGAGGGCTTATCCAGGACTTTGTGGACTGGTGCCATCGGAACTGCCTCCAGATCAACGCGAGGAAAACTAAGGAGCTGGTGGTGGACTGCCGCAGGCATGGGCAGCCCCTCACAGCACCAGTAAATATACAGGGAACAGACATCGAGATGGTGACATCCTACAAGTACCTGGGTATTCATCTGAACAATAAACTAGACTGGTCACACAATACTGACGCACTCTACAAGAAGGGACAGCGCAGGCTGTTCCTGCTGAGGAGACTCAGGTCTTTTGGTGTACAAGGGGCGCTGCTGAAGTCATTTTATGACACGGTGGTGGCATCAGCCATCACTTTTGGAGTGGTCTGCTGGGGCAGTGGCATTACTGCAGCCGATAGGAAGAGACTGAACAAACTGATTAAGAAAGCTAGCTCTGTCCTGGGGCAACGCCTTGATCCGTTGGAGGAGATAGGAGAGAGAAGGACGGTGGCTAAACTGTCATCTCTGCTGGAGTCCGAGTTCCACCCTATGCAGGACATACTGGATGCACTGAGGAGCTCATTTAGCAGCAGACTACATCATCCCAGGTGCACAACCGAGAGGTTTCGTAGGTCCTTCCTACCAACGGCTGTCAGACTGTACAACCTAAGCAGGGCTGCTCGCAGAGATAGCAAAAAGACGTAACTAATAGTTTTTTTTGAATGCAAAAGATGCAATAGACTTACACAATGGTCCTCTCCGGCATACAACTAGGAACATACCGGTCGCTATGGAGGGTGAGAATATGTATGGGCACATAATCATACCATGTAGGATAACTAAATAGACGGTTATGCTGTTTCATCCCACCTAGCAACAATGCTCTGCACTGTGTGTGTTTATATATTTACATATTTATTCCATCTAGCTACAATGCTCTGCACTGGGTGTGTTTATATTTATATATCTATATATTTATTCCATCTAGCTACAATGCTCAGCACTGGGTGTGTTTATATTTATACTGTATATCTATATATTTATTCCATCTAGCTACAATGCTCCGCACTGTGTTTTTATATATCTACATATTATTCCATCTAGCTACATTGCTCCGCACTGTGTGTGTTTATATACTTGCATATTTATTCCACCTAGCTGCAATGCTCCGTACTGTGGGTGTTTATATATTTACATATTTATTCCATCTAGCTACAATGCTCTGCACTGTGTGTTCATATATTCATATATTTATTCCATCCAGCTACAATGCTCTGCACTGTGTGTGTGTGTGTGTGTGTGTGTGTGTGTGTATATATTTTATAGTAATATGTACATATGTATATTAGCTGCTCTTGCTTGCTTGTTTTTTTTTCTTGCCTTCTGATTGTTGCTCTGAGTGTTGCTATCCCTGTGCTGTTGCAATCCTGGAATTTCCCCGTTGTGGGACTAATAAAGGCTTATCTTATCTTATCTTATCTTATATATATATATATATATATATATATAGACACGGTGCAGAGCATTGTAGCTAGATGGAATAGATATATAAATATATAAACACAGTGCGGAGCATTGTAGCTAGATGGAATAAATATGGAATAAATATGTAAATATATAAACACACACAGACACACACATATAAATAAATGGAAATATTGGGTATTAATTAAACCAACTGCATTTTCAGTCCACTAGATGCCACAAAATAAACACATGTTGTCGGGTGAAATCGTAGCTTGACTTGCAAGATTTGCAGTCAGGTGTACTAATTAAGATGGCAGACACCGGACAGAGAAAAGTCACTGGAGCAAGAAATTAGAAGTGCCCTAAAAAAAAGTTCAACTTAAATGTCTGGACTTTTTTTGGATTTTACAACAAAGAGGAACGGAAACCCTTTGACATGACACACTGAATTTGCAAGGCGCACTGCACAGAGCCCACCATCCACACAGCGCCATGGAAAATGACCAGCTCCTGCCACGCAGCAGCAGAAGAGACCACACCAGCTTGTATGGACCTCCAGAGCAATGAACCCAGAAGCGGCCACAACAGCACACCATCCCATGGAGGACTGAGATCCTCCAGCCACCGCAACAAAAGTGACTGCAAAGAGAGGATAAGACTGAATATTTTATCATATGAAATGGATGTTGACAGTTTTAGTTTGTGGACACAATTTCATGACTATGTATGAGGATACATGATATCACAATACTCTATAGCAAAATCCAAATACTTAAGGAATTACTGTATTGTGACAGTACTGCACCGAGACTCAAGTATCGCAATTTTATCGATTCCCACCCCTACAAAGCCATGATTGAGGCTAACATTAGCTTTGGTTGTGGGACTAAGTAACATAAACAATGTTAATGTTGGCTGAATGTAATAGTTTAAAAGGCCAAATAAAACACAATCAGAGATGGGCATGTGGTTTGAGTGGTCAATATCAGCGGACACGTCTCTCAGTTCATAACCCAGCAGAACGACCTTGAATTCCCAGCTGCGTCCAAAAGACAAGCTAACATTACCAGCACCCATGTAGTACTGGGAAACAATAACAAAATAGGTCAGAATGTTATGTGAGATATGTGACCAGGGGAGGGGAAAAGAAGCCCAACTGGTGGCATCGAAACAGGGGTTCGAACTCACAACCTTCCGCAATGGAATCTAGCACTCTACTACTACTTGTTACATATTCCCACTCCAAATTTTGACACTGTCCTGATGTCTGAGGTGCACTTAGCTGTCAAAGGTGCTAGCTTCAAAAGCTAACAGTGCTACTAGGGACTTAGCTTACCAAGTGTGGGTTTTTACTGTTATTTTCTTTAGCGTTCATTCACCCTAACAGACATCCCCATTTCCATCTGGTTCGAGTCGTTAGCATTAGCTTGGCTAGGCAATCAGGAGACTCAGTCTAACCCAAAGGTCTGCAACCTGCAGCTCTTTCCTGAGGCCTTGAGAGGAAAACACACACACAAATTTCCAAGAAAAAAAGCAATACATTTTCAAGAAAAAAAAAGGCACAATCATGAGAAAAATATCCTAAAATGCAAAAATTAGAAAACCTGAAAATTCATGCAAAAAAAAAAAAAAATCTCTCACAAATTAAGGGAAAAATGTTGCAATTTTCTAAGGAAGGAATTCCCAAAAATTTGCAAAAAAAAGGTCACAAATTTACTGGAAAAAGCTGGAGTTTTATGAGAAAAATGCAATTTATGTAAGAAATGCTTATATATGAACGGTAATAAATTTAGGCCACTGGAGTGGTGGCCTAGGTGATGGGAGCATCCGCCCCACAACCGGGAGGTTGGGGGTTCAAGTCACGGCCGGGTCAAACCAAAGACCAGATAAAAATGGTACTTCCCGCCTTCTAGCTTGGCGCTCAGCATAGTAGAATGGGGGAAGGAGAAGTTGTTTGTGGCGGCGCTTTGTATGGCAATGACCCCTCTGATTCTAGAGGTGATTAACATTTTATTTATAAATAAGGGACAGTGCACATTAATGAACACCAATTAAAAAGAGATGTAAATGTGCCACAATTAGCAGAAGCTAATTTACATTCAGAGTCCCAGGAGAACACAGTTTCGTTCTAGTGTACAGGACTGGCTGGATGGACTGAATGACAAAGTTGGCTTCTTCTTACAAAGAAAAATACTAAATTTATGAGAACAGGTGACAATTTATGGCCCAAATACTTGAAATTTAGCAGAAAGTGTTGCAATTTTCAGAGGAAAATCCCACACAAATTGTGAAGAAAAACAGTCACAAATTTAGCAGAAAAAAATACAATTTTATTGGAAAACTATTGAAAATTTATGTGAAAAAGGTAGCAAAAGGGAACCAAGCAAGCTGAAGCTTGAAGGTTAAGACAGTTTTTCAAGGGCCAATATAGTTTTGACAGCTTTGGAACTGCAGCTACTGTATCCCAGGATTTACACCGACTCCGGATGCAGTACGTTGCAGATGCAGTGCAGACGGCCCCTTGCATTCAGCCCTACCAGCTCCGTTTGCGTTTTGCAGCGGCATGGATAAGAACAGAGTTTGAAATACAAGATCACGTGAGAATTATACAAAATAACGTGAGATCTTGAGAAAGATCTGAGAGTGTGACCGAGATGAACCAATCGTGATCACGTGATGACAACAAGGAAGTGTGATGTAGCAGCTCGCCAACTGGATTTTTTAAGTAACCCGTTACATTTAATTCTATTAAGTGTTTGTATATTAAGTCAAGTTTTTCCCTTCTCTGACACAATGGTGGAGGAGTAGACCTCAGAAAATAACAGACAATTCTTAAATCATTTTTAATGAACAAACAGCTATTAAATACCGCAAGACACTGTGGGATTTCCTTGCAGCTTGGATACGGCATCCGTCAAAAATAGACTTGTGTTTCATGAGCGAACTGAATCTGACGAGCCGGATTTGTTCTGCAGTGGTCCAGACCAGGTGGGGATTAGAACACTGACAAGAATGGGAATTATGTGCTGAAGAGTCTGGATCACAGCCATGATGTACTGCATCCAGAGTCAGCGTAAATCCTGGGTAAGTTTCAGAGTGTTTGTATAAATATTGAAAGAAGCTAGAAAAACATTGAAATTAGGTTTCTGATACAAAAATTTGCAGGTGTGAATATAATATTTGCCATAAATTATGAATAAGTTTGCAATGTATAACATATCACAGTTTTCCAAGTCATTTTTTCCCATACCAAAAAGCAGGTTTCTGTCTTCCAATGATATATTCACTCCTTTGAAAAAAAAATTCATATCAGCCGAACTAGAAGCTAGCCACCTAAGATTAGCAAAAGTGACACAAGAGGGAGGGCGGGGTTAAAGGCAGCTCTCAGACATTTAAAGAGACATGCACTGATCTGAGCCATTCTGAGCAATGTGATTCACAATGATGCTGTAATAATTAAATGAACCCACAACCTTCCGGGAGTGAGGTGGATACTTCACCACTAAGCCACCACTCTGGTTCATCAAGACCTGTGGGAGCTGTTAAATGTGGAAAAAGTCTAATCAATGATGCCTTTAAAATAGCCAGTTAAAATGACTTCCCATCAAAGTTTGGCTGAAGGTTGTCAAACAAGAAGAACCAAAACACCTCTCAGTTAAAATCACCGGTGAATTAAACACAAGTCCTCAGGTACCCCTGGGTACCAGGACAGAAAGAGAGGAAATGGTATCAAAAAATGTTTTGAACAAACTGAGAAGACACTCCAAACTCATTTTAAAAGGCAGCACTAAACATCTTCAAAAAAAAACAAGCTTGTGATCAAATTAAAATTCATAGACAAGCTGTGTGGGACAGATGCATCCTGGGCGTCATGGATACGGTGACCAAGGACCACTCTCAGAATATGCTTGCTAACAAACACAAGGTAAGTAGCATCACAAATCTGTCCATTTCACTCAGCTGCATGGCTATGTGATGTGCATGCAACAAATGCCAAAAGTAACTTTAGACAATGCGACTGGTATCATACACAATCATATCATCACTTTGCAGTTGTGCACTTTTGGTTGGCACTATGGATCTAAGGTAGTACTGCAATAAAGTCCTGAGAAAAACTCATTTAAAAGACCTGGAATAGCTCAAGGAACCTCAACTTGACACCAGAGTTAAAGTGCATTCAGACCAAATGCGAAGTAAATTTTTCGTGCAGCACGAATACATAAAAAGTCAATGGAAAAAGGTGAGCAGACGTGAATTTCACGCATTCACACATTCACGTCTGAGGGATAGCACTAGCTAGTAATGGCCCTGAGATTCTGCCATCACTGGAGTAAAAGTATCAACACTGAAGAGTAAACTAGTTTGAAAATGAGACTGCCACTCACCTGGAGACAGATGTGCTGGAGCTCTGCAGCTGAATCGGAGTGTCAGAGTTTTTTACCAATGGACTCCTGCCACGCACGTTCTAACAAGGCTAGCAGGCTTGCAATGTAAACAACCCATCATCCAGGTGACGTTTTGGAGGCAGGGACAATTTTTTCAGATGAGACCCCGTTGGATAATGAAAACCTAAACATGACAGTGTAAACTGTTCACACTCCGACAAGCAGCAAAAAGTAAGTTAGGAGCAGGAAGACAAAAGAAGAGGAAACCAGCAGCCTTGTGTGTAGCAGAATGGAATGTACACACTCTGTTGGACAGAACAACATCACAGTGACCGGAAAGACAGACCGCGCTTGTGGCCCTGGAAATGAACAGGTACAATGTAGACATAGCTGCACTTAGTGAAACAACATTGCCTGGATATGACAGCTTGGAACACCATGGATACATCTTTTGGAGTGGGAAATCAACTCAAGAAAGGAGAGAAGCAGGAGTGGGCTTGGCAGTTGGAAAGGAGATAGCAGCAATGCTTGATGAGGAACCGGTGCCAATCAACAACAGGATAATGACTTTGAGACTCCCACTACAGCAGAAGATGTATGCCACATTCATCGGTGTGTATGCCCTAATAATAACCAACACAGAGGAGGCGAAGGAAGAATTCTACAGTGATTTACGTGAGACTATCAGGAGTGTACCGACTGATGACAGGTTGATACTCGGAGATTTTAATGCCAGAGTTGGTTTGGACACTGAGAAATGGAAAAGAGTGCTAGGCAGTCATGGAATAGGCAAGTCCAATGCTAATGGAGAACTTCTACTTGCACTATGTTCAGAGTACAACCTTGTGATAATCAACACTCTATTTAAGCACAAGGACACACACAAGAAGACATGGATGCACCCAAGATCCAAGCACTGGCACTTGTTAGACTGCATCACAGTAAGGCAGAGAGACATAAGGGATGTATTGGACACCAGAGCAATGAGAGGTGCGGACTGTGGTACTGATCATGTTCTGCTGAGATCTAGATTAAGGATTTGCAGACGAAAACAGCACTGCAGGACGGGTGCGAAGCCACCACAGAAGCTAAACACTAGTGCACTTAAAGGCCAAAGGAAGCAGGAAGAACTTACACAGGAAATGGATGAAAGCTTGAAAGACTGGGACGGCAACAACTCAGAGAATGACATAGAAGAGAAATGGGCAACACTGAAGGATACGGTGTATCAGACTGCGAGTGATGTATTAGGCTACCCTGAGAGGAAACATCAAGATTGGTTTGATGAGCATGATGAACATCTGAAGAAACTGCTAGAAGCGAGGAATACAGCTAGGCAGGAAAACCTACAGTGTAACAAGGTCAGAGAAGAAGAAATACTCAAAGACTCAGAGTGAGCTACAGAAGTACACCAGAGAGATGAAGTCCAACTGGTGGGATGGAAAAGCAGAGGAACTTCAAACTGCAGCAGACATGAAAACATTCTCCACAGGTTTGAGAGAAATCTACAGTCCTAAACCAAGAGGATTGAGCCAACTAAAGGCTATGGATGGTGTAACGGTTTTGCAGGAGAAAGAAAAGATTCTGGACAGATTTGCAGACCACTTTGACCAACTACTAAACAAACCTGGAGATCTCGCTGAAGAGGCTAAAGAAGCTCTAGTGCAGCGACCAGCTGTATCAAGTCTGGATGAACCACCAAATATTGATGAACTAATGGCAGCTATCAGGACAACACAGGATGGTAAAGCCCCAGGAAGGGATGGAATTCTAGCACAAGTGTGGAAATTTGGTGGCGTTTAGCTGACCAACTGTCTGCACAAGCTCATCCAAGAGATATGGGATGCCCAGAAAGTACCTCAAGACTGTAAAGATGCAAGTATTGTACCTTTGTTCAAGAAAGGTGACAGGAAAGATTGTGGAAATTACCGAGGTATATCACTGCTAGCCAGTGCTGGTAAGATTCTCTCACATGTATTACTGAACAGACTCAATGAACACATCTCGCAGAATGTACCACTGGAAACCCAATGTGGCTTTAGAAGTGGAAGAAGCACAATGGACATGATTTTCTGCTTGAAACAGGTTCAAGAAAAGTGTATCGAACAGAACATGCCGCTTTATGTAGACTTCATAGACTTTAGTAAAGCCTTAGATACTGTTTTGCGACAAGGACTTTGGCAGGTTCTCAAGAAATATGGCTGTACAGAGAAGTTTGTCAGCCTGATTGAGGCACTCCATACAGGTATGCAAGCAAACGTGGCAATGAGTGGTTCAGTATCTAAAGACTTTTTGGTAAGCAACGGGGTGAAACAAGGGTATGTGCTAGTGCCTACACTCTTCTCGCTATATTTGGCAGCCATGCTTGAGGTGGCTTTCAAAGATACTTCAGAAGGAGTATACATTCAAACAATGAAAGAAGCAGACTTGTTCAATGTGGCACAGTTTAAAGCCAAGAGTAAGCCACTGATAAAGGTAGTAAGAGAAATGCTCTTTGCCGATGACAGTGTTCTAGTTGCACACAGTGCGGAAGATATGCAATCTTTAGTGGAGAAATTTGCAAGAGCAGCTAGACAATTCAGCCTCCAAATCAACATCAAGAAGACACTGTGCCTTTATCAACCACCAAAGTTCCAGTTATCAACATCACTACCAGAAGAGATCAGCATTGGTACAGAGCCACTAGTCAAGTATAAGACTTTCAAGTATCTAGGGAGTACTGTTTCAGAGAATGGAATTACCGAGGTGATTCTTGAGGTGGAAACTTGAGGGAGAGACTGTGGAACAATCGACATGTGTCTATCTGTGTGAAATGCAAAGTGTACAGAGCGACAGTACTGGCTACTCTATTGTACGGTGCTGAAACTTGGACTGTCTAAGGACTGCAAGTAAAGAAACTCTATGTGTACATGATGAGACACCTTCGAGCCATAATGAACATCTCATGGAAAGACAAGATAACGAACACAGAAGTGCTGAAACAAGCTCGTCTACCATCAATGGAGAACATGCTAATACAGACGAACCTGAGATGGCTCAGACATGTTGAGAGGATGGACCACCAGCGTCTCCCTCGGCAGTTAATCTATTCACAGTTATGTGAGGGCAAACGCAATCAGGGTAGACCAAGGCTCAGATTTAAAGACACTGTAAAAAGAAGCTTGAAGAAGCTGAATACAGACAGGAGTTCCTGGCAGCGGAAGGCTAAGGACAGAGCTGCGTGGAGAAATCTGATCAGACCTAAATGAAACAGTCATTGTTGCCCACAACAGACTGCTATGATGATGATGAAACATGACAGTGTTTTGGGGACTTCCACAGCAGGTTGAACACAGCTGCAGAAGTTATAAAAGCAACTTCACCTGTTTGCTAATCAATCAATCAGTTAATTCATGTCGATTAGTATGTTTACATTGTACAAGAGCACTCCACCTCAGTTTTATTTGAAAATCCCAATACTTACAGAGAGTAGTTTTCAACTTTTCAATATAATTACTGTGGCAGAACCAAATTATGATAAACCATCATCCATAAATATAAAACAAAGTATACAATCCATAGTTGTAGGTCAGGATCCCAAAATGAACCTGTGTTGCAAGTATGGTGTAGTCACTCTTCAGGGTCACAGGGTGAGCCTGTGTACCAGGTTTGGTGACCCTAACTTTACTCTTTGTACAGTAATAAGACATAGGGAATGGTAACCTTGACCTTTGGACCCTAAGCCCATAGTCTGAGTTCAGGATCCCAAGGTGAACCTGTGGAGCAAGTTTGGTGACCCTAGCTTTCTTTGTTGTTGAGATATACTGTAGTTTTCAGCCATTTTGAAGTTGACCTTTGACCTTGCGATCCCAAAACCACAGTCACTTCAGGGTCACAGGGTGAACCTGCATAGCAGGTTTGATGGCCCTAGCTTTACTCGTTTTACAGTAAGTGTAGCATGGGGCTGCACGGTGGCGCAGTGGTTTAGCACTGTGGCAGCACAGTTTTACCCTCGGCTGGGGGATCGCGGGGATCATGAGATCGTGGGTTCGATCCCAGCCCCCGACCAACAGTGAGCTGTGTGGAGTTTGCATGTTCTCCCCGTGTTGCGCGGGTTTACTCCGGGATTTCTCCGGTTTCCTCCCGCATACCAAAAACATGTAGGTTTAGGGCGCTCGCGCACGCAGCGACCAGCAGCCGGTGGCTTGTCACCAGACTGCAAACCAAGTCTACCTACGGGTACAAATAAGTAACAAAAAAAAAAAAAAAAAAAAAATTACCATTTGCCATATAGCATTTATTTCCGTCACCACACGAGTCTGCAGCCTTTTTGCAGCAGCGGCTCATTTCTGAGTTTTCCCTGGAATTTCCCCATTGTGGGACTAATAAAGGCTTATCTTACCATAGTGCAACTGCAATATTAACTTTGAACTTTGACCTTTGACCCCAAACCCATAGTTAAGTGAGGGTGTAAGTCATGCAAGATGTGTATTAGATACAATTACTGTATCGATTTGAAAAGCCTACATCACTTCTTTCAGTCATTATTTTGTTTAGAAGATTTAGGGAAAAATCTGACCTCTGACCTCAAGGTCATCCAATGAAAATAAAATTGCAATATGCACATCAGTGTATATTAAACCATGGTACCAAGTGTCAAAACAATCAGACCAAAACTCTAGGAGGAGCTGATTTCACAAAAGTGGGACAGACAGAGCCTTTCGGTCTTCCCCCAAAGGGCTCGTCAATCCCTTTTGGCTTCGACCAGTGGGGGATAAAAATGTAATCATGCTGCGTGTAAAATTCGCTCGTTCACGTTTGGTCTGAACGCACCTTTACATCTACAGGTGATAAGTCGAGTTTATTTAGAACCACAAGGCTGCTTTACAGTTTGAAAAAAGTAAGGAGAGATACAGCAAACGAGAGATTAAGGGTCTTTTTTCTGCCAAACCAAGGTTTAGGTTGTTGTCACATTGTATACACTGGTCTGGTTATTTTTAGGGTGTTTTCACACCTGAAGGTCTGCACCAAAGTCTGGACTAAATTATTTATTTTGTTACATTGTCTACATTTGGTCCGGTTAAGTTTGGTTCTACACCACTCTTTATCTAAACGAACCAAT
Source organism: Pholidichthys leucotaenia (assembly GCA_020510985.1). Classification (NCBI taxonomy): domain Eukaryota; kingdom Metazoa; phylum Chordata; class Actinopteri; order Cichliformes; family Pholidichthyidae; genus Pholidichthys; species Pholidichthys leucotaenia. The sequence goes on from CM035842.1 coordinate 212,292,168, forward strand.
TAACTTCACGCAATGTATTGTCATGACGACATTTATGTAGTCAGCACAGATGCTGCAGTTAGTAAGCATGCTACTCACCATCTGAAGTGTTTTCTGCAGCTCTGGACACATCAGTAACCACACTTTAAGTGGAAACTGGTCTCTAAACGAACCAGACCAAGCTCCAGTTTGATCCAGACTAAGACACTTCTTTTTGCCGAGCCAAATTTTGGTTCTTTGATTCAGACCGTGGTTTGGGGGAGCTTTCACACTTAAAATTTTGGTCCAAACTGAAAAGTCCAAAAATCCGGACCAGACAGGTTAGCTGTGAAAGTCCCCTTAGTTTCACACTGGTCTTATCCAAATGAACCAAACAACTGTACAGGATAACCTCATAATCTGGTGTCATAACATTTGTGTCGTTAGCACAGACTGCAGTAGTTAGCAAACATGCTACTACCCCTCTGAAGTATTTCCTGTAACTCTGGGTGCATCGTAGCCATACTTTGAGTTGAAGCTAGGGAAGGCTCGGACGTTTGTCCTCACTGGCCACGGTGATCTTCTGACCAGAGTGGTGGCCTAGTGGCAGAGCATCCGCCCCACAGCCGGAAGGTTGTGGGCTCATAATCAGGTTGCCAAAAGATTAAAATTTTTGGTTGCCGACATGGGCAGCGTGGTGGAGGAGTGGTTAGCACTGCAGCAGCACAGCAACTCACCCTTGGCCAGGGGATCCTGGGTTTGATCCCAGCCCCTGACCAACAGTGATCTGTGTGGAGTTTGCATGTTCTCCCCGTGTCTGCGTGGGTTTACTCCGGGATTTCTCCAGTTTCCTCCCACATGCCAAAAACATGCAAGTTAGGTTAACTGGCATCAAACTGGGGATTCTAAATTGTCCTTAGGTATGACTGTGAGAGTGAATGGTTGTCTGTCTCGCTGTGTTGGCCCTGTGATGGACTGGCAATCTGTCCAGGGTGTACCCTGCCTCTTGCTCAAAGATGCCGGGAGAGGCTCCAGCCCTCCCGCGACCCAAAAAGGATTAAGCGGAAGAAGATGGATGGATGGATTGATGGATGGGTGGTTGCCGACGTCTAGCCAATGTGTAAATGACCAATGTAAGATGTATTCCCAATGTAAACTTGGTATGTCAGGCCAATGCTGGCACGACATCTGTGTGCTGTTGGGAAAGTAAATGGCCATCGAAAACGGACGACATTGTCTGCAAAATGGGAAATCTACACATCTACAATCATATGGCTGTGCAATTGAAAGCTGGCTGATTGACTATGACACTATTGGGCCATATTTCAATTTAACACCGTCTTTTCCTGTCCCTGAGGGCAACCACAACTCAATTTTACTCTTTCAGCTGCCATAACATCTTGTATTTGGTCCGAAAGTCTGAACTTTTCTGAAAATGGCTTTCACTATAGAAACAAACAGGACCAAGGTTAGGTTTGATCCAGACTTTGATCCACCCATTTGTACAGGACCACATTTCAGCATTACATTTGACGTTTCACATTTCACACATTTCACATTAGTCCATGCATAATTTTGACCCTAATCTAACAGAAAAGGCAGAAAGTTGGGTGTGAAAGTACCTTAAAATGCAAAAAAAAAAAAAAAAACAACAACATAAAATCATAAACTCATAAGTTTGTTGTACAGACTTAACAATCAACGGTAACTATTCCAAAGTTTGGGTACAGCTTCCATTTATGCATGAACATAAAAGGTTTGGGTCGTTCCTCATGGAGCGGTGAATACATGTGAATGTAGTGATTTTTGGATTCACCAACTTTTCTGATGAATGTTGGCAAAAATCAAGCTAGGATTGCATGAAATGTTGAGAAATGGTCACATACTGTACGTTGCACTTTTTGGGTTTCGTCAAGGTTCGTAAAAGGCTGCAAAACAGTTCGCGAACAGCTTTTAGGATCAAAAACAGTTTTTGTCACATAGGTTCTTAAACAGTTGCTAGTGTTCACTACTTGGCAAACCAAAAAGAACCTTAGTGGCACATGTTACAATCATTTGCAAATGTTTGCAGTGAAATTTTCAAGTTCAATACTTTTTGGTGACAAGAAAAACTGTTTCAGTGAGCTGTTTTGCAACCTTTTACCAACCTTAATGAAACCCAACAATCGCTACAATCACAAACATTCGCCAAGCTGTGAGATGTGGGTTTTAAAAAAGGTAAGACGGTACTTTAAAAATCACCAATAAAATTCTAAAATCAATCCTGAAACAATCAGGGAATCAATGCAGGGCCACTAGGGTGGAGGCAATGTGTGTTCCCTATTGAAGGACTAGTTACAGAGAGTTGAGTGACAGCTGGCTGAATATAAAGGACATAAAGATATGGATCATGATTTCAAAGTCAAAACAGACTTGATTTTAGCTTGTGCTCTTGGGTCCAAGAGCCTATTTTTAATAGGTGACATTATTTTGCATTTAAGAGTAGAAGAAGACCAAAGAAGGTGGATCAGATGAGAAAAACAACCAGATGATAAACTTGGGCTAGAAGAGGTACCACGCAACACGATTACAGTCCACCCCCAACTGCCGTTCTGTTTGACTTCTTTGTCTCCCTTTAACTTTGTCATATTTAACAAAATGAAAATGAAGTTCAAGGGTTCCAGATGTGACACTGTGGAAAGACCCAGCACACACAGCAGATGGTGCTTGAAGCGATTACAGAGCAGGACTTCCAGGAAGCGTTTCCAAGCATGACAGCAGGCCTGGGACCAACATTCTAGGACAAGGTGACCATTTTTAAGAAGTAACAGCGGTAGTTATATCAGATATAGTGTTTTATGAGGGGTGTTCATTAAAGATTTCCTCTGACTCACTTCCTGTTATTGTAGTAGGCTGAAATGTCACATGTATAACTAGAAAAGCACTCAGAGAGAGCATACCTCCACCAAGGCTCCTACCATCCCTCATGGATCACCTCCAAAATGTAATGGGTTTGTGTGTAGGCCTAGAGCCACTTCTGGTGAAAATTGCATCAAAGTCTGTTCATTAGTTTTGGAGTATTGTTGCTAACACACTGATAGGATATTTTCATGTTTCATTATATTATTCTATATGATTTTAATTCTGCATTATTCTTATTTTATTCTACATTTATATTTGGTGCATATAATGAGCCAATGTCTGATTCTCTGTGATTTTCCATTGTCTCAGAGCCTGTAATGGCTGTTTTTTCACTGTGAGATTAGGCTGAGCAAGACTGTAAATAATGACGTAGGTAACGACCTAGGTTTTATCATACCAACCTGTCGTGTTCGGGATGTCCAGAGTCAGGATGTCCGAGTCATCTATAGATCAAAGCCTGTTCAGAATGTCCGGAGTCATCTATAGATTATGGCAGTTAAGCTGTCTCCGGGGAAGGTTTCCTGTGACTGTCTCCAGCTATCACCAGCCTATTGATAAACTCAAGGACTGTTTGCTTAGAGTATAAAGAGCCCCAGATTTGTAATGCATGTTAGGGAGAACGCAAGAGCAGGCTCTGAGACATTTTGTGCCGTGACTTTTTCCCTCCTCTGATCAGAGTGGAATAAATGACTCAAATCTTGGAAAATGCCTATTGATTATTGATTCAGTCTCAATCAATTCAATTTTGATCTATCACACACTGTGACAAGAGCCTTGGTGTAGGTATGCATTCTCAAATCATCACCAAAATGTAACGAGTTCCTCTGTAGCCCAAAAACCACCTCTGGTGAAAATTTGATCCAAATCCATCCAGTAGTTTTTGTGTAATCCTGCTGCACAAATACAAACAAAGCCCTTGGTGGAGGTATGTACTCTCAGATCATCACCAAAATTGAATCAATACCCGTGCCATTACACACCTTTCCTGAAAATTTCATCAAAATCCGTTCATAACTTTTGGCATAAAGTTGCTAATAAAAAAACCAATGCCGGCAAAAACATTACCTCGTTGGTGGAGGTAATAAAAACACTCACCTGCAAGTTTTCCCACACCGTCCCTTCCTCCGTCTCCCCCAGCTCATCTAATCATCTGTTCCCCGTGTCATTACACACCTTTCCTGAAAATTTCATCAAAATCTGTTCATAACATTTGATGTAATGTTGCAAACAGATAGACAAACCAATGCCAGCAAAAATACACTCACCGGCCACTTTATTAGGTACACCTGTCCAACTGCTCGTTAACACTTAATTTCTAATCAGCCAATCACATGGCGGCAACTCAGTGCATTTAGGCATGTAGACATGGTCAAGACAATCTCCTGCAGTTCAAACCGAGCATCAGTATGGGGAAGAAAGGTGATTTGAGTGACTTTGAACGTGGCATGGTTGTTGGTGCCAGAAGGGCTGGTCTGAGTATTTCAGAAACTGCTGATCTACTGGGATTTCCTCTGTGCCAAGTCAAAGAAGAATCCTAGTCACAGTCCTAAAGCCGAAAGCAAACAGCCCCAAGAGCACTTTGTGGTAGGATCTGCCCTTCGCATATTACAACTAAACGTTGAAGGCCTATCTGCAGCCAAGCGAAGCCTTATCGAAGTCCTCGCCTTCCAACATTCGATTGATGTAATCTGCCTCCAAGAGACTCATATTGGCACAGAGGAAGCTGGCCGCTTCACCATCAAAGGCTTTGACCTCCTGTGCTATGTTCTACATGCTAAACATGGACGTGCCACCTATGTGCGTTCTGACATAGTTGAAGCAAATCACCTGATAACAACACATTTCTCAGACACCATAATCATTGGTGGCTTCCATATTGTCAATGTGTACAAGCCCCCTAATGCCAACTGGGATCTGCAGGTCTTACCCACCCTACCCCACCCTGCCATCTATGTGGGGGACTTTAACAGCCATCACCCTGACTGGGGGTACCCAGCAGTGGACAGTGATGGGGAGGCACTTTCAGACTGGGCATCCAGAAATGACCTCGCTTTGATATACGACCCCAAACAAAGAGGAACCTTCCACTCTGCTAGGTGGAAGAAGGACTATTCTCCTGACCTGTGTTGGGTCAGCTCTTTGAATGGGGAGCCATATCCTACACAGATCCTCATTCTTGATGATTTTCCACACAGCCAACACCGGCCCCTGCTTGTACACATTGGCCTACAACTTCCAGTCATATACAGCCCAAGGAAGATGCGCTGGAACTTCCGCAAAGCCAACTGGAAGAAATTCAGTGAAACTCTGGACCGGAGCATTGTTACCATCCCACTCCACACCATCACTGTAGATGAAGCATACAACCGCTTCTGCAGCGCAATCTTCAAGGCTGCCCATACTGCAATCCCACGAGGCTACCGACCCCTCTATGTCCCATGTTTGGACGGAGAAAGTGCTGCCCTCCTACAATCCTATCAAACATCAGGGGACCCAGAGATAGCAGACCATCTCATTGAATCGCTAAATACAGCCCGGCGAAAGAAATGGGAGGAGACAGTTGCTGACCGGAGCTTTACCCACTCTAGCAGGAAATGTTGGAGCCTCATCCGTCGCCTAGGAGCTGCACAGAAGCCCCCTAGCCAAAGCCGAGCATCCGTCACACCCAACCAAGTTGCATCCCACCTACTGACTATCGCCAAAGCACCCCAAGACAAAGACACCAGAAGAGCAGTTACAACTGAGCTAAAAAAACACCAAAAAATGCCTGTAGAGGAAACGAACCCTGAACCCTTCGAGGCTGCTGAACTGGAGAAAGTCCTACAGGGCCTGAAATGTGGAAAGGCAGCAGGATACGATAACATCTTCCCAGAATTCATGAAGAATCTTGGCCCCCGAGCCCTAACCTGGTTGACACAATTCTACACAAGGATCACACAAACGAACTCGATCCCAAAGAAATGGCGGACAGCAAAGGTCATTGCCATCCCAAAACCTGGCAAAGACCACAAACTACCAGCAAGCTACCGCCCAATCTCCCTACTCAGCGTTCCTTACAAAATCATGGAGCGCCTAATACTGCAACGCATTTCCCCAGAAATAGAGGATATTCTAAGTGTGGATCAAGCAGGTTTCCGCAAGGACCGCAGTACAGGAGAACAAGTACTGGCCCTAACCACCTTCATTGAAAATGGCTTCGAGAGCAGACTGAAGACAGGGGCTGTGTTTCTCGATCTTACAGCCGCCTATGATACGGTCTGGCACAAAGGCCTCCTCCTGAAACTTATAAAGGCGATCCCTGCTTGGGCAACAGCAATTATAAAAACCCTGCTGACCAACCGAAGGTTCAGAGTCCACCTCAGTCAGAACACAAGTGCATGGAGAATGCAGAAAAACGGACTCCCACAAGGCTCAGTTCTAGCTCCAACTCTGTTCAACCTCTACATAAACGACCTGCCTACTACAAAATCCCGCAAATTCATCTATGCAGACGACATCTGTTTGGCATTCCAAGCACCAGACTTTGAACCACTGGAACGGGTGCTCACGGAAGATCTTGCTAAACTGGACCAGTTCTGCAAAATCTGGCGCCTAAAACCAAGCCCAGCAAAAACCGTCTCCAGTGTATTTCATCTCCACAATGCAAAAGCTGCCAGAGAACTAAACATCCACCTGAGCGGACTCAAGCTTAAGCATGCCCCAAATCCAACTTATCTTGGAGTGACCCTTGATAGGACCTTATCCTTCAAGGAACATCTAAAGGGGACGGCTGCTAAGGTGAAAGTACGAAACAACCTGCTCTGCAAGCTCGCTGGTGCAAAATGGGGGGCGGCAGTCGCCACCCTGCGCACCTCAGCACTGGCCCTTTCATACTCTGTAGCAGAATATTGTGCCCCTGTCTGGTCCAGGTCATCTTACACACACCATGTAGACACCCAGCTCAACTCAACCATGAGAACTATAACTGGAACAATCCGCTCAACACCACTCCCCTGGCTCTCTGTACTGTCAAACATAGCCCCTCCACACATCCGGCGAGCAGCATTAACTCAAAGGATGCTCCAAAAAGTTAAAGATTTTCCTCACTTACCAATCCATGCAGATATCTACACCCCACCCACTGCCCGACTTTCATCCAGACGGCCGATTTGGAAAAACCCTCCCCCAGCTGACTTTACCATCCAGACAGCTTGGCAAGAGGAATGGGAAACCAAGGAGGTCCCAAACAAACAGCTGGTGATAAACCCCAACCAACAGGTCCCGGGCACCAACCTCCCAAGGAGACAGTGGTCTACACTCAATCGCTTCAGGACTGGACATGGCCCCTGCTTGGCCAGCCTTCACAGATGGGGCAGTAGCCCTAGCCCACTGTGCGCATGTGGAGAGGAGCAAACTATGGAACACATCATAGAGGCTTGCCCGCTCCAAAGACTGGAAGGAGGATTACACACCCTCCATACAGCAAACCAGGAGGCAACTGCTTGGCTTAAGGACTTTGCATTCGCTAAATAAATAACTGGGATTTTCACGCACAACCATCTCTAGGGTTTACAGAGAATGGTCCGAAAAAGAAAAAATATCCAGTGAGCGGCAGTTCTGTGGGCGGAAATGCCTTGTTGATGCCAGAGGTCAGAGGAGAATGGCCAGACTGGTTCGAGCTGATAGAAAGGCAACAGTGACTCAAATAACCACCCGTTACAACCAAGGTAGGCAGAAGAGCATCTCTGAACGCACAGTACGTCGAACTTTGAGGCAGATGGGCTACAGCAGCAGAAGACCACGCCGGGTGCCACTCCTTTCAGCTAAGAACAGGAAACTGAGGCTACAATTTGCACAAGCTCATCGAAATTGGACAATAGAAGATTGGAAAAACGTTGCCTGGTCTGATGAGTCTCGATTTCTGCTGCGACATTCGGATGGTAGGGTCAGAATTTGGCGTCAACAACATGAAAGCATGGATCCATCCTGCCTTGTATCAATGGTTCAGGCTGGTGGTGGTGGTGTAATGGTGTGGGGAATATTTTCTTGGCACTCTTTGGGCCCCTTGGTACCAATTGAGCATCGTTGCAACGCTACAGCCTACCTGAGTATTGTTGCTGACCATGTCCATCCCTTTATGACCACAATGTACCCAACTTCTGATGGCTACTTTCAGCAGGATAATGCGCCATGTCATAAAGCTGGAATCATCTCAGACTGGTTTCTTGAACATGACAATGAGTTCACTGTACTCAAATGGCCTCCACAGTCACCAGATCTCAATCCAATAGAGCATCTTTGGGATGTGGTGGAACGGGAGATTCGCATCATGGATGTGCAAGTTGATGCCATCATGTCAATATGGACCAAACTGTCTGAGGAATGCTTCCAGCACCTTGTTGAATCTATGCCACGAAGAATTGAGGCAGTTCTGAAGGCAAAAGGGGGTCCAACCCGTTACTAGCATGGTGTACCTAATAAAGTGGCCGGTGAGTGTATAACCTCCTCCTCTTGGCAGAGGCAATAAAAATTAAATACTGTCCAGTGCTGAAGTTACACGAGGCTCGCAACAACATCCTTATCCTGCTGGTACAGACCACCGGAGTTATGTCCGCAGACACTCCAAACCCCGTGTTAAACCACACACTTTGCTTTCTTTTTCTTGGCGTCTTCGGAGGAAATAATGTCAATCATCACATACTACGTGAATGGAGACCATATTCCTTTTTGTTCCAAGCCAATTTGGTGTGTGACCACGCACATAACTCCGCAGACATGCATGTAACTCCGTGGACACGTGTTGAAGAGGAAGTAAAGCTCAATATTAATATATAAAATAATTTTCAAAAGATTCCTGGATCCAGATTGTGATCCGAATCACCACCAAAATCTAATCATCTGTTCCCCAACCCATTACACACTTTTCCTGAAAAATCCATCAACATCCATTCGTAACTTTTGGAGTAATGTTGCTAACAGACAAAGAAACAACCCAACGTCACCAAAAGCATTACCTTCTCCTCTTAGCTGGAAGCAATAATCCAGATCTCTATAGGTCGGGTGATAATCTGCAGCTCTGAACTCCTCAGAGTTTCTCTTCTACAGGAGCAAAGGTGGAGTAAGTTGTGATAATGGAGCCAGTTGAATGCAGAGCGGTCATCAGGTTCCTGTATTTGAGAGGCTGCACACCACTGGAGAAGTTCATGAGAGGAAAGAGACTTATGGGGAGGATGACCCATCGTGTGATGTAGTCAAGGACCGGCTTCCACAGTTCAAGCGTGGTCAGACATCGGTGGAAATGGCACCCATTCCCAGGCAACCACCACTGATGAAGACACCATCCGGCAAGTGGAGGCCACCATTTTGGAGGATCACCAACTAGCTGAAGATGTCCAGATCTGTATGAGGTCTGTGGAAAAAAAATCATCCATAACCATCTGGACATGTGGAAGTTGTCTACATGATGGATTCCCCGGTTGCTCACACCTTTCCAGAAACAGGATGAGTCATGTGCTCCCAGGCTGTTTTGGCCATATGCCAAGAAAACCTGGAGGACTTCTTCTACAGACTAATCATGCAGGACCAAACATGGATCCATCACTGTGATCCACAGACAAAAGTCCAGTTGAAACAATGAAAGCATTATGACTCACCACCTCTGAAGATGGCACGTGTCCAGCCCTTGGTGGATAAGATCATGCTCACAGTCTTTTGGGACCAGCGTAGAATATTGATGGAGTTCCTGGCAAAGGGTACCACAATTACCGGGACTTACTACGTTTCACTGCTGCAGAAATTGCAGAAGGCCAGAGGCATGACATGCTGACCAAAGGTGTCCACCTCCTGCAAGACAACGCCTCGGTTCACAATTTGCATGTCACCCAGACTGAAGCATGGTCCTGCAGCCATGAAATTCTTCCTCACCCCCCTTTACTCTCCTGACCTCACACCATCTGACTTCCACCTCTTTCAAACCATGAAGTCATTTTTTAAGGTCAAGCACTTCAAAGATGATGAAACGCTGATTTCTGAGGTCAAGTTGTAGCTTCTGACACAACCTGCAGACTTCTACAGGTAAGGTCTCCACAGCTGCATAAAGTGATGGGAGAAGTGTGTGATCCTTGGAGGTTCCTATGGAGAGAAAGACTGACAATTGTGACGAGTTTGGTTCCTCTCAGTCCATGGGGAATGAGTCAGGGCAAATCTTTAACGAGCAGCCCTTGTATTCTCTATATTACAGCAGGAACCTTTTGAATCACACCTGTCTTTGTCTTTATTTCTTAACTAAAAAAAAGTCAAATTAAATGTATTAAACTGACGTTTTGTGTCAGTAAACTGGTTCACTAATTAGCTGCTGCAACCCAGTTCTGAATCTCCTCGGTGCAGAAGCAGACACATCTTAACGTACATGCACTTCACCAAGTCTTCACCACACAAATACACTGCTTGAACTACGTTGGGGATGCAGCCTCCCTCCCAGCATGCAGAGGCAGGAAAACACCCCGCCTGTCAATCACAGCACTAGTATACCAGGACATACAACTGAAACACAGCCAGACTAATGCACACATACTGTAGGCAGAGGGCTGCTTGCTTTTGGACAGGAGGAATCAAGTTTATTGTATCTGTGGTGACAGTTTAAAAAAAGAACGCCTTCAGACTTTCAAGGCAATGTTGATTCCCCCAAAACTTCTGCTGCAGAGTCAAATCCATAAGCTCTATTCTCAGCTGCTTCCCCCCCCCCCCTTTTTCTGATGGTTCAGTTTGTAATTGCAGCTCCTTGTTTGGCATGAGGTCACAGTTGCTGAACACAACTCATTTCTGTCAAAGTAGCTTTATTGTCATCATTATTTTTGGTGAGAACCGTTAATAGAGCCAGGTGAAACATACAGTAGACACGGTGCTAGGTGACCGAAGTATCAGGACAATTACAGCAACATACAAAGCATATACAATGTGTGTGCGTGTGTGCGTGCAAGTCCATTTGAGCCAATGGGGAGAATGTATTTACAAATATTCGTTCATCTTCAATCCTCCTCATGTCACAGGGTCTTAGTCTATCCCAGCATCTTTGGGTGAGAGGCAGATTTGCAAATGTACACACAAAAACACAGATACAAATGTGAAGGAGGTAGAGCAGATCGTCCAATAGCCAGAGGGTTGGTGGTTCGAATCCCGCTCTCCCCTGCCCTCCTACTGTTGTGTCCCTGGGCAAGACACTTCACCCACTTCTCCTCCAGTGTCCATGACCCTGGGTGTGAATGTGTATAAATGTTCAGTAGTGGTCAGAGAGGCCGTTGGCGTGGACTGGCAGCCATGTTTCTGTCAGTCTGCCCCAGGGCAGCTGTGGCTACAGTAGTAGCTTACCACTACCAATGTCTGTCTGGTGTAGTAGTAGTAGATTAGTTTATTTGACAGGGAATGAATAATGGACTCACTGGAAGTGCTTTGAGATGTCACTTGGCATGTAAAGCACCACATAAATCTAATCCATTAGGTTAGACCCCTGTCCAAAAACGGAGCCTATCGCCCAACAATCCCCACCACCCCACCAGAGGAGCATGGTGCCCACCCCAAGGGACCCAGACTGGAGAAACCAAGCCCCACCTCTGCCAGCGGCAACCAGCACACAATCCACCACCACGCAATGCACAGACACGGGAGCCTGAGCCAACACCAAGATGACCCTGCACCACCACAGCTAACCCCCCCAGCAGGACATGCCCAGGGAGAGAGAGACAGAGGACAGCCTCCATGTGGCACCAACACCAACCCCCACCACCACCACCACCAGGGAGGGACAAGAGAGGGCAGACCCGCCAGAACACAAGCCAGCCATCACAAGGGGCACAGCCACCCATGGATCCACCACCAGCACATATGCTGGTGGTGGATCACAACGAGAGCAAGTTTTTAGCCAAAGTCAAATTCCTTGTATGTGTTGTGCATACTTGGCCAATAAAGCTGATTCTGATTCTGATTCTGATATGAATGAACACACAAAGTAGGAAAGGCACCGGGGAGGGGGGGAGTACACATGCCCACCCAGAGGGCCTGAACGCAAACCCCGACCCAACCCAGCCCCCATGTGTGGGTGCAGGTAAAGGTAAGGTAGAAGGTGGGGAGGATGGCCGACCAACCAGATGCCCCCATCCCAGGCAGACTGTAGCACACCCCCCATGTCCCCCTCTACAGTATAAAAGTGCTGCGTCTCAAAGCCAACGACGCTTCCTTGGTAGTACAAGTCCTTCCAAGTCCAAGTCCAGGATAGACGACAGGAGCAATACATGAGAAAGGCTGATATCATCATTCCAGGTCTGGAAACCTCTCATCACTCCTACGCAAGAGTGGCTGAGGGAGAACATCAGGGTGAAGGATGCACCAGCAGGAGAACTTAACCACTGGAATTAGGTTCTCCCAAGTAGGAATATCACCAATCATCCAAGCTCTCCCACCAAGAAATAAGATAAGATAAGCCTTTATTAGTCCCACAACGGGGAAATTCCAGGATTGCAACAGCACAGGGATAGCAACACTCAGAGCAACAATCAGAAGGCAAGAAAAAAAACAAGCAAGCAAGAGCAGCTAATATACATATGTACATATTACTATAAAATATATATATACACACACACACACAGACACACAGTGCAGAGCATTGTAGCTGGATGGAATAAATATATGAATATATGAACACACAGTGCAGAGCATTGTAGCTAGATGGAATAAATATGTAAATATATAAACACCCACAGTACGGAGCATTGCAGCTAGGTGGAATAAATATGCAAGTATATAAACACACACAGTGCGGAGCAATGTAGCTAGATGGAATAATATGTAGATATATAAAAACACAGTGCGGAGCATTGTAGCTAGATGGAATAAATATATAGATATATAAATATAAACACACCCAGTGCTGAGCATTGTAGCTAGATGGAATAAATATGTAAATATATAAACACACACAGTGCAGAGCATTGTTGCTAGGTGGGATGAAACAGCATAACCGTCTATTTAGTTATCCTACATGGTATGATTATGTGCCCATACATATTCTCACCCTCCATAGCGACCGGTATGTTCCTAGCTGTATGCCGGAGAGGACCATTGTGTAAGTCTATTGCATCTTTTGCATTCAAAAAAAACTATTAGTTTGTTACGTCTTTTTGCTATCTCTGCGAGCAGCCCTGCTTAGGTTGTACAGTCTGACAGCCGTTGGTAGGAAGGACCTACGAAACCTCTCGGTTGTGCACCTGGGATGATGTAGTCTGCTGCTAAATGAGCTCCTCAGTGCATCCAGTATGTCCTGCATAGGGTGGAACTCGGACTCCAGCAGAGATGACAGTTTAGCCACCGTCCTTCTCTCTCCTATCTCCTCCATTGGATCAAGGCGCTGCCCCAGGACAGAGCTAGCTTTCTTAATCAGTTTGTTCAGTCTCTTCCTATCGGCTGCAGTAATGCCACTGCCCCAGCAGACCACTCCAAAAGTGATGGCTGATGCCACCACCGTGTCATAGAATGACTTCAGCAGCGCCCCTTGTACACCAAAAGACCTGAGTCTCCTCAGCAGGAACAGCCTGCGCTGTCCCTTCTTGTAGAGTGCGTCAGTATTGTGTGACCAGTCTAGTTTATTGTTCAGATGAATACCCAGGTACTTATAGGATGTCACCATCTCGATGTCTGTTCCCTGTATATTTACTGGTGCTGTGAGGGGCTGCCCATGCCTGCGGCAGTCCACCACCAGCTCCTTAGTTTTCCTCGCGTTGATCTGGAGGCAGTTCCGATGGCACCAGTCCACAAAGTCCTGGATAAGCCCTCTGTACTCAGCTTCATCTCTGCTGGAGATGAGACCAACGATCGCAGAGTCATCAGAGAACTTCTGTAGATGGCAATGTGTTGTGTTGTGTGAGAAGTCCGCAGTATAAAGAGTGAACAGGAAGGGAGCCAGCACCGTTCCCTGGGGGGGGCCCCTGTGCTACTGATGATCGTGTCGGAAACACAGTCCCGGGTTCTCACAAACTGAGGCCGGTTCGTGAGGTAGTCCAGGATCCATGATGACAGGTGCTGGTCCACCCCTGCGCGCAGCAGCTTGTCCTTCAGGATCATCGGTTGGATGGTGTTGAAAGCACTGGAGAAGTCAAAGAACATGATCCTCACCATATTCCCGGGCTTCTCCAGGTGGGACAGAGAACGGTGAAGGAGGAAGATCACCGCATCCTCCACCCCAATGCCATGCTGGTAGGCGAACTGGAGTGGATCCATCGCTGGTTCCACCAGGGGGCGGAGATGAGCAAGGAGCAGTCTCTCCAGGGTCTTCATCAAGTGGGACGTCAAGGCCACCGGTCTGAAGCTGTTCAGGTCTTTGGGGTGGGAAGTTTTTGGTACAGGTACCACACAAGATGTTTTCCACAGCTGTGGTACCCTCCCCAGTTTCAGGCTCATGTTGAAGATATACGTCACAATCCCACACAGCTGGTCTGCACAGGACTTGAGGAGCTTTGCGCTGATGCCGTCCGGACCCGACGCCTTCCTCGCCTTGATCTTCCTCAGCTCCGTCCTCACCTGGGTCTTGGTCAGGGTCAGGATGGGGGGCTGTGTGTTGGGAGTGGGGGGGGTGTCGGTGGAGTGGGGAGTGGGAAGCAGGACTTGATTTCTTAGAGGCAGCAGTGGTTGTTGTGCAGACAGGGGGGAGAGCGGTTGGTCAAATCTATTGAAAAACAGATTCAGGTTGTTCGCCCACTCCCTGCCCCCCGTGGCCTGGGGGGAGGTATTCTGGAGCCCCGAGATGGTTTTGAGGTTTCTCCAGACCCCGCTGATGTCGCTCTGTTGCAGCTTGTCCTCCATCTTCTTCCTGAAGCTGTCCTTGCCTTCTCTGATCTTTCTCCTCAGCTCCCTCTGTACGGACTTCAGCATCTCCCTGTTCCCCGACCTGAAGATCCTCTTCTTCTCTCTCAGAAGTGTTTTTATCTCAGGGTTGATCCAGGGTTTGTTGTTTGAGTGACGCCGTATGGTCTTGGTGGGAACGGATTTGTCCACACAGAAGCTGAGGTAGCCCGTGAAGGTGTGAATGAGGCCATCGATGTCCTCACCATGTGGATCGCAGAGCTGCTTCCAGGCAGTGGCTTCAAAACAGTCCTTTAGAGTGTCCATTGTCTCCTCAGACCATAACTCCACAGTGTGCATGGCCGGAGGTTGTCTGTGCACTAGGGGTTTGTACACCGGTCGGAGATGAACCAAGTTGTGATCCAATCTCCCAAGTGGGGGGAGTTGTGATGAGGTGTACGCCTCCTTAGTGTTTGCGTAGAACGAAAGAAGAAATGGCAGCATTAAACAATCCATCATCCTAAGGTTCTGCAGCAGCAAACATACAGCTGACCTCATGAGACAAGTTAAAAATCTTAAAGGATCAAATGTGTGCATCAGTGATAACAAAAAAGAATGGCCGTTGAGCCAGACAGGCCAGACTCTTAAGGAGACAAAATAATCTGGCAGCTACCTGGGGCAGAAACAGAACGGTATGGATTTGGAACAAGAGGGAATGAAAGCAGCAGGGCTGTGTGATACCACCAAAATTTCATATCACGATACAAGTCATCTTATAGCACGATAATGATATATGCCATGTTATATGTTTTCTATAAATTCTACAGTTTGGATAATCACATAAAAAGGACCAGCTCTTTTTATAAAACTTTTACATACATCTTTTTCCCTCATAATTTAGCAGTGTTATAAAATAGATTTCTAATGTGACACTTGATGCTCATAAATTTCAGGTTTTTCTTCTAAATCATATATGAATAAAAAGTAAACAATCAGTTAAATATTTCCTGAGCCAGACGAGAACAGCAAAAAAAAAAACTGTCTGAAAATGAGAAAACTACCCATGGCTGTCACCTACAGAAATAAATTAGTTGTTAATTTAAATCAGTTAAGTGTCGATCCACAGCTTGAAGACGCCATTCTGGCCTGATTTAACCTTTTTGCTTCTTAGTAAAAATATTTCAGGTTCATCATGATGTGAAAATCAAAGACGCCAAAGGTAATGTAATAAAATACATGTGATGACTTCAACTTTATTCATTATCACTACTTGACTAATTAAAATGATTAGAAATCAGATAAAATACATTCACAGCCAACTTGCTCCTCGACCCGTTTTAATGTATTTATCATTTATTTTGTGTGTATGTGCCACCATCATGCACTTTTGCAGCTTTAAAAAAAATTTCCAGACAAAATTAAGAAACTCAGCAGTAATTTAAACCAAAGAAATGATGGTCTGACACACTATTATGTTTCCAGTTAGCACAGCGGAACAACATTTAGCATTTGCCATTGTATAATTAGACATGGCGTTAACGTCACGGACCTCCTATTAAAACCAGGTTAGCGGACTGTCCTTTCTGATGCAGTACCATGGAAACAGTCCTACATCCCTGACAAACTGGAGGAGCAGCTGTTTGACCAAACCACTAGTTTGGAGTTAGCAACCACCAGAGAGCCGAGCCACCCACCACACTTTGCTCAGGAAAAAGGAGTATGAGCATTTTAAATCACCATATAAACAACAGACGTTTTTATATCCTCATCCGACACACATCGGTGGCGCAGTGATTAGCACTGTGGCAGCATAGCAATTCACCCTTGGCCAGGGGATCCCAGGTTCGATCCCAGCCCCCGACCAACAGTGATCTGTGTGGAGTTTGCATGTTCTCCCCGTGTCTTTGTGGGTTCATTCCAGGATTTCTCTGGTTTCCTCCCAAAGGCCAAAAACATGCAGGTTAGGTTAACTGGAGACTCTAAAGTGGCCCTAGGTGTGAAGTGTGTGTGAATGGTGAAGGGATGGTGCCGTACCATGGCTGCTTCATCCATCCAGGTGGATGCCCTCAATTTCCCCTCTGGGGATCAATAAAGTACACAAAATCAAAATCAAATATCCCACAGCCCTACAAAGCAGTGCATGTGAAGGATCTGCAGAATTGAGTGACTTGAATAACTCTCGATGAGGACACCATCTTCTTAAAGGGTTGGACAGTGAAATCCTGGTTTCAGTGGGTGACAACGGTCAGCTGCAGCTTTTCTTTTCTTAGTTTTGTGTTTCACCGACTCCAGAATCCTGCTCTGTTCACAATCCTGACCTGGGTTTACAGGCAAAGACTTTTCCTTTGCTCATGTCAACATATGTAGCCTCAGATATAAAATTAATGAACTTCACTTTTTATTGAAGTCTAATCGTTTACATGTACTAGCACTTTCTGAGAGCCATTCAGACTCTCCCTTTGAAGATTCAGATTTTGCTTTCAACAATTATACACTCTTTACAGAAATAGATTTGGAGGAGTAGTTGCCATTTATATTAATTTTATGCCAAGTAAACGTTCACTAGATTTAAGGAGAGACGATTTAGAGATGATTGGGGTTCAGCTTCATCCTCCACATAGTAAAACTTTATTAGCTGGTTGTTGCCGTCAGCCTCCCGCAGATAAACTGTACCTTCATAGAATTTGTGGATTATTGAAAACTAGTACATACCCGTGCATGCCCATAGAAACCAAGTATAAGCAAGTATTTCTACATGCCCGTAGAAAGCAGGTGTAAGCAAGCACGTCAGCACTCATTCAGTGATGTCTGCCTTTGATCTTTGATGGTGTCATAGTTAGTCCTATGATCTGTGATGATGTTTTAGCGAGTGCTATGATCGTGACTCATGCCTGCGCTTGATCTTTGAAGATATCCTAGGTCCTATGATCTTTGATGATGGCATAGCTATGATGTACTGCTTGGAATGGGTGTAAGATTTCCAGATTTACACACCAACTGACAGAGAATTCTTGAATTTATCGAGTGATATTTTGTAAGATTTCCAGAATTTACTGCTTTGAATGGGTGTGGTTTAAAGTGCTGTGTCCTATTGTCTATATGACAGCATCACAAGTCCTGATGGTCTGTATGACTTCATATAGACATCAAGGCAGGCATCACTGTATATGACATCATAAAGACATCAAGGATAGTTTGATGTCCTATGATGTCGTAGGCCCATCATAGGCTGTCCTATGATGTGCCTATGATCGTGACACACAGACAGACACACAGAAATTTCTTGAATTTATAGATAGATAATAATTTCAGAGGAAACAAATATTTCTGTTAGGGGAAAAGGATTAAGCGGAAGAAGATGGATGGATGGACTTTAACATCGACTGGTTAAGCGGAAGAAGATGGATGGATGGATGGATGGATGGTTATGTCAGCACTGTTATGTTAAAGAAATATCTTCTGTTCTGTTATCTTGTAGTGTGGCCCAGATTGTTTCTGTTCCAACCAGGATCAGTACTGATTCTGCAGGCCATAAATCCTCTTCATGCATGGACCATATTTATACAAATGTACCAGAGTTCTGCTCTAATGTGATTTCTATTCCTGTTGGTTATAGTGATCACAGTCTAATAGAGTTTATTAGAAAAATAAGACCTCTAAAGAATCAAGAAAAAGATAGCTGTTCATAGGGCTTATAAGAGATTTAAGGAGGCCAGTTATGTAGAAGATTTTAAAAAAACATTCAAAGGGCTGACTTATGTCATGAAGAGGACCCTGAAACCGCTTTGGCGTTGTTTGACAAATGTATTCATCGAGCTGATAAACATGCCCCTTTAAAACGACATACAGTGAAAAACAAGGGTTCTCCATGGCTGGACCGGGACTTAAAGTCCTTGATGGCCCAGAGAGATGCTGCTAAAGTTGAAGCCAGCAGGACTGGAAATTCACTTGATTGGTCGAGAGAAAATGAAGAAATACTCCCTCCAAAATAACAGGACAAAGAAGATTTTGAGTTTTAAAAAATCCCTTTATTGCACAATTCAAAAATGTAAGATCACCAATATCATTCCACCAAGTGCCTCACATTTCAAAAGTGCAAACACAACTCATCCCCCTCTCCCACAGAACACAAAATATTCCCTACAGTCCATCTACTGGTGAATACCTCCAAATTGTCCACCATTTTATAGTAAGAATACTCCACCTGGAGTCTGACTTTTAACAAGGCCTTGAAAACAAACACAGGATCCTTCAAAGAGAAGTTAACAGAGACCTAAATTAAATTAATTATCAATTAACTGAAAGTGGCACCGCTCTTTTCAACAGTTTATTTTCATTAAATGGAGTGGCGTCACCAGTCCTGGTGAGAGCGCTATAGCCTAATCTCGACCACACCTGACCTACTTCACTCAAGAAAATGAAGTGGTCTAAACGGAGTGCTGTGTGGGATCATTTTAAGCTGGTAAATGCTAACAAAGCTAAATGTCCACTATGTGGTCCTACACTGAATACAGCTGCTCAACCAGTTCACCAAGTTCCCACCTAAAGAACTCCCATTCAGCGGTGCTGCAAGCAGTGACTAGTTGGGCTTCAGTTACCGCAGTAAGGAGGCAGGTATGTGATGAGAGGAAGACGGAGAGCATTACTCAGAGGATTTGCAAGATGACTGAAACAGACATGATGCCTGTTGAAGGAGAGGGCTTTCAGGAGCTGATAAACTTTATGGAGCCAGGGCGTAGTATCCGTCTAGAGAAACGGTAACTACCCGCTGAAGCACGCTACAAGAAAAAAAGCTGACCTGAAAACACAGCTAGCCACTGAAACTGTGACGCTGACAACGGATTGCTGGATTGCGCTAACTACAGAAAGCTACGTTACGGTCATTTGCCACTACATTGATAATGAGTGGCAGGTAAAACCAACAGTTCTTCTCGGAGAGAAGATTTTATGTAGTTTTTAATATTATGTAATATTTATTATGTAATATTATTATTAATATTGTGTTTTTAATATTATGTGGACTAAGTCTAAATATTTTTTTATTAAAAATTTATGTTGCTGAAGTTTAATATCAACCATATATGAAACTTCAGCCAATAAGGGCGCATTCAGACGGCCACTGTCTGGTCCGGACCAAAGGACTATCTGCAGGTAGTTTGGTTCATTTGGTGCCGTCTGAACACGCGTTGGAACTCTGGTGCGCACCAAACAAGTCTGGTCCCCCTGAAAATGGAGGTGTCAGGTCTCTTGCAAACAAAGTCTGGTGCGCTTCACTTGCAGTGTGAATCCAAACGGACTATCCAGCAGCCCAAAGGGCTAGAGTGCCCCTCGGCATTTGTGTAACCATAGCAACACGTAGTCTGAGAAGAGCAAGTGGCGTTTATCGTAGTACATTTTGGGTAGAAAATAAAAGACAACTGCGTGGATCCGAGAAATCCTTTTACTGGAGAAAGCCGAGGAGAAAAGTTATAGAATGTCTGTTGTGGCAGACAAACAACCCAGCTGAAGGGAACGGATTTCCGTTTTTGGTCCCGGCCAATCGATGAGCATGATTTTTATTCTTCCCTGAGATTTTTTCTTCCTGGTCAGTGGGGATTTCGGCTACAGCACCCAAACGAACAGTTGTTCAGTTCAATTCAGCTTTATTTATAATGCGCCACATCACAACAAAAGCCGTCTCGTGGCACCACAGTGCAGAAAAAAACCACACAGTCACTGAAAGACCCAGCAATCAGACGATCCCCTATGAGCAAGCACTAAGCAACAGTGGAGAGGAAAAACTCCCATTTGGAAGGAAGAAACCTCTAGCAGAACCAGGCTCAGGGAGGGGCAGTCGTCTGCTACAACTGGCTGGGGATGAGGGGATAGGGAGGATGGAAAGGACAGACATAAAGAACATAGCAGTAAGATGCCAAGTACAATATTGGATGTCAACCAGCAGTATATATCAGATAACAATAGAACAAGAGTGGGGTTAAAAGACACAAAAACCCTCCTTAAACGAAAGCTATATTAAAAAGGAAGGATTTTACCCTGTTCTTAAAAACAGAGACCGAGTCTGACTCCCGGACCCAGAGTGGTAACTGGTTCCAGAGAAAAGGAGCTTGGTAGCAGAAGGCTCTGCCTCCCACTGTACTTTTGGAGATTCTGGGCACCACAAGTAAGCCAGCATTTTGGGAGCGTAATGCTCTATTAGGATGGTAAGGTAATATCAGATCTTTTATATATTGGGGGGCCAGATTGTTAAGCGCTTTAAAAGTAAGAAGAAGGATTTTAAACTTGATCCTGAATTCTATGGGAAGCCAGTGGAGGGAGGACAGAACCAGGGAAATATGATCTCTTCTTCTAGAACCAGTTAAAACTCTAGCAGCAGCATTTTGAATCAACTGAAGATTTTTTAAAGATACTTTAGGACAACCAGATAATAGCGAATTACAATAATCTAATCGAGAACTGACAAAGGCATGAATCAGTTTCTCAGCATCACCCAGAGACAAGATGCTCCTGATCTTGGCAATATTGCGCAGATGATAGAAGGCAGTCCTAGAGACAGTTTTAATATGTGGATTAAAGGACAAATCCTGATCAAAAATCACTCCAAGGTTCCTCACACAACTGTTCAGAGTGAGAGTGGCAGCATCTAAATTAAGGGCATAATCTGAAAAGGAATTTCTAAGATGTTTTGGGCCAACAACAATGACTTCAGTCTTATCAGAGTTCAATAGTAAAAAATTACAAGTCATCCAAGCTTTGATGTCCTTAAGACAGGCATCTAACTTGGCCAACTGATCACAATCATCGGGCTTCATTGACGCGTATAGTTGTGTGTCATCTGCGTAACAGTGAAAATGTATACAGTGCTTTCTGATGATATTGCCCAATGGGAGCATACATAGACTAAAAAGAGTAGGGCCCAACACAGATCCCTGTGGAACTCCGTGACTGAGCTTAGAGCTGGAAGAAAATCCATCATTGACATGGACAAACTGAAATCTATCAGACAAATAAGATCTAAACCACTGCAACAGAGTTCCACTGAGTCCAACAAAGTGTTCCAATCTATCAAGTAGAATGGCATGATCGATAGTGTCAAAGGCTGCACTGAGATTTAAAAGAACAAGAACAGAGACAAGTCCATTATCAGATGCAGTCAGGAGGTCATTAGAGACCTTCATTAAGGCAGTTTCAGTGCTGTGATGAGCTCTGAACCCAGATTGAAACACCTCAAACAAACCAACTCCCTGCAAATGGTCAGATAATTGCACAGCAACTACTCTGTCCAAGATTTTTGAAGTGAAAGACAAATTAGAGATTGGTCGATAACTGGCCAAAACTCCAGGATCAAGCGTCGGTTTTTTAAGTAAGGGTTTAATTACAGCAGTTTTAAAAGCCAGTGGAACATAACCCAGAGTTAAAGAAGAATTAATGATAAGAAGAATACGGCTACCAATAATTGGGAAAATAATTTTAAATAACCTGGAAGGAATAAGGTCCAGAAGGCAAGATGAAGGCTTAGAAGAGGAAATTATTTTATCCAACTCTTAAGAGGTCGATTGGAGTAAACTTATCTAAGCAGATATCAATTGAGGGAGCTGCAGTAGTTAATGTACTAGAGTTAACAGTAGGAAGAATCTGACTGATTTCATCTCTAATAGATAAAATTTTAAGATTGAAATAGTTCAGAAAGTCCTGACTAGAAAGCTCAGGGGGGATGCGAGGATTGACCGAGTCCTGGCTCTTTGTAAGCCTGGCTATAGTGTTGAAGAGAAACCTGGGGCTATTCTTGTTTGCTTCTATTAATGCAGAATAATAGCTTGATCTAGCTTTTCTAAGAGATTTTTTAGAGATTAAGAAATGATTTCTCCACGCCAAGTAGAATTCATCTGAATTAGTTGAACGCCATTTCCTTTCCAATTGACGAGTTTTCTGTTTTAAGCCACGAGTTTCTGAGTCAAACCATCAACCATGCTATCAATCACGAATGGAGCAGACTCGCCATCACTTATTTCTGGTGTTTCCGAAAGAGCTTACCACCCCACTGCCAGGAGAAGTGCTGAACACAGAGTCATCAATAGTTTTGGTGCCATGCTTCCACCTGAGAGAGTACCCCTCCGGGCCTCTTTCTTCACCAGGGTTGAGACGGCCTTGTCCTTAAAAGGACATGCCCCCTTTGTACTGGACTTACTCAGGGAAACAAGTTAGTTAGTTCACTTACAGGCACCCGTAGTCTTTTAGCGTGTGAAAGGTGAATCCGAGATGGTCATTCAGCAATACGTACTGCAGTGGGAGTGGGAGTGTCTAGTGTTGTCGGTGGTGGTTCTTTATGAAGACATAGTCTCCAGGTTGATCCGGTTCTTTCTGTGGAGCAGCTTCTGACAGTCCCGTGTGAGACTATGAGAATCAAAACATTCCCTGAGATGTTCACCAAGATCTGTGTATTTGTTAGGTGTGGTTAGTGGTGAGAGGTCAGGTAATACATAAGGATGGTGAAAAAACACATTCAAAAGGTGATAATCCTGTCTTTGGGTCTAGTATAGAGTTAATGGTTAGTCTGACTAATTTCAGAGCTTCTGGCCAAGTAATACCCTTTCCATGTGTGGTTTTTGCCAGCATTTGTTTGATTGTACCGATACTATGAAATTTGATCTTACTTCTTACAGCTTGGATTAAGTCTTGAACTGTCTGTGCTGTAAAATGAGTTCCATTATCTGCATAAATCAGTTCTGGAACCCCAAAAATGGAAAGAGCATCATTCAATAGAGTTTCACAGATGCGGCATTTGCTGGGGATGTGTGATGAATTTCTGTCCACTTTGTGAAGGTGTCAATCAATACCAAGCAATATTGTAGCTTTCCATTGCTCCTTGAGCATTATTTTATAAACAAATGATGCACTTTTGGCATGTTTTTGTTACTTCTTTCAAAATATTAGGACAGTTTTTCCCAACATCCTCATCATTGATTTCCTCCTGTTGGCACATGATTGGCCATGTGCCACCAGGACAGCTCATCTGTATAATGTGGGTGGCAGAGCAAATTTTCATCAGACAAGCCAAATGTATATCTAATTATTTACACATGAAACAGGAGGAAGGTCCATATTATTTTGACAGTCTTTTAAAACATCAACATTATTAATAAGACAGACGGTTCCTAAAAGACCAATAGCAGCACAGTGAGTAGCGTTATGCAGGTGGCATGTGCTATTAGCATATTTACTATCTGTACAGAAAACAGATAAGTTAACTTCTATTTTTTACAGAGCAAGCCTGTCGCTCGCTTCTTCCTTTGCTAAGTAGAGAGAGAGAGAGTGTTGCTGTTCGCCCCCTCCTTCACAACATGGGAAATGTGTAGGATAATAGAGGGCATGATCTTATTATTTGTATTATCCCATAAATAATAAAAAGGTGGTCTGTATTGCCCAGCCTGTATTTGAGTTATAACTGCAGCCATATGTTTATCCTGGGCACTACAGAAAATGAAATGAAAAGCACTTATGTAAATAAAATTGCATTTATTGATAATTTTTATGCATTATCTATTTTTCTGAGGATTGCTAATTATTTGACATCTCTTGAAATAGTTTACAAATTTCATTTAAGAAAAACAAAATAACTATCTGTGCATTTTTGATATGCTTCAGCATTGATAAATAAGATCAGTTTGTCCAATTGAACACAGATGGGTTGAATTTGAAATATTGTGTCACATTCTTTCAGTCAAAGGAAAGGCGGACGTTTTGCCTAATTTAGAATTTGATTTAATGTTTTACAAGGAATGTCCCTATTTCATACATTCCTTGGTAAATTATGGAGCGCAATGTAGTTCACCCTGACCCAGCTTGGCCACCGCTGAATCAGGAGAAGCACATCCCTCATTGCTGTCACACTTCTGAAATATATTGTTACCGCACCATTATGTGGTGAGTAATATCAGTATAAAATCATATAAACATTACATTTGTAAAGTCAAAGTCATTTGAATCAGTACACCTTATGTTATCTACAATGTCATACAAAGTCATACTTGGCTTCAAAAAGTGCTTATCAATTTAAGGATTCTTTCTCCAAGACCTTTGTCTGATAATCCACAGCCTCTGGCAGATCATATGCACAGACACATTAATTATCAATCTGTTTTGATCCTCCGTGCTCTAAATCATGTGATATAGGGTAAACATAAAATCTTCAGTGATTAGGCATTATTAAATGACATCATAATATGATCATAGTATGGCCTGTAGTCACATTGTCACACGTCAGTCCTTTTTTTCCTATGAAGTGCACTGTCATATTTCAGTCAAGGACAAAGGTCAGTAATGCGTCAAAATTGCTTTTTTTCCTTTTTTTAAAATATGTAAACAGTTTATCACGTACGCAACATTAATCAAGACCCCACAGAGTTAAATTGAAAAAATAAAAACCCAAAACTTTGTAAAAGTACACCCATATTTAGACCACTTTCTTCACAGATCAACCACACACACACACACACACACACAGAATAGATAATAGATAAAACAACGTTCTCATTGTCCATTTTAACGTTATCCAGTTTTGCTGCCATTTAATTATGATTTTATTTGCTTCCTCCTTTTCCCAACCTCTTGGGCTTCTTGTGAAAGAGTGGAATACGGGCCCGCCTTAGGTCCCGGTTTGGGGTATGGGGGTGGATTTTCCAATAGTGGAGTTTTCATTTGTTTCTGCTTTTCTCTGGCTTCATCAGCTCTCCGTTGGGAAGCCTCTGCCGCTTGTGACCACAAGATGGCACATTGGAGCTCCGCACTGGGTTTGCCTGTTTTAACAGGTTTATTAGACGTCATTTTAATGGTTGTTAACAATGCCTGGCATTCATCCACGTTCAACGTGGGCTTGAATGAGAAATCCTTTTTTCCATTTATTTAAGTATTTTTCTGGATCCTTTATTTTTCCCTTTTCATTTTGTCCGTTATTGTAATTTTTACAGCTGCGCGCGCTATGTCCTGTTTTTTCTTCTGTTTATTCGTCTGCCTATCCGGTTTTCTAACACAATTCCCCATTTTTAGATGGCCAGGAACGTTGAACAGTACGCCGACTGCAACACTATTACCGCCCAATTTTTAAGGTGGTTTCATGGTCAGAAACGTTGAACAGTACGCCGACTGCAACACTATTACCGCCCAATTTGGGGTGAATTCCTTCACCCTACTTATTTTAAAACCTGACCACCAAACAGTTGTGAATCGCCGTCACACTGTCTCCTGCACCCCTCTTTATTTTAAAACCTGACCGGTCAGTAACCGTGAATCGCCGTCACGTTACTTCCTAAGACCACTGCATTCTACTGGAGGAAGAAGCCCCCCAGGAGACAGCTAGCCACCAGGGCTGCTCGGAGAGGCGCTCTGGCCACCGGCAGAGTGAAGAGGCCTCGCCGTCACAGGCCCGTGGCTCTGAGAGAGATCCGTCTCTACCAGAAATCCACGGAGCTGCTCATCCGTAAGCTGCCCGTCCAGCGCCTGGTGAAGGAGATCGCTCAGGACTTCAAGACCGTCCTGCGTTTCCTGAGCTTCGCCGTCATGGCTCTGCAGGAGACCAGCGAGGCCCACCTGGTGGGTCTCTTCTTCGCTAAGGGGGTCACCATCATGCCCAAAGACTTCCAGCTGGCCCGCTGCATCCGCGGAGAGAGAGCTTAGACTTTCTGCTGCACATTCACCAGCCATAATGCTCTGCACTGTGTGTCTATATATATACATTTATAGTAATATGGACATATGTTTACTAGATGTTGTTTTTTCTTGCCTTCTGATTGTTGCTCTGAGTGTTGCTATCCCTATGCTGTTGCAATCCTGGAATTTCCCCATTGTGGGACTAATAAAGGCTTATCTTATCTTATCTTATCTTATCTTATTCCTGCAGCGGTTTTTAACCACAAGGAAAAGTACAGGACGCCGCCTTGTACTACCATTACTCGCTCGTCAGCTGACCCGTGGTTCTTTAAAAATGGGAAATTGTGAATTGTGAGGCTCGGTTATTCTTCATATACGTCTACTACAGTCAATCTGAAAAGGGAAAAATTTGTAACTTACTTTTTAGGCTCTATCAGAATCAGAATCAGAATCAGAAAAGGATTTATTGCCAAGTACATTAACAGAACACTGATAACATACGAGAGAATTTGACTTGACACAGTAATGACCTGCATTTCCGTGCCGCGGCGCATCTGAAACGCGCCTATCAGCAGGAGGATACAGGAAGCATAAAGATAATACAATGGGAAGGAGCAAAAAAATCATTGATTCAAAATACTGGTTACATACTTAATCAATATTAAGAGTTCAAGGAAAAAAAAAGCTCTCATGCACATACATTCGCTACACTCAGAATTTCACAAGACACAAGAGAGCAGTGTACAGTATATCTTTATTCAGTTCATGAATCAATGTGTGTGCGGTGTTGAGCAGTGTTGATGATAATAAGAGAGACCCAAGGACCCTTGGCAGAAGATGTTTTGTCTGTCTGGCGCCCAGTCTTATCTGGCGCTGCAGCTGGCTGTCCAAGGCCTTGTGCTCATGATTTTGAAAAAACACAGTCTGCAGACAGCCAGGAGGAATTTTCATGGGGAATAATAATGCCAAATAGGACTGATCACAGAGAAGACTTGTATTTCTTCTGTAGATTCAGTACATTAATCCTTCATTGCGCAGCTTTGAATTCGTCGTGGTAAGACCTGAGCGAACCCATGATGTAATCCACCTTACGAGACAGTTCTCCAGTAGTCGCTATCAGGGTCTTCTCCAGTTTTTCAATTTGTTGGATGCACCTCGCCTGGCCAGCATTTTGATAGGTTGAATCCATCTTCAGCAATTTGCGGTAAACCAAGATAATTCCCGTCCCAATCAGAATTATCCCAATCACCAAGATTACGAAGATAAACAAATCTTCAATATCTTCGATAGAGAGATTAGAGAGACACAGCATTTTCCAATTACCTGTGTCACATAAATAGCCCACTGGAGCCGTTCCAGCGGGGCAGACAGCTTCCCCCGGAGCACTTTTCCTTGTTGAAAAAATAGTGTCAATTGTGTTCAAAGCCCAGCTTATTAACTCCATAATTTCTTTTCGGCGGTCGCAGTTAGACGCAGACAGACAACAGCAAGCTGGGATCCAGTAGTAGGAGGGGAGGAAAAAGTCAGCAGGAGAGAAGAAAAAAGCGTCTACTCTCTTAGGAGGGCGGAAGTGAAGTCCTATCAGTAAGGACAGCCGTCACCAGATTAGAGCCGGGAGAAGGAGAGTCTCTGGCAGCATTCCCTCAAGTCGGGTTTCCAATTTTCAACCTGCAGGACACACATCCCTTCCCGCTCCACCTGGATCTCAGCTGTCCCGGGTTTCGGCACCAGCTATGTCAGAAGTCTGAAATATAACCTCACAAATACAGAGTACAAAAAGGTATTAGACTGAATCAAAGATCAGACTTAAGACACGCAGAGCCTTTGAAGTTTTTACTTGCAAGGAGTAATCAACCCACATACAGGGCGAGTTGAATACTGAGGGGCAGTCGCAGCTGCCTTCTTTTATATACAATGATAGTACGTGGAGTATGTGACAAACTCAGCAAAAGCAGAACAACAGAATTACCACATAAGCAAAAGTACGCTCTGTATGTCTTCAAGTGTGTGTAGGAGATAAATTGCATGAACACTCATCGTGGAGAGAACATCTGCTTCTCCACTCAGTAAAGGCAGAGAGGGGGAAACAACTCCATATGTGGGCCCGCAACAAACCAGTGCTTCCGGTCATAGTTAACAGATGATAACATACAACAGTCTTTTGCAGAAAAAATAAGATGCACAGGGTGTACAGGGGACAAGTCTTGATACAGCATAAAGATTTGCATATGTCAACACTCTTTTATCACACATCATATGAATAAACAGAAGGGTGATGCAGCTTAGTCACTAACAGTGATTATAAGAAGAGGCACAAGTTGTATTTTATGACTAAGAAAAAGCATCATACATATAAGAATATCAATCTTCATTTCATGAGTTATTAATAAAATGACAACCATATATTCAATTTTCCAACAGTTGTGTTGACCCATGGCATAGAGGAGACAATCTGCGAAAATTTAGCAACAACGTCATCAGAAAGACATCTGCTGTAGTAGTATTTTTCTTTAGGAAATAAGTGATCAGAGATAATGAAATCAAAAATTAACAGACAATGGTCAGACAGTACAGGATTATGAGGAGACACTACCAGATTTGTTGTTTGTTGTCCGGGGCAATTTGCCTCTGATAGGGTCTCCCAAGACAAACTGGTCCTGGGTGAAGGGCCAGACGAAGAACGATCCAACAGACTCTCATGATAAATTGTATATCAAGGATTCAGTGTACCCCGCCCGGTATGGGGTTACCGGGGCCCCACCCTGGAGCCAGGCCTGGGGGAGGGGCTCGAAGGCTAGCGTCTGGTGGCCGGGTTTCCACCCATGGGACCCGGCCGGGCTCAGCCCGAAGGAGTTACATGGGTCCGCCCTCCAGTAGGTTCACCACCTGCAGGAGGGATCATGGAAGTCCGGTGCTATGTGGATTAGGTGGCAGTCAAAGGCGGAGACCTTGGCGGACTGATCCCAAGCTTTCTAAACTGGCTTTTGGTACGTGGAATGTCACCTCTCTGGTGGGGAAGGAGCCTGAGCTGGTGTACGAGATTGAGCGATACCGGCTAGATATAGTTGGCCTCACCTCAACACACAGCTCCGGTTCCGGAACCAGTCTCCTGGAGAGGGGCTGGAGCTTGGCCTTTTCTGGAGTTGCCCCGGGCGAGAGGCGACGAGCAGGGGTAGGTATTCTTGTATCGCCCCACCTTGCTGCCTCTATATTGGAGTTTTCCCCGGTGGACGAAAGGGTTGCTTCCCTGCGCCTTCGGGTTGGGAAACGGGTCCTGACCATCATTTGTGCCTATGCACCAAATGATGTTTCAGAGTACCCACCCTTTTTGGAGTCTGTGACTGGGGTGCTGGAGGGTGCTCCTCCTGGAGACTCCATTGTCCTACTGGGGGACTTCAATGCGCACGTGGGCAACGACAGTGAAACCTGGAGGGGGGTGATTGGGAGGAACGGCCTGCCCGATCTGAACCCGAGTGGTGTTCAGTTATTGGACTTCTGTGCTAACCACAGTCTGTCTATAACGAACACCATGTTCAAGCATAAGGGTGTCCATATGTGCACCTGGCACCAGGACACCCTAGGCCGCAGGTCGATGATCGATTTTGTTATCGTATCATCAGACCTGCGACCGTATGTCTTGGACACCCGAGTAAAGAGAGGTGCAGAGCTGTCAACTGATCACCACCTGGTGGTGAGTTGGATCCGATGGCAGAGGAGGAAGCCATTCAGACCTGGTAGACCCAAACGTATAGTGGGGGTGTGCTGGGAGCGTCTGGCTGAGGCCCCTGTCCGGGAGGTCTTCAACTCCCACCTCCGGAAGAACTTCAACCACATTCCGAGGGAGTCTGGAGACATGGAGTCTGAATGGGCCATGTTCTCCACCTCTGTTGTTGAAGCGGCAGCCCAGAGCTGCGGC
Source organism: Pholidichthys leucotaenia (assembly GCA_020510985.1). NCBI lineage: Eukaryota > Metazoa > Chordata > Actinopteri > Cichliformes > Pholidichthyidae > Pholidichthys > Pholidichthys leucotaenia. The sequence continues at coordinate 212,322,394 of CM035842.1, forward strand.
CGCAAGGTGGTCGGTGCATCTCGTGGTGGCAACCCCCGAACCAAGTGGTGGACACCAGTGGTGAGGGGGGCCATTAAGCTGAAGAAGGAGTCCTATCAAGCTTGGTTGGCTTGTGGGACTCCCGAAGCAGCTGAGGTGTACCGGCAGGCCAAGCGGAGTGCAGCTCGGGTGGTTGCTGAAGCAAAAACCCGGGTATGGGAGGAGTTCGGTGAGGCCATGGAACAAGACTTTCGGTCGGCTTCAAAGAGATTCTGGCAAACTGTTCGGCGGCTCAGGAGGGGAAAGCAGCTCCCCGTCCACACTGTGTATGGTGCGGATGGGACACTGTTGACTTCAACTGGGGATATCGTCGGGCGGTGGAAGGAATACTTCGAGGATCTCCTCAATCCCACTGATACGCCTTCCACAGAGGAAGCAGGGTTTGGGGACGAGGGGGATGACTCGCCTATCACAGGGGCTGAGGTCGCCAAGGTGGTTAAAAATCTCCTTGGTGGCCGGGCCCCGGGGGTGGACGAGATTCGCCCCGAGTACCTCAAGGCCCTGGATGTTGTTGGGTTGTCATGGTTGACACGCCTCTGCAACATTGCGTGGAGGTCGGGGGCAGTGCCTTTGGCATGGCAAACCGGGGTGGTGGTTCCTCTCTTCAAAAAAGGGGACCGGAGGGTGTGCTCCAACTTTAGAGGGATCACACTCCTCAGCCTCCCTGGGAAGGTCTATGCCAAGGTACTGGAGAGGAGAGTCCGGCCGTTGGTCGAACCTCGGATTCAGGAGGAGCAATGTGGTTTTCGTCCTGGCCGTGGCACATCGGACCAGCTCTTTACCCTCTCGAGAATTCTTGAGGGTTCGTGGGAGTTTGCCCAACCAGTTTACATGTGTTTTGTGGACTTGGAGAAGGCATTTGACCGCGTCCCTCGTGGATTTTTGTGGGGGGTGCTTCGGGAGTATGGGGTATCGGGCTTGTTGTTACGAGCTATTCGGTCTCTGTACGACCGTTGTGAGAGTTTAGTTCGCATTGCCAACACTCGGTCGGAGTCATTCCCAGTGAGAGTTGGACTCCGCCAGGGCTGCCCTTTGTCACCGGTCCTGTTCATAATTTTTATGGACAGGATTTCTAGGCGCAGCCAGGGAATGGAGGGTGTCATGCTTGGTGACCACAGGATCTCATCTCTGTTGTTTGCAGATGATGTTGTCCTGTTGGCTTCATCCAGCAATGACCTACAGCTCTTGCTGGGACGGTTTGCCGCTGAGTGTGAAGCGGCTGGGATGAGAATCAGCACCTCCAAGTCCGAGTCCATGGTCCTCAGCCGGAAAAAGGTGGATTGTCCTCTCCGGGTTGGGGACAGGCTCCTGCCCCAAGTGGAGGAGTTTAAGTATTTTGGGGTCTTGTTCACGAGTGAGGGGAAAATGGAGCGAGAGATCGACAGACGGATTGGAGCAGCATCTGCAGTGATGCGGACGTTGTACCGGTCTGTTGTGGTGAAGAGGGAGCTTAGTTCTAAGGCAAAGCTGTCGATTTACCAGTCAATCTACGTTCCTACTCTCACCTATGGTCACGAGCTTTGGGTAATGACCGAAAGAACGAGATCGCGGATACAAGCGGCTGAAATGAGCTTTCTCCGTAGGATTGCTGGACTCACCCTCAGAGATAGGGTGAGGAGCTCAGTCATCCGGGAGAGGCTCAGAGTAGAACCGCTGCTCCTCCACATTGAAAGGAGTCAGTTGAGGTGGTATGGGCATCTGATTAGGATGCCTCCTGGACGCCTCCCACTTGAGGTGTTTCAGGCACGTCCCACTGGGAGGAGACCCCGGGGCAGACCCAGGACTCGGTGGAGAGACTATGTCTCCCAGCTAGTCTGGGAACGCCTTGGTATCCCCTCTGAAGAGCTGGAGCAGGTGGCTGGGGAGAGGGAAGCCTGGGCTTCTCTGCTTGAACTGCTGCCTCCGCGACCCGGACCTCCGGAAAAGCGGTAGAAGATGGATGGATGGATGGACTACCAGATTTTCGATATCTATACCATAAGTCAAAACAAGGTCCAATGTATGGTGGAAATAATGGGTAGAATTTTTTACTTTTTGGGAAAACCCCATTGAGTCTAAAATTGAATTGAAAGCCTTATTAAGACAGTCACTCTCGACATCAACATGTATATTAAAGTCCCCTACAACAATTATTCTATCGGTTTTCAGCACTAAATCAGCTAAAAATTCTGAAAATTCTGATAGAAACTCTGAATAGGCCGTGGGAGGACGATAAACTATGGCAAAGAGAATTGGGTTCAAGCCAAGATTGCCAACAGGCCCCACACTGAGGACCAAACCTTCACATAATTTCTGCTTAACATTAACTAGTAATTTAGGATGGAAAATTGCCGCCACTCCACCACCACGACCAGAACCTCTGGGGTTATGACAGTTTAAATACCCAGAGGGAGTTGATTCATTCAAACCAACATAATCATCAAGCCCGTGCCAGGTCTCTGTGAGGGATAGTAGATCGATCTGGTGATCGATTAATAGATCATGGACCAGAAGAGACTTAGAAGATAGAGACCTAATGTTTAATAAGCCACATTTAATTTTTAAACTTTGGGGGGGAACAGAGGCCAAATTATTAATTTTATTAATTTTAGGGACTTGAGGCTGGATTAGAATTTTACCAACATTTTGTTTAATCAGTCTGGGAAGTTTATGCATTCTATTTTTTTTTTACTTTTTTATTAACTTTAGAGGGAGCAGAAAAAGGTTCTCTAAGGGAGGAGACAGGGGCAAAGTTGAAAGGTGGTGGAAGAGGAGGAGCTGCAGAAGTGCGAGTGTTTTTCAGGTTGTGTTGTATTTGTCCTGGGTTACAATATTTAGGGCAACGGGAGACAGACTCAATCTCTGAAGGATTATAAATCAAAGGCTGATCCAAACGGTAAAGACCACCCGAGTTAATGGGATCGATACAATACGTGGGAACAGAACCAGGAAAGGGCAGTTTGGCAAACCCAGAAACTTCAGTGAGTAAACACACCAAATTTCAGTCACTCTACCAAAAAACACCAAATAAAATAGAAAAGATTGTCTCTTAAAACACGTGCACCAAGTCTATTTGGGTGGACGCCATCAGGCCTCATAAGTGATGGGCGGTTCCAAAATAAGTTAAAATTGTCATCAAACCCAATGTTAAAAATAGGACAAGTAAAACACAGCCAAGAATTAAGGCTGAGTGTTCTGCTAAAACGATTACAGCCTCGCCTGAGAGGTGCCAAAGACCCAGAGATGAGCGCACGTCTGCCACAGTTCATGAGAGTGGACAGAAGGCTCCTGAAGTCACTTTTTAAAATCTCAGATGCTTCATCTGGGATGTTATTGCATCCCACATGCACAACAACAGTTTGGACGTGAGGGAATTCATTCAGCAGGTCAGGGATAAGAGCCTCAATATCAGAGACTCTAGCCCCGGGAAAAAAATCGAGTAACACAGTACCTGCTTCTGACGTTCCTCACGATCGAATCACCAATTACCAGCGTCGTCTGGGGGGGGTTGTTGGTGCATTCTGATGTGGAAAGGAATTGTGAAGAGGATGAAGGCGAAGGTGGGGAGATGCGCTCTTTTCTTCTATCTGGAGCAGGTGTGTAATTTGACACACCCTGGATGGTCTTTATCCGGGGTTTGTGGACATGAGCCGCCGCTGAAGGAGGGAGGACAAGAGGCGTCCATGGGTGGGCGGCCAGCGTCCAGGTGGGGAAAATCCTCCAAGGAAAGGATATCAAATCTGTTATCCAAGGACACGGGAAGAGAAGCGGTGTGGCCCATTCTGGTCGATCGACGATGGTTATTAGCTGGTCGAACCAAGGTCCAGGGCGCAGATGGAGGATGAGAGGGACCAAGCGAAGCTTTTGGTTTAGCCCCGAGATGAAACCAGTGTTTTTTGCTGAGGTCATGGACGTCTGCGGAGGCTGGAGCAGGTGTGGAGGTAGGTGGAGACGCGCTGAGCTCACCCAAATAAGTAGCAGTTTCCGCCAGCTGCGAGGCAGTGGCTGGAGCCGATGATTGCCCGAGAATAATGGTGTCGATGTGGTCTTCGGCCTCCCGAATCTTGTAAAGATTGGAAAGCCTTGTTTCCAGCTCAGAGACATTATCGAGGAGCAATAAACAGCGGGTACATGACAGAGAAGGAGCCATGGCGTTCCAGGCGCTGAGATGGGTACCCCGCAGCTAGCCAAAAACAGCTACTCGTGCGTCCGAACAGACTTTTAGTCAAGGCCAATACCAAGGTAACAGTAAATAAAAACTAATAACAACAAACAGGGATAAAAAATGAAATCAATAAAAACAATCAAATAAAACAAACAAAAACGGAGAAAAAAGTACTCTGACACGATGAGTGTCAGACGCAGCTGGTTAGCATCCAACATCTAATCATTTTTCTAATGGTCAAAGCACAGTAGTTTTTCTAAGGGTCAAAGCACAGTAGTTGAAAACAGGCAAGCGGAGGCACAAGGCATGAGGCAGGTAGCTGGGACTAGGGCAAGCAAAGATCAAACACCACAGGCAAAACAAAGTTCAAATAATGAAGGCAATGCAAGGATACAGACAGGCTCGGCGTCTGACACGGCCAGGTCAGGTTGTAACTGCGTGATGTTGTCCAGGTAGTTTGGTCCGCTGCAGTGTGAATGCAAACCAAACCAGATGAAGGTGTGAAAATTCTCAGCACTCCCCGCCCAGTGGAACTGAGACCCTCGGACTATCCTGGTCCGAATGCAGCCTTAGAAACAGACCACCCAAACAAACAAGCAGCAAGATATTGGGAGGAGGCGGCTGTACCGCTGCAGCCAACGTGGTCGGTTAAGTTAAATACTGCATTAGCCTACCAAGTTACTGCACTGGGGACTGTTAACTATTACTACAGCAGTTGAGGTTGCCCTAAACAACTCTGAAACATCTTCTAGCCTCCAGAGTCACGTGTGCTTTTTAAGATTTCTAACACTGGCCGTTGTCGTTACAAAAAAATTCTATTAGCAGATCTGGAAGTTATATTTATTAATATATGGCGTTATTCCCACATATTACACAGTAAGTTCTTCTTCTTTTAGATTTGATTGGCAGTCCAAGATGTCTTAAACAGTAAGTATACAGTACATCATCACTCTATAAAAGCAAGAAATCTGTGTGTGTGTGTGTGTGTGTGTGTGTGTGTGTGTGTGTGTGTGTGTGTGTGTGTGTGTGTGTCACGCTTCATAGGACATCATAGGACGGCCTATGATCTCAGGCATCATAGGACACAAATGTGTCTTTATGATGTTACATAGACCATGTGTCTCTGAACTCAAAGTGTTCCTGAACAGGGTCAAAAGCCACTTTTTCAGGATCGTGCCCATGAACTGGAATTACGACGCACCTATCCCTCAACCAGTGGTCTGAACGAAGAAGAAGACCCACCAGATGGAGAGCAATAGAATGAGGAGAACTGCTGCACGTCAGAAAGGATGCCATGAACATGAAACACCTCAGGTTCCAGCAGTACGCCGCAGGCATGACTGTGAACAACACAGCCGTCTGAGACAGGAGGAGACCCTTCAGTGGTCTGAACCAAGAAGAAGACCCACCAGATGATGTCTATATGACAGCACATACAGCACATGACTCCCTACAAGACATACAGTATATACAGTATAGACACAGGTAAGCAACATAACACAGAACAGTGACAGGCAGGAGAAGAAGTAACCAGCAGGGCAAACAGCCCCCAGATGGCAGGACATATTTTGTGTGATTTTTATGTTTTGCTGCATACAAAAGCCATCACATGTGATTGCCACTTAGTGCTGTGTAGGTATACCAACTGTCCTGTAACTGGCAAGAATTCTGTTCCAATGCATCCCCTCTACAGGCGTGCACGAGTTTCTACGGGCATGCACTAGTCACTCTATTAAAGCAAGAAATCTCTGTGTGTCCGTCACGTTTATAGGACATCATAGGACAGTCTATGATCTCTGCCTAAACATTATAGGACGTCCTATGAACTCAGGCATCATAGGACTCGCGATGTTGTCATAAAGATATGATGTCTATACGATGGCACAAAGACTAATGTGTCTTTATGATGTCATATGGCTCAAAATTGACAAGGTGAATAAGTCACAGGGCCAGTCTTTACAGCGCGTTCGTGTTTTCTGCACAACAGATTTCTGCAGCCATGGCCAATTCTATGTTGCCGCGAGCAGAGTTGCCAGATCAAGCAGTCTTCATATTGTTGCTCAAGATAAGAAACCAAGCAAAAGCGTCGCTTTCTCAGCAATGTTGTTTTGAAAGAGGTGCTGGCACAGTGAAAGCGTGTAACCTTGTAGAATGCCAGTCTACACTACAAATGTGTAAAATGCCAAGCAAAGCGCTGATTTTCTCCGGGTGCTCCGGTTTCTTGGTTTCTATGGGCATGCACGGGCCTTCCTGAACAGGGTCGAAAGTCACTTTTTTGCTCACATCTATTTTCACGATCCTGCCCATGAACTGGAATTACGACGCACCTATCCCTCAACCAGTGGTCTGAACAAAGAAGAAGAAGAAGACATCCAGATGGAGAGCAACAGAATGAGGAGAACTGCTGCACGTCAGAAGTGATGGCGTAAACATGAAACACCTCGGGTTCCAGCAGTACGCCGCAGGCATGACTGTGAACAACACACCTGTCTGAGACAGGAGGAGACCCTTTAGCAACGGGCATGCAGAAATACTTGCTTATACTTGGTTTCTACGGGTATGCACGGGTATGTACTAGTAACAGTAGATGAGACATGATAAAAGCACAAAATAAATTTTTACGGGACATACTTGGTTTAACAAGTATGAAAACATCCCTCAGCCATCTCCACTCCATGCTGTTGAACTACTGCTGCATTTCACAGCTTTTTTCCTCGTGTCATTTTCCTGAGAACATATTTAATATGGAGGAAACAATTAATAGACTCAGAAGTGTTAAACTGAGGAGTGACATTTATAAATTAATCTATTATATTTAACATTTCACATTTAAAGTTTGGGAAAATTAGACTAAAAGAACAAAAGTGCCAACATGACTTATACTAAATGTTTTCATGTTCTTTAATTTACAACTTCTTAAAAAGAAAATGGTTTTTCCATTTACTTTAGACAGAAGCAAATGAGGAAAACATTTATTTTAAAGGATGTACCATCCACACCATTTGGAGATAATTCTGACTTGTTCTACACCTCAGACAGTTTACACAAACGCTTCTAGTTCACACTGGTTCACATATGCACATTTGTTCTTTAATTAAATACATTTTAAATGTACATTTTCAATTTTTTCTTAGTAATGTTATGTACATTTGTAACTGAAGTTTTCAACACAATTACCAAACCAGAAGTATTCTTATGTGTTATACTGGAGCTTTATAACCATCGTTTCAGACCAGTTTACTGTGTTAATGTTTTAAATGTGTGAATCTCTCTATATCATCTGTAGGTATCTATGATTTTATATGGAGTTGGAATCCTCATCGTCTGTCTTGCTCCTTTTACATGCCAGTCCACACTGCAGCAGAATTAGAACAACCAGCTAACAGTCAGATTCAGAACATTTTAACAGCATAAGCAAGACTAATTTCAAACAATATCACAGCAAAAATTACAACAATTATTTCTGAGTTATCCTTTCAAGCAAACAAACTTATTCGTCAGCCATCTGCCTGGCCTCTTCCTGTCTCACCATGTTCCTCAGTCTTTGGGAAAAACACATAACATCTAAAGTTTATAGAAGACAGTGTCATTTACTCTATAGAATCGTTCATATGGTCTGTATAAATTGAGTAGTTTTGCTGTTTCAGGACAGAGGTTGGCAGAAGTATTTGGATGATATTAAAAGGAACATGTTGATATTTTATTCTCAGACTAACACTGAAGGGAAAAAAGAACAAAGTTAGAAATGTACAAGAAAAAAGTTGCAAATTTGCAGCTAAATAGTTACAAATGTGAAAAATAGTTGCAAGAATATTTACAAATTTAAGGGTAAAAACCTGAAATTTCCCTCAAAATAAGCCACAAATTTGTCTCAGAAATTAGCAAATGTATGTGAAAACTGATGAATTATGGGAGAAAAATCAAGTTTTTCCACATTTGAACAGCTCACTCATGCCTCAATGAAAAGTTTCTGACACATTTTGTTCACATTTTCTTTAATTTTTCTAATTATTGAGGCAAATTTGTTTTGCATTTTTCCTGGCTTTCTTGCAACACTCTGATTTAAATCCTGTCACTTTAAGAAACATCCTTGAGCTATCCTGCTCCGCCCTCCCTCTTACATCAGTTAGCCTTTAGCCGACTAGCTTCTAGCATCCTTCCAGCTCAGATGAGCAGCGCTGGTTCACTGAGCCACAGTCCATGGTCTATCTCCGTCACTCCGGCCCACCTCCCAATAATTTTGCCGTGATTCTACAACAAACCCTAAGGACCATGCACCGGGTGGCCCCCGATCACCACAACCAACCTGGCCTAGGATCCAAGGCTGCTGGCCGAGCAGAGCTGCTGAGCCACGGGATCTCAAAGGGCAGCGTCTCGCTCTACAGGACTCTGCTCCATTCCCACGGCCAGCTGGGGGAGGCCCCATCGCGAAGTGGCTCACCCTACACTGCCCATGAGAGTGGAGTCATGCGGAGCCCCAAAGGACGGTGGGGGAGCTGGCTGTGAGAGGCAGCAGCCTCGGGTCCCGGTGTAGGTGGTACACCGGGCCAGATCGGTTGCCGCAACCGGCACACTGGTGATGTGAATTGCTGTAAAATCACGGTGAAATTATTGGGAGATGGGCTGGAGTGACGCAAGATGTACTGTGGACTTTTGAACCAGGTGGCAAAAGGGGTGGCTGTTAGGGTGACTGAGATCTGAGGAAAACAACAATATAAGCCACGCTTGGTTTGAGCCTTCTGGTACCAGTGTTAGCTGGAGGGCCTTCAGCACCCTTCCCATCCACATGACAGACAGCTAGGTGGGCCAACAGAGCAGTGGACAGGACTTAAGGACGGCAGTGGGTTGTCTTTGTCAAATCATGACGTGTACGATTTAGGAGGAAGAGTCAGAAATGTTTCTGGGAGAGAAAAACCAGATAAAGGCTGTGAGTTTTTTTTAGAGAATTCACTGTTTTGATATTTTTGGGATAATTCCATGACCAACAGACACATTTCAGACAGTTAAAACCTACAAACACCATTTTTCACTCAATGACCCATTTAAAAGACAAACCTATTGAATTTACAAGAAGTAAAGTTACACTTTTATGAGGAAAAGAGTCAGATTTAACAAGAAGAGAAAATTCCCCAGCTGAGGAAAGCCATAACCTTGTACTCAAGTAAGTAGTAAGTCCTTCTTTGCCATTTCAATGACTATTTTCACATACATCAGATAACTGTCATGGATTTTCTGTATATATTAAGACGTATTCCTTGTTGATGTCACATGCTGGGTTCTGGAGGTTCTGCCAGACCCAGTCTCGTGGCCCTTTTCCTGTATTGATATCTACTTGTTGCATGTATTAATGTTCTGTTTGCCATTTTTCTGTTGTGCTTTATTTCTGCAGTTTTTGATATGTATATTTGGGTATGTTATGTTATTTTGTTTTCCCAGTGTTTTCCTTCCTCTGTTGACAGCTGTCAGGGTTGTGCAGCCGTCCGTGGGCGTGCCCTGCAGGCTGTCAGTTGAGATTGCCCTCCTCTCACCACCTCAGGTGATTCCAATTATGTATCTCCACTTTTTCCTGCCTGCTCATGTGCTCACATCTGTTCTTAATTATGTAATGGGGGTTTGAGCCCTATTTAAGGGCGTTATTCTCATTTCCTGGTTGTCGCTGCTTTGTTGTGTCAAACCTCATCCCCACCAGGGCTCTGCTTCACTCTGGTGGGCATTTTCGTAAGCAATTACTCCCTCATCTGCGTCTTCGTTTGTAGCACTTTGTGTTTGCTTTTTATTTCAATAAATTGCACTAAATAACGGTTCAGCGTGTGGGTCTCGCATTTCCTCTGCCCCGAAGGGGAAAATCATGACAGATGATGTGGTTAATAAATAAAAGTGCAAAGTCAGAGAAGCCTTTTCTGGGTATTTATTATTATATCTTGGCCAAGAAGGGAAAATGTTGCATCTCACACGCAGGTGAATGCCAGGAGAGATTCAAAAGTTTCAGAACAGAGCAGAGAGTTTTAGTAGAATAAGCCAAACAGATGAGCATCGTCTTGACAACCCGGAGTGAGTAGTCAGAGCTGCAGCTCAGAGAGACAAACGTTCTGTTGAAGGCTGCGTCGTCTCGTGGGAATGGTACGGAGCGTCATTTCATTTATGATTACAGCAGACAGAATGAACGGACAATAAAAAACAGAACACAACTGGAGTACATTTCTGACAACTTTACCCACCTCTGCAGTGATTTTGGTTGTGTGAGGCGGAATATTACTTTTAAAAGTATAATATGTATAATATTTTAATCAGATTATTTTGCCATCTAACAGCTCTTTTCAAAAGGGCATTTAAATCTTTCACAGCGTTTTAATGTTAGTTAGAAAAGCCACAATTTATTCAGTAAAAAGTGAAGTAGTATATGAAACATTTTAGTGCTGTAAACATGTAAGATATTTATATTTAAAACTGAACTGCTGTTCCTCTCCGTGAAGCGCCATTTTAAAGATTTGTAACACACTGGGGTTTCAAGAGCATGAAGGAGCCACTTGAACAGCCCCAAAAATTCTGAGAACTAAGGACTCTGTCCTCACAAGGATCTAGACACTGGAACAGCCCTTCACGAGATGTGATGACATCACTTCCTGGAAATGCCACAGAGGAAGGATGCGTCCTTGACTTCGAGAAGCATCTATAATCAGCTGCTTGGTCGCTTGATATCAAATACCCGTAAAGTCCAACTTTTTTTTTTTTAAATCAAGTTTTATGTGACGTGCACCAGTCCCTCCTGCAGCAAAACACCCCCGCAACATGATGCTGCCACCCCCATACATCACAATTGGGATGGTGTTCTTAGGCTCGCAAGCTTCCCCCTTTTTCCTCCAAATGTAATGATGGTCATTATGGCCAAACAGTTCGATTTTAGTTTCATCAGACCACAGGACATCCATCCATCCATCTTCTTCCGCTTAATCCTTTTCGGGTCGCGGGGGGGCTGGAGCCTATCCCAGCATCTTTGGGCGAGAGGCAGGGTACACCCTGGACAGATTGCCAGTAAAATAAGGTCTTTGTCCCGGTGTGTATTTCCAAATTGTAATCTGGCTTCTTTATGCTACTCTTGGAGTAATGGCTTCTTCATCTTTGAGTGGCCTTTTAGCCCATGTTGGTACAGGACTCGTTTCTCTGTGGATAATGACTCTTACCAGCTTCAGCCAACATCTTCACAAGGTCTTTTGCTTTTGTTCTGGGGTTGATGCACACATTTCACACCAAAACACGTTCATCTCTAGGACACAGAACCCGTCTCCTTCCTGAACGGTATGATGACTGGACATTCCCATGGTGTTCATACTTGAGTATAATTGGACAGATGAATGTGGCACCTTCAGGCACTAATGGTCACATCTTGCCAATGTATGGCCAATGAGCCAATGACCTCTATAAGATGTATTCCCGATGTAAACTTTGTATGTTGGGCTGTCGTATGTGTGCCATTGGGGACGTAACAAACCTGATACAGACCTGCTTCCTGGACAGTCTGGTACACCCTGTCCTTGGAGGAAAACTAGCTAGCAAACTAGCTGACAGCCAGACTGTGTTCTTTAGAGCTCTTCTCCATAAATTCTAGTCATCCTAGTTTGAAATAGATATCTATGATCCCAGCTTGTACACTAATCCGCAGTCAAAATATGGCCCATTTTGTTATTTTTTTTTCTCAACATGACATGAGTGCATGGGCCATAACAATGAATAACTAGCTTAGCAACAGGAATCAGAGTGGCCAGGGATTATATGGCTCTTTTGTCTAACTTGTAGTACCCGTATTAGACCAGTTCATTCACTAATCCGTAGTTGATTATACACCCTACACCATTCTGGCTAATTTGGTTAAATTTTGGCTGTAACATCCAGGTAGAATTTCTGACTGATTTTGAGGCCGACCTGCAGGGTACAAGCTGAAAGAGGAGTCCATTAGCCTCCTGCTAGCCTCAGCTTGGGTGTGACTTGGTATCTGTTGAGGTCTATTTCCTGGATTCTAGCCATCCCCACACTGTAAATTCTTTAGTTTATATATATCTTTAGTTTAGTTTATATATAATAATTACATAAAAAGACAATCTTTTTTTAAGTTTTAAATTACATACTGAAAAAAATCAATTGAACAAATTCATCAATCATTAATTTTAGGCAAATTTTTCCTCGGTTTTTATGAAGTTGTATTTTTAATGAGCATTTGAAATTTAGAATATTTCAGATTGCCTATGATCTGAAAATCAAAGGTACAAAAGGTAATGTAATAAAATACAAGTGATGACTTCAACTTTATTCATTATCGCTACTGGACTAATTAAAATGATTAGAAATCAAGTAAGTTACAACAGCCAGTTTTCTCTTCCACCATGTTTTAATTGATATAGGCTGGGTGTCCACCAAACGCATTTTTTTTCTGCTCTGGGCGACTGTTTCCTATTCATTCTCTATGTAGTCCAGCGTTTACAGCACTGAGCGCCCTTGGCGCTGAAACGCTTTGAGCAGTGGCCGTTTTTTGTCACGGCACTCAGCACTGGAAAAAGTTCAACTTTTCAGACTGCAGCTGAGCTCGTCAATGTCAGACCTTTCTAAGCAGCCAATCAGAATTAAGGAAGGGTGGGACATAGGACGCCGATACAGTCTCTACTCAGACTCCTGTTTTCAGTGTCATCATATTTTACATCCAGAGCTGCTAAACGACATTTCCTGTCCATTGTTATTTAGAGACCGCTATTAAAAAATAAGCAGAAAGTCTGACCATAGGAAAAGTGGAAGTGCTGAGCTGAGAGTGACAAGCTATTGCTGGGATACAGGGCAAAGACCTTTTCCCCAGAGCGCAGCACACATATGCTGAAAAAAAAAAAAAGAAAAACGCTCAGGGCGGTTGGGCGACAAAAAGCGCATTTGGTGGACCCGCAGCCTTACTATATATTTTGAATGTGTGTGCTGCTATCATGCACTTTTGAAGCTTTAATATATCTTTTTCAGACAAAACTAGGAAATTAACAGTAATTTAAAGCAAAGAAATCATGGGTTGATAAAAATATTTCCTTGAAGTGAGAACTTAGCATCATCATTTAGCATTTGCTGTTTTACAATGATAAGAGTGAGATGGTGTTAGTGTTACTTACCTCCAGTTAAAACAGGGTTAGCAGACTATCTTCTCTGATGCAGCATGGTGGGAAACAGTCTCACATCCCTGGCAAACAGAAGTAGCAGCTACTTGACCAAACCATGAGTGTGGAGTTAGCTGCTGTGCTAATCACCAGAATGAAACCTAGCACTCCATCGACACCTGTTCCGCTGCACGCAGTGCTGGGGTCAGGTGGGCCGCTGACAAGTAATGTGTGAGGAACTTTGCTGAAGAAATGGGATGTGTATTTTAAATCCCAATATAAACGATAAGTTTTAAATAAAACGACAGATTTTTATCTCATCATCTGATATATATTGTCATATCGAACAGCCCTGGCTGTCAGGTCAGGCATTGGCCTGCTTGCTTTCAGATAACCATGAAAACCGGTACTACCTGACTCATGGGTCGAGCCATTAGCGACTCAGCCAGCATCCCTGCCCTTCCGAGGGTATGGAGGGTGAAACGGGGCATCCTGGCAGAACTAAAAACAATATTTGCCACAGGTCTGTGGTGGACCATTCCAGTTACACAGGGTGAGACTGGACATCCTGGCAGATAAACAACACATCTGTCGCAAGGTCTGTGGTGGACTCTGCCAGTCGGTGCATCGTGACATGCACTACACAAAGAGCAGAGATAAACAAACCTATTATCTGGGCAGTCACTGCAACAGATACATGAGTCAGTTTGTCTTGGCTTGTCCTTGCCACTGATAACACCTTTATCTGCCAAGAATGTGCTGCTAGTCCAGCAAAAGCTAGCGGTACTCAAATATTTTGCAAGCAGTTTCATGAAATGGTCAGTCAGAAAGCAACTCATACCAGCTCGGACGTCGCCCAGGTTAACAAGGTCCACGCTGATCTGTTCACACTCCGACAGGCAGTGAAAAGTAAGTTAGGAGCAAGAAGAGAAATGAAGAAGAAAACAGCAGCCTTGTGTGCAGTGGAATAGAATGTACACACTCTGTTGGACAGATCAACGTCACAGCGCCCAGAAAGACAGACCACGCTTGTGGCCTTGGAAATGAACAGGTACAATGTAGACATAGCTGCACTTAGTGAAACAAGATTGCCTGGATATGACAGCTTGGAAGACCATGGGTACATCTTCTTTTGGAGTGGGAAATCAACTCAAGAAAGGAGAGAAGCAGGAGTGGGCTTTGCCGTTAGAAAGGAGATAGCAGCAATGCTTGATGAGGAACTGCAGCCAATCAACAACAGGATAATGACTACGAGACTCCCACTACAGCAGAAGATGTATGCCACACTCATCAGCGTGTATGCCCCAACAATGACCAACACAGAGGAGGCGAAGGAAGAGTTCTACAGTGATTTAAGTGAGACTGTCAGGTATGTACTGTCTGACGACAGGCTGATACTCAGAGATTTTAATGCTAGAGTTGGTTCGGACACTGAGAAATGGAAAGGAGTGCTAGGCAGTCATGGAGTAGGCAAGTCCAATGCTAATGGAGAACTTCTACTTGCACTATGTTCAGAGGACAACCTTGTGATGACCAACGCCCTATTTAAATACAAGGACACACACAAGAAGACATAGATGCACCCAAGATCCAAGCACTGGCACTTGTTAGACTGCATCATAGTAAGGCAGAGAGGCTTAAGGGATGTATTGGACACCAAAGCAATGAGAGGTGCAGACTGTGGTACTGATCATGTTATGCTGACATCTAGATTCAGGATTTGCAAATGAAAACTGCACTGCAGGACAGGTGCGAAGCCATCACAGAAGCTAAACACTCATGCACTGAAAGGCCAAAAGAAGCAGGAAGAAGTTACACAGGAAATGGATGAAAACCTGAAAGACCGGGACAGCAAGAACTCAGAGAATGACAAAGAAGAGAAATGGGCAACACTGAAGGATACGGTGCACTGCGAGTGCGAGGTGACTGCGAGTGATGTTTTAGGCTGCCCTGAGAGGAAACATCAAGATTGGTTTGATGAACATGATGAACATCTGAAGAAACTGCTAGAAGTGAGGAATACGGCTAGGCAGGAAAACCTACAGTGTAACACAAGGTAGAAGAAGAAGAAATACTCAAAGGCTCAGAGTAAGCTACAGAAGTACACCAGAGAGATGAAGTCCAACTGGTGGGATGAAAAAGCAGAGGAACTTCAAACTGCAGCAGACAGGAAGGACATGAAAACATTCTTCACAGGTCTGAGAGAAATCTAGAGTCCTAAACCAAGAGGATTGAGCCAACTAAAGGCTATGGATGGTGAAACGGATTTGCGGGAGAAAGACAAGATCCTGGAAAGATTTACAGACCACTTTGACCAACTACTAAACAACCCTGGACATCTCGCTGAAGAGGCTAAAGAAGCTCTAATGCAGCGACCAGTTGTATCAAGTCTGGATGAACCACCAAATATTGATGAACTAATGGCAGCTATCAGGACAATACAGGATGGTAAAGCTCCAGGAAGGGATGGAATTCTAGCAGAAGTGTGAAATTTGGTGGTGTTCAGCTGACCAACTGCCTGCACAAGCTCATCCAAGAGACATCGGATGCCCAGAAAGTACCTCAAGACTGGAAGGATGCAAGTATTGTGCCTTTGTTCAAGAAAGGTGACAGGAAAGATTGTGGAAATTACCAAGGTCTATCACTGCTAGCCAGTGCTGGTAAGATTCTCTCATGTGTACTACTTAACCTCTTGCGCTCCGTTGTACTGCGGACGGGCAAGTCTCTGCGTCCTAGAGCACACGAGAGCGCACGAGGGCGCTCTCGTGCGCTCTAGGACACATGGTGTAGATGGTGATGTAGGTGGTGATGGTGATGTAGTGGCGTCCAAGCGCGCACTGAAAATAAAAGCTGCAGACACAGCCGCGAACAGACTAGTTCATCTGATTGACCTCTCATTCGACTAATAAGAGCCTTGAATTGGGTTTCTGAAACCTTGAAAAACCAATGACTGAAAACCTAGCCAGAAGGACCCGCCTGCTGTGAATGCAGTGAGCCAACTGAAGCAGAGAAGTTCGCGAGCTGTTTTTTTTAAGGCTGGGTGAAGACTGACTGCTGAAGCGGATCAAAAAAGGATTAGACGTTATGAGACGTTATGATTTCTTCCATGGTCATAGACCGACGGAAGCTGACGACGAAGGCTGAGTGACATACACGCCTTCGCCAGTCTTTTTTTAATTACTACTGTTATTTGTTTTGAAAAATCGTTCGCCAAAAACCGCAATCATGGAAGCACAAAACCGCAATAATGGAATTATGTTTTGACCGGGTCGCGAGACCAGAACCATGAGCGGACCAGCGTCGCGTTCGTCTGACAATGAGGAAGAGACAGGACAATGTGGCTGTGGCTCTGATTACAATGTGGCTGTGAAGAGGTAAGGTGTTATAAGCCAAAATTATTTTTTATCCCTGAAAATTGTAATCAAAAATGACTTTTGACCGATCGGTAAATTACAACTGTGCGGCGCACGATGTCCGAAGTGCGTGCGCCGCATTACACGGTTCTTCGCCGCCTCCGGACCGTGAACGCCCCCCCCCCCCCCGCCGCTACGATTCTGTAGCGGCGGGTGGGGGGGGAGCCGCGGTGACAGCGTTGCTGTGGAAACATCGCCACATCCGAGTGTAATCCGTCATGTAGCGATGGCCGATCTCCGTCCGCTGTAGCGAGGGAAGGGGGGGCCACCCCCCCCCACACACACACAGTAGCAAGGGGGGGGAGTCGCGGTGACAGCACTGCTGTGGAAACATGCCACATCTGAGTGTAATCCATCATGTAGCGAGGGCGGATCTCCGTCCTCTGTAGCAGTGGGGGGGGTGGACAACCCCCCCCACACACACACACACAGACACAGCCCTGAATGTGACCTTTCATTAGAGCCCAAAATGAAGCTTCTACATTGAATCATTCAAAAGTTACAGACGTTTTTCCAAACTGCCATTTGGCACAATTTGGCACAGTTCCAAAATGCCTGGGAATAGCCTGAAAACAAAGCTGTGTAAAATAATCATTTTTTGTGGTATTGTTACAAAATTTGGACCTCAGCTGGATAACAATTGGTTCTACATTTCTGTTGCATTTTCCAGCCTGGATCTGAAGCTGTGTGTTATTGGCAAGCATTTGTATCCAAAAAAACACCCAGGCCAAATTTATTTTCTTCAAGTTCACTATGTTTAGATGACTGTAACTCAGTGGCAGGAGCACTTAGAGAGATCATGTTTTTTTTGCCAAAGAATTCAAAGTGTTTTCTTTTAAATGAGACCAACCCCATGAAGATGCTGCAAAGGGTTGAAGAACAGCTTTTGATTTATTTTGGGCACATTATTTTTTGGAATTTTTAGGAAAATTGACTGGAGTGCAAGGGGTTAACAGACTCAATGAACACATCTCGCAGAATGTACCACCGGAAACCCAGTGCGGCTTTAGAAAGGGAAGAAGCACAATGGACATGATTTTCTGCTTGAAACGGGCTCAAGAAGAGTGTACTGAACAGAACACACCGCTTTATGTAGTCTTCATTGACTTCGGTAAAGCCTTCAATACTGTATCACGACAAGGACTTTGGCAGGTTCTCAAGAAATACAGCTGTACAGGAAGTTTGTCAACCTGATCGAGGCACTCCATACAGGTATGCAAGCAAACGTGGCAATGAGTGGTTCAGTGTCTAAAGACTTTTCAGTAAGCAACGGGGTGAAACAAGGGTGTGTGCTGGCGCCTACACTCTTCTCGCTATATCTGGCAGTCATGCTTGAGGTGGCCTTCAAAGACACTTCAGAAGGAGTATACATTCAAACAAGGAAAGAAGCATACTTGTTCAATGTGGCACAGTTTAAAGCCAAGAGTAAGACATTGATAAAGGTAGTAAGAGAAATGCTCTTTGCCGACAACAGTGCTCTAGTTGCACACAGTGTGGAAGATATGCAACCTTTAGTGGAGAAATTTGCAAGAGCAGCTAGCCAATTCAGCCTCAAAATCAACATCAAGAAGACACAGTGCCTTTATCAACCACCAAAGTTCCAGTTATCAACATCACTCCCAGAAGAGATCAGCATTGGTACAGAGCCACTAGTCAAGTATAAGACTTTCAAGTATCTCGGGAGTACTGTTTCAGAGAATGCTAGGCTGGAGGATGAACTGTCTCTCAGAATGAGAAGAGTGAGTGCTGTGTTTGGAAACTTGAGGGAGAGACTGTGGAACACTTGGCATCTCTATCCATGTGAAATGCAAAGTCTACAGAGCAACAGTACTGGCTACTCTATTTTACGGTGCTGAAACTTGGACTATCTACAGGGTGCAGGTAATGAAACTTCACGTGTACATGATGAGACACCTTCGAGCTATAATGAACATCTCATGGAAAGACAAGATAACCAACATAGAAGTGCTGAAATGTGCTGGTCGACCATCAATGGAGGACATGCTAATACAGATGAACCTGCGATGGCTCGGACATGTTAAGAGGATGGATCACCAGCGACTCCCTCAGCAGTTACTCTACTCACAGTTATGTGAAGGCAAACACAATCAGGGTAGACCAAGGCTCAGATTTAAAGACACTGTAAAAAAAAACCTGAAGAAGTTGGATACAGACAGGAGTTCCTGGCAGCGGAAGGTGAAGGACAGAGCTGTGTGGAGGAATCTGATCAGACCTAAATCAGACAGTCATTGTCGCCCACGACAGACTGCTATGATGATCCATCCCCACGAAACACATGCTTTCCCAGCTGGACCATCTACCAACCCTTAACCATATGGGTCATTCATAGATGTTATGTTAGCTTATTTTATTATAGTTTATCATACTTTGGACTGGACGTCTCAGTGATTAGCAGTGGTTAGCCACTGTTATAAGACTGAACCAATCACTCATTCAGGGTTTTTTCAGTTCTAAACTAGAACATTCAGCCCGTATGTTAACTAATCTGGCAATCTAAGATAAAAGCTAATGTTAGCTTCCAACATGTTGTTGCCATTAAAACATAAACCTCAGAGAAAGGATGAAAATGTGGGGTGAACTGGGGCTCATTAGCATTTAAAGCAGTATGCCATAAAACAGCCTGTTTTGAGGAGAACTCCTTCCCCATGGGTAAAATGGTGCTGCAGTAAATACGCTCTGAGGCTTTTTGACCAAAGTATGTCACAGAAATCTTATTAACACCTCTGGGATCTGTGTCAACATGGCGAAAAAGTGCATAATAGGGGCTCTTTAACACGCTAAACTCAGTCAAGTCCATACGTGTACATGGTGGAGCGGTAGAGTCTGTTGCAAGAGTCAACAAATTAGTTCACCTCGCTGGATAAGTTTTATCCGTTAGTCAGGGGCAAATGGACAGTGGGAAATGTGTAAAAAATCCCCCCCCACACACACACACACACACACACACTTCCCAACCACAGGACTCCAGCGGCTAGTGAAATAAAAAGGTACCACACACCCAGAGGAGGCGATAACAGGCTGACGTGAGAGAACCAAGGCCGCCTTAATGAACAAGCTAGACTGGGATGAAGCCCAGGGGCCTACAAAGATCAGGGCCCATCATGAGTCAATGAAAAACGTCACATTGTTGTTAATTGGTCAAATTCTACGTCCATCACTTGACATTCATGTGTGGCTGCTGATTGGTCTCATTTACAAGTGCCCCACATGGGTACCATGTAACAATAGCCTATCAGAGG
Organism: Pholidichthys leucotaenia; assembly: GCA_020510985.1. Taxonomy (NCBI): domain Eukaryota; kingdom Metazoa; phylum Chordata; class Actinopteri; order Cichliformes; family Pholidichthyidae; genus Pholidichthys; species Pholidichthys leucotaenia. The sequence goes on from CM035842.1 coordinate 212,342,375, forward strand.
AACCGTTTTTACATGTGACTATGCAAGCACCAGTAAGAGGTAAGAAGTAATTAGCTCAGTCAAAATGTCTGGAAAAAAGTTTGAAAGTGGCGCTCTTAAAATTGAGAGGAAAAGAGCTTAGGGAAAACAGATTGCTCACAAAATCCCAAAGCTCAAGGATTTTTCTAAGCTGGAGCATCGAGTGGAGGAGGCTGCTAGTTACTGCACCCAGGAGAGAGGTGAGCCATTAAAGCACTCACCTGGAGGAGAAGGGCAAACGGAGAAAAAAGGCCATGATTTCTTACATCAGACAGCTGTGCGTGGGACAGTGGACTCTGAACTTGGTAAAAAGTAGAATGGATCAAGGATGCATCCATAGTGTGATGATATTCGTGAGCTGAACTTAAATGACATAATGAAGGCTTTTTCTTTAAAAGAAGGCCAAAAGAAAGCACTTCTAAAAAGGTAAGACATGCTATTTGCAGTGCTTTCCAGCCATCTCTGCAGGATTTTCATTGCTGCTGTTGTGCATTGTTTGAATCACAAATGCTTCACTGATTTAACTTTATGCCAAAGGCAGTATCTGTCACACTGTAAAAATGGAAATCTCAGTAAGATAAAATATCTTAGGATGCTTTCACACCTAAATTTGTTTACTTTGGTCTGAATCAGTTGACAAGTTTGTTACTTTGTATCATTTTCTCTTTGGTTCGGTTCCCTTTCACATAGGCAAAAATACAAGCGGACCAAACTGTGTCACGTTAAATCCCACAAGACTTACAGTACATCCGGAAAGTATTCACAGCGCTTCACTTTGTCCACATTTTGTTATGTTACAGTCTTATTCCAAAATGGATTAAATTCATTATTTCCTCAAAATTCTACACACAATACCCCATAATGACAATGTGAAAAAAGTATGACATTTTTGCAAATTTATTAAAAATAAAAAAAAAAATAAGAAATTACATGTACATAAGTATTCACAGCCTCTGCCATGAAGCTCAAAATTGTAGATTGTAGGTGTATCAACCAAGTATTGAGCAAAGACTGAATACTTATGTGCATGTGATTTCTTAATTTTTTATTTTTAATAAATTTACAAAAACCTCAAAAAAAATTATGTTGTCATTATGGGGTATTGTGTATAGAATTTTGAGGAAAAAAATGAATTAATCCATTTTGGAATAAGGCTGTAACATAACAAAATGTGGAAAAAGCGAAGCTCTGTGAAGACTTTATGGATGTACTGTACGTCAGAACGTTCTCTGTTCTTACTGGTCAGATTTTTTTTTTTGCCATGAGAACAAGAAGGGGGCGGCGCGGCGGCGGAGTGGTTAGCACTGCGGCAGCACAGCTACTCGGGGGATCCTGGGTTCGATCCCAGCCCCTGACCAACAGTGATCTGTGTGGAGTTTGCATGTTCTCCCCGTGTCTGCGTGGGTTTACTCCGGGATTTCTCCGGTTTCCTCCCACATGCCAAAAACATTCAAGTTAGGTTAACTGGCCTCAAAACTGGGGATTCTAAATTGTCCTTAGGTGTGACTGTGAGAGTGAATGGTTGTCTGTCTCTCTGTGTTGGCCCTGCGATGGACTGGTGATCTGTCCAGGGTGGACCCTGCCACTCACCCAAAGATGCTGGGATAGGCTCCAGCTCCCCCGCGACCCGAAAAGGATTAAGTGGAAGAAGATGAATGAATGAATGAATGAGAACAGGAAAGGTAAATAAAGGAAGTAGGGTGACTACTGTGCATTTATGCATTTCTGGGGTGAAAATAATACAAACTGTAGCGTAATCTACAACAGGTTTTCGTCGCCCTAGTTATCATTTACTAGGTGCATATACCACTTTCAACAAATTGTACAGTTTGAAAATGAAGCACAGCTATGGATGGAAAATAACATGTTAATGTTCATTAATCCTCCAGAACTGTGCTCAGCCACAGATGTTTTCCAAGATCCATCAGGTATGTACAGTGGCATAAAATGTTTTACTGTTGGTCCTATTTTCGTACGGTCCCTTTCTCACCTGCAGGACTGCACCAAAGTTTGCCATTTAATTCGAATTGAAACCACCTCTTTCAGGAGGTCTCGGTACGGTTGGTTTGGTGCGCACCTGAGTGTGATTACCACGTTCTCACCAGACAAAACAAACCACACTAACAGAGAAAACGAACTCAAGTTCAAATGAAGAGGCCTAAAGCCTGTAGGTGTGAAAGCACCCTTAAATCAAGGCTTATGTTTGTTTTTCTCTCAAGATAATTTTGACAAGACAAAAATTTCTTTTTGTGGGGCGCTTTGCATGTCAGGTGGCATCTCAGGGCGCCTGTGGTGGTCTGCTGATTGGTCGCTCAAATGGACGCCGGGGGTGGGGGTCTGCTTCTGTGGCCTGCGCCAGTGGTCTACCCGGCCACTGCCGGGCACTGGTGCGTGTTCAGGCTTGCTGCATCTGCTTCGCAGCTGCCTTATGAAACAAGGGTGAATGAGGGGTGAGTTTGAATGGGTACAGGAGTGAGAGAGAATGGGTCGGTCTGGGTGAGCGAGCGGGAGTTAGTGCATATGGGTGTGCATGGGAGCATATGGGTGTGAAGGTGTGAGGAGGGGTATGTCTGCGATTCGGGAGGTGCTGGATCAAGGGGGGGTCGTGCCTCTCGGCAACGTGGGCTCCCCTGGGTGGGGGGACTTCTTTGGGTATGGGGGTCCCCGGGGTGTGGGACAGAGGCGCTGGGGCAGGCCCGCTGTGGGGGTGCCTGGGGGGTTCGCACCGGGGGGCGCGGGCCAGTCTCTGCCCCGGGGGGTGGGGTCGCTGGCCTCCTGGTGCCTGGGGCCCGGGGGTGGGCGTTGGACCCGCTGGGGGGGGGGGGGTCGGGCGGGTCCAGGGGTGTGGGCTCACCGCGCCGGCCGCCAAGCAGCCTGGCCTCCCTTGATCGTCCCTCCGGGCGCGGATGCCTGGCTTTCCTGGGGCTTGCTGACCTCGGACATTTGTGCGCTGTGGGGGTTGGTGGCGCTGCCTTGCCTGCTCGGGGTTCCTGGGGGGAGAGCTGCTGCGACCGGCCCTCCGCTTCGTATGTTTCCTGACAAACCACTCATATGCACACACTTATTTTGCGCGCGTTCTCATATATATGCACACAGACATACACGCACAGCTGTCTCTCCTTTAACAGGTGCTGAAACCAGACTCGTGTTGCGACATCTTCTGTGGAAGAAGTAGTTTGTCTTTTGCTTGCTTTAGTTGTTGGTTTGTTTGTTTTTTTGTCTGTTCCCCTCCCTTTTTTTCTCCCCCTCCACACACTTCCTTTCCCTCTTCCCCATCCTGTTGGGTCCTCCATGGGTAAAATAATCAAAATAAAGTATTAAAAGTTATTACAGGAGGAGTTTACAACAATATACAATACACAGTTAGGTGTTGTATAACCTCCTCTTGGCAAAGTAAATCTGTTTTGGCACAATAAGGGTGACACCTGTTATGCTTGCCTAGCTGCCTGACAGGACAAGGGGGAAAAAAAACTATGCTTTTTGCAGCATAGTTGTGTTTTCTAGCTCACAGTTGCATTATTCCTCCAAGAGAAACAAAAATGAGGCTGTAGTGGCTCAGGAGGTAGAGCAGGTCGCCCAAAAACCTGAAGGTTGGTGGTTCAAATCCCACTCTCCCCACCTTGCTGTTGTGTCCTTGGGCAAGACACTTTATCCTCCTTGGCTCCAGTGTGTTCATGGTTCATGACACTGATGTATGGATGTGAATAAATGTTTGGTGGTGGTCGGAGAGGCTGTTGGCGTAGACTAGCAGCCATGTTTCCGTCAGTCTGCCCAGGGCAGCTGTGGCTACAGAGGTAGCTTACCACTATCATTGTCTGTGGAGTGAATGAATAATGGAGTCTTTGTAAAGTGTCTTTGGGTGTCATGAAAAGTGCTATATAAATGCAATCCATTATTAAAAACATAGCTATTACACATTTTTAAACTGAGATTCTGTTGGGGGGGCTACAAAACCTCTCAGCCCCAGGGCCTAACAGCAAGTTAAAGTAGCCCTGGAGAAAACGGCGCCCCGGACGCCATCATTTCAACCAAACTTTACTGTACGGTATCCATGGAAACACATGAGCCACCACATGTAACAAAGCAGGCCTTATGTGTTTATGCTGCATCACTTCTCTCTCTATATATACCGTATTTTTGGGAATATAAGGCGCACTGGATTATAAGGCGCAATATCAATGAACGGTCTATTTGATGGTCTAATTTCATACATAAGGCACACCGGATTATAAGGCGCATTAAAGCGAGGTAGTCGGAGCCGGGGAAAAAAATTTTTTTGCGTGCATGGAAAGAAAATCCTATCTATAGTCATTATAGACACATATAAGATAAGATAAGATAAGATAAGATAAGCCTTTATTAGTCCCACAACGGGGAAATTCCAGGATTGCAACAGCACAGGGATAGCAACACTCAGAGCAACAATCAGAAGGCAAGAAAAAAAAAAAAAACAAGCAAGCAAGAGCAGCTAATAAACATATGTACGTATTACTATAAAATATATATATATACACACACACACAGACACACAGTGCAGAGCATTGTAGCTGGATGGAATAATATATGAATATATGAACACACAGTGCAGAGCATTGTAGCTAGATGGAATAAATATGTAAATATATAAACACCCACAGTACGGAGCATTGCAGCTAGGTGGAATAAATATGCAAGTATATAAACACACACAGTGCGGAGCAATGTAGCTAGATGGAATAACATGTAGATATATAAATATATAAACACCCACAGTACGGAGCATTGCAGCTAGACGGAACAAATATGCAAATATATAAACACACACAGTGCAGAGCATTGCCGCTAGATGGAATGAAACAGCATAACCGTCTACCCAGCTATCCTGCATGGTATGATTATGTGCCCATACACACTCTCACCCTCCATAGCGACCGGCATGCTCCTAGTTGTATGCCGGAGAGGACCACTGTGTAAGTCTATTGCATCTTCTGCATTCAAAAAACTATTAGTTTGTTACGTCTTTTTTGCTATCTCTGCGAGCAGCCCTGCTTAGGTTGTACAGTCTGACAGCCGTTGGTAGGAAGGACCTACGAAACCTCTCGGTTGTGCACCTGGGATGATGTAGTCTGCTGCTAAATGAGCTCCTCAGTGCATTCAGTATGTCCTGCATAGGGTGGAACTCGGACTCCAGCAGAGATGACAGTTTAGCCACCGTCCTTCTCTCTCCTATCTCCTCCATCGGATCAAGGCGCTGCCCCAGGACAGAGCTAGCTTTCTTAATCAGTTTGTTCAGTCTCTTCCTATCGGCTGCAGTAATGCCACTGCCCCAGCAGACCACTCCAAAAGTGATGGCTGATGCCACCACCGTGTCATAGAATGACTTCAGCAGCGCCCCTTGTACACCAAAAGACCTGAGTCTCCTCAGCAGGAACAGCCTGCGCTGTCCCTTCTTGTAGAGTGCATCAGTATTGTGTGACCAGTCTAGTTTATTGTTCAGATGAATACCCAGGTACTTATAGGATGTCACCATCTCGATGTCTGTTCCCTGTATATTTACTGGTACTGTGAGGGGCTGCCCATGCCTGCGGCAGTCCACCACCAGCTCCTTAGTTTTCCTCGCGTTGATCTGGAGGCAGTTCCGATGGCACCAGTCCACGAAGTCCTGGATAAGCCCTCTGTACTCAGCTTCATCTCCATTGGAGATGAGGCCAACGATCGCAGAGTCATCAGAGAACTTCTGTAGATGGCAGTGTGTTGTGTTGTGTGAGAAGTCCGCAGTATAAAGAGTGAACAGGAAGGGAGCCAGCACCGTTCCCTGGGGGGCCCCCGTGCTACTGATGATCGTGTCGGACACACAGTCCCGGGTTCTCACAAACTGAGGCCGGTTCGTGAGGTAGTCCAGGATCCATGATGACAGGTGCTGGTCCACCCCTGCGCGCAGCAGCTTGTCCTTCAGGATCATCGGTTGGATGGTGTTGAAAGCACTGGAGAAGTCAAAGAACATGATCCTCACCATATTCCCGGGCTTCTCCAGGTGGGACAGAGAACGGTGAAGGAGGAAGATCACCGCATCCTCCACCCCAATGCCATGCTGGTAGGCGAACTGGAGTGGATCCATCGCTGGTTCCACCAGGGGGCGGAGGTGAGCAAGGAGCAGTCTCTCCAGGGTCTTCATCAAGTGGGACGTCAAGGCCACCGGTCTGTAGCTGTTCAGGTCTTTGGGGTGGGAAGTTTTTGGTACAGGTACCACACAAGATGTTTTCCACAGCTGTGGTACCCTCCCCAGTTTCAGGCTCATGTTGAAGATATACGTCACAATCCCACACAGCTGGTCTGCACAGGACTTGAGGAGCTTTGCGCTGATGCCGTCCGGTCCCGGCGCCTTCCTCGCCTTGATCTTCCTCAGCTCCGTCCTCACCTGGGTCCTGGTCAGGGTCAGGATGGGGGGCTGTGTGTTGGGAGTGGGGGGGTGTTGGTAGAGTGGGGAGTGGGCAGCAGGACTTGATTTCTTTAGAGGCAGCAGTGGTTGTTGTGCAGTCAGGGGGGAGGGCGGTTGGTCAAATCTATTGAAAAACAGATTCAGGTTGTTCGCCCACTCCCTGCCCCCTGTGGCCTGGGGGGAGGTATTCTGGAGCCCCGAGATGGTTTTGAGGTTTCTCCAGACCCCGCCGATGTCGCTCTGTTGCAGCTTGTCCTCCATCTTCTTCCTGAAGCTGTCCTTGCCTTCTCTGATCTTTCTCCTCAGCTCCCTCTGTACGGACTTCAGCATCTCCCTGTTCCCTGACCTGAAGATCCTCTTCTTCTCTCTCAGAAGTGTTTTAATCTCAGGGTTGATCCAGGGTTTGTTGTTTGAGTGACGCCGTATGGTCTTGGTGGGAACGGATTTGTCCACACAGAAGCTGAGGTAGCCCGTGAAGGTGTGAATGAGGCCATCGATGTCCTCACCATGTGGATCGCAGAGCTGCTTCCAGGCGGTGGCTTCAAAACAGCCCTTTAGGGTGTCCATTGTCTCCTCAGACCATAACTCCACAGTGTGCATGGCCGGAGGTTGTCTGTGCACTAGGGGTTTGTACACCGGCCGGAGATGAACCAAGTTGTGATCCGATCTCCCGAGTGGGGGGAGTTGTGATGAGGTGTACGCCTCCTTAGTGTTTGCGTAGAATAAATCCAGTGTTTTATTGTCTCTAGTGTGGCATGTGACATACTGGGTGAACGTGGGTAGAATGGGAGACAGTGAAACATGGTTGAAATCGCCTGAGATGAGGAGAAGAGCATCTGGGTGTTCTGTCTGCAGCCTGCTGGTTACTGAATGGATGACGTCACGTGCTGTCCCAGCGTTCGCCGTCGGATTTGCATAAACAACAATGCAGATCACGTGTGAGTGTTCTCTCGGGAGATATGTAGGCCTCATGCTAACAGCTAGCAACTCAATGTCTTTGCTGCAGTGTCGTTGTTTAACAGTGATATGTCCCGGTCTGCACCAGTTGTTGTTAACATACATGATCACTCCACCGCCCCTAGCCTTGCCACTGTCTGGTGTTCGGTCAGCTCGTATCATGTGAAAACCCTCCAGCTCAATGTTAGCATCTGCTGCTAGTTCAGTTAGCCACGTCTCAGTAAACAAAAGGAGAGAGCACTCCCGGTATGTGCTATCATAACGGGAGATAGCCGCTAGCTCATCTAACTTTCCCAGTATCGACCGTACATTTCCCATGACAACAGATGGAAGGGAGGGTCTGTACCTTATATTTTTTGTCCTCCGCCTTACTCCAGCCCGGCAGCCGCGGCGTTTTCGCCTCAGTTCTCTCGGTATGTCGAGTATTTCCAATGGGACCGGGGTGGCGGTTGAATGCTAGCAGCTGTTCTCTGCTGTATCGTATCCTGCTATAGACAGTGGCTCCGTCCACCGGCTCAGGAGACATTTAGGACGATCTGTGTGTCCGTGATATAAGTGGGGTGAAAAAAAAGACGGATCAAAAGAGAGAGGAAGGGAAAAAGACTCGGAATCGAGCCGCTGTTGCAAAAGGCAGCCGACTCGTGTGGCGCCCCTAGTGGTACGAGTATATAGCGCGATTGTCTGTGAGTGTGAATGACCTGTTCCACGAGCAGGCGGAACGTTTTTAGTCCGTGGCTGTTCATCGCCATATTGGCCAGGATACTCGCTGGGTACTCGCTCGGTACTCGATACAGCTCGCTCTCCGGCGGCAGCCCTGATAAGTAAACATATGCCGGGACGCTTGAATTCTTTAGTCCCAAAAATATCATTTTTGAATATTTAATTACAGCTAAACGGGAGCAGTTTCGATGCCGAAATTTCACATACAAATCCTAATATACGTGTTCTATACACCATCAGCTTTTGGGTATCGACTACCGAGGTAGTCGGATCTGGGAATTTTTTTTTTTTTTTTTTTTTGCGTGCATGGAAAGAAAATCCTATCTATAGTCATTATAGTTGTTCCATATGGTTCCATATGGTTCCAAGGTTGTCATAGCCAGGAGCGGCACAGGGGTTAAGCTCCCAGTGCTCGTAAAATGCTCCTTATGGCATGCGTCTCGAAAAGCCTCTGACAACTAAGTCCAGCTCCTAGCCTGCCCATGTGGTTTAGTCTCTAAGCCCGGCGGAACTGCTTTTACTAATAGGAGAAGGGGCGAGGGCGGATCTCTGGTGCCTTAAAACCAGATGCTTTGGGTAGATGGTGGCTCGTCAACCTGGGAAGGTAGCCCATCTAGGGGAAGGTAAACCCTTATTTCAAACCTCCGCTGCCTTGCGGCACACCCGGTCACGGGAAAGGCTTTGGGAGTCAACCCTGAGGAAAAATCCGGAGTCGGAACCCCTAAGGCAGTTCTCTGTTGTTCTCAACATCGTTCTGGCAGCTCCTGCGACGGCGCTGGTGCCAAACTGTAGCAGCCCTGCTGTTCCTTTGGATTCATCAGTGACGTGGAGAGGGGGGACATGCTGCATGGGCAACATCTTGTCCTCCATATCTTCCTGCCCAGGCTTGAATCCTACCAACGCCCAACGCTGGAAGGTAGAACACCGGATCACTGGAGAGGACACTCCAGCTTCGCTTTTGGCGTAGACAAAACACGGGGAATGACAGTTACCGGTTATAAGCCACCGCTCAATTGGCGTAGAGCGCGGCGCCAGGGGTTGTTCCCGACGGTGGGAGGGATCATCGGATCTCACTGGACAGCTACCGCCCGCCTCAAGCTGGGCAGCCCCCAGCCAATAAGGTGTTGTCCCGCCACAGCTTGCTTTCCTCATTGGGTGCATGGGGATGAGGAGAAGTCCGAACAGCAGGCTGAGAACCTTCGCACCAGGCAAGACAAAAAAACAAAAGAGACCAACTCTAAAACTGGGAACTTGGAACGTCCGCACTATGATGACAGGATTCGCTGCTAACCTCAAGGACATCAACGACACCAGGAAGACTGCCATCATCAATAATGAGCTGAAGAGACTGGGAGTGGATATCGCCACTCTCCAGGAAACACGGTTGGCTGACGCAGGCACACTGAGAGAGAAGGACTACACGTTCTACTGGCAGGGAAAGGGCAGTGACGAACACAGGGAACACGGAGTGGGCTTCGCAGTGAACAACACCTTGCTGAAGATGGTGGAACCGGGCAGCAATGGCTCTGCACGACTCCTCACCCTCCGCCTCAACACCACTCAAGGCCCAGTCACCCTCGTCAGTGTGTAGGCCCCAACACTGACAGCCACACCAGAGGCAAAAGACGAGTTCTACGAGAATCTCGCAACAACTGTCAGGATCATCCCCAACTCTGAACAACTCATTCTCCTTGGAGATTTCAATGCCAGAGTGGGTGCTGACCACGACTCCTGGCCCTCCTGTCTTGGACCTTTTGGGTGGGCAGAATGAACGACAACGGACAGCGGCTGCTCGAGTTCTGCACATATCATGATCTGTGCATTACAAACTCGTTCTTCAAGACCAAGCCCCAACACAAAGTTTCCTGGTGACATCCGCGCTCAAAGCACTGGCACCAGCTGGACTTGATCCTGACCAGGCGCACCTCACTGAAGAATGTGCTAATCACCCGTTCGTTCCAGAGTGCAGATTGCGACACAGACCATTCATTGGTGTGTTGCAAGGTCAAGCTGCAGCTGAAGAAATTCCATCGTGCTAGACAGCCTGGAAAGGCACAGATTGACACCAGCAAGATGGCCCAACCAGAACTTGTTGAGCAGTTTGTCTCCACCTTTGAGAAGGAACTTGGTGTACCACAAGAAGGAGAATCTGCAAAGCAGAAGTGGGAAGAGCTGCGAAACACCATCCACCGCACAGCCTTGGCTACCTTTGGGAGGAAGACCTCGAAGTCACAGGACTGGTTTGATGCCAAGTTGACCGAGATGACCCCCGTCATTGAAGCCAAGCGCTCAGCACTTGCTGAGTACAAGAAGTACCCAAACGAGAAGAATCTCCAGATTCTCAGGGCTGCGAGAAGCAAAGTTCAGCAGACTGCTCGGCGCTGTGCCAACGAGTACTGGACTCAGCTCAGCCAAGACATTCAAATCGCTGCCATAACAGGGAGCATCCGTGGTATGTACGATGACATCAAGAAAGCACTTGGTCCGGCTCAGAGCAAGACAGCCCCCCTCAAATCCTCCACTGGAGAGATGATCACAGAAAAGAACAAGCAGATGGAGAGATGGGTGGAACACTACTCCGACCTCTACTCCAGACAGAACACTGTGACACCGTCAGCCCTTGATGCCATCGACTGCCTGCCATCCATGGGCGAACTTGACGCCGAGCCAACCATCGACGAACTCAGCAAGGCCATTGATAGCTTGGCCGCTGGCAAGGCACCCGGCAATGACGGCATACCCCCCGACCTGATCAAGCACTGCAAGACCGCCCTACTGCTGCCATTGCATGACGTCCTCTGCCAGTGCTGGAAGGAAGGTGCCGTACCACAGGACATGAGGGACGCCAAGATCATCACCCTCTACAAAAACAAAGGGGAGAGAAGCAACTGCAACAACTACAGGGGCATCTCCCTCCTCAGCGTTGCTGGCAAAGTCTACGCACGAGTTGTTCTTGTTCGTCTACAGAAGCTTGTCGAACGTGTCTACCCCGAGTCTCAGTGTGGCTTCCACACTGAGCGATCGACGGTAGACATGATATTCTCCATCCGCCAACTCCAGGAGAAATGCAGAGAACAGAACATGCCCCTGTACGTCGCCTTCATCGACCTCACCAAAGCGTTCGATCTGGTCAGCAGAAAGGGCCTTTTCAAGATCCTGCCAAAGATAGGATGCCCACCAAAGTTGCAAAGCCTCATCGAATTGTTTCACACCAACATGCAGGGGATAGTGCAGCATGACGGCAACGTCTCAGAGCCATTCAACATACGCAGCGGAGTGAAACAGGGCTGTGTACTTGCGCCAACCCTCTTTGGGATTTTCTTTGCTATGCTCCTGAGGCATGCCTTCAGCACAGCAACAGAGGGAATCTACCTGCACACAAGCTCTGACGGCAGGCTTTTCAACCTTGCCCGCCTGAAAGCCAGAACCAAAGTACGCGAGGCTCTAATCAGAGACATGCTGTTCGCAGACGACACTGCAGTCACAACCCACACACAGCAGGAGCTTCAGACCCTGATGGACCGCTTCTCGCAGGCATGCAAGGACCTTGGGCTTACCATCAGCCTGAAGAAGACTAACGTCTTGGCGCAAGGCACGGAAGCACCACCAACCATCACCATCGACGACTACGAGCTTGAGGTCGTGAATCAGTTCACGTACCTGGGGTCCACGATCAGCAACAACCTCTCCCTTGATACAGAGATCGACAAGAGGATTGGAAAATCAGCCTTCACACTCGCTCGCCTCACCACACGAGTGTGGAAGAATCCCAAACTCTCTGTCAAGACGAAGATGGCAGTGTACAACGCCTGCGTCATCAGCACACTGCTCTATGGGAGTGAGACGTGGACAACATACGCCCGGCAGGAAAAGAGACTCAACTCCTTCCACTTGCGCTGCATTCGCCACATCCTGGACATATCCTGGCAGGACAAAGTGCCCAACACAGAAGTTCTGTCCTGCGCCGGCCTTCCCTCCATGTTCACTCTACTCAGGCAGCGCAGGCTCCGCTGGCTAGGCCACATTCACCGTATGGAGGATGGCAGAATCCCCAAAGACGTCCTCTACGGAGAACTGGCGACTGGCAGGAGAGACGTTGGCCGCCCACAGCTGCGCTTTAGAGACATCTGCAAGAGAGACATGAAGACCCTGGAGATCAACACAGAGCGCTGGGGGGACCTTGCAACGGACCGCTCCAAATGGAGAGGCACCCTGACCAGACAGCTCAAGGCGGGTGAAGAGAGACTGACTGCTGCAGCAGATGAAAAAAGGACCTGCAGGAAGAACCGCCACAGACCCAGCAGCATGGAGACCACCCACAAATGCGACCTATGTGACAGGGACTGCCATTCGCGCATCGGCCTGTTCAGCCACAGGCGGTGCTGTTCCAGCAGAGTAGACGTTTAGGATTCTCTTCCATGGTCATCATAGACCGACGGAGGCCGACAAGCACGATTGTCTGCAAGTGTGAATGACCTGTTCCACGAGCAAATGTACGTTTTTTGGTCCGTGGCTCTTTACATCGCCATAGTGGCCAGGATACTCGTTCGGTACTCGCTCAGTACTCGAAACGACTCGCTCTCCGGCGGCAGCCCCGAGAAGTAAACAATGCAAACAAATGCCGGGACACTTGAATTCTTTCGTCCCGAAAATATCATTTTTGAATATTACTTTGAACAGCTAAACAGGAGCAATTTCGATCCACGATCCATTGGCAGATAGTAGCGTAACTCGCTAGCAATTTAACTTTGAACAACCTGTTGACACCAATATAGCGGTTGGAGTTCTTTGGTTAATCCACCCGGAATGATGGCAAGCTCCGAATTAGTTTGCTTCACTTGGGTTTTGACAGTATCGGTGGGATGGGCGCGCATGGAGTGGCAGAAAAATAGGGACGGAGATTTGTGGAAAAAGCCATCCGGCCATTATGTTGAAGCACATATTACTCCACGAGGCTCCTGACTACCGTAATGCTCCGACAATCCATCAAGCGGTTCGGCTTCGTAGCTTACCAAAGTCATACTAAAACATTTTTGACAGATTTTTGAGCGCCGTGTACCACATAAAATCGGTTCGAGGTCAGTAAGCACAACCAGAATTAATACATAAGGCGCACCGGATTATAACGCGCACTGTCGATTTTTGAGAAAATTAAAGGATTTTAAGTGCGCCTTATAGTCCAAAAAATATGGTAATTAGACTGTTGTTAGTACAGTTGGACAGGATGTGACATATGGTCCAATATAGCATCATGAAAGGGATTTAAACAAAGCCTAAAAAATATGAAACCTGGACTATACATATCACACGCTATACTTTACCAATGATCTATTTAAAATGAAGAAATTGCCACACCGACTGACAAATGTGTGATTATTAATTAAAGAAATCTGAATACTGAAGAGGAAAAAAATGTTAATTTTCAAGAAAACAAGTGCAAATTTTTAAGACAAAAAGTTGCAAATTAAATGAGAAAATTTTTTAAAGAATTCAACGAAAAAGGGTCAATTTAACAAAAAAAAAGCTGCATATTTTATATGAAAAAAAAACTCTTATTACTAATGTTGACAGCCCAGTTTATAGTTGTAACTCAGCTGTTTTGTTTTCATTTTGAGGCTCAAATACGCTTCGTGCACAGTTTCATTTATTCATCCATCCATCGATCTTCTACTGCTTATCCAGGGATCTGGATCATGGGGGCAGCAGTCCCAAGGACAATCTTTGATTCACAAAGCAGCACGACCCCCATGATCCCTCCTGCTGGTGGTGAGCCCACCCATGTGGCTCCACCTCCACCACCCCTGGTCTGGCCCTTCACCCAGGACTAACTGGCCTTGAAGACCCTACCAGGGCCAAGTCACCCCTGATAGTGTGGCTCCTGGGATCATCAGGGCACTAAAACCCCTCCACCAGGATGAGGTGGTGATCCACAGAGGGGTCCAACAGAAAAAAGGAAAATGTGATTACACTTATTACAGATTAATTTAGTATTATTTAAAGGTGTACTCCGGTGGCTGTACAACCACCTAAAGCCACCTCAAAAACAAATGTGTATTGCCCAAAATAGTATATTATGGCTTTTTACTCACAAAAAAAAACTGTCATTGCCTTAGAATTGTTTGGAAAGAGATATTAAATCTTGCACCTACTTAAGTATGTGCAGATCTATGAATGTTCTAATTAGTGACCTGCAGGGCTTGCACATGATTGGTCGCTGCGACTCCTGGTGAGTGGGCTGCTAGATGCTTCCGAACGTTAAAGTTTGGCCTACATCTTCAAAAGTAAAACACTTCCGGCACTACACAAGTCGGCATCCCTTTTTGCAGCAGTGGCTCATTTCTGAGTTTTCTTTCTCGTTTTTATTTACTACAACTTTTCTAATCTGTTACCTCATATCCATCACGGACACCAATATCGCCGTACTGATGTTGATATTAGCCGTCTTTCCACTCATATCGCCAATGACTGCTTGCCAGGTAAGTGGCGAAGCCACTCTTTACAGTAGGAGTCAATTGTTAGCATTGTGCCGCTCTGCAGTGCTAACTGAGAGACCCGATATCCCTCGAGAAATCAGGCAAAAACAACAGGGATGTCAACCTGGATCGACGCGGCACATGAGGAAGACAAGGTACAATTCTACCATCCGTTATTATGGGAAATGTAAGATCGCTGCTGAATAAAACGGACGAACTAGCAGGTCTGTCCAGGTATGAGAGCACCTTCAGAGAGGTTAGCATCATGCTATTCACTGAAACGTGGCTAACCAAGCTAACAGCAGACGCTAACATCAGACTGGAGGGTTTCCACTTAATATGGGCATATTGGACACCAGATAGCGGGGAGAGCAGAGGTGGGGGGCTGGCAGTGTTTGTGAATAACAGATGGTGTAATCCTGGGCACATCACGATTAACACTAAAGTCCCAGAGAGGGGCCATTTGGCCTTTTTGGCTAGAAAACCCATAGGGGGACCATCAAGTGGCCACAAGAGGGCTAATGTCTGGGTCTTCTAGTGTTAAAGAACAACACTGTAGCAAGGACATCGAGTTGCTAGGCGTGACCATGCAACTGGCATACCTTCCCAGAGAGTTCTCACGTGTCATCAAAATAAGATGGCGGCAGCGCGCTCGGACGCAGCGGCCCCTCTTGGCATCAGCGAGTGTGAGAGTTTTGAGTGTTGTGATCATCCCAGACATACATTCTGTAAAACTTACAACCGTGAGACCTTATTAAACATCAAGGTACTGCACGCTGCAAGAATCGCGGCGATCGGTTGTGATTTGGACATCCTACGCCAGCACGGAATTCTGGCGGAGTCCCCGCTGGAAGCTACACGTGAGAGGAGGAAGCGGAAGCGGAGGGAACGCAGGAAAAAGTGAGGAAAAAGGGCCGGGATCCATGCTAGGCAAAAGGCTAACCCCTCCAGACCAGCGGTACCGTCGCTTCTTCTCTCAAACGTCCGCGCCCTCGAAAGCAAGGTGGACGAAATGCGTCTGCTGAGAGAAACCCGGAGAGAGTGGAGGGACTGCTGTGTGTTTGTTTTCACCGAGACATGGCTCCACGACAACATTCCTGACGAGGCCATTCAACTGGAAGATATGGCGATGTTCCGTGCCGACAGGGAAACGGCGAGCTCCGGTAAGAGCCAGGGGGGTGGGCTATGCATCTATGTTAACAAGAACTGGTGCGTTAATGCCACGTTAGTGTCTAAACACTGCTCTCCGTTGGCGGAGTTCCTTATTGTAAATTGTCGGCCTTACTATCTGCCTAGGGAATTCAGCAACGTGTTTGTAGTCGGTGTTTACATAGCGCCGAGCGCTAACGCTAAAGCTAATGCTAAGAAGGCACTCGGGGAACTGCACAATGCAATCAGTGAAATCCAAACTTCACACCCGGACAGTTTTGTGGTGGTTGCGGGGGATTTTAACCACACCAGCCTAAAGACTGTGCTCCCTAAGTTTAAACAATGTGTAGACTTTAAGACCAGAGGAGAGAATATGTTGGACTTAGTGTACACAAACACAGATGCATATAAAGCGATACCCCGCCCCCATCTCGGCCGTTCTGATCACATATCCGTGATGCTGGTGCCTGCCTACAAACCTTTATTGAAGCGCAGCAGGCCAGCAGTGAAACAAATCAGGATTTGGCCAGAGAGTGCAACCCCTGCACTGAAAGACTGTTTTCAGCACACAGACTGGAAGGTCTTCAAAATAGCAGCCTCCCAGGAAGACAGGACAGATGTGGAGGAGTATGCTGATTCGGTCACCAGCTACATCGCGAAGTGCACAGAGGATTTCACTACAGTGAAGACCATCACTATGCGGGGTAATCATAAGCCCTGGATGACTGCAGAGGTGCGCTCGCTGCTCACAGCCAGAGATGCAGCCTTCAGAGCGAAGGACAGGATCGCCCTCCGCTCAGCCAGGTCTGCGCTTTCTAAGGGAATTAAGGCGGCAAAGCGCGCCTATGCGGAGAAAATCCAGGGACACCTCTGTGACACTAGGAACACCAAGCAGATGTGGCAGGGAGTTCGGACACTGACGGGCTTTAAGCCTAGGCAGGGGGTCGATGATGACGACGCTTCGCTTCCAGACAGGCTTAATGACTTCTTTGCACGTTCTGAAGCATCAAACTCGACAATCAGAGGGAGGGCTGGCCCTCCCCCATCATCGGTCGGACCAGCTTTTACCATCAACACAGCGGACACACAAAGGACCCTAACCAGAGTCAACCCACGCAAAGCTGCAGGTCCAGACAACATTCCGGGACGTGTGCTCCGAGACTGCGCGAGCGAGTTGGCGGATGTCCTGACTGACATTTATAACATCTCCCTGAGTCAGGCCATCGTTCCCAGACGCTTAAAGACCTCGATCATTGTGCCGGTGGCAAAGAAACCAGTGGTGTCCTGTTTGAATGACTATCGTCCTGTTGCACTGACACCAATTGTGATGAAGTGTTTTGAGCGGCTTGTCAAACCACACATTACAGCCTGCCTCCCTGCATCACACGACCCGCTCCAGTTTGCATATTGTTCAAACCGCTCCACGGAGGATGCTATAGTCACCACCCTACACTCTGTCATCACCCACCTGGACCAGAAAGACACCTACGCCAGACTCCTATACATTGATTTCAGTTCAGCATTCAACACCATTATTCCCCAGACACTGATGGAGAAATTACTCCTTCTCGGTCTGAACACCGCCACATGTCTCTGGATCCTGGATTTTCTGACTGAGAGACCTCAGTCTGTCCGGGTTGGAAACAACATCTCCAAGTCTGTCACGCTGAGTACCGGATCCCCTCAAGGCTGTGTACTCAGTCCACTGTTGTTTACACTTCTAACACATGACTGTGTATCCAGACACGAGGGGAACCAGATTATTAAGTTTGCAGATGACACCAGTGGTGGGACTTATCCAGAGGGATGAGGAATCAATGTACAGGGAAGAAGTGAGAGACCTGGAGGGCTGGTGCAGGGAGAACAATCTGGTGCTCAACGTGGACAAAACGAAGGAGATGATTATTGACTTCCGGCGGTCGCAGCCTGAGTACGCCCCCCTCAGCATCGGCGGCCGTTTAGTGGAGAGAGTAGAGAACATCAAGTTCCTCGGAGTGCAGATCTCGCAGGACCTGACCTGGAGCAAGAATTCCTTGGAGATCAGGAAGCGGGCTCAGCAGAGACTGCACTTCTTGAGGAAACTCAAACAGGCCTCTCTCCCCATCTGCATCCTCAGGACCTTCTACAGAGGTGTGGTGGAGAGTGTTCTGACGTACTGCATTGCTACATGGTACTCCAGCTGCAGTATGTCAGACAAAAAAGCCCTGCAGAGGATAGTCAAGGGGGCGGAGAGGGTAATTGGAGTTTCTCTCCCCTCTGTCCAAGAACTTTTTCAGAACCGTTGTAGGAGCAGGGCACTAAACATTGTCAAGGACCGTTCTCACCCTCTGCATAAACACTTTGAACTTCTTCCATCTGGTAAACGATTTCGGAGCATCAGAGGCAGAACCACCAGACTGATCAACAGCTTCCTTCCACAAGCTGTCAGGATGCTGAACAGTTGACCCGGAATCTCTCATACACACTACTGCACCTACGGACATTTTGTATATTATAGTTAGTTATTCTTTTTTTTCCCCAAGTATGTCTCAGGGATGTGTGAATGGATGGGGGGGTGGGGGTGGGGGGGAGCTATGTGGGAATGTGTCTTAAATCACGCTGCTTCTTATACGGATGCCGAGAGAAACGCAATTTCATCTTGCCTGCACTACAGTTGTATGTACAGCAATATGACAATAAAGTTTGATTTGATTTGATTTTGATTGCTATTTGTACCGCCTTCCGCAAGCACTGAAGCAGCATGTGACATCATCCACTCAATCAGCAGCAGACTACAGACTCAACACTCCACTGCTCTCCAGCTCATCTCTGGAGACTTTAACCATACTTTCCTGTCCTCCACTCTGCCCACTTTCACCCAGTATGTCACGTGCCACACCAGAGACAATAAAACACTGGACTTATTTTATGCAAACACCAAGGAGACTGGCACCTCACCACCACTCTTCCCCCTCGGAAGATTGGACCACAACCTGGTTCACCTCCTGCCTGTGTACAAACCCCTGGTACAGAGACAACCTCCTGTTATCCGCACAGTGAAAATATGGACTAAGGAGGCGGGTGACGCTCTGAAGGATTGTTTTGAATCCACTGTATGGGAGCAGCTTTGTGATTCACATGGTGAGGACACCGACGGCCTCACACACACCATCACAGACTACATCAGCTTCTGTGTAGAGAACACCGTACCCACCAAGGCCATACGGTGTTTCTCAAACAACAAACCCTGGATCAACCCTGAGATAAAGTCACTGCTGAACGAGAAGAAAAGGATCTTCAGGTTGGGAAACAAGGAGGAGCTGAAGTCCGTACAGAGGGAGCTAAGGAGGAAGATCAGAGAGGGGAAGGACAGCTACAGGAAGAAGATGGAGGACAAGCTGCAGCAGAGTGACATCAGCAGTGTCTGGAGAAGCCTCAAAAACCATCTTTGGGCACCAGAACACCTCCTCTCAGGCCGGGGGGGGGGGGGGGGGGGTGAACATCCAGAACTGTTCTTTAACAGGTTTGACCAACCGCCCTCTTCTCCACCTGCCCACCAACCACTGCTACTTCCACCTTCATCTAGTCTCTCTGTCACTGACCCACTCCCCCCTTACATCCCCCAGTTCTCAGTGCAAATCTCCAGCTGTTTTTCCCACCCACAGACCCAACACCCACCCCAGCACACAGCCCCCCTGCCTCAGTCTGACTCTCACCAAGACCCAGGTGAGAGCTGAGCTGAAGAAGAGCTGCAGGTCCATATGACATCAGCTTGAGGCTCCTCAAGTCCTGCGCAGACCAGCTGTGTGGGATCGTGGAGCACATCTTCAATCTGAGCCTGAAGCTGGGGAGGGTGCCACAGCTGTGGAAAACACCCTGTGTGGTACCCATGCCAAAGACTCCACACCCCAAAGACCTGAACAGCTACAGACCAGCGGCCCTCACATCACACCTGATGAAGACCCTGGAGAGGCTGCTCCTCTCCCACCTCCACCCCCTGGTGGGACCAGCGATGGATCCACTTCAGTTTGCCTACCAGCAGACAGCAAACACTGGACTGACTGCTACAGCTTCACTGCCGAACAGTTAGGTACAGGAAATCTTTCCTGCCACATGCCATTTCACTGTACATGTATACAAGTTATTTAGGCAGTTTTACTTTCCATGGGTAATCCCTTTTTCTTTTATGCTGTGTGTGTTTCTGTCATTTTGGTCGTCTCCTGTCATGCTGCTGTTACACTGTAATTTCCCAGTTTGGGATCAATAAAGTCCATCCAGTGTTTCCTCTGGCTTAAAGATCTTGGTGCAGTGGCAACATATTTTTCGGGGGGGGGGCAGAAAACACATGACATGATTGGAACCAGAATATGGTAATTTTACACTTTTTTTTTTTAATTTTGCACAGTAATATTGCATAATTACCACATACCAAAAGCCAGTTTAGAAAGCCTGGGATCAGTCCGCCAAGGTCTCCGCTTTAACCGCCACCTAATCCACATAGCACCGGACCCCCATGATCCCTCCTGCAGGTGGTGAGCCCACTGGAGGGCGGACCCATGTAACTCCTTCGGGCTGAGCCCAGCCGGGTCCCATGGGTGCAAACTCGGCCACCAGACACTAGCCATCGAGCCCCTCCCCCAGGCCTGGCTCCAGGGTGGGGTCCCGGTAACCCCATACCAGGCGGGGTACACTGAATCCTTGATCTAGAATTTATCATGAGAGTCTGTTGGATCGTTCTTAGTCTGGCCCTTCACCCAGGACCAGTTTGTCTTGGGATATCCGTAGCAATCCGTAGGATTGCTGGACTCACCCTCAGAGATAGGGTGAGGAGCTCAGTCAGCCGGGAGAGGCTCAGGGTAGATCCGCTGCTCCTCCACATCGAAAGGAGCCAGTTGAGGTGGTATGGGCATCTGATCAGGATGCCTCCTGGACGCCTCCCACTTGAGGTGTTTTGGGCACGTCCCACTGGGAGGAGACCCTGGGGCAGACCCAGGACTCGGTGGAGAGACCATGTCTCCCAGCTGGTCTGGGAACGCCTTTGTATCCTCTCTGAACTGCTAGAGCAGGTGGCTGGGGAGAGGGAAGTCTGGGCTTCTCTGCTTGAACTGCTGCCTCCGTGACCTGGACCTCTGGAAAAGCGGTAGAAGATGGATGGATGGATGGAATATTGCATAATGGAACTTACCATTTGAAGTATTGTACAACCAAGGCTTGAATATTGGAATATTGGACCAGATGGGGTCCCACCCAGACGTCCTGTGTTTGGACTTTTTGACTAGTGTCATCCTTCTCTCCTCCCTCTGCTCTCACCTCTCCTGGACCCTCTGCCTGAACACTTTCCTCTCCTTGGCTCCTCTCTTTTGTCTCATCTTTCCCTCTCTGAGCTCTGTCTAATTCAGGTTCTCTGTCTATGGTGGGATACAAACAGGTTAGAAAATATCAAGTGTCTTGTTTTGTCCTGCTGTATTTTTTTTTCATGGTTTACATAAATAACCAAAATGTGTATTTTTTGTATTTTTATTCTAGTGTTTCTTTTTTCCATTGACGACAAGTAGGAAAGGGGAGGAAAAAACTTTCATAATAGGAATTTACTCATGCATGGTGTTATTAAATTAATAATTAAAAATAGACAACCAAAAATTTCCAGTTGAGTTAAGGGTACAAAGAGCAGCCACTCAAAAACCTGAGTAATGACTTTAGTCTTGAAGGTTTGAGGTTTTTCTCCAAAATTTTCTTGTGGTTTTCTACTTTTCTCTATAAATTTATCTAAATTTGATGCCATTTTCCTCAAATTTGTAATTTTCTCTTGTAAAATTATGACTTTTCTTGTACATTTGAGACCATTATAAATGTGGATTATTTTATGGCTAATTTTTATCTTTTTTTAATCCAATCCAACTTTATTTATAAAGCTCTTTAAAAACAACGACAGTTGACACAAAGTGCTGTACATCAGCGATAAATAAAATATAAAATCAATAAAATACAGCTAAAGTACAAAACAGCACAAACAAAACAATCGTCATACAATAGAGACAATAAGAACAAATAAAATCAACGTCTCAAACTCGGTCAAAAGCCAGAGAATAAAAATGGGTTTTAAGAGGAGTTTTAAAGCACAAGGACAGTGAAGAGGCCTGTCTGATGGACAAAGGCAGATTATTATAAAATTGCTGGGTTTTTTTAATAAATTTCAAACAGAATGTGGCAAAATTTTTACTTTTTTCCTCGTACGATTTAATCTTTTGAGCATAATTTTGTAGAGCCAGAACAATAACTCTGAATTCAAACAAATATAATTATTAAAATTATATTTAAAGAAATAAATTAAATGACCAAGGATGCCCTTATTTCTGTTATAATATTTCTATATGTTTATAATTTTTTAGAACTCTCCTCACCACCCAGACAGCAGGAAAAACCTCCCTTATTTTGAAATCCAAATGCTGGCACATTTAGTTTGTCTGAAGGCTGCTGACGGATTAAAGTCACTGACTTTGTGAATTTCAGTCATCTTAACTTGCCAGGAACATAATAGGGAACATACCTTAATATTGTAGTGACTAGTGAAATATATCTTCAACAATTCATCAGTCTCCCTTGCCTTTCCCTTCAGATGAAGCCGGCTGCATATGAATTCTAACCACATCTCTTAGCTAAGCGACTCTCCCATTATTGCTCCCATTTCCAGCAGGATAAAACCATGATAAATGCCTCCAATGCTTACGTTCATGGACACAGCGGTGAAAAGAGAGACGGGAGAAGGAAACGCGGAAAGCGTGGAGGCGTGAAATTGCGCCTGAGAAGATGTCAGTTTGGTAACATTCCTCTTCCTTCTATGATTTTTGGGAACGTACAATCTCTGAGGAGCAAGGTGGATGAAATTCAAGGGAATGTACGCTACCAGAAGGACTTTAAGAACTGCTGTGTCATGGCTTATACCGAGTCTTGGCTTACTGCGCATGACCGGGACGCGGATCTATGGATTGACAGCTTTGGAGCCCCACTTCGCTCGGATCGGCAGGAAGAGGTAACGGGGAAGCGTCAGGGGGGCGGCATATGTTTATATATTAATAAGCAGTACTGCACATCTGTCACGGTCAGAGAGCGCATCTGTACACCCGATGTGGAGCTGCTGTCTGTGTCACTACGCCCCTTTTATTTGCATCGCGAGTTCCCCCAGCTTTTCATCACAACTGTGTACATTCACCCGAGGGCAGACGCTGACTCCGCCTCCAGCACCATCTTTGATGTGGTGCAGCGGCTGCAGTCAATTTCTCCAGAGGCGCCAAACTTTATTCTTGGGGATTTTAACCATGTTTCTTTAACTCCTTGCACTCTGGTCAATTTCCCTAAAAACGCCTAAAAATAATGTACCCAAAGTAAATCAAAAGCTGTTCTTCAACCCTTTGCAGCATCTTCATGGGGTTGGTCTCATTTAAAAGAAAACACTGAATTTTTTGGCAAAACAGTCATAATCTCTCTAAGTGCTCCGGCCACTGAGTAACAGTCATCTAAACATACTGAACTTGAAGAAAATAAATTTTGCCTGGGTGTTTTTTTGGATACAAATGCTTGCAAATAACACACAGCTGTCAGATCCGGGCTGGAAAATGCAACAGAAATGTAGAACCAAGTGTTATCAAGCTGAGGTCAAAATTTTGTAACAATACCACAAAAAATGAATATATTACACAGCTTTTTTCTTAGGTTGTTCCCAGGCGTTTTTGAACTGTGCCAAATTGTGCCAAATGGCACAGTTTGGAAAAACGTCTCTAACTTTTGAATGATTCAATATAGAAGCTTGATGTTGGGCTCTAATGAAAGGTGACACTCAGGGCTGTGTGTGTGTGTGGGGTTGTTTATTCATTCATGAATGAATGAATGAATGAACAAACAAGCCCCCACACACGAAGCATGCCACGTAAAAAATGTGTGGCTTTTTTTTACAAGAAAAATTAACCTACAGTGCACTAACAATTATACTAAAATATCTGTAATGTAGAAGATAACAACTCCCACCCCCCGCTACAGAGGACGGACATCGCCCATCGCTACATGACAGAGCGCGGGGACGGTGTGCCGCGGTCTTCTACGCACAGTTGTACTAAAATATCTGCAATAATATCTGCAATCCGCTACAGAAGAGTAGCGGGGGGGGGGGCGTTCACGGTCCGGACGCGGCGCACGGACCGGTCCGTCATGTTGCGATGACGCACAGTTGTAATTTACCGATCGGTCAAAAGTCATTTTGATTACAATTTTCAGGGATAAAGAATAATTTAGCTTATAACACTTACCTGTCCACAACAGCAGTGTCGCTGGCGAACTTCTCTTCCTCATTGTCAGACGAACATGACGCTGGTCCACTTGTTACAACTCGTGGTTCTGGTCACGCGACCCGGTCAAACCATAATTCCATTATTGCGGTTTTGCGCTTCCATGATTGCGATTTTGGCGAACGATTTTTCAAAACAAATGAGAACAGTAGTAAGAAAAAAAGACTGGCGAATGCGTGTGTGTCACCCAGCGGCTTACACAAAACAGATTTTACGCACGGGACATACGCTTTCAATCGTCGAAGTTCTCTGCTTCAATTGGCTCGCTGCATTCGCAGCCGTTGGTAGGCGGGTCCTTCTTGCTAGGTTTTCAGTCATTGGTTCTTCAAGGTTTCAGAAACCCAATTCAAGGCTCTTATTAGTCGAATGAGAGGTCAATCAAATCTAAACCAATCCAAGCACTCCTTTGGCTTTCTGTTCGCAGCTGTGTCTGCAGCTTTTTTTTTTCAGTGCGCCCTAGGACGCAGAGACGTGCCCGCCCGCGGTATCCCGGAGTGCAAGAGGTTAAAGAAGACACTTTAAAACTTTTATCAGTATGTCTTCTGCCCAACCAGGCGAAAAAAGACATTGGACCTGTGCTATGGATCCATAGAGAGGGCCTATAAATCACTCCCCCTTCCTTCTTTAGGATCCTCAGATCACAACTGTGTACATTTGCTGCCCACATATAAAACTGCTCTCAGAAGAGGCAAGGTGGAGACCAGAGACATAGATGTGTGGACAGAAGATTCGGTGCACTGCCTCCAGGAATGCTTTGACTGTACAGACTGGGAGATGTTCACACTGTCCTGCGGGGATGATCTGGACTCTTTGGTGGACGTCACATGCTCATACATGGCTTTTTGTATAAATACGATCGTTCCACGTAAACGTGTCAAAATATATCCCAACAACAAGCCATGGGTTACAAAATCAGTTAAATCCTGCTTACAGAGGAAAGCACTTGCCTTTAAACAGGAGTCTGTTTCTGAGCTACAGGTTGCCACAAAAGAGCTGAAGGCTGAAATTTTAAGAGCAAAACGACTTTTAAATCAGAATTGGAAAGCAAGATGGCAACAAAGAAACTTGGTTCAGCCTGGGCCAGTATGAAAACTATTGCAGGCCTTCAGAGCACAGAGTGACGCAATCGTGTGTTTTTAGATGGTTTTAATTAAGACTCAGTGCTGGTTAATGCTCTTAACTGTTTTTATGGTCGTTTTGACTCCTTTGATTTTAGCACAGAAACCCAACATTTGAAACAGAAACTCAAAGACAATCAGCACTTTAATATTGAGGTGCAGGATGTTAAAAGAGAGTTCTGCGCTGTAAAAGTGAACAAAAGTCAGGGCCCTGATGATATACTGTATGTGGGCGCTTGGTAAAGTCCTGTGCACATGAACTGAGTCCTATATTTCATTACATTTTCAATAAGTCCTTACAGACACAACATGTGCCTAAGATCTGGAAAGAAGCCGTGGTTGTTCCCGTTCCAAAATCCAGCTGTCCTAAAACGGTAAACGACTTTAGACCAGTTGCTTTGACTTCAATTTTAATGAAAATTTCTGAAAAACTGGTCAGATGTGAGGTCCTAAAGCAGACTGAGCATGCATTGGATCCTCTGCAGTTTGCCTATAGGCCTCACAAAGGAGTGGAGGACGCCACTGTCACTCTGTTTAACATGCTTTTTAAACATCTGGATTTTAATGGGACACACGCCAGGCTTTTATTTGTGGACTTTTCTTCCGCCTTTAATACAATCCAACCTCATATTTTAGTTGAAAGGCTCCTGCAACAGTTTGATTTGAGCAATAATCTGGTGGGTTGGATTCTGGATTTCTTAACCAACAGGACACAGAGAGTAAGGGTCAATGGTACATTGTCTGACCAAAAGTGTTCTTCTACTGGCTCTCCTCAGGGGTGTGTGTTGTCACCACTACTCTTCATCCTGTACACAAACATGTGTTGGAGAAGCCATGACAACAGACACATTATAAAGTATGCTGATGATTCAGTTATTGTCAGTCTCCTCCAGGATGGTGAGAATGGCCACGGCCCAGTAGTTGATGATTTTGTTCACTGGTGTGAGGATTCCTACCTGCAGCTGAATACGACAAAAACTAAAGACATGATTATTGACTTTAGGAGGAAAAATCCCAGGCACAAAGTCACCGTACTAAAAGGCCAGACCACCGAATGTGTACAATCCTACAAATATCTTGGGACGATTATTGATAGTAATTTAAACTTTGAAGAGAACTGTGAAAGGGTGTGCAAAAAGGGTCAGCAACATTTGCATTGCTTGAGAAAACTTGCACGCTTCCAAATTGACCGAACCATAATGACAATGTTTTATTGGGCTTTTATTGAATCTGTTTTATCCTTTTCTTTAGTGTCATGGTTTGGTCAGGTAAAACTGAAACAGAGGAAATCCTTGGATCAGGTAGTTAGATGGTCCAGTCGTTTGCTTGGTGAGCCACAGCTGAGCCTGACATCCTTGTACACCAGACAAGTACAGAGGATGGCTACCTCCATTTTAAATGATGACTCCCACCCTTTGCACTGCAACTTTCAGCTTCTTCCCTCAAGATGGAGGTTTGCTGTCCCAAAAAGTAAAACCCAGCGCTACAAAAACTGCTTTGTTCCTGCTGCTGTCAAAGAGTTGAACAAGTTGTAACAATATATTGCACATAATTTAGGTACCTATTTATTAACTCCATTTTATATTTACTTATTTTTGTAGGATGTTACTTGGGTTCTAAATATTTTATTGGGTTTTAGACCTTTGAGTTTTGAACCTCTTTGGAACTTTTTCGGATTCCGGATCGTCACTTCCTTGTGGTAACGTATCGTCACTTCCTGTTTTGCTGTCTGCCTGTGTGGTTTGCTTTGTGGTTTGCTCTCTAGCCACTAGCTATGGCTACTAGCTCTCTTTCCTCTCCTCCTCTGGTGTGCTCTCTCTGTCAGATGTTTAGCTACACCTCTGCCTCTTTTAGCGATAACGGTAAATGTAATAAATGTTGTCTTTTTGAGGCGCTCGAGGCGAGGTTGTCTGATTTGGAATCCCAGCTCCGCTGCATTGAAACACCGTCTGCGCCAGTTAATCTTGACGGACGCCCATTAGCTGCAGCGGAGCTAGCTAGCTTAGGTCCCACTGTCAGCGGTCCCTCGGCGCTCTTCAGCAGTGAGGAGACTGGGTGGGTGATGGTGAGAAGGAAGCCTAGTCACAAAGCCCCGGTACACCACCAACCTGTTCACGTTTCTAATCGTTTTTCCCCGCTCAGCGACACACCCGCTGAGGAAAAAACTCTGATCATTGGCGACTCTGTAGTCAGAAACGTGAACCTAGAGACTCCAGCGGCCATAGTCCAATGCATTCCTGGGGCCAGAGCAGGCGACATCGAGTCAAATTTGAAAATGCTGGCTAAAAGTAACTGTAAATATTCCACAATTGTTATTCACGCCGGCATTAATGACATCCGTCTCCGGCAGTCGGAAGTCACGAAACTTAATATAGAATCGTGTGTGACTTTGCAAAAACGATGTCAGCCACTGTAGTATTCTCTGGGCCCCTCCCCAATCTGACCAGTGATGACATGTTTAGCCGCTCGTCATCCTTGAACCGCTGGCTGTCTGTGTGGTGTCCTAAAAATGACGTGGGCTACATTGACAATTGGAGCTCTTTTTGGGGAAAACCTGGTCTTATGAGACGAGACAGCATTCATCCCACTTTGGATGGTGCTTCTCATTTATCTAACAATCTGGCATCTTTTTTATCCAAATTTCCAAAACCATGACTACTCAGAGTTGGGACCAGGAAGCAGAGTCGCAGTCTTACACGCCTCTCTGCAGCTCCTCTTCATCCGCCACCCCTCAACTTAGCCCCTGTCTTCCCCATCAGAGAATCGTTGTCTGCTCCCTCCAAAGTGAATAAAAATATAATGTATAAGCATCCCAAAGTGATAAAGCAAAATATTGGTAAAACTCAAATTAAACATAAAGCCTCTAAATTGAATGATTTGGCCTCTGTTCCTCCTCATAATTTAAAAATTAAATGTGGTTTATTAAATATTAGGTCTCTAACTCCCAAGTCTCTGTTTGTCCATGATTTGTTAATTGATCATCAGATTGATTTAATTTCCCTTACAGAGACCTGGTTAGGACAAGAGGATTATGTTGGTTTAAATGAATCAACTCCCTCTGGTTATTTAAACTGTCAAAATCCCAGAAGTTCTGGTCGTGGAGGAGGAGTAGCAACAATTTACCATTCCAAATTACTAATTAATGTAAAGCAAAAAACATGTTATAATTCCTTTGAGGGCCTGGTCCTCAGTATTGGGCACTTTAGCAATTTTAGGTTAAACCCAATTTTATTTGCCATAGTTTATCGTCCCCCATCAACCTACTCAGAATTTTTATCCGAATTTGCTGATTTCTTAGCTGATTTAGTGCTGAAATCTGATAGAATAATTATAGTAGGGGACTTTAATATACATGTGGATGTAGATAGTGACTGCCTTAATGTGGCATTCAATTCAATATTAGATTCGATTGGGTTTTCTCAGAAAGTAGGAAATTCTACTCATTACTTCCACCATACATTGGACCTTGTTTTGACATATGGCATAGAAATAGAAAATCTTGTAGTGTCTCCTCATAACCCTGTACTGTCAGACCATTGTCTATTAACCTTTGATTTTACTATTTCTGACTATTTGGCTCCTAAAGAAAAATATTATTACAGTAGATGCCTCTCAGATGATGCTGTTTCCAAATTTATGCAGATTGTTTCCTCTATGCCATGTGTCAACACAACGGAAATAAGCTATAGACAGCTTGCTCCTTCTGTAATTGATAACATGGTGGATAGTGTTTCAGCTTCTCTGCATCAGACTCTAGACTTGGTGGCCCCCTTAAAAAAGAAAAAGTCTAATCAGAGATTTCTAACTCCTTGGTTCAACACAGAAACTTGTACCTTAAAACAGAAGACTCGTCAATTAGAAAGAAAATGGCGCTCTACTAATTTAGATGAAATCTATTTAGCTTGGAGAAATCATCTTTTAATTTATAAAAAATCTCTTAGAAAAGCTAGAACGAGTTATTACTCTGCATTAATAGAAGAGAACAAGAATAATCCCAGGTTTCTTTTCAGTACTGTAGCCAGGTTGACAAAGAGTCAGGACTCTGTCAATCCTAGCATTCCCTTAGAGCTTACTAGTCAGGACTTTATGAACTTTTTCAATAATAAAATTTCATCCATCAGAGATAAAATCAATCAGATTCTTCCCACAGTTAACTTAAATACTGTAACTACTACAACTCCTTCTATTGATGTCTGTCTTGATGAGTTTACTCCAATCGACCTTTGTGAGTTAGACAAAATACTTTCCTCATCCAAACCTTCAACTTGTCTTTTAGACCCTATTCCTACCAGGTTATTTAAAGAAGACTTCCCACTTATTGGTAGCTTTATTCTTCATATAATCAATTCTTCATTAACTTTAGGCCATGTACCGCAGGCTTTTAAAACGGCTGTAATTAAACCCTTACTCAAAAAGCCAACGCTAGATCCAGGAACTTTAGCTAACTATAGACCAATCTCTAATCTCCCTTTCATGTCAAAAATCTTAGAAAGAGTTGTTGCTACGCAATTATTTGACCACCTGCAGGGAAATGGTTTACTTGAAGAGTTTCAATCTGGGTTTAGAATCCATCATAGTACTGAAACAGCCTGAGCGAAGGTCACTAACGACCTCCTCATTGCATCTGATAATGGACTAGTTTCTGTACTTGTCCTTTTAGACCTTAGTGCAGCTTTTGATACTATCGATCATAATATTCTACTTGATAGATTAGAACACTATGTTGGACTTAATGGAACTTCGTTGCAATGGTTTAGATCTTATTTATCTGATAGATTCCAGTTTGTTCATGTAAATAATGAGTTTTCTTTCAACTCAAAGCTTAGTCATGGAGTTCCACAGGGATCTGTGCTAGGCCCTACTCTTTTTAGTTTATATATGCTTCCGTTAGGCAACATTATTAGAAAGCACTGTATACATTTTCATTGTTATGCAGATGACACACAATTATACCTGTCAATGAAGCCAGATGATAGTAATCAATTAGCCAAGTTAGAAGCCTGTCTTAAGGAAATCAAAGCTTGGATGACTTGTAATTTCCTGCTATTAAATTCAGATAAGACTGAAGTCATTCTTGTTGGTCCAAAAAACCTTAGAAATTCCTTTCCAAATCAAACTTTCAGTTTGGATGCGGTTACTCTTTCTCTTAATAGCTCTGTGAGGAACCTTTGATCAGGATCTGTCCTTCAATTCACATATTAAATTTGTTTCTAAGACTGCCTTCTATCATTTGCGTAATATTGCTAAGATTAGGAGCATCTTGTCTCAGAGTGATGCTGAGAAACTGATCCACGCTTTTGTTAGCTCGAGATTAGATTATTGTAATTCTTTATCATCAGGCTGTCCTAAAACATCTTTAAAAAGTCTTCAGCTGATCCAAAATGCTGCAGCAAGAATTTTAACAGGTACTAGAAAGAGAGATCATATCTCTCCGGTTCTGGCCTCCCTTCATTGGCTTCCCATAGAGTTTAGAATTAAGTTTAAAATCCTTCTTCTTACCTACAAAGCTCTAAACAATCAGGCTCCTTTTTATTTAAAAGATCTGATACTACCGTATTATCCTAACAGAGCACTACGCTCCCAAAATGCAGGATTACTTGTAATACCTAGAATCTCCAAAAGTACAATGGGAGGCAGAGCCTTCAGTTATCAAGCTCCTCTCCTGTGGAACCAGCTGCCAATCTGGATTCGGGAGTCAGACTCGATCTCTGTTTTTAAGAATAGGGCTAAAACCTACCTTTTTGATATAGCCTACAATTAGGGAGGGATCATGTGTTTCTGAACCCTCCCTTAGTTATGCTGCTAATAGGTTTAGTCAGCCGGGGGACCTCCAGTAATGCACTGGGCCTCACTCCTTTCCTCACTCTCGATGAAATATTTTTTTTTGCTGGTCATTAACATCTGTTTGTTCTCTCCCATAGATTGAGTCCCCATCGTGCTGTTTGCTCTCTACATGTCTGTTCTTTTCTTCTTCTCTATCCCCTCACCCCCCAGCCAGTCGCAGCAGATGACTGCCCCTCCCTGAGCCTGGTTCTGCTGGAGGTTTCTTCCTGTTAAAAGGGAGTTTTTCCTCTCCACCGTCGCCAAGTGCTTGCTCACAGGGGATCGCCTGATTGCTGGGGTCTTTCTGCAACTGTGGGGGTTCCCCCCTACAGTTGATAGTGCTATGAGATGACTGTTGTTGTGAAATGGCGCAATATAAATAAAGATGAATTTTATTGAATTGAATTTGACTAGTTTTTAACTTTTTAATATGACCCTTCTCTCTTACCTCTGGTTTTTCCTCTCATCTCTTTGTCTTTATACTCTGATTGATGGAGCCTTGAGTATTTTTATCATGTTTATAGTCAGCTTCATGTGTGCCTGTGTTTGTGTCTATGTTGAATGTAATTTGTGGCTTGTAAATATGGATGTCACCAGTCTGCAAAACAAATCTACCTACAGGTACAAATAAAGTAACCTGAACCTGAACCATACCTCTTCTAATTTTTTTCCGCTTTTAAAGTACTTTAATAAATGTTACATATGAGAATTGTACTTTGGGGTTTGCTGTAGCTCAGCTGGGGTTGGGGATGAGTAACGTCAGGCGGGCTACGGCTAGGAGTATATACACATGGACAAAATTGTTGGTACCCCTCTGTTAATGAAAGAAAAACCCACAATGGTCACAGAAATAACTTGAATCTGACAAAAGTGGAAATAAATAAAAATTCTATGAAAATTAACCAATGAAAATCAGACAATGCTTTTGAATTGTGGTTCAACAGAATTATTTTAAAAAACAAACTCATGAAACAGGCCTGGACAAAAATGAGGGTTCCCTTAACTTAATATTTTGTTGCACAACCTTTTGAGGAAATCACTGCAATCGAACGATTTCTGTAACTGTCAATGAGACTTCTGCACCTCTCAGCAGGTATTTTGGCCCAGTCCTCATTCAATTCAATTCAATTCAACTTTATTTATATAGCGCCATTTCACAACAACAGTCATCTCATAGCACTTTCAACTGTAGGGGGGAACCCCCACAGTTGCAGAAAGACCCCAGCAATCAGGCGATCCCCTGTGAGCAAGCACTTGGCGACGGTGGAGAGGAAAAACTCCCTTTTAACAGGAAGAAACCTCCAGCAGAACCAGGCTCAGGGAGGGGCAGTCATCTGCTGCGACTGGCTGGGGGGTGAGGGGATAGAGAAGATGAAAAGAACAGACATGTAGAGAGCAAACAGCACGATGGGGACTCAATCTATGGGAGAGAACAAACAAATGTTAATGACCAGCAAAAAAATATTTCATTGAGAGTGAGGAAAGGAGTGAGGCCCAGTGCATTACTGGAGGTCCCCCGGCTGACTAAACCTATTAGCAGCATAACTAAGGGAGGGTTCAGAAACACATGATCCCTCCCTAATTGTAGGCTATATCAAAAAGGTAGGTTTTAGCTCTATTCTTAAAAACAGAGATCGAGTCTGACTCCCGAATCCAGATTGGCAGCTGGTTCCACAGGAGAGGAGCTTGATAACTGAAGGCTCTGCCTCCCATTGTACCTTTGGAGATTCTAGGTATTACAAGTAATCCTGCATTTTGGGAGCGTAGTGCTCTGTTAGGATAATACGGTAGTATCAGATCTTTCAAATAAAAAGGAGCCTGATTGTTTAGAGCTTTGTAAGTAAGAAGAAGGATTTTAAACTTAATTCTAAACTTTATGGGAAGCCAATGAAGGGAGGCCAGAACTGGAGAGATATGATCTCTTTTTCTAGTACCTGTTAAAACTCTTGCTGCAGCATTTTGGATCAGCTGAAGACTTTTTAAAGATGTTTTAGGACAGCCTGATGATAAAGAATTACAATAATCTAATCTCGAGCTAACAAAAGCGTGGATCAGTTTCTCAGCATCACTCTGAGACAAGATGCTCCTAATCTTGGCAATATTACGCAAATGATAGAAGGCAGTCTTAGAAACAAATTTAATATGTGAATTGAAGGACAGATCCTGATCAAAGGTTCCTCACAGAGCTATTAAGAGAAAGAGTAACCGCATCCAAACTGAAAGTTTGATTTGGAAAGGAATTTCTAAGGTTTTTTGGACCAACAAGAATGACTTCAGTCTTATCTGAATTTAATAGCAGGAAATTACAAGTCATCCAAGCTTTGATTTCCTTAAGACCGGCTTCTAACTTGGCTAATTGATTACTATCATCTGGCTTCATTGACAGGTATAATTGTGTGTCATCTGCATAACAATGAAAATGTATACAGTGCTTTCTAATAATGTTGCCTAACGGAAGCATATACAGTGGGGTAAAAAAGTATTTAGTCAGCCACCAATTGTGCAAGTTCTCCCACTTAAAAGATGAGAGAGGTCTCCAATTTTCATCATAGGTATACCTCAACTATGAGAGACAAAATAAAAAAAAAAAAAAATCCAGAAAATCACATTGAAGGATTTTTAATTTATAAATTGGTAAATTCCTCGGTAAAATAAGTATTTGGTCAATAACAAAAGTTCATCTCAGTACTTTGTTATATACACTTAGTTGGCAATGACAGAGGTCAAACGTTTTCTGTAAGTTTTCACACACTGTTGCTGGTATTTTGGCCCATTCCTCCATGCAGCTCTCCTCTAGAGCAGTGATGTTTTGGGGCTGTCACTGGGCAACACAGACTTTCAACTCCCTCCAAAGATTTTCTATGGGGTTGAGATCTGGAGACTGGCTAGGCCACCCCAGGACCTTGAAAT
Organism: Pholidichthys leucotaenia; assembly: GCA_020510985.1. Taxonomy (NCBI): domain Eukaryota; kingdom Metazoa; phylum Chordata; class Actinopteri; order Cichliformes; family Pholidichthyidae; genus Pholidichthys; species Pholidichthys leucotaenia. The sequence continues at coordinate 212,376,279 of CM035842.1, forward strand.
GCTTCTTACGAAGCCACTCCTTCGTTGCCCGGGCGGTGTATTTGGGATCATTGTCATGCTGAAAGACCCAGCCATGTTTCATCTTCAATGCCCTTGCTGGTAGAAGGAGGTTTTCACTCAAAATCTCACGATACATGGCCCCATTCATTCTTTCCTTTACACGGATCGGTCGTCCTGGTCCCTTTGCAGAAAAACAGCCCCAAAGTATGATGTTTCCACCCCCATGCTTCACAGTAGGTATGGTGTTCTTTCTCCTCCAAACACGACAAGTTGAGTTTTTACAATAAAGTTCTATTTTGGTTTCATCTGACCATATGACATTCTCCCAATCCTCTTCTGGATCATCCAAATGCTCTCTAGCAAACTTCAGACAGGTCTGGACATGTACTGGCTTAAGCAGGGGGACACGTCTGGCACCGCAGGATTTGAGTCCCTGGCGGCGTAGTGTGTTTCTGATGTAACCTTTGTTACTTTGGTCCCAGCTCTCTGCAGGTCATTCACTAGGTCCCCCCATGTGGTTCTGGGATTTTTGCACACCGTTCTCGTGATAATTTTGATCCCACGGGGTGAGCGCTTGCGTGGAGCCCCAGATCAAGGGAGATTATCACTGGTCTTGTATGTCTTCCATTTTCTAATAATTGCTCCCACAGTTGATTTCTTCACACCAAGCTGCTCACCTATTGCAGATTCAGTCTTCCCAGCCTGGTGCAGGTCTACAATTTTGTTTCTGGTGTCCTTTGACAGCTATTTGGTCTTGGCCATAGTGGAGTTTGGAGTCTGACTGTTTGAGGTTGTGGACAGGTGTCTTTTATACTGATAACGAGTTCAAACAGGTGCCATTAATACAGGTAACGAGTGGAGGACAGAGGAGCCTCTTAAAGAAGTTGTTGCAGGTCTGTGAGAGCCAGAAATCTTGCTTGTTTGTAGGTGACCAAATACTTATTGTACTGAGGAATTTACCAATTAATTCATTAAAAATCCTTCAATGTGATTTTCTGGATTTTTTTTTCTCTTTTTGTCTCTCATAGTTGAGGTATACCTATGATGAAAATTGGAGACCTCTCTCATCTTTTAAGTGGGAGAACTTGCACAATTGGTGGCTGACTAAATACTTTTTTGCCCCACTGTATAAACTAAAAAGAGTAGGGCCTAGCACAGATCCCTGTGGAACTCCATGACTAAGCTCTGAGTTGAAAGAAGACTCATTATTTACATGAACAAACTGGAAACTATCAGATAAATAAGATCTAAACCACTGCAACGAAGTTCCATTAAGTCCAACATAGTGTTCTAATCTATCAAGTAGAATATTATGATCGATAGTATCAAAAGCTGCACTAAGGTCTAAAAGGACAAGTACAGAAACCAGTCCATTATCAGATGCAATGAGGAGGTCGTTAGTGACCTTCGCTAAGGCTGTTTCAGTACTATGATGAGATTCTATACCCAGATTGAAACTCTTCAAGTAAACCATTTCCTTGCAGGTGGTCAAATAATTGCGTAGCAACAACTCTTTCTAAGATTTTTGAAATGAAAGGGAGATTAGAGATTGGTCTATAGTTAGCTAAAGTTCCTGGATCTAGCGTTGGCTTTTTGAGTAAGGGTTTAATTACAGCCGTTTTAAAAGCCTGCGGTACATGGCCTAAAGTTAATGAAGAATTGATTATATTGTGGCGGTTCGTTTTAACCCCACAACAGACTAAGGACACTCAGCCCTCTTTTCTGTTTTTCTGCTGCATTACTGAGAAGCAATGTGCCATTCATGTATTTGTGATGCAAACATGCATGTGTTGTGATGTAATGCGCCATTCTGTATAGTGTGCATATGGCTTGTCCTTACTATGCTTTTTCTGAGCATCTTAGATGTGCTTTGGTGTATTAATGTCTACAGGTAGACGAGTTTCTTCTGTCTCACCTATGTGATGTTAATCGATGCCTTTCATCCTTTGTACTCATGCATCCTGTCCTTACTGTGACCTAGAGACTCAGATCAATATGTAGATGTGCTTGTTAGCCTCTTTGTCTTGCACTTAGAGCGAGGTCTAGCTAATCTGCCCATTGTGATGTATGGCTTACAAATGCAAATACCTCCTGCCTGTTCTGTTGTCCCTTTGATCATTCTAGACTGTGGGGTATGTCTTTTTGATGTATTGTTATGATCAAGTATTTAAGGTGCAACTCTGTAACGCAATCTCTCTCTTACTCTCTCACTCTGATCCTGCAACAGGTGGACACACTGTGTCCGCCTTCTCTGAGAGCTTAGGGATCCCGCTCCGGGCTGCTCCACTATGCACCGGAGAGGGGATCCCGTGAAGGCGACATGATATAATAAAACCTGCTTAAAACCACAGCACTGCTGCTTATTTTTCCATGCCGCCTCACTGGTGACCCCTCGAACACGCACACGTTTTGTGCGAAAGCAACCTTCCGAGCTGGACAGCCACACAGCTGCGTTGGTGGCCCCTTGAAGACACACACGCTTTGTGCAACGCAGCCTTCTGTTTTGGATGGCCACGCTGGCGAACCGACGCTGAAAAAAACGAGCGGCCAGCGAACGCAACACCCGGGCATGAATGCTCCGTCGCCTGAGATCTGCACAACCACGCTGGACCGGCCGCTCTCACTGAGAGCGCACGCACCTCGTCCTCTCTCCGCGACGGCAACCTCCAGGGCCGACGGGGAGCGCAGCGCGTGGAACTGAACGCACCATGGCCGCACGAGCGACAACGATCGCCTCCTCCCTCTCACCGCTCCAACGCTGCTGCACGAGCCCGGGGCACAAAGATCGTCTATTGCCTCGCACCGCACCAACGCGTCTCCACGAGCCCGAGGGACGGAGATCGTCTACTTCCTCACACCGCTCCAACGCAGCTGCATGAGCCTGAGGAACATAAGATCGTCTATTCCCTCCCGCCGCTCCAACGCCTCTGCACGGGCCTGAGGGACTAAAGATCGTCTATTTCCTCTCACCGCTCCAACGCACCATGGCCAATCTACAGCCACAGCTCAACCTGGATTTTACCGGCGCCGTCTGCGCCGTTCTCCACCAAGTTTCTGCACCCTGACTCACCACTCCAGCGGCCCACCCACGCACTGAACCCCCGCGCACGCATCGGGGAGTTACAAGGACGGCGCATCACGCATGGGACAAGTAACGGCTCCACAGACTGCCTTCCTCCTTCGCCGCTGCCTTTCAGGGCTGCTCGCTCACCTGAGGCACGCATGCAGCATACTGGAAGGATTTGTTAACAGTCTCAGCCACGCCACAGACCGCCATCGTCCTCCGCCGCTGCCCACAGAACCTTCAGGGTTGCTCGTTCACCTGAAGCAAGCACGCAGCTCGCCACTGGATTTTTTAATGGTCTTAGCCACGGCACAACGGGATTTCAGCCGTCAGCTGTTCCCGGGAGCTTTGGGGTTGCTTCAGCACCCAAAGCCAACAGTCCCCCTGCTTTGTTTACTTTTTCTCTTACAGCCGCTCCTGCTTTTCTTCATGGCCACGAGAGGAGTCAGAGACTAATTTTTCTTCTTGTGATCTCCGCACGTGCAACGGGACAAACCCTCGACGTCACGGAGCAGCAAGCAATTTTTGCACGGCTCAGGACGATTTCACAGCTCCTGCCGGCACTTACTACCCCTCCCCTCCCTCCCCCTCCGCCTGCAGCGAGCTTCTCCCACAGCTCGCTCACACAGATGGATTATCGAGGTCGCGACCCCCTGCCGTGTCCTCTGGGGGGGAGCGTGTGTGGCGGTTCGTTTTAACCCCACAACAGACTAAGGACACTCAGCCCTCTTTTCTGTTTTTCTGCTGCATTACTGAGAAGCAATGTGCCATTCATGTATTTGTGATGCAAACATGCATGTGTTGTGATGTAATGCGCCATTCTGTATAGTGTGCATATGGCTTGTCCTTACTATGCTTTTTCTGAGCATCTTAGATGTGCTTTGGTGTATTAATGTCTACAGGTAGACGAGTTTCTTCTGTCTCACCTATGTGATGTTAATCGATGCCTTTCATCCTTTGTACTCATGCATCCTGTCCTTACTGTGACCTAGAGACTCAGATCAATATGTAGATGTGCTTGTTAGCCTCTTTGTCTTGCACTTAGAGCGAGGTCTAGCTAATCTGCCCATTGTGATGTATGGCTTACAAATGCAAATACCTCCTGCCTGTTCTGTTGTCCCTTTGATCATTCTAGACTGTGGGGTATGTCTTTTTGATGTATTGTTATGATCAAGTATTTAAGGTGCAACTCTGTAACGCAATCTCTCTCTTACTCTCTCACTCTGATCCTGCAACAGGTGGACACACTGTGTCCGCCTTCTCTGAGAGCTTAGGGATCCCGCTCCGGGCTGCTCCACTATGCACCGGAGAGGGGATCCCGTGAAGGCGACATGATATAATAAAACCTGCTTAAAACCACAGCACTGCTGCTTATTTTTTCATGCCGCCTCAATATGAAGAATAAAGCTACCAATAAGTGGGAAGACTTCTTTAAATAACCTGGTAGGAATAGGGTCTAAAAGACAAGTTGAAGGTTTGGATGAGGAAACTATTTTGTCTAACTCACAAAGGTCGATTGGAGTAGACTCATCAAGACAGACATCAATAGAAGGAGTTGTAGTAGTTACTGTATTTAAGTTAACTGTGGGAAGAATCTGATTGATTTCATCTCTGATGGATGAAATTTTATTATTGAAAAAGTTCATAAAGTCCTGACTAGTAAGCTCTAAGGGAATGCTAGGATTGACAGAGTCCTGACTCTTTGTCAACCTGGCTACAGTGCTGAAAAGAAACCTGGGATTATTCTTGTTCTCTTCTATTAATGCAGAGTAATAACTCGTTCTAGCTTTTCTAAGAGATTTTTTATAAATTAAAAGATGATTTCTCCAAGCTTAATAGATTTCATCTAAATTAGTGGAGCACCATTTTCTTTCTAATTGACCAGTCTTCTGTTTTAAGCTACGAGTTTCTGTGTTGAACCAAGGAGTTAGAAATCTCTGATTAGACTTTTTCTTTTTTAAGGGGGCCACCAAGTCTAGAGTCTGATGCAGAGAAGCTGTAACACTATCCACCATGTTATCAATTAGAGAAGGAGCAAGCTGTCTATAGCTTATTTCCGTTGTGTTGACACATGGCATAGAGGAAACAATCTGCATAAATTTGGTAACAGCATCATCTGAGAGGCATCTACTGTAATAATATTTTTCTTTAGGAGCCAAATAGTCAGAAATAGTAAAATCAAAGGTTAATAGACAATGGTCTGACAGTACAGGGTTATGAGGAGACACTACAAGATTTTCTATTTCTATGCCATATGTCAGAACAAGGTCCAATGTATGGTGGAGGTAAGGAGTAGAATTTCCTACTTTCTGAGAAAACCCAATCGAGTCTAATATTGAATTAAATGCCACATTAAGGCAGTCACTATCTACATCCACATGTATATTAAAGTCCCCTACTATAATTATTCTTTCAGATTTCAGTACTAAATCAGCTAAGAAATCAGCAAATTCGGATAAAAATTCTGAGTAGGTCGATGGGGGACGATAAACTATGGCAAATAAAATTGGGTTTAACCTAAAATTGCTAAAGTGCCCAATACTGAGGACCAGGCCCTCAAAGGAATTATAACATGTTTTTTGCTTTACATTAACTAGTAATTTGGAATGGTAAATTGTTGCTACTCCTCCTCCACGACCAGAACTTCTGGGATTTTGACAGTTTAAATAACCAGAGGGAGTTGATTCATTTAAACCAACATAATCCTCTTGCCCTAACCAAGTCTCTGTAAGGGAAATTAAATCAGTCTGATGATCATCAGCAAAATGCTCCAGTTGTCTCAGGTTTGAAGGGTGCCTTCTCCAGACAGCATGTTTCAGCTCCTTCCACAGATGTTCAATAGGATTTATATCAGGGCTCATAGAAGGCCACTTTAGAATAGTCCAATGTTTCGCTCTTAGCCATTCTTGGGTGTTTTTAGCTGTGTGTTTTGGGTCATTATCCTGTTGCAAGACCCATGACCTGCGACTGAGACCAAGCTATCTGACACTGGGTCGCACATTTCTCTCTAGAATACCTTGATAGTCTTGAGATTTCATTGTACCCTGCACAGATTCAAGACACCCTGTGCCAGATGCAGCAAAGCAGCCCCACAACATAAGAGAACCTCCTCCATGTTTCACAGTAGGGACAGTGTTCTTTTCTTGGTATGCTTCATTTTTGCGTCTGTGAACATAGAGCTGATGTGCCTTGACAACAAGTTCCAGTTTTGTACCGTCTGTCCATAGGACATTCTCCCAGAAGCTTTGTGGCTTGTCAACATGCAGTTTGGCAAATTCCAGTCTGGCTTTTTTATCATTTGTTCTCAACAGTGGTGTCCTCCTTGATCGTCTCCCATGAAGTCCACTTTGGCTCAAACGATGACAGATGGTGCGATCTGACACTGATGTACCTTGACCTTGGAGTTCACCATGAATGTGTTTAGAGGTTGTTGTGGGCTCTTTTGTTACCATTCGTATTATCCGTCTCTTCCATTTTTCATCAAGTTTCCTCCTGCGGCCACGTCCAGGGAGGTTGGCTACAGTCCCGTGGATCTTAAATGTCTGAATAATATGTGCAACTGTAGTCACAGGAACATCAAGCTGCTTGGAGATGGTCTTATAGCCTTTACCTTTAACATGCTTGTCTATAATTTTCTTTCTAATCTCCTGAGACAACTCTCTCCTTTGTGGCCTCTGGTCCATGTTTAGTGTGGTACACACCATGTCACCAAACAGCACAGTGACTACTTGTCACCCTTTAAATGGGCCGACTAACTGATTACAAGTTTGTAGACACCTGTGATGTTAATTAGAGGACACATCTTGGTTGAACATGTCCCTATGGTCACATTATTTTCAATCTTTTCTAGGGGTACCATCATTTTTGTCCAGGCCTGTTTCATGAGTTTGTTCTGTTGAACCACAATTCAAAAGCATTGTCTGATTTTCACTGGTTAATTTTCATAGAATTTTTATTTATTACCACTTTTGTCAGATTCAAGTTATTTCTGTGACCATTGTGGGTTTTTCTTTCATTAACAGAGGGGTACCAACAATTTTGTCCACGTGTGTATATTGAGCTGTAGAGCTAAATAAAGTAGATTCTATGAGCAGCAGAACAAGCTCTCCATTCTCCGTTACTCAGACATCACAATAAACTCATGTTTCTCTTGGACAGTCACGCTAGCGAGAGACTCTGCCTGACTGGAAAGCTCGCGTGGGCGGGTGCTCCTAAACTCCGCATGGATGACAGCCATGCGTGTTGATCGTGTGTGCACTTGTGGAAAGTCATTGCTTCATATAGTTTCTTAAATTCATATCTCCTCATTAGCACAGCACAATTTTTCTGGCGAGGCGGGCCACCACCTAGAAATGTTACCAGAGGAAACCCTGACATCGATCTATCCAGGCATCGGGGTGGAGGATGCAGTGATCTTCCTCCTACATCATTCCCTGTCCCACCTGGAGAAGCCTGCGAGCACTGTGAGGATCATGTTCTTTGATTTCTCCAGTGCTTTCAACACCATTCAACCAGTGATCCTGAGGGACAAGCTACTGTGTGCAGGGGTGGACCAGCATCTGTCATCGTGGATCCTGGACTGCCTCACAAACTGACCACAGTTCGTGAGAACCCAGGCCTGTTCTGGTTCTGGCTCCCTTCCTGTTCACCCTCTACACTGCTGACTTTTCACACAACACACCACACTGCCATCTAAAGAAGTTCTCTGATGACTCTGTGATTGTCTGCCTCATCTCCGAGGGGGATGACGTGGAGTGCAGAGGACTTATCCAGGACTTTGTGGACTAGTGCCTGTGGAACTGCCTCCTGATCAATGCGAGGAAAACCAAAGAACTGGTGGTGGATTGCCGCAGGTGAGGACAACCCCCCACAGCACCAGTAAACATCCAAGGAACAGACACTGAGATGGTGACATCTTACAAGTACCTGGGTGTTCTCCTGAACAACAAACTGGACTGGTCACACAACACCAACGCGCTCTACAAGAAGGGGCAGCACAGGCTGTTCCTCCTGAGGAAGCTCAGGTCTTTTGGAGTGTAGGGGGCATGCCTGAAGACCTTCGATTATTCGGTGGTGGCATCAGCCATCACATTTGAAGTGGTCTGCTGGGAGAGCAGCATCACAGCAGCCGACAGGAAGAGAGTGAACAGGCTGATCCAAAAAGCTAGCTCTGTTCTGGGGCGCTGCTTCGACTCAATGGAGGAGATAGGAGAGAGGAGAATGATGGCTAAGCTGTCATCTCTGCTGGAGTCCGAGTCCCACCCCATGCAGGACATGATGAATGCACTGAGGAGCTCATTTAGCGGTAGGCTGAGCCATCCTAGGCGCATGAGGGAGAGATTCCACAGGTCCTTCCTACCTATTGCTGTCAGACTTTATAACCTAAATACTGCTCATAGAGGTCATATTAAACGTCACAACTTTGCACAATAGATATTGTCCCCTCCAATACACAACTAGGACAATAACAATTATTATCCAGGGTGGCAACAACACTATTGATTAAATGTGAAACATACTGTCTTGGTCCATATTTATATTTTGCTGAGTAATTTAACTGTAATGCTGTCGATACCATCTAGCTGCAATGCTCCTGCACTGTGTATATAACTGTGTACATACAGTATGTATATTTATTTACTGCTTTGGCTAACCAGTTCTTGTTATCATATTTACGATTGCTCCGAGTGCTGCTATCCCTGTGCTGCTGCAATCCTGGAATTTCCCCATTGTGGGATTAATAAAGGCTTATCTTATCTTAACACTCTTAACTGCCCAGATTAAATGGACGGGCCGCGCACCCCCAGTGGCACAGTGCAGCAACTGCACCGGTCAACTTATTGACGTCCCCCGGCTATACTGAGAATTTGTACTAATCTGTATTCATCTGACAGTTTAGAAGGTGGCAGACATCGCCGAAGGAATCATGGCTGACATGAAATATGGCAAAGAAGAAGAAATCCTCATTATTATTCTTCCTTTTTCCACTTTGAGCTCACAGCATCAATGTGGATGTGTTCACGATCGGTCATCGCAGCAACGATGACTGAAACTGCATGAAACGGGGAAAACAGCCGCGTAATACAAACGAAATTCACGTGGGATAATCATAAGAGTTTGTAGATGTGGAAGTGGGTGTAAATTACTAAGTAAACGCGATACATTGACCACAATGGATGAAAAACTGAGCTACCAGTACCAAGATGGCAGCGCCCGCGATCATCATGCATTCTCACAGGAAAACTGCATTTTACAGGAAAAAATAGCCAAGTAATTCAATTCAATTCAATTCAACTTTATTTATATAGCGCCATTTCACAACAACAGTCATCTCATAGCACTATCAACTGTAGGGGGGAACCCCCACAGTTGCAGAAAGACCCCAGCAATCAGGTGATCCCCTGTGAGCAAGCACTTGGCGACGGTGGAGAGGAAAAACTCCCTTTTAACAGGAAGAAACCTCCAGCAGAACCAGGCTCAGGGAGGGGCAGTCATCTGCTGTGACTGGCTGGGGGGTGAGGGGACAGAGAAGATGAAAAGAACAGACATGTAGAGAGCAAACAGCACGATGGGGACTCAATCTATGGGAGAGAACAAACAAATGTTAATGACCAGCAAAAAAAAATATTTCATAGAGAGTGAGGAAAGGAGTGAGGCCCAGTGCATTACTGGAGGTCCCCCGGCTGACTAAACCTATTAGCAGCATAACTAAGGGAGGGTTCAGAAACACATGATCCCTCCCTAATTGTAGGCTATATCAAAAAGGTAGGTTTTAACCCTAATCTTAAAAACAGAGATCGAGTCTGACTCCCGAATCCAGATTGGCAGCTGATTCCACAGGAGAGGAGCTTGATAACTGAAGGCTCTGCCTCCCATTGTACTTTTGGAGATTCTAGGTATTACAAGTAGTCCTGCATTTTGGGAGCGTAGTGCTCTGTTAGGATAATACGGTAGTATCAGATCTTTTAAATAAAAAGGAGCCTGATTGTTTAGAGCTTTGTAAGTAAGAAGAAGGATTTTAAACTTAATTCTAAACTCTATGGGAAGCCAATGAAGGGAGGCCAGAACCGGAGAGATATGATCTCTCTTTCTAGTACCTGTTAAAACTCTTGCTGCAGCATTTTGGATCAGCTGAAGACTTTTTAAAGATGTTTTAGGACAACCTGATAATAGAGAATTACAATAATCTAATCTCGAGCTAACAAAAGCGTGGATCAGTTTCTCAGCATCACTCTGAGACAAGATGCTCCTAATCTTGGCAATATTACGCAAATGATAGAAGGCAGTCTTAGAAACAAATTTAATATGTGAATTGAAGGACAAATCCTAATCAAAAATAACTCCAAGGTTCCTCACAGAGCTATTAAGAGAAAGAGTAACTGCATCCAAACTGAAAGTTTGATTTGGAAAGGAATTTCTAAGGTTTTTTGGACCAACAAGAATGACTTCAGTCTTATCTGAATTTAATAGCAGGAAATTACAAGTCATCCAAGCTTTGATTTCCTTAAGACAGGCTTCTAACTTGGCTAATTGATTACTATCATCTGGCTTCATTGACAGGTATAATTGTGTGTCATCTGCATAACAATGAAAATGTATACAGTGCTTTCTAATAATGTTGCCTAATGGAAGCATATATAAACTAAAAAGAGTAGGGCCTAGCACAGATCCCTGTGGAACTCCATGACTAAGCTTTGAGTTGAAAGAAAACTCATTATTTACATGAACAAACTGGAACCTATCAGATAAATAAGATCTAAACCACTGCAACGAAGTTCCATTAAGTCCAACATAGTGTTCTAATCTATCAAGTAGAATATTATGATCGATAGTATCAAAAGCTGCACTAAGGTCTAAAAGGACAAGTACAGAAACTAGTCCTTTATCAGATGCAATGAGGAGGTCGTTAGTGACCTTCGCTAAGGCTGTTTCAGTACTATAATGGATTCTAAACCCAGATTGAAACTCTTCAAGTAAACCATTTCCCTGCAGGTGGTCGAGTAATTGCGTAGCAACAACTCTTTCTAAGATTTTTGAAATGAAAGGGAGATTAGAGATTGGTCTATAGTTAGCTAAAGCTCCTGGATCTAGCGTTGGCTTTTTGAGTAAGGGTTTAATTACAGCTGTTTTAAAAGCCTGCGGTACATGGCCTAAAGTTAATGAAGAATTGATTATATGAAGAATAAAGCTACCAATAAGTGGGAAGACTTCTTTAACTAACCTAGTAGGAATAGGGTCTAAAAGACAAGTTGAAGGTTTGGATGAGGAAACTATTTTGTCTAACTCACAAAGGTCGATTGGAGTAAACTCATCAAGACAGACATCAAAAGAAGGAGTTGCAGTAGTTACAGTATTTAAGTTAACTGTGGGAAGAATCTGATTGATTTTATCTCTGATGGATGAAATTTTATTATTGAAAAAGTTCATAAAGTCCTGACTAGTAAGCTCTAAGGGAATGCTAGGATTGACAGAGTCCTGACTCTTTGTCAACCTGGCTACAGTACTGAAAAGAAACCTGGGATTATTCTTGTTCTCTTCTATTAATGCAGAGTAATAACTTGTTCTAGCTTTTCTAAGAGATTTTTTATAAATTAAAAGATGATTTCTCCAAGCTAAATAGATTTCATCTAAATTAGTAGAGTGCCATTTTCTTTCTAATTGACGAGTCTTCTGTTTTAAGCTACGAGTTTCTGTGTTGAACCAAGGAGTTAAAAATCTCTGATTAGACTTTTTCTTTTTTAAGGGGGCCACCAAGTCTAGAGCCTGATGCAGAGAAGCTGAAACACTATCCACCATGTTATCAATTACAGAAGGAGCAAGCTGTCTATAGCTTATTTCCGTTGTGTTGACACATGGCATAGAGGAAACAATCTGCATAAATTTGGAAACAGCATCATCTGAGAGGCATCTACTGTAATAATATTTTTCTTTAGGAGCCAAATAGTCAGAAATGGTAAAATCAAAGGTTAACAGACAATGGTCTGACAGTACAGGGTTATGAGGAGACACTACAAGATTTTCTATTTCTATGCCATATGTCAGAACAAGGTCCAATGTATGGTGGAGGTAATGAGTAGAATTTCCTACTTTCTGAGAAAACCCAATCGAGTCTAATATTGAATTAAAAGCCACATTAAGGCAGTCACTATCTACATCCACATGTATATTAAAGTCCCCTACTATAATTATTCTATCAGATTTCAGTACTAAATCAGCTAAGAAATCAGCAAATTCGGATAAAAATTCTGAGTAGGTTGATGGGGGACGATAAACTATGGCAAATAAAATTGGGTTTAACCTAAAATTGCTAAAGTGCCCAATACTGAGGACCAGGCCCTCAAAGGAATTATAACATGTTTTTTGCTTTACATTAACTAGTAATTTGGAATGGTAAATTGTTGCTACTCCTCCTCCACGACCAGAACTTCTGGGATTTTGACAGTTTAAATAACCAGAGGGAGTTGATTCATTTAAACCAACATAATCCTCTTGCCCTAACCAAGTCTCTGTAAGGGAAATTAAATCAATCTGATGATCAATTAACAGATCATGGACTAACAGAGACTTGGGAGTTAGAGACCTAATATTTAGTAAACCACATTTAATTTTTAAATTATGAGGAGGAACAGAGGCCAAATCATTCAATTTAGAGGCTTTATGTTTAATTTGAGTTTTACCAATGTTTTGCTTTATCACTTTGGGATGCTTATACATTATATTTTTATTTACTTTGGAGGGAGCAGACAACGATTCTCTGATGGGGAAGACAGGGGCTAAGCTGAGGGGTGGTGGATGAAGAGGAGCTGCAGAGAGGCGTGTAAGACTGCGACTCTGCTTCCTGGTCCCAACTCTGAGTAGTCATGGTTTTGGAAATTTGGATAAAAAAGATGCCAGATTGTTAGATAAATGAGAAGCACCATCCAAAGTGGGATGAATGCTGTCTCGTCTCATAAGACCAGGTTTTCCCCAAAAAGAGCTCCAATTGTCAATGTAGCCCACGTCATTTTTAGGACACCACACAGACAGCCAGCGGTTCAAGGATGACGAGCGACTAAACATGTCATCACTGGTCAGATTGGGGAGGGGCCCAGAGAATACTACAGTGGCAGACATCGTTTTTGCAAAGTCACACACCGATTCTACATCAAGTTTGGTGACTTCCGACTGCCGGAGACGGATGTCATTAATGCCGGCGTGAATAACAATTGTGGAGTATTTACAGTTACTTTTAGCCAGCATTTTCAGATTTGACTCGATGTCGCCTGCTCTGGCCCCAGGAATGCATTTGACTATGGCCGCTGGAGTCTCTAGGTTCACGTTTCTGACTACAGAGTCGCCAATGATCAGAGTTTTTTCCTCAGCGGGTGTGTCGCTGAGCGGGGAAAAACGATTAGAGACGTGAACAGGTTGGTGGTGAACCGGGGCTTTGCGACTAGGCTTCTTTCTCACCGTCACCCACCCAGTCTCCTCGCTGCTGAGGAGAGCCGGGGAACCGCTGACAGGGGGGCCTAAGCTAGCTAGCTCCGCTGCAGCTAATGGGCGTCCGTCGAGATTAACTGGCGCAGACGGTGTTTCAATGCAGCGGAGCCGGGATTCCAAATCAGACAACCTCGCCTCGAGCGCCTCAAAAAGACAACATTTATTACATTTACCGTTATCGCTAAAAGAGGCAGAGGTGTAGCTAAACATCTGACAGAGAGAGCACACCAGAGGAGAGGAAAGAGAGCTAGTAGCCATAGCTAATAGCTGGAGAGCAACCACACAGGCAGACAGCAAAACAGGAAGTGACGATACGTTATGTTACCACAAGGAAGTGACGATCCTCAGTCAGGGAGGTAATACAAACGAAATTCACGTGGGACAATCATAAGAGTTTGAAGATGTTTACGCGGGCGTAAATTACTAAATAAACGCGAAACATCGGCAACAATGGACGAAAACGGACCGGTCACATGGGCGAGTGAGCCCCCCCCCCCCACACACCCGGCAACAGGTAAGAGAAATATATGTTTTTTGACATTTTATTGATTTTCTGGTTCATATACTTTGAAGATTAGATAAAAACATACCCCTGTAGACAAATCGGCGTAAAAAAAAACGGACCATTTTTTGTGTAAATGTGTCCAAAGTCCAGTTTTGACTGAGTTATGTAATTTATATAGCTGCCGCAACATTATGCAAATTAGATGCATAAATTTATTCCTATCTGAAACTTTGGGTCATATTCTACATCTTTCTAATTGACAGTGAGCCATTATCTCTTGCGACTTTCAAGCTATAGCCTTGGAAATCTGAACTATTTTGACAAAAAAATTTTACCACTTTTGACCACTTGACCACCTTGACCTTGACCACCCTTTAAGCGTTCCTGTTGCCATACGGCACCTGGGGCATCTAAAGGTTTAAAAAGTGAAATATTTTTCTGAAAACATTTGGGGCAATAGATAAATGTGTAGTTGCCAAATATGTGTTTACTTTTTACTAACAACCAGTCCCCCGTCCACCAGCAACTGAGCGGGGGGCATTTGAATGTGGCTGCCCTCAGCCCACAGTGCAGTGCCCCGTCTGCTGCCGAAGTGAGCCAAGAGCAGCTAAGCAACAGTACAATATTTCTTTTTTTCCCATCTAGCAACACTGGTTTGGAATGATTTTGCTCTTGATACGTCTTGTAAATCACAAGAAACATGTTATAGACATGTTAACAATAGAAAAAAAAAAACTTAGTTTTTGCCAGAGTGTCACATTTTTACAATAAAAGAAAAATATTTGCCTTTGGCATTCCATGGCTGCTGTTACTGCAGTCCCACAAAATATATAAATTCCATGTTTCACTTTGTCAATTTATTCAAAACTACAATTTTCCAGGAATGGAGCCACACTGATGGTGGATGTAAAATTAATCTAATAGTTAGCAATCAAACTTTACCAGAACAGCTGCAGTGCACACAAGAGTGACACCTACACAAAAGAATAACATTTTTAAGTCCTGAATTTTAATCACTTTAGAAAAAGTCCTCAGACTTCAGGATTCAAGAATGGCATTTTATGGCGAATGTGACTGTAAACTGTAAATTGCTGTTTTTAAGGACAATGCAAGTTGATGAACATTGATATCAATCATTGTAAACTTGCCAGATTGTAGCCAGTGGCTAATTTCTATCAGTTGTCCATGACTGGACGGAATATAATGGTTAAGACTGAAGGGGCATGGTGTGCGGGGTATCTCCACCCAGAGAAGGCAGGGGGAAGAGGAGAACAATAGACTGCAGGGGGAGGTGTCACCAGGGAGTATCAGACAGGACTGTTGGGTCTATGCGCCCCCGGGGGAGAGTAAGAGATGCTGGAGCTGCTGAGAGAAGAAGGGTGTTGGAGTGGCGCTGACGTTATGTCATGTTAATGTGCCACACAATCCTTTGTTCAAACAACAATGTATTGTGGTCGGAAGTTCCGGGTCTCAATGCATGGAAATAAAGATATAAAAGAGGAATGCACAGAGACCTGGGATACCCTTTTGCTGTAAGTTATATTGGAGGAAGAATAAAGTTTCTGTGTCGTCCAGCTCGTTGCCTTGCCTGCCTCCTTTCTCCACATTGGTGACCCTAAGATGTGCCATGGAAGGAAAGCCAGCCGAACACTGCCCCAGTCTCCACAAGACAACAGAATTTCTCCCAGCAATGTCTATTAATACAGAAGGTTCCAGTATCTGGGACTATTCAATAACACTTAATAAAACTGAGTTTTAATTCAGCCACAGAAACCCATAATGCGCCTATGACTGATTCAACAAATAATAACTGAACTAGGGCAATTATTCCCCAAGTTAAGCTACTCAGAGTTTCTGAGGACATGCCGTTCCAGACTCTATAGGCATATGAGGGAATTTTGGATTAACTTGCATAGATTTAAAATTAAACTGAAAGTTGAAAATATCAACGAGGTGTCTGATACCTACAGTGTCTTCTGGATGATTCGGCGTGTGATAATGCCAACCAGCACACAAAATTGCCTTATTTCAAATAGATGTTGCGGCAAACTTTCCATCACCCCAAACCGAAGTCGTTCATTCCTCACAGTTCATTTCACTGGGGAAGTCATTTAAAAGAGTTGAACGTTTGTCCCGGTAAGTGCATGATAGTTTGCTGAATAGACGCCGAATTGTGTATATACTTCACATGAGCTGCAAAGAATTGATATATTAACGTGTGGTATTTATTTAAGTATGTAAAGGTAGTGAAACAACAATTGTCGTTTTACCTAAGGGAGTCTTGAGTGGACAAAACAAAATTGCGTGTTTCTTGTAGCAACCATAGCAGCACCTTAACAAAATGTCTCACTGAATTGAACCTTAATTATGATAATAATAAATAAGGTAAAGGGTGTACTTGCCGAAGTCGGGACCGGGAGGCTGGAGGGTCGCTCGGTGGGCTCAGAGAGAAGCTGTTTCCCGGTAACGTTCATCTCCTGTTCAGCCTCTGGTCTCTCCTCCGTCCGCTCACGTGGACCGGAGTTTCTCAAGTCATTTATCCGGCTGAGCGACTCAAAGTCCGGAGGCGGCGGCGGCGCACAAGGGTGGCTGTCCTCACAGTGTGGAAGTTTGATTTGATTTGTTTCCTTGGCGGAGGAACGAGGAGCTACTCATCTCTCCCGACTCCGCTGCTCCTCTGCTGCTCCTCACACTCCCCACCTGCTGCCTCCGATTCAACATCCCTGCGTCAGACCGGCAGCCGTTAACCCCTTCACCATCAATGGACTCAAGGAAAAGGAGCGTCACTTTCGGCCAGGCATACGGAGCCCCTGAAGTCCTGCACACTGACTGGTTTTAACCCGCAGGGATCTGTGTTCATGCCTCAATTTTCTGATAATTTTGGCTGTTTTCATGAATATGGACCCAGCAGCATGTCTAGGTGGGCCAAACTGGGCTGTCCTATGGGTCGATGTGGCTTTGTCTGTGGGTTCCATGTTGGTCTCATCTGTGTTTGCTGCAGCAAGAGTTTTAACAGGTACTAGAAAGAGAGATCATATTGCTCCAGTTCTGGCCTCCCTTCATTGGCTTCCATTAGAGTTTAGAATTAAGTTTAAAATCCTTCTTCTCACTTACAAAGCTCTAAATAATCAAGCCCCTTGTAGAAGAGCTTGGAATAACGAGGCGATGTGACTTATAAACCAAAGTTTATTATCAGCTTCGCTCCTCTAACAAGTCTCATCTCAGTGCAGAAGCAGAAGTAGAATAAGAGAGTGAACACATTCAGCTCTACATACTTATACCTACACATAACAAAAGACATTGCATATCAAAGCTGACATCCCGCATTAGCTTAATCCCCCCTCCTTTGTCTTCGTACTCCTCCACCTGACCCTGGGTGGTCAGGGCGATCGATCTGGTCTCCACCGCAGCGCCTCGGATGCTCTTTGATCTTCGCTGGCGGTTGAGACCTCTTGTCCTGTTCTGAGGTGTGAAGTCGTTGTACATATATAATCACCAAACATTCTCACATGCTTATACATATGTAGGTTATGGGATATATGATTAATATAAACCACACCCCTGTTATTTTAAAGATCTGATACTACCCTATTACCCTAACAGAGCACTAGACTCCCAAAATGCTGGATTACTTGTAATGCCTAGAATCTCCAAAAGTACAATGGGAGGCAGAGTCTTCAGTTATCAAGCTCCTCTCCTGTGGAACCAGCTGCCAATCTGGATTCAGGAGTCAGACTCAACCTCTGTTTTTAAGAATAGGGTTAAAACCTTCCTTTTTGATATAGTCTATAAATAGGGAGAGATCATGTGTTTCTGAACCCTCCCTTAGTTATGCTGTTAATAGATTTAGTTCAGCCGGGGGACCTCCAATAATGCACTGGGCTTCACTCCTTTCTTCACTCTCAATGAAATATTTTTTTTGCTGGTCATTAACATCTGTTTGTTCTCTCCCATAGATTGAGTCCCCATCGTGCTGTTTGCTCTCTACATGTCTGTTCTTTTCATCTTCTCTGTACCCTCACCCCCCCAGCCAGTCGCAGCAGATAACTGCCCCTCCCTGAGCCTGGTTCTGCTGGAGGTTTCTTCCTGTTAAAAGGGAGTTTTTCTTCTCCACCGTCACCAAGTGCTGCTCACAGGGGATCACCTGATTGCTGGGGTCTTTCTGCAACTTTCCCCCTACAGTTGAAAGTGGTATGAGATGACTGTTGTTGTGAAATGGCGCTATAGAAATAAAGTTGAATTGAATTGAATTGTTTGCCTACATGGACTTTACCAGTTTACCTATTTTTAACTTATCTTCTCATAAATTGGCAATTTGGGGGGGGGGGGGGTAAATTTGAAATTTTTTTCTTGTAATTTTGGAACTTTCATAAATGTGCCACTTTCTTTACTGTAATCTTGAAACTTTTTCTCATAAATTTCCCCACTGTGGGACTAATAAAGGTTTATCTTATCTAAATCTGTTACGTTTTCCTTGTAAATTTGTCATTTTTCCCCATAAATTTGCAACATGTTTCTTGTAAATTTAGAACCTTCTCAAAAACTTCTTCTTCTTCTTCTTCTTCTTCTTCTTCTTCTTCTTCTTCTTCTTCTTCTTCTTCTTCTTCTTCTTCTTCTTCCTTCAGGGGTCTCCACAGCAGATCATCTGCCTCCATCTCCCCCTGTCCCTTCATCTTCCTCTGTAACACCAACCCTCTCCATGTCCTCCTTCACTACATCCATCAATCTTCTCTGTGGTCTTCCTCTTTTCCTCCTGCCTGGCAGCTCCATCTTCAACATCCTTTGTCCAGTATCTCCACTATCCCTCCTCTGCACATGTCCAAACCATCTCAGCCTTGTCCCTCTTACTTTGTTTCCAAACTGCTCAACCCGAGCTGTCCCTCTGATATACTCATTTCTAATCTTCTCCCTCCTAGTCTCTCCCAATGAAAATCTTAGCATTTTCAACTCTGCCAAATCCAGCTCCATCTCCTGTCTTTTTGTTAGCGCCAATGTCTCCAAACCATACATCATAGCAGGTCTCACTACCATCTTGTAAATCTTCCCTTTCACTCTTGCTGCTATCCTTCTGTCACAAATCACCCCTAACACTCATCTCCACCCACTCCACCCTGCCTGCACTCTCTTCTTCACCTCTCTTGTGCATTTTCCATTGCTTTGGATGGTTGACCTCAGGTATTGAAACTCATCTACTTTCACTACCTCTACTCCTTCCATCTTCACCGTTACACCTGCCTCCCTCTCATTCACACTCATGTATTCTGTCTTGTTTCTACTGACTTTCATTCATCATCTCTCCAGAGCATACTTCCACTTCTCCAGGTTCTCTTCCACCTGCTCCCTACTCTCACTACAGATCACAATGTCATCTGCAACCATCATGGTCCATGGAGACTCCTGCCTGACCTCATCTGTCAGCCTGTCCATCACCATGGCAAACAAGAAGGGCCTCAGAGCTGATCCCTTATGTAACCCCACCCCCACCTTGAATCAATCTGTCACTCCTAAAGCGCACCTCACCACCATCTCACTGTCCTCATATATGTCCTGCACCACCCTCACATACTTCTCTGCCACTCCTGACTTCCTTATACAGTACCACACTTCCTCTCTTGGCACCCGATCATTTGCTTTCTCTTGATCCACAAAGACACAGTGCAACTCCTTCTGACCTTCTCTATACTTCTCCATCAGCCCTAAAGGGCCTTTTCCACTAGCCTCACTTAGCCCTACACCGCACCACTCAGCCCGCGTTTGAGCATTTTCCATTAGCCCCAGCACCGGTTAGCAGGTGCTTTTTTTAGTACCTGATCCAGGGCAGGGTCTAACCGAGCTGAGCAGGGCTGAGTATGGCTGTGATATGACTTTAACAGACTGGTCGCCGCTGATTGGTCAGGTCGTAACGTCACAAAAGCGACTTTTTATACTGAATCTACTCCACGACTGCCATTTGTAGTTGTTCAGCCAGTGAACACAGTGCGCCCCTTTAATACAGTATATTATATTAATATGCTGTATAATATACTTACAGTATATAATAATATACTCCTAATATTATATATTAGGAGGTGCGCAATTTTCTTTCTATATTAGCTGACGATCGCATCCAGCGCGAGTTGGACGGATCTACTCGAAATGAAAAAATATACCAGCAGGTGTCCGAGCAGATGGGTTCCCAAGGGCACATCCGTACTGCCAAACAGCGTCGGGAGAAGCTGAAAAAGCTGAAAAGCGATTACCGAGCAGTGAAGGACCACAATGCTTGAAGTGCAGCGGATCGGAAGGAGTGGAAGTGGTTTGCTGAGATGGACGCGATCTATGGACATAGGCCCTCGACACGGCCACGGCCTTGGAAATCGTGGATGGTGAGTGTTGTTTTGATATTGCGCGTCTTTTCGCCAATTTGTCCTTTCTGTGCCAAGCTCACTGTTTTTAAGAAACAGGAAGGTTGTTAGATTGTGGGTAATGGTTGTTACTGAGGCTTGCCTATTGTTTTGCAGCCAACTGCAGATTCACGCTTGCTTTGTGTTAAGTATTAGCGCGAACAAAACGCTGAATTACGCTTATTGTATTCCGGTTAAAAACTTTAGAGTGCTGTGTACATGTTGCACTTTGGTGTTAAGTTTTAAATTGCGTGCATTTTCTTTCTAGAATCGCAGTTCATATCACAGGGGTCCACCTCAGTGGACATGGACACACCGGACTCTCCTGCCTCTGCCTCTGCATCTGTGTCTGGCGGAGCGCCAGCTGGATCGACTCCGATGTCAGCCACATCACCAGCTCCATCTGGATCACGTTCAAGTGCTGGTAAGGCACAATAACCACGATTTTTTTTTTTGTTGAAACAGGTCCAGCGGAAACCAGGGTCGAAAATCCATCCATCCATCCATCCATCTTCTACCGCTTAATCCTTTACGGGTCGCGGGGGGGCTGGAGCCTAACAAGTTATGTACCAAACTGATTAATGCAATTTCCTGTAGCTGCATATTAATTAATTGAAAATGCCTTTTTAAATGTACAAAAAGGTTATTCTTTGGTCTTCACCTATCGGTGTTCCACAACCCGGTCCCATTTTTAGGTGTGGTGATTGAAGTGCTGTTGTAACTCCTGTTTTAGAAAAACAAATAAAGCTCATGAACTGCCGTGGAAATCAACATGCTTCATTGAAATGCTTCGCGTCAGCTGACTGTATTAACCCATTCAGATTTCTGCGGCCACACTACAAGCAACTATTTTAAACATTACCCATCCATCCATCCATATTCTTAATCTTAATCCTTTTTAGTTTTGCAGGGGGGCTGCAGCCGAAGACAGCACACTGAGTGTTGCAAAATCTGCTCTACTGAGGGGCAGCAACATGACAGTTCGGCTTATATACAGCAATGAAGCATAATATAATAGTGACATTCCACCACAGACTTTCACCAGTGTAATTCCATAATATATGTAGTGATCCAGCTTTAACAACCATGCCTTTCTGTCTTTCCATCTAGGCAAGAGGAAAACGGACAACTCCATTGCTGACCTTACATCAGCGATGGTCAACATGCATGACGAAGAGATGCGGATCTTGGAACGGCAACACGACCAGCGGCAAGAACACCATCAGGAGTACATGCAGCATTTGCGACAGGTGGCCGCAGATGTGCGGGCAGATGCGCGTGAAGCCCTGGAGCAGGACGTTGCGTTACGAAGGGAAGAGCTCGCAGAGATGTCAACATTCAACAGAGATTTCCTGACCCTATTTGGCAGGCTTGTGGATGCATTTAGCAGTCGGCGTGTCTAACCATGTCTCTTCACGCCCAGTCTGTTTTTTTGTTTGTAAATTTTGCTTCTGGAATAAAATTGTATTGTTTGCATCAAAAGTCTGGTTTATCTGTTATGACACCGTATGAGAAAAGCCAATAATTACATACACATTCCATTCTCTGTTCACTCCACATGCTGCTGTTCATCAGGTCAGGTGTATAGCCTTCTAATGGTAATTTAATTTTTAACAACACAACGAAACGTAATGTCTTGGTAGGTTTTTTTTTTTTATTTTAAACAAATTTGCAATGCTGAATCCATTTCTCTTGAACGGGTACATTTTTTATGTTATAAGCAGTTGTACAGGTGTACTTTAACTTGTACAGTAGACACTGATAAAGGTAAGTACATGTAAATTGAATGTTGCATCACCAGTCAAAATTTAATAAATTAAGAAGGAATCTAGCAAAAATTTGGCACTAATAACATCAGACACAACTGTGTTTTTGTTGCACACAACTGTTGTTACCAACAAGTTGTGCAAAATTTATATTCCCTTTTCCCAAAAATTAAAAATCAATTTGTAAGTAAAAGTGGGAGACCTTTGCATGGGAATATGACATGTATCAGCACATGATTTATAGTTCAATTTGCATTTCCACCTAAGCAAAAGTGGTTTGTCGAGCTGGATTTTTGTGAAGATGGCCTGTGCGGTGTTTCTGCGTGTAATTACATACCTGTCAAGTGATACGGTTTCGTCGTATTTTAATACGGGGAAAATGCAATTTTAGTAAATACGGGCGTATTGCCATTTCTGTACGCCAAAAAGAAAAATATACGGGAAAAAAAATTATTGAGAGTGTGGAGGAACACGTCGTGTGTGTGACCCCCACAGCTTACGGGGCTGGCAGTGCGCTCAGCGTGAGCAATTATCACAACAGTGAGAAGTGTGGACTGATCATTAGGCTGATGGCTTCGCACCTTCTGTTGTCCTGCGGCTTCTGCAAATTAGCTAATAGCTATACACTCTTTGTGCAACACATCAGATTGATTGTCATTGATTAATTGTCTATGTTTATTGCACTGTCCCTGTCAAATAAACAAATCTAATCTAATCTAATTACCCGTACCTTAACAGATAAGCGTTATGAACAACAGAGGACAGGTAGATGGAACATGCACAACATTTTATTTACAAAAAACATTTTTGAAATATGTATGCACATAAATGTGGACGAAATTACATTTCTACCTATTGCTAGACAAGTACTGCATCACAGCATCTCGTATATCGCCACCCTGCTCCTCTGCTCCCTGGGTCGCTGCCACCACTGGTTCATCTACTGCATCATCCAATGTAGTGTCATACGTCTCTCCGTGACTCTCACACAGATTGTGCAGAGCACAACAAGTCAGCACCATAGATTTCACCAGTTTCATGTCACAGTCATTCCTCTCTCCTTCCTCCTTCCTTCTCTCCTCGTCATCAGCCATTTTCTTTGTTGTGGAGGATTTGGTCGTGTGTTTCACGTCACGAGAGTGTGGCGCAGTCTCGGCACCGCCTCGCTGTTCAAGAAATCCCACCCACCGCAGGTGTGACAGCAGGTGTGCCAGCAGTAATGTTGAAAAGCAACCGAGGCAGAACCGAATCGAAGTGAGTCGAGTCGGGTTTTCTAATCGGGGCTAGTGGAAAAGCGCCTTTAGAGCAAACATTGCATCTGTAGTACTCTTTCTTGGCATGAAACCATACTGCTGCTCACTGACTGTCACCTCTCCTCTTAACCTGGCTTCAGCAACTCTTTCCCATATCTTCATAGTGTGGCTGATCAACTTTATGCCTCTGTAGTTACTACAGATCTGAGCATCACCTTTGTTCTTGAAAAGTGGTACCAAAACACTTCTTCTCCACTCCCCAGGCATCCTCTCACTCTCCAAGATTGTGTTAAACAATCTGGTTTAAAAAGTCCACTGCCATCTCTCCTAAACGTCTCCATACCTCCACAGGTATGTCACCTGGACCAACCGCCTTTCCATTCTTCATCCTCTTCAAAGCTGCCCTCACTTCTCCCTTGCTAATCCTCGGGACTTCCTTGTTCACCATCTTTCCTTCATCCATCCTCCTCTCTCTCTCATTTTCTGTATTCGTCAGTTCTTCAGAGTTCTCCTTCCACCTTCTCAACACACTCTTGTCATTTGTTAGTACATTACCATTTCTGTCCTTAATCAGCCTAACCTGCTGTACATCCTTTCCAGCTCCATCTCTGTCAAACCAATCAATACAACTCCTTTTCTCCTTCCTTAGTGTCCAGCTTTTCATACAACTCACTATATGCCTTTTCCTTTTCCTTTGTCACCTCTCTCTTTGCCATGCGCCTAGATTCCAAACACTCCTATCTACTTTCTTCATCTCCCTGACTAGCCCACTTTTTCTTTGCTAACCTCTTCCTTTGGATACTTTCCTGTTTCTCCTCATTCCACCACCAAGTCTCCTTGTCTTCCTTCCTCTGTCCACTGGATACACCACATCCCTTTCTACCCGTTTCCCACAATACATTTGCTGTACTTTCCCAGTCATCTGGTAATTCTTCCCTACCACCCAGAGCCTGACTCAACTCCTTTCTGAACTCTGTGCGACCTTCTTCCTTCTGTAACTTACCCCACTTAATCTTTGGCTCTACCTTCACCCTCTTCCTCTTCTTGCTTTCCAAAGTCTCTTTCAGATTTCTCCTTCTGCATAAGATGTAGTCCATCTGTCTGCACCTTCCTCCACTCTTGTAAGTCCCCCTATGTTCCTCTCTCTTCTTGAAGTATGTGTTCACCACAGCCATTTCCATCCTTTTAGCAAAATCCACAACCATTTGTCCTTAGTTACCCAGGACCTCCTCATCACCTCTGTTCCCTTCACCTACATATCCATTAAAGTCTGCTCCAATCATCACTCTCTCCCCCCTGGAAACTCTCTCTACCACTTCATCCAGCTTACTCCAGAATCCATCTCTCTCTTCTACCTGACATCCAACTTGTGGGGCATACGCACTGACAACATTCAACTCCACACCTTTGACCTCTAGCTTCAAACTCATGATTTTGTCTGACTCCCTCTTTACCTCCTGAACACTCTTCACATACTCTTCCTTCAAGATTACTCGTACTCCATTTTTCTTCCTATTTACACCACGGTAGAACAGTTTAAATCCACCTACGATGCTCCTAGCCTTGCCTCCCTTCCCTCTGGTTTCTTGAACACACAGTATATCTACCTTTCTTCTCTCCATCATATCAGCAACTCTCTGCCTTTACCAGTCAGAGTCCCTATTTCCAACTTTTCCTATTTTTTTCCTCATAAATGTGTGACTTTTTTTCTTGTAAATCTGCAAAAAATTTTCTTGAACGTTTTTAACTTTTCACCTTTTTTCTAGTAAATTTGTGACTCATACATTTGCTACCATTTTTTGTAAATTTACAACTTTTCTCAAATTTGGGACTTTTTTCTCATAATTTTAGCGGCAGTGTTACTGAAACCTGGTCACCCATGCTGGGGTCCAGATGGGTTTAACCCTTTGCCCTGTTGAAAAAAAGTTATATCGGCACTGTTAACTACAATATTTGCATTTTAAACTTTAAACTGTAATAAAATTATGAAAAATCAATATTTTTCCAAAATTTTTTAAAAAAAATTTCATAAAGGGGTTCCTGTCTGATTCATATCATGATTTAATGAATCACCATAAAAATGAACCTTTTAGATGCCAGTTTTGATCATATACCTGTTCAGGATCTAGGCATATTACCCAAAAGCAGAGATGGCCAGAAACAGTGAAAAAAGTAAAAGCAATAATCTTTATTACAATTCATGTGCAAGATAAATGTGCAGTGATGATTTCACGAAGATCTGGCAACCCTGCAGGGAGAAAGAGCAGCGGGGCAGATGAGTTTAAATGGCAGACTCCATGACAAAGTTTTAATGTTGGTTTTTGTGCTTACAGCTTCTGCAAGGGAAAGCGGCTGGGAGCAGGTGATGAACCTCCATGGAGAGGAAAAGGTTGCCAGGAGAAAAGGTGTTGAGGTGCTGTGGGGAAGCTTCCGGGGGTTGTTGGAGACAGGCTGACCAGGCCTGAGAGCTGGGGGGTGAGAGTGAAGAGCATTGAAGACAAACGGAGGTAAGTCAGCTTACTTGGGGGTAGTGATGTTACGCTTGACACTGCCCACTCGACACTGATTCGAGCAATATAAAGTGGAAATGTCATGAGCAGTGCATCGAGCGCTGTTTCAGCACACCCACAGTCACATGACTGTAGCAAGCAAGGCCTAGTTATGTCGGTCACATCACCTGACTTGAGGGCTCGTGGGAAGTTTCAGAGGGTTCTATTGGAATTAGGTTTTTTTGTTTGCTTTGTATTGTTTGTTCCTGCCATCCAATTTTGAATAGACCTCGGATGACCAAATGCTAAAAAAAAAAAAGGTACTGAGATTTTTTCAGGGCTTCCACTCAGGTGCAGTTGTGACACTCAGTCAGCAGATGGCACTTTTTATTAAATGTTTCATAACACTGTGTCGATCATGAAGCTATTGTTTCTCAAAGTTGTTCATTTTTTCATAAGGCCTCAGTTTCACCATCACTACTTGGGGGGGGGGGGGCAGTCCCAGAATATCCAAATCCAATCCTGTCACGATACTGAGCATGGGTGGAGAGCCGTGTTCAGCCTTTAAGTTTGTTTCGATCATTTTCTGTATTTCTTCATCTCAGTTTATTTTGTATCGAGTTTGGTTCTGTTGTATTTTGTTATCTGCGTTTGTCCTTTTGTTTCTGTTTTCAGTTTCCTGTTATTTTATCTTGGTTTGGTTATTATGTATGTATTATCTTGTATTCTCTTTTATTTTCCTGTTTATATTAGTCCTGGTCTCTAGGGTTCCTTGTGGTCTCAGTATTAGTATTGTGTTTGTAGGAGTCTTTCATAATTTACTCCTTATTTAGGCCTTCATTTAGTTGTTTGTCCTTTCTCTTCGCAACTATGCCATCTAGTGATCAACTTTAGTGCACACTGAACTAATTATTTATCTTTAGGTTCCACCCAACCTTAATTACCTGCACATTTCTGCCCAAGCAGCGCATCACACTTGCCACTTGCCGCCAAGCTCCGTAGATTGATGGCAAAACATGTGAAAGGGACGATTAAAACAAAGAAAATAATACAAAAGAAGAAAGAGGACAAACGGAGATTAAAAAGGATCATTTAGCCCCTCGTGGATGCCAGCTCACGAGGTTTGTCTAACATTTTTATATGTTTTATTTCATGTTTTATGTTTTTAATTTATTTTTTGATGCAAACTGCAAGATGTAGTTTTACATTTACTTTAATGTATTTCCTTTTGTGACCAGTTCTCACGGGTTGTCAAGAAGAAGAATAAACCCTGTTTTACTCTAAACCTTGTGCATAAGCCAATCCTTGAGGGTGCTACAGTGAGAACTCCTCTGTTCTAGACGCATGGGTGGACAAGTGACGGTGCCAGAGCCAGGGATGAGAGGGAGACAGTGCGGCGTCTCCATATTGCCATGGCCCAATGCACGACACAAGACGCAGCAACCGCGGGAAATTCCAGGTTCCCAAAATGAATGTTGCCCCAAACAAGAGACTCATTAATATTTGATTTAAATATAAATGAAGTCAAGAGGACATTGTAACAAGAAATAAGATAATTTTTGTTTCTGTTATGAATCAAGGACTGAAATATTTGCATTGAAATAATTTTCTTTATTTACATTTCTCCTGTTGAAGCTGAATTTGTCATGACCCGAGTGTCGGTTCTGGCCACACTCGGGCCTCATATCTTATTTCCCTGGCTTTGACAGCAGAGGATTCTTTCAGCTCCTCGGGCTTTTATTGTGAAGGCGCCCGGGGGAGCTCCCTGCTGTCAAAGTCAGCTGCTGCGCTGCTGTCACGGCGAGCAGCTGCGCCGCATTGGGGTCATTAGCGGCCGAGTTAAAAGCCGGTGGTGAATATCCTCCAGTGCGGCAGTCTCTGTTGTGTTCAGCTACGTTCTGTTGTGCTCCTGTTATGCTTCGTTATGTTCCTGTTTGCCTTGCTCATCATTGTTAACGGACTTGGGAATCTGTAACCCGCCTGTTAACGTTGTCGTCTTGTAAGGTACGTTCCCTTAAGACTTCACCCTCACTATTGTCCGTCTGGCGCATCGGGTGCTCCCCGGCTCAGACGTCACCCTGCCTTTGTATGTATCCTGTGTGTGTTCATCCCTCTCTGTAATAAAATATCACTGCAACTCACTGGTGACTGAGGCGTCTTGTGATGGTCCGTGAGGGCCATCGTGACAGTAGACTGCCGCCTAACGCCCGGAGAGGAGGCGTTGTTTGAGACGCCATTCACCGTGTAGTTTGCAGTAGTGGACTGTTTGTTCCTACCTGTCTGGGTGCCGTGTTGAAGCATGCCATCGTGGAGGTCTCGTGCTCGGAGGCAGGACGCTGTTCTCGCTGACACCCTCGAGCGTGTGGACAAAGTCCTTGTTGCCGCCTCCCTCCTCGACTTCAACAGCGAAGTGCCCTGGTACCTGGACCTAGCCGAGGAAATTCTGGATTCTCTTCCCCGCTTCACTAATCATCCAGAGGTAAGTGTGAGGAGAGATGACATCGCCGCCCAGCGTGAGATACTCCGAGGGCTGGAGGGAAATCCTGGCAGGAAGCCGAAGCGGAGGAGACGTCGCCCCTCGCTTCGGGATCCCGCTCCTGCCTCCGTTCCGGCCCGGGAGTTCGCACCATCTGAAGGTCTTTTCCCATCGGGCATGTCGTCACTCGGGATTCCCCCAGAGAAGCTGCAGCTGACAGCAGACAAGATCTGGGACCGGGTGGCTGCTGCTTGCTCCGCTGGGAATCCACCAGCGTGTATGAAGCATGTGGTGGCGGCGGTTAGACTGGTGGAGAGGAATCCAGCGCTGCGTGAGTTTCCTGAGTTTGCTGACTTGCTTGCCGCTGTTTCTGCTCAGGAACGGCGATTTC
Organism: Pholidichthys leucotaenia; assembly: GCA_020510985.1. Lineage (NCBI taxonomy): Eukaryota > Metazoa > Chordata > Actinopteri > Cichliformes > Pholidichthyidae > Pholidichthys > Pholidichthys leucotaenia. The sequence continues at coordinate 212,405,085 of CM035842.1, forward strand.
CGAACCTCACCTTCGCCTCACCCCCTACAAGGAACCGTCGTCACACCGGCTTCCAACCTTGGCTAGAACCCCGTCTGGATGCTGTTCCGGGTCGCCGCAAGGGCTCAACCCCCCACACAGCTGTCACTCCTGCGCCTCGTCAGAGGGGAATCCCCACAGCCTCGTCTTCTCCCGGGCCCTCGCCTGCTGTCCCATCAGCGCTCCATGCCCGACTGACCCCGGCTGTCGCCCCCTCCTCCTCATCGCCTATCCTGGCTGCTGTGTGTCGCGGGAGCTCCGTTTCGGCGAGCCCCATCCCGGATCCGCCTCGAGTGGCCTCATCTCGTCTCCCCAGAGGGCCCTCTGTCGCCATCCAGCGGGGAAAGGAAGGAACGACGTCCCCCACAGCGGAAACCATCTTACCCTCAGGGGAAAGGCAAGTGCATGATAATTTCTCTCCTTTAGATATTGTTTTGCCTTGTCTGACTCCTGGGGGTGGAGTTCGGGGTATGCAGCCCCCCGAGCTCCCTCCACCTGCTGTGGATGAAAGTATTAACGCTGCTTCCTCTGTGTCTCCCTCCGCTGAGCGGTCCTCGACGTCAGGCCACCGTCGCTGGATGAGGAGGGGGCCTGCGGTTCTGGAGAGCCTGGTTCCGGTTCCGCAGCCACGCCATGGGCGGAGGAGGAGAGCGGACTGCAGCGTGGAGCCATCGCCGATGAAGAAGCGTCCCCGGGGTTCCACGGAGGAGCGGTCCGGTCCAGCAGGTCGAGTTTCTCCTGCCACCACGCCGTGCGGGCCACCGGCGTGGACATCGGTACCGGAGGACTCTCTAGCTGCGCGCACCATCATGCCAGCTGCGGAGCCCGACGCAGCTGAGTGGGAACCTGAGGACGACCTCCTGACTTCTGAGCCTGGATCATCGCAGTCCTGGACGGCGTCAGAACCCGAGCTCAGGCAAGTGCTCTGTTTTATCTTTCTTCTTCACCTTTTAGAGCACTTTTGCCTGTCTCAAGGGGAGATGAGCCGGGTGCAGCCGCCCGCTGCGTCCGAGCTTATCTCGCCGGGTTCTGGGGCTGCCGGTGATCCTGATCCCGGGTTTTCTCTCTTTTGTGAGTCTTCTCCCAGGGTCGCCGGCGAGGGGCTGCTCTCGCCAGCTGCGCCAGAGGTTCCGGTTTCGGGGTTGGAGGTCGAGTCTGGTGCCACGCCGACCGGGTCCACCGGGAGTGCTGCTCCGGTCCAATCGGGGTCCACCGTGGGTTTGGTTCCGGAGGCCCAATCGGGGTCCACCGTGGGTTCGGTTCCGGAGGCCCAATCGGGGTCCACCGTGGGTGCTGCACCTGCAGGTCCTAGATTCGGTGAGGGAGCGGCAGATCCCCGGCCACCGGATGCTGGACAGGCTCGTTTCCCTCGTCACCCTCATCTCCACCGTCTTCCTCCTCGTCCCCCTGAGGAGCGCTACCCATCTCCACCTGGGGCCGTTGGGGTCCCAAATGCTCCGCCCGGTCCCCCCTCGTCTCTCCCCTTTTCGGCGGGACCGCCGGCTGCTTCTTCCCAGCGGTTCTGGTGGGCTGGTGTTGCGGGGCGGCCGCCTGAAGGACTGTCTCGTCGGTTTGGTTCTCTGGGCCGGCCCCCCGACCTATTTGTCTTCCTGTGCGGCGACCTGCTCCGGTCGCCTGAAACTCTCTACTCCCGAGCATGGGACTGGGGTAGGCCGCCCGAACTGTCCTCTTTTCCCCTCCCTGTTCTGTGGCTTTTTGATGCCGGACGACCCCCCGAACCTTTTGCCCCCATCCCTCCGGGTCAGGACTGCACCCTCCCCAGGTTTCTGATCTCGTCTGTGGGACTGTTGGGGTGTGCGGGGGGGAGGGGGATTGAGTTGTGTTTTTGTTACTCACTATGTTGTTTCTGAGTTCGGTGGTTTTTTCCTCCACCTTATGTCACTTTGTATTTGCCAAAAGGTATATTGCCTATTTTTGACTTTATTCTGGTTACCCACGTTTTTGGGATTATGGTTTTTTTTCCCCTACCTTTATAGCCTTGTTGGTTTCATCATTTGCTTGCTCGTTGTTTGTCTCTCTCCCTCCTGCCAGCGCCCCGTCCACCCACCCTAGGGGGGTGGGGGGGGGGGGGCTTGGGTGTTACTCGGGCTGCTCAGAGCTCGGCCTCGAGGGGGAGGTACTGTCATGACCCGAGTGTCGGTTCTGGCCACACTCGGGCCTCATATCTTATTTCCCTGGCTTTGACAGCAGAGGATTCTTTCAGCTCCTCGGGCTTTTATTGTGAAGGCGCCCGGGGGAGCTCCCTGCTGTCAAAGTCAGCTGCTGCGCTGCTGTCACGGCGAGCAGCTGCGCCGCATTGGGGTCATTAGCGGCCGAGTTAAAAGCCGGTGGTGAATGTCCTCCAGTGCGGCAGTCTCTGTTGTGTTCAGCTACGTTCTGTTGTGCTCCTGTTATGCTTCGTTATGTTCCTGTTTGCCTTGCTCATCATTGTTAACGGACTTGGGAATCTGTAACCCGCCTGTTAACGTTGTCGTCTTGTAAGGTACGTTCCCTTAAGACTTCACCCTCACTATTGTCCGTCTGGCGCATCGGGTGCTCCCCGGCTCAGACGTCACCCTGCCTTTGTATGTATCCTGTGTGTGTTCATCCCTCTCTGTAATAAAATATCACTGCAACTCACTGGTGACTGAGGCGTCTTGTGATGGTCCGTGAGGGCCATCGTGACAGAATTGATCATCATACAGTGTGCACATCTGTGTTGTGCTAAGTAACCTACATACTGTGTATATTCAGTGATTCCCAGTAACAGTAAGGATATTACTGGTTCATTCAAGACATGTAATAGTTGCTTACAGCTTATAGTGAGTTGAGTTTTGACTTTAAGTTACATTTGAAGAACAATAAGACAGTTTACTGTTTAAGTTAAAGTGACAGTGACATTTAACAAGATTAACATTTAGCCATTTTATTACCAAACTCAACCTTAAGTTACTGTGTTAAATCTTTCATTTGAAGTAAACAAAGACAAACCAAAGCGAATAATGGCAGAGTTTGGGGTCAATTCAGAAGTCAGTGAAGATTTTGTGATAAAGAGCAACTCTGTGCAGATGAGCAACCACAAGGAGCTGAAGGCACAGGAGAAGATATCCCCACTATCTCACAAGAGCCACAAAGGAGCCGAAGAAGTTGTAAGTTGACAGAAAATGGCCAAGAGCTACACGATGAGCAGGTAAGGAAAACTGCACATCGTTTCATTACGTGCTATGAGAAGTGGAAGGCTGTCACTAAAGATGCCAAAAGAGCTATGAAACAGCAATGCTCACAAGATCTGCTGAATGAACATGTTGCTAAAGTTTCAAGTGCTGCAATAAATCTGAACACAGCTTATGATGAGTTGAGATGGATTGACTCTCCTGACCATGACACAAGACGTCAGATAGACACATGTGAAACAGTGTCAAAGACAATAATCAAAGCTGCTGAAAGTTGCCTAAAGGCTGAAAAGGTTGAAAGTCAAGGGGACAAAGAAATTTGGAAGGAGACAGAGTCTGTATTCAAGTCTGCAGCCTCAGTAAAGACGAGTGTAAAATCTCACCATGCAAGTCACTCTTCTCATTCAAAGGTCCCATCCAAGCATTCATTCAGGCACTCTTCAAAAAGACAAGATGCAGCTGCTGAAGTTGCAGCTAACAAAGCTGCCTTGGAAGTTCTGCTTGAACAAGAAAACCACATAAAGGAAATTGAAAGACAGGAAGCAGACATTGTGCAGCAGCAAAGAGAGCTGGAAGCAAAGGGCGGGGAACTGGAGCGACTGGGTACAATCAAAAAACTGAAAGATGCTAAAGCAAGACAGCGAGTGTATGAGCAAAATGAATGTTCAGATGAAGAAATATATGACCTACTCCATCAACACAATTTGGACGAAGAAAATGAAGTCAAGTCTGAAAACAATCACCAGCACTTCAAACTGTGTTACCTGCCCACAGATGGCGCCCACAGCGGTCGACATGGTGCTTCGCTGCGCTCTTTGTTTGTTTTTGTTTGTCAATTGTGTGTCTGCTTGCACTTATACCCGTGAAGAACTTTTAAATATCAGGACTTTCACCCCCACGGACCTCCTCCCAGTTTTTCTAGCCCCTGCCGCCGATCTGGTTTATTGTTTGGCTCGGAAAGTGAGACGGCGGAAGAGAGGAAGACGAGCGGGCGCTCTCGTACGACTTCGCAGGAGAGGCTCGCGAACGGCGCTGCCTGGCATATTTCTGTCCAATACCAACTCTCTCTCTAACAAGGTGGATGAACTGAGACTGCTGATGCGTTTTAAGGACCTCGCCTCCTCAGCTGTCCTCTGCTTTACTGAGACCTGGCTCCGGGAAAATATACCGGACAGCGCGCTGCGCCTCGACGGCTTCCAGCTCTTCCGTGCTGATCGTGACACAGAGCTTTCCGGCAAGACCACAGGAGGCGGTGTCTGCTTCTACATCAACTGTAGCTGGTGCTCTGATGTAACGGTAATTTCCAAACACTGTTCTCCTGCCTTGGAATTTCTTGTTATCAATTGCAAGCCCTTCTATTCCCCGCGGGAGTTTGCTTCTTTCATAATGATCGCTGTGTACGCCCCTCCCGACGCGGACACGCGCGAAGCTCAGCGCGTGCTCGCGGATCACATTCAACACACAGAGCGGAGTTTTCCAGACTCGCTGATTATTGTGGCTGGCGACTTTAATCAGTGCAATCTGAGCCACGATCTCCCCCGCTACAAACAGTTTATTAAATGCCCCACCAGAGGATTAAACACACTGGATCACTGTTACACCACAGTGAAAGACGCATATCGCGCTGTCCCTCGAGCTGCGCTGGGATTATCTGATCACGTGATGGTTCACCTCATTCCCACATACAGACAGAGATTGAAGCTCACTAAACCTGTTGTGAGCACTACGAAGATACGGACCAGTGATTCACTTCCGCTTCTGAGAGAGAGCAGACGCTTTTCTTCCCTCTCCCTCCTAATCCTCTCCCTTCTGATCCCAGCTTGCAATGTCACTCTTCTCCTGGCTGAATCTTAATCCAAATGGAAATTATGGATCTGGAAAGCGACTTATATGCGATTGTCACCACTTTAAAAAGTAGAAGATCGGGTCAGGGGGAACCCAAGGGAGACTCATGGTATTGGAATTCATGTGTCTGTGTGATTCGACTGAGATTGAACTGATCACAGGATCTTCTGTTTGGCCCCTGGAGTTTTCCTAGTGTATCGAAATTATCTGGGTGAGCTAATCAAATGCGGACCCCGGCGTAGCTCCCTTAACAAATTCAACAATTCGTCCAGCTGGGGGGAGCACTGACTGTCAGCGGCAGGATTAACATGGAATTTACTATCTGGCATGCATTGAAGAGAGAACGAACTCTCTGGACATGTTTTACCTATGTTTCGGTAGGTGGATAACATCTGTGGATCGCTGAGTGCTCTCCAGAGAATGATCTAAAGTATGATTCAAGCCTGTATGAAATTGAAGCACAGAATCGAAGAGAGAGAAATTTTTTATTCTCTGAGTGCACTGTGCAGATTTGACCTTGTGTTTTGGTGCCTTTGTTTACATTCCTCCTCGATGAAGATAACGCTGGGAAGTGGCTTATGTCTACCCATACATCAACAATCAGTTGTTGTCGTCAGCGGATTGGTCTCTCAAGGACATTGCCCATGTGCCTTCTGCAAGGAAGAGGAAAAGAGAGACAGACTCTGATCTTTGACTTGTTTATAAGTCACATGATTATAACATCTATCCACTGCCTGGAGGCGCCCTCTGCTGCTCACTAACAACTGTTACACTCACACTACACAATGACATGCAAATATACACACACTGCTCTCCCTCCCTCTGCTGTGTGATTGTATCTATTGTCTGCTAATGTGCATAGAGGGTTTTTTTCTGTGTAATCAAAATTTGGCTCATGAGCTTATATGAGCTTATACGAGCGTGATTCTGATAACTATGTTTTTTCTCTCTGCCTATTGTGTTTCCCCCCCCCCCTTCCCCCCTTTACCCCCACTGCAGACAGGCGCCTATGGCTGCCGTGTCATTGGATGCGCCTAATGTGCGCGCCCAATGTCAAGTCAAATTCCTTGTGTGTTTACTTGTAAATATACTTGGTAATAAAGCTGATTCTGATTCTGATTCTGATTCTGCTGAGGAGAAGCTGGAAACGTGCATGGAAATATCTGACTGGGGCATGCTTAAAGGAGCCACGCATGATCTGGATGAGTACACGGACACTGTGAACTCATATATCCACTTTTGTGAAGAGAACATTCTTCCATCACGCACCAGGGTGAGTTACTCTAATGACAAACCCTGGTTCACAGCTAAGCTCAGACAGATCAGGAAGGAGAAGGAAGCAGCGCTGAAAAGTGGAGACAGGGACTGCTACAGGGAGGTTAAATACCGGTTTAACAGAGAGCTGAAGAGGGCCAAATCTCTATACTCAGAGAGACTCCAGCAGCAGTTCACTGCTAATGATTCGGCTTCCGTGTGGAGAGGACTGAGGCAGATCACCAACTATCGGCCTCAGGCTCCTAAAGGTCAGGATGACAAAGCCCTTTGTCAGAGACTGTCCCAACACTATGCCCGTTTTGACACCTCGTCATCTGTGTCCAACTCCCCCCCTCCCTCCAGCTCCACAGCCTCCACATTCCCTACTTCATTTAAGGCACCCCCCCCCTCCTCCCCCCCTCCCCTTATCATCAGTGAGCAGGATGTGCTCAAACAGTTCTCCAGACTGAACCCGCGCAAGGCCCCCGGCCCAGACGGCGTGTCTCCCTCCACCCTGAGACTCTGTGCGAAACAGCTGGCTCCTGTATTCACAGACATTTTTAACACCTCCCTTAAGTTATGCCACGTGCCATCCTGCCTCAAATCCTCCACCATCATCCCTGTCCCCAAGAAGCCACGGATCACTGGACTTAATGACTACAGACCTGTAGCGCTCACCTCTGTAGTCATGAAGTCCTTTGAGCGCCTGGTCCTGTCCCACCTCAAGTCCATCACCACCCCTCTCCTGGACCCGCTGCAGTTTGCCTACCGAGCCAACAGGTCTGTAGACGATGCAGTCAACCTGGCCCTCCACTCCATCCTGCAGCACCTGGACTCCCCGGGAACCTACGCCAGGATCCTGTTTGTGGACTTCAGCTCCGCATTCAACACCATCCGCCCCGCTCTGCTCCGGGACAAGCTGTCCCTGCTCAACGTGCCTGACTCCCTCTGCAGGTGGATCATCGACTTCCTGACGGACCGGAGGCAGCATGTGCGGCTGGGAAAGACTGTCTCAGACTATACTAGCATCAGCACCGGATCACCCCAGGGCTGTGTACTTTCCCCCCTACTCTTCTCCCTTTACACCAACTCCTGCACCTCCAGCCACCAGTCTGTCAAGTTGATCAAGTTTGCGGACGACACCACCCTCATCGGGCTCATCTCCAACGGCGACGAGTCCGCCTACAGGAGAGAGGTGGCCCAGCTGGCGTCCTGGTGCATCAATAACAACCTGCAGCTGAACGCTCTGAAGACAGTGGAGATGATTGTAGACTTCAGGAAAGTCACTACTCCTCTGCCCCCCCCTCACCCTCTCAGGCTCTCCCATCACCACTGCTGATTCCTTCCGCTTCCTAGGCACTACCATCACCAGGGACCTCAAATGGGAGCTGACCATCAGCTCACTCATCAAAAAAGCCCAGCAGAGGATGTTCTTCCTGCGGCAGCTGAGGAAGCTCAAGCTACCCACCAAGATGTTAGTGCAGTTCTACACAGCCATCATCGAGTCCATCCTCACCACCTCCATAACCGTGTGGTACGCAGGAGCCACTGCCAGGGACAGACTAAGGCTGCAGCGCGTCGTGCGCACTGCTGAGAAGGTGATCGGCTGCAAGCTCCCATCTCTCCAGGATCTGTACATCTCCAGGACCCGGAGGCGTGCTGGCCGGATCATAGCCGATCCCTCACACCCTGGTCACGTACTGTTTGCCCCCCTCCCCTCTGGTAGAAGACTTCGGTCCATCCAGACTAAAACCTCCCGTCACATGAACAGCTTCTTCCCCTCTGCCATTAGACTGCTGAACACTAAGTGACTCTCGTGCACCATGTACAGCAGCTCAACCAGACTCATGTCAATCATCACTGTTTTCTTCCTGCATTACCGACTGCACTATATAGTTCTCCACAGTATCTGCTGCTGGCTAATATATATTTTAACTGTTGACCAGTATCACTTAATCTTATCCTACACTTTATTACATGTATAGTTTATTTCTCTTATCTTATCATGTTTAATGTTGCAGCATTGTACCGAGACAAATTCCTAGTTTGTGTACTACATGAACAATGGCAATAAACCTGATTCTGATTCTGATTCTGATTCTGCCACAAAACGTGACACATTCACAAGGAGTAAACACTACAGATCTTGTCCGAGCCTTTGCAGAGTCCCACAGTGCAAGTCGTTTTCCTGTACCAGAACCAACGGTATTCAGTGGCGACCCACTCAGATACAATGACTGGAAGATCTCATTTCAGACACTCATTGACAGAAAGAATATACCAGCTGAAGAGAAGACATAGTATCTACGAAATTATGTGAGTGGATCTGCGAGGAAAGCGATAGAGAGCTACTTTCTGCTAGGCATAGAGTTGGCCTACAATGCAGCGTGGACAGTCCTTGAAGAAAGGTATGGCAATCCATTCCTCATCACCAAAGCCTTCAGAGACAAACTCAAAGCATGGCCCAAGATAAGCTCCAAAGGCAGTATGGAACTTCAAGAGTTCGCTGACTTCCTTCGTAGCTGTCAAGCAGCTACAGTGGGGAAAAAAAGTATTTAGTCAGCCACCAATTGTGCAAGTTCTCCCACTTAAAAGATGAGAGAGGTCTCCAATTTTCATCATAGGTATACCTCAACTATGAGAGACAAAATGAGAAAAAAAAAATCCAGAAAATCACATTGAAGGATTTTTAATGAATTAATTGGTAAATTCCTCGGTAAAATAAGTATTTGGTCACCTACAAACAAGCAAGATTTCTGGCTCTCACAGACCTGGAACTGACATAACGTTCGGCTCAGGAGACGCACACACACAGGCTCAGAGTAGTTCAAACCGTTTATTAACAACAGGGATGTTTGGGTGCGTGTCTGCGGAATGTTAATGTGTTGGTGGTGGCGTCTGCTTCGGACCCAGAGGCAGGAGACCGTTCAGCCGGCAACCCTATGGGAGAAATCAGACACAGGGTGATGAGCACACACCAACACAGGAGGAGAATAGGCGAGGGAGAGAAGCTTACTTGTTGGGACAGATGACTGGCGCTTCAAGGATGGAAGCCCGGGAGACAGCCACCTGCAGGGCTCGGTGCAGCAGCGAGGAGAGACGAGGGACGGGATAGTCCGCCGCCGAGGAATCCACCTGTGCACAGGGGAGCAGACTGGAGAGATGAGGTAAGCGATTTTCTTACCGGAGATGAGGATGCTGAAGAGAATGTGGTAGAAGCCCATGAAAGAGGAATGAAGTCTACGGCTTCAGGCCGACGCTCAGGGCGAGGCGGCTTTTATCCTTCGCCGCTGACGAGTAGCAGGTGCATGAGCAGGTGGCGCCGCTGATGAATGGCGCGGCGTGACAGTACTCCCCCCTCTAGCAGCGCCTCCTGGCGATGGCTTATCCGGGTGCGCTCGGTGGAAGTCCGCGATGAGCGATGGGTCCAACACAAACGACGGGGGCACCCACTGTCGATGCTCGGGCCCATAGCCCTCCCAGTCCACCAAGTATTGCAACCCACGACCCCGGCGCCGGGAGTCCAGGATGGAGGAGGCGGACCAGGCCGGATGGCCACCAATCATCCGGGGCGCGGGTTGCGCTGCAGGAGGAGGGCAAAGGGGGTCAGTAACCGCCAGTTTCACCTTCGACACGTGGAAAGTAGGATGAATGCGGAGGGAGGGGGGAATAGCCACACGCACAGCCACCGGGTTGATGATCCGGGTGATGGGGTAGGGACCCATGAAGCGCTGTGCCAGCTTTCTCCTCTCGCCTTTTAGAGTGATGTCCTGGGTGGAAATGTAAACAAGCTGCCCAACTCTGTACGCCGGGGCAGGTCTCCTACGCCGGTCCGCCACAGTCCTGTTGCGCTCCGCTGTGCGTAATAGCGCATGGCGCGCGGCAGCCCAGGTGGAGCGGAACTGCCTGAGATGGGCCCTAACTGACGGGACAGTTACTTCACTCTCCTGCTCCGGAAACAGCGGGGGGTCGTAACCCAGGGACGCTTTGAAGGGGGACATCCCTGTAGCAGAAGAGCGAGCGGTGTTGTGGGCATATTCAACCCAGGCAAGATGGTTGCTCCAGGACGTGGGTTTGGATCTGGACACACAGCGGAGCGCAGCCTCCAGCTCCTGGTTGGTCCTCTCACACTGCCCGTTGGATTGGGGGTGATGGCCGGAGGAGAGGCTCACCTTGGCTCCGATGGCGTTGCAGAAAGACCTCCAAACCTCAGATGAAAACTGGGGGCCCCGGTCCGAGACCACGTCCACCGGAATCCCATGCAGCCTGACCACGTGTTGGACGAGGAGGTCCGCCGTCTCCAGGGCAGTAGGGAGGCCTCGCAGGGGGACGAAGTGCACGGCCTTGGAGAAGCGGTCCACGATGGTCAGGATGGTGTCATAGGAGTTGGAGACGGGGAGTCCGGTGACGAAATCCAGTGCGATGTGCGACCAGGGCCTGCCAGGGACGGGCAGGGGCTGGAGCAGACCCGCTGGAGGGGCATTTCCCGACTTGCAGGTGGCACAGATTGGGCAAGCCCGGGCGTAGCGGGCTGCATCCCTCCGCAGGCCTGGCCACCAAAAGGACCGTTGGAGGAGATCTATCATCCGGGAGGTGCCAGGGTGACAGGTGAGCTTGGAGGTGTGGAGCCAGTGGATGACCTCTCCTCGGACCGCGGATGGCACGAACAGCCTCCCCTCCGGTCCGCCGCCAGGGTCAGGTTCCACCTCCTGTGCCTTCCGGATCTTGCTCTCGATGTCCCACAAGATGGCTCCCACGACGCACGACCTGGGCAGGATGGAGTGGGGCGCCTCCTCCGACTCCACGGGGGCGAACTGCCTGGAGAGGGCGTCAGGCAGGACGTTCTTAGAGCCAGGCCTGAAGGTGATGGAAAATTGGAACCTGGCGAAGAACAGGGACCAGCGCGCCTGGCGGGCGTTCAGGCGCTTGGCAGATCGTAAGTATTCCAAGTTCTTGTGGTCCGTGAGGACCACAAACGGCAGGTTCGCCCCCTCTAACCAGTGGCGCCACTCCTGCAGGGCGAGCTTGATGGCCAAGAGCTCTCTGTCCCCCACATCGTAGTTTCTCTCCGCCGGGGACAAGCGCCGGGAGAAGAAGGCGCACGGTCGCTTGGCGCCATCGTCCGGCGACCGCTGGGACAGCACTGCTCCCACTCCCGTGTCCGAAGCGTCTACCTCTACAATGCACTGCAGCGCGGGGTCGACCTGGCGAAGGACCCGGGAGGAGGAGAATTCCGCCTTCAGCGCCTCAAAGGCGGCAGCGACCTCTTCGGTCCACCGGAACGGGACCTTCGGGGACGTGAGGCGGGTCAGTGGTCCAACGATGGCACTGAAGTTGGGGACAAAGCGGCGGTAGAAATTGGCGAAGCCAACAAATTGCTGCACCTGTTTCCGGGATGCAGGTGTGGGCCATTCCACCACCGCCTTTACCTTCTCTGGGTCGGGGAGCACCTTATCGTGGGCGATGATGAACCCCAGGAAGGACGTACTCCTGGCGTAAAATTCACACTTTTCTGCCTTAACGTACAGACGATTCTCCAGCAGCCTTTGGAGGACCCGCCTCACGTGGACCTGGTGCTCATCCCTGGACTTGGAGAAGATGAGAATATCGTCCAGGTAGACGAACACGAAAAGGCCAATGAAGTCCCGGAGGACGTCATTAATGAGGCGCTGGAAGACTGCAGGAGCGTTGGTCAACCCGAACGGCATCACCAGGTATTCAAAGTGGCCGTTCGGGGTACGGAAGGCCGTTTTCCACTCATCTCCCTCCCGGATCCGGACGAGGTGGTAAGCGCTGCGTAGGTCCAGCTTGGTGAACCAGGTCGCCCCCTGGAGGGAGTGGAAAGCAGTGTCCATGAGAGGCAGGGTGTAACGGTCCTTCTCCGTGATATTATTGAGGGCCCGGTAGTCGATACAAGGGCGGAGGGACCCATCCTTCTTTCCCACGAAGAAGAACCCTGCCCCCACGGGTGACGATGATGGGCGGATAATCCCAGCACTTAATGACTCCTTCAGGTAGGCGTTCATCGTCTCCTTCTCCGGCGCAGACAGGCTGTAAAGGCGACCAGAAGGTAAGGGAGCCCCCTGGCGGAGGTTGACGGCGCAGTCATAGGGCCGATGAGGGGGGAGAGACATAGCTTTCGCTTTGCTGAACACCATACCCAGGTCGTGAAATTCTGGGGGCACCAGAGACAGGTCCGGGGGTGCAGCGTCCGTCGCAGGGGGAGGAGCGGACGGAGAGCAGGCAGCGGACTGAAGGCAGGTGCCCATACAGAACGTACTCCATGCCGATATCCCAGCTGATTTCCAATCCAGGACCGGATTGTGAAGGCGGAGCCAGGGATACCCCAGGATGACGGGCGACACAGAGTTGGGAAGGACGTAAAAGGTCATCTCCTCCCGGTGGTTTCCCGAGATGATGACCGGTAGGGGGACAGTTTGATGTGTCACTCTCCCGAGGGTGGCACGGGAGAGGTGGATTAGGGAGATGGGAGTGTTGAGTGCCTGGCAGCGGATGCCCAATCGGGTTGCCAGGCTTTGTGAAATGAAGCTGCCTTCTGCGCCCGAATCCACCAGTGCGTGGGTGAGGTGCCCAGTGGGGTTATGGCAGAAACGGATGGGCAGCTTCAATTGAGTGAGTGATCCTAACCGATTGACATCCGCGAGGCTTCCAACAGTGACTCGCGGACCCCACCGACTGGCTTTCCGTGGACAACGCTCCACGGTGTGTTGGTCTCCTCCGCAATACATGCAGAGGCCCAACTCACGGCGGCGTTGTTTCTCCACAGGGGAAAGTTTAGTCCAGCCCGTCACCATCGGCTCCGACTCCTCGGGGCGCGATGCTGGCGGCGCCGCCAGGGGGCGAGCTTGGAACAGGTGCGGCGAGGCTCCACGAAGGCGAGAAGAAGATGACCTCCGCCCCGAGGAGCGCTCGCGCAGCCTGTTATCCAAACTTATCGCTAAGGACGTCAGCTCCGCTAGCGTCCCAGGGATATCCCGACCAGCCAGTTCATCCCTCAGATCACTATTGAGGCTGCGGAGGAACAGGCCACAGAGGGAGCGTTCCTCCCAGCCCAATTCCTCCGCCGCTACCCGGAAGTCGACCGAGTGGTCCGCTGCCGACCGGCTTCCCTGCTGGAGAGCGAGAAGCCGATCGACCTGGACCGTTTCGGTTTGAGAATGGTCAAAGACCTCCAGAAAGCGCCTCACGAATTGGTCATAGGTGAGGGTGGCATAACTGGGCCTCGCCATTACGGCGTAGGTCCAAGTTAACGCACGCCCCTCCAGAAGATTCCCTATGTAACCAATTCGGCTGTGATCCGAGGGAAAATCTCCGGGCACACGGTGGAACACGGACTCACACTGCATAATGAACCCCCGCGCTCCGCCGAGCTTACCGCTAAAGCGGGCGGGGGTCGGAATCGGCGTGAGCCGAACCGGTGCCACTGGAGCCGGCTGGACGGCCGCTGGAACAGCAGGAGCCGCGCCACCCTGGCGAGTCGGGAGGAACGGCTGTTGGGGGTCCAAGCGGTTCAATCGGTTAGTTAGTTCTAATAATTGATTAAGAACCACCTGTTGCTGATAAACAATCTGATCCACCCGAGCCTTGAGGATGGTAAACCGGTGTGCGAGCCCGCCGTCTGCCGAGCCGCTCTGCTGAAGCCGTACTGACATAACGTTCGGCTCAGGAGACGCACACACACAGGCTCAGAGTAGTTCAAACCGTTTATTAACAACAGGGATGTTTGGGTGCGTGTCTGCGGAATGTTAATGTGTTGGTGGTGGCGTCTGCTTCGGACCCAGAGGCAGGAGACCGTTCAGCCGGCAACCCTATGGGAGAAATCAGACACAGGGTGATGAGCACACGCCAACACAGGAGGAGAATAGGCGAGGGAGAGAAGCTTACTTGTTGGGACAGATGACTGGCGCTTCAAGGATGGAAGCCCGGGAGACAGCCACCTGCAGGGCTCGGTGCAGCAGCGAGGAGAGACGAGGGACGGGATAGTCCGCCGCCGAGAAATCCACCTGTGCACAGGGGAGCAGACTGGAGAGATGAGGTAAGCGATTTTCTTACCGGAGATGAGGATGCTGAAGAGAATGTGGTAGAAGCCCATGAAAGAGGAATGAAGTCTACGGCTTCAGGCCGACGCTCAGGGCGAGGCGGCTTTTATCCTTCGCCGCTGACGAGTAGCAGGTGCATGAGCAGGTGGCGCCGCTGATGAATGGCGCGGCGTGACAGGAACTTCTTCTTTAAGAGGCTCATCTGTCCTCCACTCATTACCTGTATTAATGGCACCTGTTTGAACTCTTTATCAGTATAAAAGACACCTGTCCACAACCTCAAACAGTCAGACTCCAAACTCCACTATGGCCAAGACCAAAGAGCTGTCAAAGGACACCAGAAACAAAATTGTAGGCCTGCACCAGGCTGGGAAGACTGAATCTGCAATAGGTAAGCAGCTTGGTGTGAAGAAATCAACTGTGGGAGCAATTATTAGAAAATGGAAGACATACAAGATCACTGATAATCTCCCTCGACCTGGGCTCCACGCAAGCTCTCACCCCGTGGGGTCAAAATGATCACGAGAACGGTGAGCAAAAATCCCAGAACCACACGGGGGGACCTAGTGAATAACCTGCAGAGAGCTGGGACCAAAGTAACAAAGGCTACCATCAGTAAAACACTATGCTGCCAGGGACTCAAATCCTGCAGTGCCAGACGTGTCCCCCTGCTTAAGCCAGTACATGTCCAGGCCCATCTGAAGTTTGCTAGAGAGCATATGGATGATCCAGAAGAGGATTGGGAGAATGTCATATGGTCAGATGAAACCAAAATAGAACTTTATTGTAAAAACCCAACTTGTCGTGTTTGGAGGAGAAAGAACACCATACCTACTGTGAAGCATGGGGGTGGAAACATCATGCTTTGGGGCTGTTTTTCTGCAAAGGGACCAGGACGACTGATCCGTGTAAAGGAAAGAATGAATGGGGCCATGTATCGTGAGATTTTGAGTGAAAACCTCCTTCCATCAGCAAGGGCATTGAAGATGAAATGTGGCTGGGTCTTTCAGCATGACAATGATCCCAAACACACCGCCTGGGCAACAAAGGAGTGGCTTCATAAGAAGCATTTCAAGGTCCTGGAGCGGCCTAGCCAGTCTCCAGATCTCAACCCCATAGAAAATCTTTGGAGGGAGTTGAAAGTCCGTGTTGCCCAGTGACAGCCCCAAAACATTACTGCTCTAGAGGAGATCTGCATGGAGGAATGGGCCAAAATACCAGCAACAGTGTGTGAAAACCTTGTGAAGACTTACAGAAAACGTTTGACCTCTGTCATTGCCAACAAAGAGTATATAACAAAGTATTGAGATGAACTTTTGTTATTGACCAAATACTTATTTTACCGAGGAATCTACCAATTAATTAATTAAAAATCCTTCAATGTGATTTTCTGGATTTTTTTTTTCTTATTTTGTCTCTCATAGTTGAGATATACCTATGATGAAAATTGGAGACCTCTCTCATCTTTTAAGTGGGAGAACTTGCACAATTGGTGGCTGACTAAATACTTTTTTCCCCACTGTATGTCACAGATTAAAGGACTTGAAGTGCTCAATGACTGCAACGAAAACCAAAAAATGCTTGCAAAACTTCCAGACTGGCTCACATCAAGGTGGAACCGAAAGGTTACAGAAACGCAAGAAACGAGCCACACCTTTCCAAGATTCAGCCAGTTTGTAGAGTTCATCTCACATGAAGCCAGAATTGCATGTAACCCCATTACATCTCTTCATGCTCTGAGACCAAGTGAAGGTGAAAAGACAGAAAGGAAGATCCTCAAGAACAGAACCCATGGAGCTAAGGCCCTAGCGACTAACTCAAATGAAAGACTTGTCAATGCAAGTTGTGTCTACTGCGAGAAGGCAAGTCACGTTTTACAGAAGTGTCGGAAGTTCATGAATGAGACCATGAATGAGAGATTCAAGTTCACACAAGAGAAGAAGTTTTGCTTTGGTTGCTTGAAATCTGGCCATCGCTCAAAGGATTGCGAAAACAGAGAAACTTGTGATACATGCAAGAAAAAACATCCAACATGTCTTCATGACGATCGAACTTAAAGAAGAAAGAACTCAGACAAAGATTAATAAAGCAAAGAGCACTGACAAGACAAAGTCAAGAACAGAGGTCCTGCAAAACAGTGTTACACCAACAACAAATGAAGTGACATCTAACAGAGTAATGCAGAACGTCAAAGACACACACACGTCCTCCATCATTCCTGTATGGGTGTCAGCCGAAAGTGAGCCAGAGTGTAAAGTTCTTGTGTATGCACTCCTTGATACACAGAATGACACAACCTTCATCCTCGAAGAAACATCAAGAGCTCTGAACACTAAAAGTGAACCAGTTCAGCTAAAGCTTACTACTATGTCCTCAAGAAACACAGTTGTGTCCTGTCACAAGCTATCCGGTTTAGAAGTAAGAGGGTTTTACTCCAACAAGACCATATCCCTGCCAGTGACGTATGCAAGAGACTTTATTCCAGCAAAGTAAGATCATATTCCAACGCCAAGTACAGCAAAGGCATGGCCACATCTCGAACACATCGCAGATGAGATTGCTCCACTCCAAAGTTGTGACGTGGGCCTTCTAATTGGCTACAACTGTCCTCAAGCTCTTGTTCCCCGACATGTTGTGTCCAGCAAGGAAAGTCAGCCATTTGCACAAAGTACTGATCTGGGATGGAGTATTGTGGGTTTCGGCAATCCATGTCTTGATTACGGAGGTGTTATCGGACTGAGTCACAAAGTCATTGTAAAGCAAGTGGTGCCAGGTATTCAGCCCTCTTCGAATCTCACCAGCAAAGTTCATTATGTGTACAGAACTCAGATAAAGGAAATGGTCTCACCTGACGGCGTGATCAAAATGTTGGAGTCAGATTTTGTGGAAAAGGCTTTTGAAGATGTAAAGATCTCCCAAGAAGATCTCAGATTCCTGACAAAGATCAAAGAAGGCATTAAACTCAAAGAGGATGGGCATTATGAGATGCCCCTCCCGTTCAAGAGTGAAAGGCCCAACTTGCCTGACAACAAGACATGTGCCATTCATCGTCTCAAATGCTTGGAAAGAAAGCAGAGAAGGAGTAAGCAGTACTACATGGACTACAAGAAGTTTATGGAAGAAATCATTGCTCATGGAGATGCTGAAAGAGTCCCAGAGCAAGATGTTGACAAGACCCCGGCTTGGTACATCCCACACCATGGGGTGTATCATCCACAAAAACCTGGAAAGATTCACGTTGTGTTCGATACCTCTGCCAAGTTTCAGGGTACGTCCTTAAATGACCATCTCCTTACCAGCCCAGAGCTAACTAACACCTTGCTTGGAGTCTTGTGTCATTTCCGAAGAGGCCCAGTGGCTATTTTGTGTGATATTGAACGCATGTTCTTTCAGTTCCACGTGTGTGCCCGCGACCAAGATTATTTAAGATTTTTATGGTGGGAGAATGGCGACCTTGAAACCCCATATGCCATCTATCGGATGAAAGTACACCTATTTGGCATGGCTTTTTCCCCTGGTTGCGCCAACTACGGCCTCAAGCACCTTGCAACTGAAGGAGAAGGATGTTTCAGCGAAGACACCGTCAAGTTCATTAAAACCAATTTCTACGTTGATGATGCATTAGCAAGTGTTGACACTGAAGGTCAAGCATTACAGCTCGTCAAAGAAGCCCGTGACCTCTGCAATACAGGCAAGCTTCGGTTGCATAAGTTTATCTCCAACAGCACCAAGGTCCTAGCCTCACTTCCAAAGGAAGAATGTGCTGTAGCCACCAAAGATCTGGACATGACGCTGGGTGAAGTGCATATGGAGAGAGCACTTGGGAGTGCAGTGGTGTGTGGAATCAGACCAGTTCCACTTCAGAGTAACAGTAAAGGAAAATCCACTAACACAAAGAGGAGTATTGTCCACAGTGGCTTCAGTGTTCGATCCACTTGGATTTGTCACGCCCTTTATTTTGCTGGGAAAGCAGATCTTGCAAAAAATGTGTTGAGATAAACTCAGCTGGGACGACACCTTACCTGACAGCCTTTGACTCCAGTGTGAATCTGGGCTTCTTGACCTCAGGAACTTTGCAGATGTGAAACTTCAGAGATGTTACATTCCACCAGGCTTCAAGGTCCAGCTCTATGAGTTGCATCATTTCTCCAATGCAAGTGTGTCTGGATACGGCATGTGCACCTACCTCAGAGCAGTAAGCACATCTGGTGAAGTCCACTGTTCCTTGGTCATGGGAAGATCAAGAGTTCCACCTTCCAAAGTAACAACCATACCATGACTTGACTTGTCAGTGGCAGTAGTTGCTGCTCGCACTGGTGACATTCTAAGAAAGGAACTTGAAGAACAAGTCTCACAAGAAACATACTGGACTGACTCCAAGGTTGTACTCGGATACATCAACAATGAAGCCAGGAGGATCGATGTGTTTGTTGCAAACCGAGTGGAACACATCAAACAAAGCATAAAATCTACACAGTGGAAGTACGTGGCATCCGAAGAAAATCCGGCCAGCCATGCCTCGAGAGGCCTCACAACTGAACAACTCATTGCCTCAAACTGGTTTGCAGGCCCAAACCTTCTCTGGCAACCAATCATATCCAGCAGTGAAATCAAGGTAGGAGAGCTATCGAGCAGTGACCCAGAAGTCAAGAAAGTTCAAGTTCACAAGACACAAGCTAAAGAACAATGGTCACTCTTAGAGCGCCTACGCAAGTTCTTCGACTGATCAAGAATGATCAAAGTCATTGCCAGACTAAAGTGCTATGTGAAAGAAGCAAAGGATCGCAAACCAAGGTCCTGCAAAGTTGGCGGCCTGGAAGAGAGAAGGGAAGCAGAGTTGACTATCGTCAAGATGGTTCAAGAAAGAGCTCTTACACAAGAAATAAAGTCCCTTCAACATCATAAAGTGATGCAAACCAAAGACAAGGCGAACAAGTTGCACAAGTTATGCCCATTTCTGGATGATCAAGGCATTCTTCAAGTCGGAGGATGCCTCACACATGCTGCCTTACATCCCAATGTTAATCATCCAGCAGTCCTGCCAAGAGACAGCCATGTGTCAGCATTGCTTGTAAAGCATTATCATGAGAGAATGTACCATCAAGGATGAGGGATCGCCATGAATGAGCTTCGTGCTAGTGGCCTTTGGATCCTTGGGTGCAGCAAAGTTGTGTCATCTCACATTTAAAAGTGCTGTCAGAAATTGTATATATGTACAAATATGTTATCATTTCATAATTAGTTTTTAGCTGAACTTTTCTGTATTTTTTCCCTTACAATGGCTGCAACAATGCTGCATCAGGAAGGTTTAACTCACCCTGTAACAGACATACCTCAACAAACCGGAATAATCTGTATTTACTTAAAGTTTAGAAACCGGTGTGCAAGAAGTCATGTGCTGACACGGAGTTGTCTTTGTGTTACACAACAAAGCCTGACTGTTCCAGGGCCTTATCAGTCACCACAAAGCCTGACTGTTTCACCACAAAGCCTGACTGTTCCACGGCCTTATCAGTCACCACAAAGCCTGACTGTTTCACCACAAAGCCTGACTGTTTCACGGTCTTATCAGTCACCACAAAGGTGCCCATAAAGTTGCAGCAGATGTTTCCTGTGTCTGACCTGCTCAGTATAAAAGGGACGTGCTGCCTTTGTATGGCAGCGCGCATTTCCCATCTGTAATCAGAGGTGTGTTGCTCCTTGTACAAGTAAAAACTTTGAACACATTTTGTGTCTCGAATCTTATTAAGGTACGAACCTAACAGAGTACTATTATTTTGTGAGTCTTAAGATAAGATAAGATAAGATAAGCCTTTATTAGTCCCACAATGGGGAAATTCCAGGATTGCAACAGCATAGGGATAGCAACACTCAGAGCAACAGTCAGAAGGCAAGAAAAAACAACATCTAGTAAACATATGTCCATATTACTATAAATGTATATATATAGACACACAGTGCAGAGCATTATGGCTGGTGAATGTGCTGAGTGAATGTCTTGCTGAGTGAATGTCTTGAGTTTCAGATTCCTGACATGCGTGGTGCCGTGACCCGGATGACCAATATCCAGACTGGGTGAGGACCAGGGCAGACTCCAGGTTGAAAACCATGCGCATGGTCTGACTTATAGTCAGCTTTGAAAACCCGCCTTGAGGGAACTCTGTGAGCCTCGTCGGAGTCCTAACTCTGTCTGGTGACGGTCATCCGCACAGAGTCTGAAAAGTAAGTGAAAATTATTTGTCTGATCGCGGAAAGTAATTGTCATTGTTGAAAACCACAGGTCAGCTAAATGCAAGTAATGGTAGTATAAGGTGACGCCCTGTACTTTTCCTGGTGGTTAAAATTATTGTGTGAGCATCTAGTTCCATTCAAAAGGTGAATGCAATAATTTTATGAGGTAGTGTGACGGCGTTTCACGACTACAAGTAAAATGGGCAATTGTACTGGAAAACCGGATAGACAGAAGAGTAAACAGAAAAGGAGGGAAGATGTAGCTCGTAGAACAGTAAAGCATTATAATGATAAACTAAAAGAAGGAGAACAAGTAAAGGATCCGGAGAAATATTTAAATAAATGGGAAAAGGATTTTTCATTTAAACCTACACTTAAAGTGGATGAATGTCAAGTTTTGGTAAAAACGATAGAAATGACGTCTAAAGGGAAAAAAAAAATAAAAAAGGGAATCCCCCACATTCTGAACTTCGATGCGCGAATCTTTGGGCAAATGCGGCTGCAGACACAAAAAATAAAGCAGATGAAGCAAAAAAAAAGAATAAATTGAAAATAAAAACAAACAATGCTGAATTAAATTCCCAAATTAGCGTTGATGGTTCAGCGAATGGCTCCGAACCACCACCCCCCTATCCTAATACTGATCCTAAGGAGGGTCTATATAGTAAACTTTTGAAAGAAGCACAGCAAGTAGAGGAGGATTTTAAATCAAAAACTGAGGGAGTTGAAATGGGAAATTATCCATATGTACAAAAACCTGTGTCAGCTAATGTAGAGACTGAGATGGAAGATAAGGATGGGAAAAAGGTCAAGGTTTTGAGAAAGGAGGTCCAAGTTGTAACAGTTTACAAACCATGGACCTTAGCAGAAATGCATCAGACAGCCAAAGCTATCCCAAGGCCTGAGGAGGATATAAATGGTTTTGTGGAAGAAATTGATAACATTCTTGAAATGTATGTTCCGAGTCCTGAAGAGATATTAAAAATTTTTAAAGTGGTGCTTGGGAGAAAATTTGATATGTTTTGTGATGATTTAAAGAAACATACATGGGACCCGACTTTTGAGCCTGTGAGGCACGGAGCAGATTTAATAGTAGCAGTAGCTCAGATATGTCAGGCTGTTAGGGCACACTTTAAACCAGTTACAACCATGTCTGATATATCAATGCTTCGCATAAAACCAAATGAGGATATTCAGGAATATTGGCATCGTTTCATTAAGGTTTACACCTCTACTGTAACAGTAGATCTCGAAGGGAATGACCAAGACCTATTGTTGTTTAAACACACCTTCCTGGATACTCTACCCACTGATTTGAAAGAAGCTATCAAGGTATCGTGTGTTACATTACGAACCTGTACCTTGGAACAATTTAAACAACATGTTTTTCATGTGGCAGATGCAAAGGTAAAGAATAAAACAACTAAGCGAATTCCCCTTCACTTTAGTGCTGAGGAACAGGAAGGACAAGTATATGTAGCTAGAATGGTGCAGGGGGGAGCAAGATTCAAAGCCAGACAGCAAGGTAATGTTAGAAATGGAGAAAACCAGGATGTATGTTTTAATTGTGGCCAACCAGGGCATTGGTGGCGTGAATGCCCTATGAACCAGAAACAGGGGAATTATGGTAGGGGACGTGGAAATACGGGACGAGGAAGGTTTAATAGCCTGTCACGAGGAAGAGGCAGAGGAAATTTTCAAGAACAGCCACCAGTGACAGGGCCCTCAGGGGACCAAGGACAGGGGGGTTGGAGAGCATGACTAACCGACTGTGACAAGCTCTCCCCCCAGGACCGACAGACTATAAGTGACCAACAACGCAGACTGACTGATGTACTGTTTCGACCCCAAAACGATGTGTTGGACTTATCCACGATAACTATGTACTGTAGTACAACATCTGCTCCAACAATAACGCTGCTAATTAATGGTAAAGAGGTTGAGTTCCTCTGTGACACAGGAGCTACTAAAACGACTGTCCGTAAGGCTCCCCCTGGGACCAAACCCACTGGTGAGACGATTAGAGTCCAAAATGCAGGTGGTGGCACCACAACTGAATGTTTATATGGCCCTGTTACATTAACAGATCCCTCTACGGGTTTTATGTGTGTTACAGAGGTAGTGGTGGCACCCTCCTGCCCAGTTAATCTATTAGGACGAGATGCATTATTTAAACTTGATATCACCTTGGGTCCTGATAAAAGTAAGGATGATTACACTGTCCTCAGAAGGGTAAATACCCTTTTTGTGGACAGTGAAGAACCTGATGAACATGGATGTGGGACTTTGTACTGTTACAGTTTAAAAGATGGGAGTGCGACCGAAACTGCAATTTGTATTGAAAGTGCCAGACATTTGTCTAGCGTGCTGCCATCTAATGTGATACATGATCTGCACGGTCCGAAACCTCTGCATGTAACTATGAAATATGTGCATTGTTATCAACCATTTGATTGCCCTCTTGCTGAAAAACTGTATGAGCTCCCACGCATTACTATCACTTCCCACAAATTATATTTTACGGAGGAGGGAGTGGCAGCATTGGAGATCTCACTCCCTCCGCCTGTGCGCTTGTTATTTTCTGGTGACACACCACCACATATGTCCCTATGGGGACCTGCGGATTATTTTTGGGCCGATGCAGGTCATGTGGTAGAAAAAGGACAAAAAGCTAGTGATTGGCAGTCTACTGCAACCAAAGGGATAATGTATTCTCCCTCAGCTAAACTGTACTCTACTCATATGTACATGACCATGGAGGTGACTTTTGATATCCAATATTTATGTGGCAGCGAATACCCACCGAATGTGTTAGGGGTGATTCCAGATCCTGAACGCATATTTGTGACTTGAGAAATGCAATTTCTGCCTGACACATTGTGGTCCAAAGGGAATGCAGACGTTGGTAAATTAAAAAATGCTACTCCCGTAATAATAAAGTCAAATGGGAGAGGATTTCCTTATAAAAGACAGTACCCACTGAAGCCTGAAGCTCTCGAGGGAATTAGACCAGTCATTGCTGACCTTTTAAAGAGTGGTGTAATAGTTCCATGCCCTGACTCTCCAGTGAACACTCCATTATTCCCTGTTAAAAAGGCTCCACCTAGTGTTGGCTGGAGGTTAGTGCAGGATTTACAAGCAGTTAACGCTGCAGTGGTATCCAGGGCTCCTTTGGTCCCAGATCCACATACTTTGCTTAATACTGTCGGACATGATTCATCAATATTTTCTGTCATAGATCTCAGCAATGCATTTTTTACCATACCAATACATGAGGACAGTCAGTTTTGGTTTGCATTTACATTTGATGGTAAAAGATACACTTATACTAGATTGCCCCAAGGATATTGTGAGAGCCCCACTATTTTTTCCCAAGAAATGTCATCATTGATGGCTAAGTTTGTTCCACCTGCAGGATCTAAAATTCTTCTTTATGTAGATGATATTTTGGTTGCATCCTCAAGCGAGGCACAGTGTAAACAAGATACCATTGCCTTGCTCCACTTCCTCTCCGAAAATGGATTGAAGTGCAGCAAGAAAAAGCTACAGTTTTGCAAAAAGGATGTTAAATTTCTTGGACATACATTAACATCTGAGGGTAAAATGCTGGAAAAGGATAGAGTGAGTGCAATACAAAATTTACCCTTGCCACAAACAAAAAAAGAGTTGATGTCTCTTTTAGGCACCCTGAATTACTGCAGGCAATGGTTGCCAAATTTTTCCCAACACACTGCACCATTGTATGCACTACTTCGGGGGCCCCAGGGTAATCTACACTCAAAAATTCAGCTTAATGCAGAGCATGTGGCAGCTATTGATTTTTTGAAAACTATGCTTTCAACTGTGTGTGCCCTGCATATTCCAAATTATGAAGAGCCGTTTCATCTCTTCTGTGATGTAGTAAACGGACATATGTCAGCAGTTTTAACTCAAATACATGCAGGAGATTATAAGCCTTTGTCATATTATTCTAGAAAGTTAGATCCAGTCGCTACAGGTCTCCCACCATGCATGAAAACTGTTGCCGCAACCGTTGATGCTGTAAATGTTGTTTTAGACATTGTTTTATATCATTCTTTGATTGTACATGTGCCACACGCTGTTGACATGCTTCTATCAGAACATGGACAGACTATGCTATCAAATGCTAGGTGTTTACGCTATACTATGACACTGTTGTCTCAGCCGCACCTCACATTTGTTAGATGTACTTCATTGAACCTTGCTACCCTGCTGCCCTCTAGTAGTGACACCACTGATGCACCAGACCATGACTGTGTGCAGCAATCATTGAAGGAATTTCTCCCACGCCCTGATTTGTCACAAACATTACGCCCTGACTCCCTCTGGCTTTTCACTGATGGTTCATCTGTGAAACTGCCAGACGGATCCACATCAACTGCGTATGCTGTAACTACTTTAACTGAAGTTTTGATTGTTGAAAACGTACCTCAACCAGCTTCTGCTCAGAAAGCAGAGCTGTTGGCACTGATTGCTGCTTTAAAATGGTCAAAGAACATTGATGTCACTATCTGTATAGACAGCAAGTATGCATTTAATGCTGTACATACTCATACAGCTTTATGGCAGCTTAGAGGTTTTAAAACATCTACTGGCAAACCAACACAACATCGTGATCTTTTACAGATTTTGACACATGTTTTGAAATTGCCAAAGTCATTGTCTATTGTTCACTGCCCAGCGCATACAAGGGGTAGTGATTTATTAACCAAAGGTAATGCATTGGCGGTGTCACGACCTGAACGCTATCTTTTCTCTGCGTTCAGGTTGTCCAGTTTCGCTCCTGCTCCGGGGTAGTCCGTGCCGGGTCTTCCATGGCCCGCTCTTTGACAGCGCCCAGCTGATTGCCAGCTGTCTAGTTCAGCTGCGCTGGGACAGCTGTCTCCTATTCCCAAATCATCTCCCCCATTTAAGCGAGCAGCCGAGAGTTACTCGTCGCTGCGACCTCGCTATGGGAAGACGTTCCTTGTGTTTCCCACGACTGTTAGCTCCTACGACTAGCTTCAGTCCGCCGTTACCTCGGCGCTTCAGCCAAAGTAAGTGTTGCGACTCGGCGTGTATTTTTCCCTCGCCGCCTCTCTAGCCTTTCTCCCTGGGTGGTATGTTACCCTTAGTTCTGTGTGTGTTTTAGCCCCACGTGGCTCTTTACTTTTCTGTTCGTTATTTTGTGTAGTGTGTGCTTTGTTAATAAACTACGCTAACTCACTGGTCGCCCTCGTATCTCCTTTCCTGGCTCTTGAGAGCCAGAGGTATGACAGTAGGTCGCAGCCATAGTGAGACGGCCGCGACCGTGAGTTGGCTGTAAGGACTCGACGCCTTTTTTTCTCTTCCTCTGGGTACGGGCGAGCCAGTATCATGTCTCCTTCCAAGAGACTCATGCGGCACCCAGGCCACGATCTCTCGGAGACTCTGGACCTTGTGGACGGAACGTTGTTCACCACGGACCTCTACGATGCCCCCAGCGAGATACGCTGGCGCCTGGAGCTCGCCGAGGGTATGCTTAACTGCTTTTCTCGCTACTTCCTTCTCCCCGAGGTTAAGGCAAGGAGGGCAGACATCTCTGTGGCCTGGGAGAGGCTCCGTAGGCTGGAGGAGAACTCCGGCAGGAAGCCGAGGACACAACGCCTTCGCTCCTCGCTTCGGAATCCCGCTCCTGCCGCCGATCCAGTCCAGGAGTTCGCCTCACCCAGGGGTGATCCCCAGGATAGAGTGACGTCAACCGGGTTTCCCCCGGAGAAGATGAGAATGACAGCGATGCGCATTGCGGATCGAGTGGCAGCCGCTTCTTCCGCCGCCGTTCCCCCCGTAGCCATGAAGAACGTGATTGCAGCGGTCAGGCTGGTCGAGAAGAACCCGGAGCTGAACGATTATCCGGAATACGCTGACCTGTTGGCTTCGCTCATCGCACAGGAGCGGCGTTTTCCCGACCTCACGTTCAGAAGACGTCGCTCCCAAATTCCCCACTCATCTCAGCGAGAGTCCCGTCCGGATCCCGCTCCAGGAAACCACACGAATTCCGCCTCCCAGCCTGCTGTTGCTCCCGTGTCTCGCCGAAGAAGTGAATCAGCTGCTCCCGCTCCTGGGCCCGCTCTCCCCGCTGTCCCGTCAGCCTTGGGCCCCCAGCTCTCCTCAGCTGTTTCACCCCCCTCTTCGTCATTCACTCCGGCCGCTGGGAGAAGCGCAAATTCATCTCCAGGTGTTCCAGGTCCCGATCCGGTGCGGGTAGCACCGCCTCATCTGTCCGGGGGGTTCCCCACTTCTATCCGGTTGGGAGAAGAGAGACTCGAGTCCCTTGTAGCGGGTTCCACCGGCCCTCCGGGAATCAGGCAAGTGTCCTTTCATTCTCCTCCCATTATGAGTGAATTGCCTTGTTTGATTCCTGGGGGAGGAGTTCAGGGTTCACAGTCCCCTGAGCTCTCTCCTCCCGCTGCAAAAACTGAATATGAACCTGCGTCCTCTGTGTCTCTTCCCCTTGAGTGTGCCCCGGTGCCAGGTGTACACCGCTGCGCGAGGAGGAGGCGGCCTGCGGCCCTGGAGGGTTTTGCCCCAGCCCCGCAGCCACGTTATGGGCAGAGGAGAAGGTCGAACTGCCTGTTGGAGCCAGCGCCGACGATTAAGCATCCCCGGGTCTCCACGGAGGAATGGTTCGGCCCAGCAGAGTCCAGATCTCCTGCCCCCACGCCAGGTGGGCTGTCGACGCGGTCTTCGGCGTTTGGAGGTCGTTTGACTGTGGAAACCATCATGCCGGCTGCGGAGCCATTCGCAGTCGAGTTGGAGCCGGAGGACGGAGTCCTGCACGCTGAGCCCGGAGCATCGAAGTCCTGGATGGCGGTAGAACCCGAGATCAGGCAAGTGCTCTATTTTGTTTTTCTCTTCTCTATTCTGGAGCATTATTGCCTGTCTCTCGGGGGGGCGGGCCGGGTGCAGCCGTCTGCTGCGCTCGAGCCTGTTCCGCCGGGCTCTGCCGCTGCCGGTGATCCTGATCCCGGTTCCTTTTGTCCCTCTGAGCCTCTCCCCAGGGTCACCGGAGACGAACCTGCTCTGGGTGCCATCTCGGAGGTTCCGGTTCCCTGCACGGTGTTCGCCTCAGATGCTGCGCCCGGGAGTGCTGTCTCGGTCCAGCTGGAGTCCACCGGGAGTGCTGTCTCGGTCCAGCTGGAGTCCACCGGGAGTGCTTCGCCGGTCCAGCTGGAGTCCACCGGGAGTGCTTCGCCGGTCCAGCTGGGGTCCACCGGGAGTGTTTCGCCGGTCCAGCTGGGGTCCACCGGGAGTGTTTCACCGGTCCAGCTGGGGTCCACCGGGAGTGTTTCGCCGGTCCAGCTGGGGTCCACCGGGAGTGTTTCGCCGGTCCGATCGGGGTCCACCGGGAGTGTTTCGCCGGCCCGATCGGGGTCCACCGGGAGTGTTTCGCCGGCCCGATCGGGGTCCACCGGGGGTGCTGCGCCGGCCCGATCGGGGTCCACCGGGGGTGCTGCGCCGGCCCGATCGGGGTCCACCGGGGGTGCTGCGCCGGTCCGGGTAATGGTTAGTGTGGGAGCTGGAGGATTGTGTTCGCCTGACGTCAGGCTGACTTCGTCCCTTGCCTCCATCATTTCTCCTCCTGCCGCTGTTGGGGTTCCTCTCACCCGGGCCAGTTTCCCCCTACCCTTGTTGCCATTAGATGGCAGGCTAACTTTGCCCCTGGCCTCCATCTCTTCTCCCCCTACTACTGTGGGGGTTTTTCTCACCTGGGTCAGTTTCCTCCTGCCTTTTCCCTCAGGGAGGAAGCTGCACCAAGACTTCTCCCTCAGCTCTCCGTGGTCTGAGGTCACGGGACGACCGCCTGGGAAGCCATCTGGCTGGTTCGGTGATCTGGGTCGGCCTCCGGAGAAACTGTGTCTCCTAGCCTGGGACTCGGGTAGGCCACCCGAACTGGTGTTGTGGTTCCTGGCCTGGTGGAGTTCGGGCCGCCCGCCGGACAAGCTGTCATCGCCTGCCCCGCTCCACCTGCTGACGTCCTGGAAGAATTGACTGACTGTTTGTTGCCTTGCGTTTGATTGTCCTCCCTAATTTAATACTTTTCAGGACATCAAAGAACTCTCTGCCCTAGAGTCCTTATTGTGGGGTTATCCCAGTTAAAATTTCCTTGGACTATTTTCTTTGTTTTATAATCCCAGTATGATCCTATTCTAATTTCTCCCTTAAGTAGCATTTGCTTCACATTGCCTGGCCTCATTCCGAGTAGTCTTGTTTTTCTGTATTTATATCCTCCTCCAGACTGTTTAGTGACACTTTTGTGCTAATATGTGTTTGAGGAGTTGTTCCTTTTGTATTTTTATCTTCATGCCAATTTGCAGTTCCAGGCTCTATTTTTGGATCTTATGCCCGGTTTGCATCCTTTGTATATTCTGTTTTGGTCGGGGTTTACTTGTGTAAGTCTATTTTAACCATATGTTCAGAGTTTTGTAGTTTTTGGCCTTCGGGACATGAGTTTTTTTTTTTTTTATTGTCCTCACCCTAAGTATTGTGAACTTTTTCCATGACTGTGTCGCTATGTTTCTGCATTTTGGTTCTTGTCGTTTCTCCCCACCTCCTGTGGTCACCTGCACAGACCGTCTGGCCTCTGCAGGGGAGGGGGTGATGGTTTTTTTTGGGGGGGGGGGGTTTAAGATTATTATGGTATCTGACCCTATACTGTATCTAGGTTTTTTTTTTTCTTCCCTGCCTCCTTTTTCTGGTCCCTCCCTTTCTCCCAGATCTGGCCCCCACCGCCCTCCCTGGTCTTCCCTCGGGGGGGGGGGGGGGGGGGTTTAGGCCGCTCCAGGAGGCGCGGCTCGGGGGAGGAGTACTGTCACGACCTGAACGCTATCTTTTCTCTGCGTTCAGGTTGTCCAGTTTCGCTCCTGCTCCGGGGTAGTCCGTGCCGGGTCTTCCATGGCCCGCTCTTTGACAGCGCCCAGCTGATTGCCAGCTGTCTAGTTCAGCTGCGCTGGGACAGCTGTCTCCTATTCCCAAATCATCTCCCCCATTTAAGCGAGCAGCCGAGAGTTACTCGTCGCTGCGACCTCGCTATGGGAAGACGTTCCTTGTGTTTCCCACGACTGTTAGCTCCTACGACTAGCTTCAGTCCGCCGTTACCTCGGCACTTCACCCAAAGTAAGTGTTGCGACTCGGCGTGTATTTTTCCCTCGCCGCCTCTCTAGCCTTTCTCCCTGGGTGGTATGTTACCCTTAGTTCTGTGTGTGTTTTAGCCCCACGTGGCTCTTTACTTTTCTGTTCGTTATTTTGTGTAGTGTGTGCTTTGTTAATAAACTACGCTAACTCACTGGTCGCCCTCGTATCTCCTTTCCTGGCTCTTGAGAGCCAGAGGTATGACAGGCGGACCATGTGGCCCGGTGCGCTGCTGAGGGACACGGAGCAACAATATACCTCACAGCACCTAACAATGTAGATATTACTGTGTTGCTTGACGCACAGAAGGAAATGACTATGCCCCCTGGAGCAATTGTTTCAAACAATGGAATTTATTGCACTACTGATGGTAAAATAATCCTTCCTCCCTCCTTGTATCACTGGCTGTCGATCTTGACTCATGGCAGTGGCCATGTATCCACAGGAGGAATGAAGGCACAGGCTGAAAAACATTTTTTCTGCCCAGGAATTTTGAAAGAAATGAAAAAAGTGTGCCAACAATGTTTAATCTGCATACAAAACAATGCACAAGGTGCAATGAGGACGAGACATGGTAGTTTCCCACCACCTAAAATGCCCTTTTCTCAATGGTGTATGGATTTTATTGAACTATCAAAAGTGGGACAACTGCAGTATTGTCTGGTCCTCATTGACACCTATACTAAATGGACAGAAATTCATCCTACAGCAAAGGCAGATGCTAAATTTGTTTGCAAAGTTTTACAAAACAACATATTTCCCACGTTTGGAATACCGGAGACCATTTATGCAGATAATGGCACACACTTCACAGCACAAATGGTTAAGGATCTTACTTCTGCCGTTGGAACACAGCTGAAGTTTCACACTGCTTATCACCCACAAAGTGCAGGTCTAGTGGAAAGGAAAAATGGTACTGTTAAGCAAATGCTAAACAAAGTAATGCATGACCAACGAATTTCATGGCCTAAAGCATTAACTGTAGTGAAGCTAACCATTAACACCATCCCAGAAAAGAAGAGTGGGTTATCTCCATTTGAATGCGCCTTTCATAGGCCCTATATTCTACCTGACCTACTCCCATTAACTGCCACTAACCCTTATAAGACTCTTGGAGAGCATTTGAAAGAATGTAAACAAATGAAAGATTATGTTGAATCTGTCAGATCTTTCTCTACTCCACAGGAGGGCCCAGAAAATTCCCTCCAGCCTGGTGATTATGTCTTCATAAAGAACCATCACCGACAGAATTGGAATTCCGTGAGGTGGCTTGGACCATATCAAGTATTATTGACCACACCTACCGCAGTGAGGATTGCTGAAAGACCTTCTTGGATTCATCTGTCACATGTTAAAAGACTTCAGGTGCCCCTTGGTGACCTCCAGCCACCCCTAGGGTAAGTCCGGTTACAAAGGGGAGTCTAGTCCTTTTAAGGATAAGACTCGTCTCAAACCCGGTGAAGACAGTGACCTGAGTCTATAGGCACACTCCCAGGGGAATCAGGCACCATGATAATCCTGAGACTGACTCTGACCTTCTTGAGCATCCCGCTATTGGTCCTCATCATTATCACCTCACCACCCTTGAGAAGAGATAATAGGAATATAGAGGAACATGTCACAGAAACACTGTTTATGACTAATCAGTGGTATCAGTATATGTTCCTCAATGCTCGTCTGACAAGAGGAAACGGCAGTTGTTGGGCTTGTTCTTTGTTGCCTTTAACCACTAAGGGACCAATCCTAAAGGCTGAACCCTTTCCTATAAACGTGTCTGACTGTATACTAGAGATTTCAGCCTGGGGATTCCTACCCGATATTACCATGAAAAATCATGATAACACCTCTTATCAAATGACATGTCCTGATCAGATTATAGCTATGAATGTAACACAATCATTAACTAGATTTGCCTTTACAAAGAAAAATGTGACTTTCCCAGCATGTGTGTATTCAAATGGTACCACGGCGTTGGGGAAACTTCTTCCACGACAATGTTTAACAGTGTTGTTACCTTGTACCTCACAGTGCAGCGGAGCAACAGATTGTTCTTTTACACCTATATTACCTAGTCCAAGGTATAGATCACAAAATTACACTGTCAGGAAGACTAGCATTACGGGCACAGTTCAAAGTAATGGCACCTATGTTATCAAAGAAGTTCATTGGTTATGTGGTTCTAAACTCTACGCTCAACTACCTCCCAATTGGGGAGGAATTTGTGCCCCAGTGACTGTTACTGATGGATCATTTGTTCTCTACTCTGATGACAACTCCTCAGGACACGCTAAGAAGAAAAGAAGTATTCAGTCCCTTTTTAGTGCTGCTGGACTTACTGTCCCACAGAAATATAAATTATGGACACTGGGTGACAAGGTTGGACATTCAATTTTCGCCCCATATGGAGTTGGCCAGTTAATGACAAAATTTGAAGAAATGAACTACAGACTGTTAACGTTTGTTAATGCCACTACTGTTGCTTTGAAAGTTTTATCCAATGTAACTGAACAGACTAGAGTTATGGTTATGCAAAACAGAATAGCATTGGACCTAGTTTTAGCCGTCCAAGGAGGTGTATGTGCTATGTTTAACGGGTCCTGTTGCACTTACATTCCCTCTGTCTCTGAAAGTATGGATACCGCTATTACCGTCATGGAACAAGTGCAGCAGGCAATCATGAATGATTATGATGAGAAGCTACAATCTGGTTGGTTAGACTGGTTATTCACAGGAAGTTGGTGGCAGGTGCTTCCTAAAGCCTTTATGCCTTTTATTATAATAATGATATGCATGTTTCTGTCATGTTGCTTTGTGATTCCCTGTGTCAAATCAATGATGTCTCGCGCTCTGTCTCAACATACATTTATGATACAACAAATGTTCCAAGACCAATACACTCCTTTAAATACCGAAGAGGTGGATAACAATGATAATTGTGCTCCTGTTTAAATTTGGAAATGATACTCTATGAAGACAATGTAGAAAATCTTTTGAAGTTACATTGTTCTGATGTCTGTATGTGATAAAAAATTATGAACTGATAAACAGGAGGAAATTGTCAGAAATTGTATATATGTACAAATATGTTATCATTTCATAATTAGTTTTTAGCTGAACTTTTCTGTATTTTTTCCCTTACAATGGCTGCAACAATGCTGCATCAGGAAGGTTTAACTCACCCTGTAACAGACATACCTCAACAAACCGGAATAATCTGTATTTACTTAAAGTTTAGAAACCGGTGTGCAAGAAGTCATGTGCTGACACGGAGTTGTCTTTGTGTTACACAACAAAGCCTGACTGTTCCACGGCCTTATCAGTCACCACAAAGCCTGACTGTTTCACCACAAAGCCTGACTGTTCCACGGCCTTATCAGTCACCACAAAGCCTGACTGTTTCACCACAAAGCCTGACTGTTTCACGATCTTATCAGTCACCACAAAGGTGCCCATAAAGTTGCAGCAGATGTTTCCTGTGTCTGACCTGCTCAGTATAAAAGGGACGTGCTGCCTTTGTATGGCAACGCGCATTTCCCATCTGTAATCAGAGGTGTGTTGCTCCTTGTACAAGTAAAAACTTTGAACACATTTTGTGTCTCGAATCTTATTAAGGTACGAACCTAACAGAGTACTATTATTTTGTGAGTCTTGAGTTTCAGATTCCTGACAAGTGCATAAAGTGCAGAAAGTTCAGAAGATGTACTGAGCAGTAAAGGATGGCAGACCTTCTGGGAGATCGGATGGAGACCACCCTGCCATTCACCTACTGCGGGATGGACTGTTTTGGTCCTTTCTATGTCAAGGAAGGCAGGAAGGAGTTAAAGCGCTATGGCTTGTTAATCACCTGCATGTGCTCCAGAGCAGTACACATCGAGATGCTTGATGATTTGACTACTGACGCCTTCATCAGTGCTCTGCGTGCATTCATCGTCATTCAAGGTGCAGTCCGGCAGATAAGATGTGATCAAGGCACAAATTTTGTCGGTGCCAGAAATGAGTTTGTTGAAGCACTCAAGGAAATGGATCAAACCACACTTGGAGAACAAGAATGCGAGTTTCTCATGAACACCCCAGCATCAAGTCATGTGGGTGGTGTCTGGGAAAGACAAATTCGCACCATAAGAAGTATACTGACGTCAATCCTGGAACAATCAGCCAAACAACTTGACAGTTTCTCTCTAAGGACATTTCTTTACGAAGTCATGGGAGTGATCAACAGTAGACCAGTCACTACTGACCAGCTATGTGATCCATCAAGCCCAGAACCCTTAACACCAAACCACATACTGACCATGAAGTCTACGATCATCTCCCCACCTCCAGGAAAGCTTGTGAAAGAGGATCTTTATCTCAGGAAGAGATGGTGTCATGTTCAACTTCTCGCCAATACATTCTGGACAAGGTGGAAAAAAGAGTACTTGTTAAATCTACAAAGTAGACAGAAATGGACTAAAAGACACAGAAATGCCAAGATCAATGATATAGTACTCCGACAAGATGAGATAAGCCCAAGAAACCAGTGGAAACTAGCTAAGATCGTTGAAGTGTATCCGAGTAAGGATGGAAGAGTGAGGAAGGTGAAACTACTGATGAGTGATCCAACCCTTAATGGACATGGAAAGCGAATCTCCAAACCTGTCCACTTGGAAAGACCCATTCAGAAGACAGTAATCGTATTGGAAGCAGAATGAAGACCCCTCACCTCTCTCTCTGTCATTGCAATACTCATTCCTAATTTATAACTCATTCATAATTAACCGTTAATTAATAATCTGTTCACTAGTTCATAAGTAATACGTTTGTCCTTAAAATCACAAGTGATTTGGTGGGCGTGTAACGGTCTTTCATAATTTACTCCTTATTTAGTCCTTCATTTAGTTGTTTGTCCTTTCTCTTCGTGACTATGCCATCTAGTGGTCAACTTTAGTGTACATGGAACTATTTAGGTTCTGCCCAACCTTAATTACCTGCGCATTTCCACCCAAGCAGCGCATCACACTTGCCACTTGCCTCCAAGCTCCATAGATTGATGGCAAAACATGTGAAAGGGATGAATAAAACAAAGAAGATAATATAAAAGAAGAAAGAGGACAAACAGAGGTTAAAAGGCTCATTCAGCCCCTCGTGGATGCCAGCTCATGAGGTTTGTCTAACATTTTTATGTTTTATTTCATGTTTTATGTTTTTAATTTATTTTATTGATGCAAACTGCAAGATGTAGTATTACATTTACTTTAATACATTTCCTTTTGTGACCAGTTCTCACGGGTTGTCAAGAAAAAGAATAAACCCTGTTTTACTCTAAACCTCATGCGTAAGCCAATCCTTGAGGGGTGCTACAGTGTTCTCCTTGGTTTTGTTTTTCTTCTTATCCTCACCTTCTCCTTAGTTCTCTCCTTAAGTGTATTTCAAGGTTGTTTCTTACTACTATCCGGTCCTTGTTTAGTTATCGTGCTTGGTGTATTCTTATTCATTTGTTTCTTGATTTGCATTCATCACAGTTTGTGCTTTTATTTTGACAGTCACCGTTGTTTACTTCCTTCTCTCAAACTCTGTTCACAGGCTGTCACACCTGTCTATTATTTGACCTGATTATCCTCACTCATGTTACCCACACCTGATCCTCATTTGGTTTGTCCCTATTTAAGGACTGCTGCATGGATTACTCCTCGCAGCATCCTTCTCGTATCCAGACATTAATTTTACGTCTCTCTCGTGAGCATATGGAGTCCCCGTCTCTCTTTGTATTTTGTATTCTAGGGTATCCCCCATCTCACTGGCGTTCCTATACGCCTCAGCGTTCATGCTGACTTCTTCTTGTATCCTGCCTTAGCTCTAAGTGTTAGTGTTTCTGTATATGTTGTGCTTTTTGTTATTAAATGTGCAAACTCACAGCTTGCGCTTGGTGTCTTCAGTCCACCCTTGCCAGGGCAATTTCTGACAAATCCGTAAGGCAGTTTCCAGAGTCCAGAGTCAGGAAAGGGTCAAAGCATGGCAAGCTGGATCAAAGCAGGGAGATAAATCCAATACATTAAACAGTCACTGGGTCAAAGACAAACACAAGGTCAGAAGCACAGCAAAAACAAGATAAATCAACAGTACAGCACCGTGTGCTGTCACCTGGAACGTGAAGTCATACACAATTTTGGGCTTGCAGCAAACAGTCAGTTCCACCATTCTGATATGGCTCCAGCTGCTTCATCCATCCAGGTGGATGCCCTCAATTTCCCCTCTGGGGATCAATAAAGTATACAAAATCAAAAAAAAAAAATATTGCACAGTCTGTTACCACTGTATCTGTACAGCGGCATTGGGTTCTTCTTAACTTTGTGGTTGGGGAAAAACTTCTTCACCGTGGCTCATTTTAACATTGACCGCACCGTCACTGTGTCGAGCAGGAGTGGTATGGCTACTCCGTCTAGCTCCACCATGCTGTACGAATAACCGTTGATGTCGGGGCTTACCGCATGGATGGTCATTGTTGGCAGGCGGGCGGGCGGGCTGGCTTACTTGGTGGGTCCAACGGTGCTGTTGATCGCCACACTCTGGCAAAATGGTTCAGGCGCCCACACTTGTTACACTGTTTTCTTCTTGCTGGGCAACTTCATGCTTCGTCCTGGTGCATCGAGGACCCACAACCCCCGCAGACGCCGCCTCTCTGAGCGGACCTTCGGCTCACTGCATTCGCCTTGTACTCTTCTGCCGTGTACTCTTCGTTCTCTGATTCCACCATGTTAGCTAGTGTCAACTGTCCTGGTAGCTTCTGTGTTTGGCGCCCATTTAGCTCCGTGGCTAACTGCTCTGCTGCTTCTAACTGGAGCGTTAGCTCAACCGCTCTAGCTAGTGTCAAGTCATGTGGCGCTGTTAGCAACCTAGCTTGTAGCCCAGCGTTGCATGTGTGTTCGGCCACTGTACTGACTCACCAACTCTCTGTCGTCTCTGGCAAAAGCAAATCCATTGTACTGTCACGCTGGCTGGTGTAGTAAAATAGTTAACTCGTAGCTTCACAACATCCTCATACGAGTCCATCGGACCAAGCGTGTGAAGAATCCTCTGACCCTCTAAACCCAGGTTGTGGACAAGCAGTGCTCGCATCCTTACTTTATCCAATTTTCCCATGTCCAACACTGTAACATGGGTCTCAAACACATCCAGCCACCGTGGCCACAGGACTGCTGGTTCCCCTGGGTGCTCAAGAAAAGGCTGCAGTGGTGTCAACCATGCCTCCATGGTTTTACCTCTCGTCGCCAAATGTTATGTTCACAAACCTGGTAAAGAAGATGGACGAGGATGCTGTGCTGGAACTCGAACTTTATTACATGATGATTAATAATACAGAGTACCCGAGCAAGCCTTGAGCTCCTAACTGTCCCTACCGAGGGCCAGTCACCAAAGCGACCATAACATGGCCGACTCCTCCCTGATGTATATTGGTGTGATGACGGTACCAGCCGGCTGCGTCATCACGCTGCTCTCTGTTATAAAATCCCTTTATAATAGGCAAGGCTCCTGGGAGTGAGCCTGATCAGAGGGGAAGAGAGATGCAGGAAAACAGAGTACAGACAGGAACCATTACAACACCAATGACCGCTTTTTGAAAAATAAACTATAATTCAAAATTATAAAAACAAATTTGACTTTGATTATAGAGGGTATGTGCATGATGTCACCAAACGGAACTCATCTATCTATAAATTCACAAAGTACTTGTGTGCCTATGTGTCTGTCTGTCTATCTATTTGTCTGTCTGTTCCACACATACAGACATGGACAAAATTGTTGGTACCCCTCTGTTAATGAAAGAAAAACCCACAATGGTCACAGAAATAACTTGAATCTGACAAAAGTGGTAATAAATAAAAATTCTATGAAAATTAATCAGTGAAAATCAGACAATGCTTTTAAATTGTGGTTCAACAGAATTATTTAAAAAAAAAAAACTCATGAAACAGGCCTGGACAAAAATGATGGTACCCCTAGAAAAGATTGAAAATAATGTGACCATAGGGACATGTTCAACCAAGATGTGTCCTCTAATTAAGATCACAGGTGTCTACAAACTTGTAATCAGTCAGTCGGCCTATTTAAATGGTGACAAGTAGTCACTGTGCTGTTTGGTGACATGGTGTGTACCACACTAAACATGGACCAGAGGAAGCAAAGGAGAGAGTTGTCTCAGGAGATTAGATAGATAGATAGTTTATTTCGAACACAAAAATATAACAAATACAAGCAAATGGCAAATGCAATAAAGTAACATTATACACTGTTCGAAAGGGAGAAGGAAGAAGTGAACACTTATTAATTCCATCTCCTCTTTTCCATAGATACACCCATGTGAATTTTATACAAATTACCACCTTTAAGACCCCAAGTAAACAATTTACTGTACTTTTTACAAATCAACATTAACACCCATCCATTCTAACATACAATGATGTCCATACAACAAAACCAGCCTCAAACAACACAGATATACACAGTGCTGTCCTACCCACCATTCCATAGTGTCCCATAATATCCCAGAGTGAGCATAATGAATCGTACATATAACTACTACCCTTCTAACATATACCCTTTCAGCAAATGGTGTTTATACCTCTTTTTGAATTGATTTCTGTTTGTACATAGTTTCAGTTCCGGCTCTAGACTGTTCCACAAATCCACCCCACAGACAGATATGCACATACTTTTCTTGGTTGTACGTATCTTGGGTTTTGTAAAGTTTAAGTCTCCCCTCAAATTATGATCATTGTCTCTTTTTTAAAATATTTTTTGTATATTAGTTGGTAGTTGATTATTAATTGCCCTGTACATTACTTGTGCCGTCTTAAATTTAACTAAATCGATGAACTTTATGACATGTGACTTTAAGAACAACGAATTGGTATGGTCTCTATATCCTGCATTGTTTATTATCCTTATAGCTCTTTTTTGTAATGTGCATATTGACTGTAGGTTGGTTTTGTAGGTGTTTCCCCAGACTTCTACACAGTAGTTAAGATAAGGTAAAAACAGTGAATTGTACAATAAGACCAATGATTTATAGTCCAAGAAGTGTCTTGTCTTCCCCAGTATGCCTATACATTTTGCTAATTTGGCCCGGATGTGACTGATGTGAGGTTTCCAGCAGATTTTATTGTCAAGCGTCACCCCCAGAAACTTATTTTCCTGTACTGTTTCTATTCTGGTATCATCTATCGTTACCATTATTTCATGATTTATTTTATAATTTCCAAACAACATAATCTTTGTTTTTTTTAGATTTAGAGATAATTTATTTTTGTTGAACCACTGCGTTAATTTTTCCATTTCAGTTGTGACCACCTCTAAAATCTGCTGTAAATTCTCACCAGTGCAAAGGATATTTGTGTCATCCGCAAACAAAATAAATTTCAGAATTTTTGATACTTGGCATATGTCATTTATATATAAAATAAAGAGTTTGGGTCCCAAAACTGACCCCTGGGGCACACCACAAGTGATGTCCATGAAGGGTGATTTGTGCTCTCCAATTTGTACAAATCGTTGTCTGTTACTTAAATAACTTTCCACCCAACTCAGTCCAACCCCTCTTATCCCATACCTTTCCAGTTTCCTTAGTAATATTCTGTGGTCAATGGTGTCAAAAGCTTTCTTTAAATCTATAAATACTCCTACAGCAACATTTTTTTTTATCTATACAACTAGTAATTTCTTCTATAAGTTCGATCAGTGCCAAAGATGTAGATTTATCTGCTCTAAAACCATACTGGCTATCTGTAAGGAGGTTGTGTTTTTCAGTGAAATCATCCAGTCTCTTAGTGAATATTTTTTCAAGTATTTTGGAGAATTGTGAGAGTAAAGAGACTGGCCTATAATTTGTGAAGTGATGACTGTCTCCTGTTTAATATAGAGGTATTACTTTTGCTATTTTCATTTTGTCTGGAAATGTACCAGTTTGAAATGACAGGTTACAGATGTGGGTGAGTGGCTTAACAATTCCCTCAATTACTTTTTTCACAATTGTCATGTCAATTTCATTCCAGTCCGTTGATTTTTTGTTCTATCATGTTCTATCATTAGAAAGAAAATTATAGACAAGCATGTTAAAGGTAAAGGCTATAAGACCATCTCCAAGCAGCTTGATGTTCCTGTGACTACTGCTGCACATATTATTCAGAAATTTAAGATCCACAGGACTGTAGCCAACCTCCCTGGACGTGGCCACAGGATTTGACGGATAATACGAATGGTAACAAAAGAGCCCAGAACAACCTCTAAACACATTCATGGTGAACTCCAAGGTCAAGGTACATCAGTGTCAGATCGCACCATCCGTCGTTGTTTGAGCTAAAGTGGACTTCATGGGAGACGACCAAGGAGGACACCACTGTTGAAAACAAATGATAAAAAAGCCAGACTGGAATTTGCCAAGCTGCATGTTGACAAGCCACAAAGCTTCTGAGAGAATGTCCTATGGACAGACGAGACAAAACTGGAACTTTTTGGCAAGGCACATCAGCACTATGTTCACAGACGCAAAAATGAAGCATACCAAGAAAAGAACACTGTCCCTACTGTGAAACATGGAGGACAACCCCTCACAGCACCAGTAAATATACAGGGAACAGACATCGAGATGGTGACAGCCTATAAGTACCTGGGTGTTCATCTGAACAATAAACTAGACTGGTCACACAATACTGATGCACTCTACAAGAAGGGACAGTGCAGGCTGTTCCTGCTGAGGAGACTCAGGTCTTTTGGTGTACAAGGCGCGCTGCTGAAGACATTCTATGACACGGTGGCGGCATCAGCCATCACTTTTGGAGTGGTCTGCTGGGGCAGTGGCATTACTGCAGCCGATAGGAAGAGACTGAACAAACTGATCAAGAAAGCTAGCTCTGTCCTGGGGCAGCGCTTTGATCCGGTGGAGGAGATAGGAGAGAGAAGGACGGTGGCTAAACTGTCATCTCTGCTGGAGTCCGAGTTCCACCCTATGCAGGACATACTGGATGCACTGAGGAGCTCATTTAGCAGCAGACTACATCATCCCAGGTGCACAACCGAGAGGTTTTGCAGGTCCTTCCTACCAACGGCTGTCAGACTGTACAACCTAAGCAGGGCTGCTCGCAGAGATAGCAAAAAGACGTAACAAACTAATAGTTTTTTGAATGCAAAAGATGCAATAGACTTACACAATGGTCCCCTCCGGCATACAACTAGGAAAATACCGGTCGCTATGGAGAGTGAGAATATGTATGGGCACATAATCATACCATGTAGGATAACTAAGTAGACGGTTGTGCTGTTTCATCCCATCTAGCAACAATGCTCTGCACTGTGTGTGTTTATATATTTACATATTTATTCCATCTAGCTACAATGCTCCGCACTGGGTGTGTTTATGTTTATATATCTATATATTTATTACCTCCGCCAGGCCGAAAGGCCAGGAGGAGGTAATGTTTTTGCCGGGGTTTGTCTGTGTGTTTGTCTGTGTGTTTGTCTGTCTGTCTGTTTGTCTGTTGGTTAGCAAGATAACTCAAAAACTTTTGGACGGATTTCAATGAAACTTTCAGGCGTTGTTGGAAATGGTACAAGGAAGAACTGATTAAATTTTGGGGATGATCCGCATCACCGTCTGCATACAGGAATTTTTTAAAGCATTTTTCCACACTGTGACATACGGCCATTTTCAACATGTGCGCAGGCGCAATGGAGGGCGCTGGGCGTCGTGTCTGACCAACACAAACTCCGCCTTCTTCAACATTTTAGCCACAAAAGCATGCGGAAAACACTGCTGGGCTGGGCCCCCCAGCGTGCCTGTGGCAGCCATAGGCGCTGCGCACATTGCGCTGGTCGTCGTGTCTGACCAACACAAACTCCGCATTCTTCAACGTTTTAGGCACAAAAGCACACGGAAAACACTGCTGGCCTGGGCCCGCCAGCGTCCCTGTTTTTGCGCCACGCTGCAAAACCTGACACGGCCACCTGTCCGCCGCCCCATTATTTGCCACAAATTCCCCGCCCAGCTATAGGCGCTGCGTAAAAACGACCTCTCTGTTGGGGAAGACTCTAAATTCTGTTTTGCCGCGGAGGGCAACCCCAATATAATATAAAACCCACGGCAACCTGTCTAACCAATCTGCATCCGTCAGTGGAAGAGATGGACACACCAACACTTCAGTTTATTACCTCCGCCAAGGAGGCAATGCTTTTACAACCGTAAAACGGGGCTATAAGGGACGGCGGGGTAATATGGGACACTTTTCTAAATGTAATTCTGCTTTTTTCATTTTGCTTCCGCCTAGATTTGATGAAGGATTCATGGATATTCGACAATAACAACATAACTCAGCGTCCTGTTCAAAATAAAAAAAGCAGAATTACATTTAAAACATTTCCCACAAAAGTGTCCCTTATTAAATACCCGCCGTCCCTTATAGCCCCGTTTTACACTACTGAACCACTAATCCTATCACTATCACATTGATTGTCATTCATTAATTGTCTGTTTATTGCACTGTCCATGTCAAATAAACAAATAATCATTGTGAATCCAATTGCTAGTCATATCTTTTCATGCTCAGGGAATCTGAAAACGTACACACAAACACTGTATGGGGGGAACTGTGCCGCTTGGCGGAGGTCTGCGCTCTCTGAGTGCTTTTCTAGTTCCATCTAGCTACAATGCTCCGCACTGTGTGTTTATATATCTACATATTATTCCATCCAGCTACAATGCTCTGCACTGTGTGTCTGTGTGTGTGTATATATATATTTTATAGTAATATGTACATATGTATATTAGCTGCTCTTGCTTGCTTGTTTTTTTTTTCTTGCCTTCTGATTGTTGCTCAGAGTGTTGCTATCCCTGTGCTGTTGCAATCCTGGAATTTCCCCGTTGTGGGACTAATAAAGGCTTATCTTATCTTATCTTATCTTATCTTATCTTATGTTGTGGGACTGCTTTACTGCATCTGGCACAGGGTGTCTTGAATCTGTGCAGGCTACAATGAAATCTCAAGACTATCAAGGTATTCTAGAGAGAAATGTGCTGCCCACTGTCAGACAGCTTGGTCTCAGTTGCAGGTCATGGATCTTGCAACAGGATAATGATCCAAAACACATAGCTAAAAAACCTCAAGAATGGCTAAGAGCCAAACATTGGACTATTCTAAAGTGGCCCTCTATAAGCCCTGATCTAAATCCTATTGAACATCTGTGGAAGGAGCTGAAACATGCCGTCTGGAGAAGGCACCCTTCAAACCTGAGACAACTGGAGCAGTTTGCTCATAAGGAGTGGGCCAAAACACCTGCTGAGAGGTGCAGAAGTCTCATTGACAGTTACAGAAATCGTTTGATAGCAGTGATTGCCTCAAAAGGTTGTGCAACAAAATATTAAGTTAAGGGTACCCTCATGTTTGTCCAGGCCTGTTTCATGAGTTTGTTTTTTAAAATAATTCTGTTGAACCACAATTCAAAAGCATTGTCTGATTTTCACTGGTTTATCCTACACAGATCCTCATTCTTGATGATTTTCCACACAGCCAACACCGGCCCCTGCTTGTACACATTGGCCTACAACTTCCAGTCATATACAGCCCAAGGAAGATGCGCTGGAACTTCCGCAAAGCCAACTGGAAGAAATTCAGTGAAACTCTGGACCGGAGCGTTGTTACCATCCCACTCCACACCATCACTGTAGATGAAGCATACAACCGCTTCTGCAGCGCAATCTTCAAGGCTGCCCATACTGCAATCCCACGAGGCTACCGACCCCTCTATGTCCCATGTTTGGACGGAGAAAGTGCTGCCCTCCTACAATCCTATCAAACATCAGGGGACCCAGAGATAGCAGACCATCTCATTGAATCGCTAAATACAGCCCGGTGAAAGAAATGGGAGGAGACAGTTGCTGACCGGAGCTTTACCCACTCTAGCAGGAAATGTTGGAGCCTCATCCGTCGCCTAGGAGCCGCACAGAAGCCCCCTAGCCAAAGCCGAGCATCCGTCACACCCAACCAAGTTGCATCCCACCTACTGACTATCGCCAAAGCACCCCAAGACAAAGACACCAGAAGAGCAGTTACAACTGAGCTAAAAAAACACCAAAAAATGCCTGTAGAGGAAACGAACCCTGAACCCTTCGAGGCTGCTGAACTGGAGAAAGTCCTACAGGGCCTGAAATGTGGAAAGGCAGCAGGATACGATAACATCTTCCCAGAATTCATGAAAAATCTTGGCCCCCGAGCCCTAACCTGGTTGACACAATTCTACACAAGGATCACACAAACAAACTCGATCCCAAAGAAATGGCGGACAGCAAAGGTCATTGCCATCCCAAAACCTGGCAAAGACCACAAACTACCAGCAAGCTACCGGCCAATCTCCCTACTCAGCGTTCCTTCCAAAATCATGGAGCGCCTAATATTGCAACGCATTTCCCCAGAAATAGAGGATATTCTAAGTGTGGATCAAGCAGGTTTCCGCAAGGACCGCAGTACAGGAGAACAAGTACTGGCCCTAACCACCTTCATCGAAAATGGCTTCGAGAGCAGACTGAAGACAGGGGCTGTGTTTCTCGATCTTACAGCCGCCTATGATACGGTCTGGCACAAAGGCCTCCTCCTGAAACTTATAAAGGCGATCCCTGCTTGGGCAACAGCAATTATAAAAACCCTGCTGACCAACCGAAGGTTCAGAGTCCACCTCAGTCAGAACACAAGTGCATGGAGAATGCAGAAAAACGGACTCCCACAAGGCTCAGTTCTAGCTCCAACTCTGTTCAACCTCTACATAAACGACCTGCCTACTACAAAATCCTGCAAATTCATCTATGCAGACGACATCTGTTTGGCATTCCAAGCACCAGACTTTGAACCACTGGAACGGGTGCTCACGGAAGAGCTTGCTAAACTGGACCAGTTCTGCAAAATCTGGCGCCTAAAACCAAGCCCAGCAAAAACCGTCTCCAGTGTATTCCATCTCCACAATGCAAAAGCTGCCAGAGAACTAAACATCCACCTGAGCGGACTCAAGCTTAAGCATGCCCCAAATCCAACTTATCTTGGAGTGACCCTTGATAGGACCTTATCCTTCAAGGAACATCTAAAGGGGACGGCTGCTAAGGTGAAGGTACGAAACAACCTGCTC
The DNA here is from genome assembly GCA_020510985.1 of Pholidichthys leucotaenia. Taxonomy (NCBI): domain Eukaryota; kingdom Metazoa; phylum Chordata; class Actinopteri; order Cichliformes; family Pholidichthyidae; genus Pholidichthys; species Pholidichthys leucotaenia. The sequence continues at coordinate 212,449,978 of CM035842.1, forward strand.
TGCAAGCTCGCTGGTGCAAAATGGGGGGCGGCAGTCTCCACCCTGCGCACCTCAGCACTGGCCCTTTCATACTCTGTAGCAGAATATTGTGCCCCTGTCTGGTCCAGGTCATCTTACACACACCATGTAGACACCCAGCTCAACTCAACCATGAGAACTATAACTGGAACAATCCGCTCAACACCACTCCCCTGGCTCTCCGTACTGTCAAACATAGCCCCTCCACACATCCGGCGAGCAGCATTAACTCAAAGGATGCTCCAAAAAGTTAAAGATTTTCCTCACTTACCAGTCCATGCAGATATCTACACCCCACCCACTGCCCGACTTTCATCCAGACGGCCGATTTGGAAAAACCCTCCCCCAGCTGACTTTACCATCCAGACAGCTTGGCAAGAGGAATGGGAGACCAAGGAGGTCCCAAACAAACAGCTGGTGATAAACCCCAACCAACAGGTCCCGGGCACCAACCTCCCAAGGAGACAGTGGTCTACACTCAGTCGCTTCAGGACTGGACATGGCCCCTGCTTGGCCAGCCTTCACAGATGGGGCAGTAGCCCTAGCCCACTGTGCGCATGTGGAGAGGAGCAAACAATGGAACACATCATAGAGGCTTGCCCGCTCCAAAGACTGGAAGGAGGATTACACACCCTCCATACAGCAAACCAGGAGGCAACTGCTTGGCTTAAGGACTTTGCATTCGCTAAATAAATAAACTGGTTAATTTTCATAGAATTTTTATTTATTACCACTTTTGTCAGATTCAAGTTATTTCTGTGACCATTGTGGGTTTTTCTTTCATTAACAGAGGGGTACCAATAATTTTGTCCACCCACGCTTCAAGAAGTGAAGCTTCAAGAAGTGAAGCGTGGGTGGGGTTTCGGATGGACTCCGCGCTGATTGGATAATATGAGGCACACGACCTGTCAGTCACCACAGAGTTCCCTGGACAAAACAAGGAAGTGAAAAACAATACTGAAGATTTAATGCTTAAAAAAATGATACCATAAAGTTGCTGTGATTGTGTAGGTCTAAAGGGTAATTCGCCATATGTGGAGAATGAGGTGTGTGAGCAGACTGGGCGGAGCATCAGCGGGACCGGGTCTGACAAATCAACACAGAACATGCCAGGAGAAGCAGTGGCCAGACACGACCTGGCTCAAAGGCACACTAACTGATGGTGATAAAAAAAAAGTTATTTTCAATAAAGTGAAAAAAAGATAATGCATGGAGAGTGCTTTTGCCATGAGGCTGATTTATCATGAAAAACAGCTGAGGTCTGTGGTTCCTGTTATGTCGGTAATAAGGAGCCAAGGACGAGGCCAGGTGTCAAACTAAACACACGTTTATTGAGAGGCACTCACAGCACACAGGCGCAGCCGTCAGGCAGAGAGGTGGCAAAGAGACCGCCCCTCCTGCCCACTGCCCTCTTATAGCCACCCATACCACACAAATAAAGGTCCAAACTCTAACACAACATTCTCCCCCTTCACAAAAGCCAAAAACACACAATTCGGACCCACCCCAATTTGGAACCAGAATCACGCACTAAAAGTAATGAGATAACACAAATGGCCTAACCCAGTCATTCCAAAATAACTAAAACTAGGGGGAGATGGGTAGACTGCCACCTCACCCCACACGGTGAAGCGGATTGTTCTGCCACTTATACTTCAAACAAGTCTACTGAAAACAAAATACCGCCATGTCCTAATCTAAACAACATCAAATTAATCCCCATGAACAAATACAAATATCAGATATATAAAATAACATTCTAAAAAACGCCAAATAAGCCATACCACATGACCATCAAAACATACACACCTGTACACCATCTAAACCAGATATTAACTATAAGAACAAACCCATGCCCCCCCCCCCTTCCTTTGGACTGTCCGCCCCAGGGGAAAAATCACCTCCCGGGTCGCTGCTGGCTGTCTCAACCCTCCTCCTCTGCACCTCTTCTTCAACACCCCCAGAGGAGTCCCATGTTCAGGCCCAAGCCCACCAGTCTTCTCCCAGGCACGCCGCAGCTCATTTGGGTGCCTCCATGAACCATCCGACAGTTGGAGATAGGCGTCCTCCCGTCTGGCCACAACATGCAGCCGCCCCTGGTGTTCCTACATCTGCCACTTGGCCCGAATCCTCCACGACCGTGCTTCCTCCTGGGCCCGGACCACATTCGCAACACCCAGAGGGGCCCTACTCGGCTTGCAGTGTCTCTGCTTGGCACATAGTTCTACTGTGCCAGATGGTCCTGCCCCGACTGCTTTTACTTTCACTGCTGCCATCACCGTTGTGACCCCCTGTTCACTGGCCCATTACAGCCGAGATCCAGGAACAGGTGGAGCCAGCCTCTCGACGTCACCCGCCGTCACAGGCGTCCCGCTGTGCTGCCCAGTACCCTCTTCCAGGACAATTTGAGCTCTGGCGCAGGGACCCTCCTGTGATGGCCCTGGGTAATATTAGTCTGGCTCACTCTTCAGGGTGCCAGGCATGTTCTCATCCCACACAGTCCCGTCTTCCATTCTCGGGACTGGCCAATCCCACAAACTGCAGCCAGACCACTCCTCACCAGCACCGCTTTTAATGGTGAAGCCCAGACCATAAAACAGATCGCATCCCATTATGTTCTCACCACGGGCTGTCATGGTGAACCTCAGATCACACACCTCGGCTGACTTGTACCGGGCCCGCAGTCTCAGTGTTCCTACCGTGGCCAGTATCCCTTCACCATAACCACAGAGCGGTACCAGGTCACCTCCAATCCTGTAATGTGGGGAAAAAAAACACCTCACGGTCGCCCAATTCAACACAGAGCCCACCACTCCCATGTCAGTCAATAATGGCACCACCACCCCGTCCAACTCCACCATACAGTATGTGCGTCTGTTGGTGCTCGGGGACACAGCATGGACAACCGTGGGGGAGGGAGAGTTCTCTTTATGTCTTGGATTCCTTTGCTCAAACTTGCAGCATGTCCTGGCGTAATGATGCAAGTGTCCACGCTTGCTGCAGCGCTTCCCTCTCGCCAGACACTCTCTGGCCGTAAAACGGTGCTTCTAGGACCCACAACCCATACATACGGGCGTTCACAGGGCAGACCTCATTTTCACAGCGTTGGAGTTGTCCACATCACCCTCCATGCTACCATCGCTGTCTGGGTCCACAGCATGCGCCGTCGGCTGTGATCCTAGTTGTCGGTGTGGCACACTTCCACTCAGCTCCCGTGATAGTTTATCTGCAGCCTCCAGCTGCTGAGCTAACTCGATGGGCGTAGATAGTGTCAGTTCGCCCGAGAATGTAAGCAGTTTCAACCTAATAGCAGAGCAGCTGGTATGTTCCGCCAACTGGTCGTGAACCCTCTCCTCTTCCAACGGTCTGAACTGGCATTCGCTGGCCAGCAATCTCAGGTCTGCCACGAACCGCTGCACAGATTTGCCAACCCGCTGGCGGCGCTGTCGAAACTGGATTCTGCAGACAAGGATGTTTTCTGGGGCCTGAAAATGGCGCGCCATTAGCTCAACCACTTTTTCAAAGCTATCACAGTCGCCCATCATGCTCAAAATTCGCTGTCCCTCCATTCTGAGATTATGGCCCAACAACGCTCATGCCCTCAATTTCTCCAGCCTCCCAAGGTTTAGCGCCACCATATACGTCTGGAACACAGCGAACCACCTCAACCAAGGAACAGGTGGCTCACGGGGAAGCTCCAAAAACAGCCAAACAGGTGTAACACACATGTCCATACCTGCTTTTATCCTGATAGCTAGTCGTAGCACCTAACACCGACACAAAGTGACTCTGTCCCCGGTGATTGGGCCTCACCAGAGGAACTAACCGAGGCAACAGTTGGACGGGAGCCAGATCAGAGTTCAAGTACAGCGGTGGTAGGAGATGGGGACCAGTGGAGGACCACCGGGGCCCCAGCCAGATAAGAGCCGGAATCGGAGCCCAGTTACAGCGGCGGGGCTCGGCAGAGGAACTACTGAGGAAGATGGCGGTAGGTGGCAGGGCTCAGCAGAGGAACTACTGGGACCCCAGGAGCAGGATCGGAGCTCAGCTACAGCGGCGGTGGGCAGCGGGACTCGGTGGAGGAGCTGCCGGTACCCCGGCTGGGCAGGAGCTCAATTGCAGCGGCGGTAAGCAGCGGGGCTAGCTGTGGCCCAGCTGGATTCAAGGTCGGTCGGATCGGATACCGGCGACACCAGCAGAGATTGTTTTACTATCAACAGGTCAGTAAAAATGCCACCAAAGAAGGAGGAAATGGAAGAGATCAAAAAATCTCTGAACTTCTTGTCAGAAGAACTGACCAAAGTGGCCAGTCAACAGGATAAACTATTAGGGCTAATGGAAGAAGTCCGAGAATTAAAATTAACAATTAAGGAAAAAGACAAAAAAATTGCAGACTTGGAGCGATGCGTCGAGGATCTTGAACAATATTCTCGTATGGATGATCTAATTATAAATGGACTAGACATTAAATATCAATCATATGCTCATGCTACAACAGGAATGAGAGGTGAGGAGGTTCCCCTGGGTGAATCAGTCTCCCTGGAAAACCAGGTGCTTCAGTTCCTTGATAGTAGAAATATAAAGGTTGAAGGAAATGCAATTTCAGCCTGTCATGCTTTACCCAAAAAGGATAATAAAACAAAGAAATCAATTGTGATGCGTTTTGTGAACAGAAGGGTAAAGAATGACATACTGAGGCAGGCCAGAAAGCTACGGGGAACAGAAGTTTACCTAAATGAACATCTAACAAAAACTAATGCTGAAATAGTACGGCAAGCACGGATGCTGAAAAGACAAAATAAGATACAGGCAACATGGACAAGAAATTGTAGAGTTTGGATCAAACTAAATGGAACACCTGAGGAAGCAAAGAGTATAATGATCAGAGATCTTACTGACTTAAATAAATACAGATGAACACTGATTAAGAAAATTAAGAGACTATGATAATCCATATCCACACACATGGCAAGAATAGTTCTTTTGACATACCATGTCAATGTATTTAAAAAAAAAAAACTCAGCAAAACAAACAAAAAAAGTTATGACTGACTTGAGTAGACATCAGTTATCCCCAGTTGGAGGAAGTCATTTGACACAGAGTGAGGAAATTCAAACTCTGAAAATATGCCATTATGCTGAACATAAACTACAAGAGATGGAGAATGATATTGATCCTGATAACCATTTTTTCAATAATATTCATAATCATTGTGAATATTATACTAAAAAGCAATTCAAAAGTCAAGTGCAACTAGATGGTAAACTATCAATAATACACTTCAACAGCAGAAGTCTTAACAAAAACTTTCCACAGATTCAGGACTATTTAAAACAGCTAGACAGAAAATTTACAGCTATCACAGTCTCTGAAACTTGGCTTAATGAAGAGCAGGCTCCCCTGATGGCAATAGAGGGATATCAGATGTTTCATATTAACAGATCTCAAAAAAAGGGTGATGGTGTTGCATTGTATATTGATGACCTGTATAGGTGTAAGCTTGTAAATGGAATGTCCTTTGCACTACCAGGGATTTTAGAATGTGTTACTGTTGAGATTGACCAAGATAAAACAAAAAATCTAATTATAAGTTGTATATATAGAACACCAGGAACTTGCATTGAGACATTCAGAGATACATAAATTAGTCGAGCTGTACAATAATATTACTAGTAAGAAAATGGTAGTAATTTGTGGAGATTTCAATATTGATTTACTAAATCCATATCAACAAAATGTAATTACAGAGTTCATGAATTCTATGTACAGTATGAGTCTATATCCCACAATAACACATCCCAGTAGAATCACAGTTCACACTGCTACACTTATTGACAACCTGTTTGTTAATATTATTGATAAGAAAATAGAAAGTGGATTATTGATAAATGATATAAGTGACCATTTGCCAACCTTTGCACTTATCCATGGCCACACGGGGGCCAATACAGAAAAAAAATTAAAATCGTTCAGATACAAATCACAAAATGCAATCAGTTCTTTTAAAGAAGACTTGCTGAAGCAAGACTGGACAAAAGTCTATGTATCAGATGTAAATGAAGCCTATGACACATTTATAAACATTGTAACCACTCTTTATGAAAAAAATTGTCCATTAGTAAAGAATAAGCTTAAACATAAATTTGCCGATAAGCCATGGTTAACCAAAGGATTAAAAAAGGCGTGTAAAAAGAAAAATTTATTATATAAAGCTTTTCTAAAGAAAAGGACAAAAGAAGCAGAGCAGCGGTATAAAACATACAAAAATAAGTTAACATATATAATGAGATGTAGTAAAAGAGACTATTACAGTAAAGAACTGGAGAAAAACAGAGACAATATTAAAAATACATGGACAATACTTAACAGTATTCTTGGAAATAAAAACAGAAATACAAGCTACCCAACCAATTTTTCAAAAAAATAATAAAACGACTCAGAGTGTGAATGCAGTTTCACCTGCAGATGAATTTAATAACTTTTTTGTTAACATTGGCCCTAATTTGTCTGGAGAAACACCCATTACAACATCTACAGGTGATACAATAAGTAAAAACACTGCTATAAAAGACTCCATTTTCACAAAAAACACAGACGAGAGAGAGGTCATTGAAATTGTTAAATCGTTCAAAAGTAAAACATTTACGGACTGTGATGGTATTGACATGCTCTTAGTCAAAACTATTATTGAATGCTTAGTGAAGCCACTGACGTATATCTGTAACCTGTCTCTCCAAACAGGTATATTTCCCAGTGCAATGAAAATAGCTAAAGTAATTCCGATATACAAGACGGGTGACAGAGGGGAACTTTCAAACTATAGACCAATTTCACTGTTGCCGCAATTTTCCAAGATACTTGAAAAAATATTCTGTGAGAGAACTGACAACTTCATAATGAAGAATAATTTATTGTGTGAGCAGCAATATGGGTTCAGACACAAGAGGACAACTGCATTTGCTCTAATGGAATTTATAGAAAAAATATCAACTGCCATTGAAAATAAAGAGTATTCAGTTGGGGTATTCCTGGATCTTAAAAAAGCATTTGATACATCCATCCATCCATCCATCCATCTTCTACCGCTTTTCCGGAGGTCCGGGTTGCGGAGGCAGCAGTTCAAGCAGAGAAGCCCAGACTTCCCTCTCCCCAGCCACCTGCTCCAGCTCTTCAGAGGGGATACCAAGGCGTTCCCAGACCAGCTGGGAGACATAGTCTCTCCACCGAGTCCTGGGTCTGCCCCGGGGTCTCCTCCCAGTGGGACGTACCTGAAACACCTCAAGTGGGAGGCGTCCAGGAGGCATCCTAATCAGATGCCCATACCACCTCAACTGACTCCTTTCAATGTGGAGGAGCAGCGGTTCTACTCTGAGCCTCTCCCGGATGACTGAGCTCCTCACTCTATCTCTGAGGGTGAGTCCAGCAATCCTACGGAGAAAGCTCATTTCAGCCGCTTGTATCCGCGATCTCGTTCTTTCGGTCATTACCCAAAGCTCGTGACCATAAGTGAGAGTAGGAACGTAGATTGACTGGTAAATCGACAGCTTTGCCTTAGAACTAAGCTCCCTCTTCACCACAACAGACCGGTACAACGTCCGCATCACTGCAGATGCCGCTCCAATCCGTCTGTCGATCTCTCGCTCCATTTTCCCCTCACTCGTGAACAAGACCCCAAGATACTTAAACTCCTCCACTTGGGGCAGGAGCCTGTCCCCAACCCGGAGAGGACAATCCACCTTTTTCCGGCTGAGGACCATGGACTCGGACTTGGAGGTGCTGATTCTCATCCCAGCCGCTTCACACTCAGCGGCAAACCGTCCCAGCAAGAGCTGTAGGACATTGCTGGATGAAGCCAACAGGACAACATCATCTGCAAACAACAGAGATGAGATCCTGTGGTCACCAAGCATGACACCCTCCATTCCCTGGCTGCGCCTAGAAATCCTGTCCATAAAAATTATGAACAGGATCGGTGACAAAGGGCAGCCCTGGCGGAGTCCAACTCTCACTGGGAATGACTCCGACCGAGTGTTGGCAATACGAACCAAACTCTCACAACGGCCGTACAGAGACCGAATAGCTCGTAACAACAAGCCCGATACCCCATACTCCCGAAGCACCCCCCACAAAAATCCACGAGGGACGCGGTCAAATGCCTTCTCCAAGTCCACAAAACACATGTAAACTGGTTGGGCAAACTCCCACGAACCCTCAAGAATTCTCGAGAGGGTAAAGAGCTGGTCCGATGTCCCACGGCCAGGACGAAAACCCCATTGCTCCTCCTGAATCCGAGGTTCGACCAACGGCCGGACTCTCCTCTCCAGTACCTTGGCATAGACCTTCCCAGGGAGGCTGAGGAGTGTGATCCCTCTAAAGTTGGAGCACACCCTCCGGTCCCCTTTTTTGAAGAGAGGAACCACCACCCCGGTTTGCCATGCCAAAGGCACTGCCCCCGACCTCCACGCAATGTTGCAGAGGCGTGTCAACCATGACAACCCAACAACATCCAGGGCCTTGAGGTACTCAGGGCGAATCTCGTCCACCCCCGGGGCCCGGCCACCAAGGAGATTTTTAACCACCTTGGCGACCTCAGCCCCTGTGATAGGCGAGTCATCCCCCTCGTCCCCAAACCCTGCTTCCTCTGTGGAAGGCGTATCAGTGGGATTGAGGAGATCCTCGAAGTATTCCTTCCACCGCCCGACGATATCCCCAGTTGAAGTCAACAGTGTCCCATCCGCACCATACACAGTGTGGACGGGGAGCTGCTTTCCCCTCCTGAGCCGCTGAACAGTTTGCCAGAATCTCTTTGAAGCTGACCGAAAGTCTTGTTCCATGGCCTCACCGAACTCCTCCCATACCCGCGTTTTTGCTTCAGCAACCGCCCGAGCTGCACTCCGCTTGGCCTGCCGGTACACCTCAGCTGCTTCGGGAATCCCACAAGCCAACCAAGCTTGATAGGACTCCTTCTTCAGCTTAATGGCCCCCCTCACCACTGGTGTCCACCACTTGGTTCGGGGGTTGCCACCACGAGATGCACCGACCACCTTGTGGCCGCAGCTCTGGGCTGCCGCTTCAACAACAGAGGTGGAGAACATGGCCCATTCAGACTCCATGTCTCCAGACTCCCTCGGAATGTGGTTGAAGTTCTTCCGGAGGTGGGAGTTGAAGACCTCCCGGACAGGGGCCTCAGCCAGACGCTCCCAGCACACCCTCACTATACGTTTGGGTCTACCAGGTCTGAATGGCTTCCTCCCCTGCCATCGGATCCAGCTCACCACCAGGTGGTGATCAGTTGACAGCTCTGCACCTCTCTTTACTCGGGTGTCCAAGACATACGGTCGCAGGTCTGATGATACGATAACAAAATCGATCATCGACCTGCGACCTAGGGTGTCCTGGTGCCAGGTGCACATATGGACACCCTTATGCTTGAACATGGTGTTCGTTATGGACAGACTGTGGTTAGCACAGAAGTCCAATAACTGAACACCACTCGGGTTCAGATCGGGCAGGCCATTCCTCCCAATCACCCCTCTCCAGGTTTCACTGTCGTTGCCCACATGCGCATTGAAGTCCCCCAGTAGGACAATGGAGTCTCCAGGAGGAGTACCCTCCAGCACCCCAGTCACAGACTCCAAAAAGGGTGGGTACTCTGAAACATCATTTGGTGCAAAGGCACAAATGATGGTCAGGACCCGTTTCCCAACCCGAAGGCGTAGGGAAGCAACCCTTTCGTCCACCGGTGAAAACTCCAATATAGAGGCAGCAAGGTGGGGCGATACAAGAATACCCACCCCTGCTCGTCGCCTCTCGCCCGGGGCAACTCCAGAAAAGGCCAAGCTCCAGCCCCTCTCCAGGAGACTGGTTCCGGAACCGGAGCTGTGTGTTGAGGTGAGGCCGACTATATCTAGCCGGTATCGCTCAACCTCGTACACCAGCTCAGGCTCCTTCCCCACCAGAGAGGTGACATTCCACGTACCAACATTTGATACAGTGGATCATAATTTATTATTAAAGAAACTACAAAACTGTGTTATTAGGGGGGTAGCACTGTCCTGGTTATGTAGTTACTTAAAGAATAGATATCAGTATGTATGTGTTGGTAACAAAAACTCATAGTTACTGAAGGTTACTTGTGGAGTCCCACAGGGTTCAGTTTTGGGGCCATTGTTATTCAATATGTATATAAATGATATATGTAAAGTCTCGGAAAAAATGGATTTAATATTGTTTGCCGATGACCCTAATCTATTATGCAGTGGAAGCAATTTGGAACAACTTTTGGATACACTCGGAAAGGAATTAGGAAAGCTTAAACTGTGGTTTGATTCAAACAAATTAACGCTCAATTTAAGTAAGACAAAATTTATAGTTTTTAACAACCATCACAACAACTTAGTATCTAAACTCAGTGTAAATGGTGTAGAGATTGAAATGGTATCCGAAACTAAATTTCTTGGAGTAATAATTGATAATAAACTGTGTTGGAAGTCACACATTAATTATATTAAAGGTAAAATATCTAAATCAATCGCAATACTACACAGAGCGAAATATTTGCTGAATCAACCCACATTATATACTTTGTCTCATTCATTAATACTCCCATATATGACATATTGTACTGAAGTATGGGGAAATACATATAAAACAAACATACACTACCGTTCAAAAGTTTGGGGTCAGCCAGACAATTATTTTGTGTTTTCCATGAAAAGTCACACTTATTTACCACCATGAGTTGTAAAATGAATAGAAAATATAGTCAAGACATTGACAAGGTTAGAAATAATGATTTGTATTTGAAATAATAATTTTTTCCTTCAAACTTTGCTTTCGTCAAAGAATCCTCCATTTGCAGCAATTACAGCATTGCAGACCTAACATGATTGCACAAGGGTTTTCTAATTATCCATTAGCCTTCTGACGCAACGAGCAAACACATTGTACCATTAGAACACTGGAGTGATAGTTGCTGGAAATGGGCCTCTGTACCCTATGTAGATATTGCACCAAAAACCAGACATTTGCAGCTATAATAGTCATTTACCACATTAGCAATGTATAGAGTGTATTTCTGATTAGTTTAAAGTTATCTTCATTGAAAAAAAGTGCTTTTCTTTCAAAAATAAGAAAATTTCTAAGTGACCCCAAACTTTTGAACGGTAGTGTATATCCAGTCTTTATGCTTCAGAAGAGAGCTATTAGAATAATAAACAAAGCTGCTTACAGGGAACCAACAAACCCACTTTTTCTTAAATTAAAAGCTCTCAAGTTGAAAGATCTGGTTGACTTTAAAACTGCAGTAATAATGTTTAAAGTGAAGAATCTATCACTGCCCGCAAATATCCAAAAGCTGTTCCAAATAAGGGAGAAACAATATCATTTCAGAGGAACATGTATAGTTCAAAAACCTTCAGTGAGAACTACCACCAAGCAACACTGTGTTTCAGTGCAAGGAGTCAGATTATGGAACGATTTTGGACCTGAATTAAGATCATGTACAACGCTTGGACAATTTAAACAAAAACTAAAGGAACAAATCCTCCAAACATTTATACAAGATGACATGTAAAATCACATAAGGATTGTCATATCCAGTCTGTGTTGTGTCGTTGCTTAGTTTTTTTGTCACATTTTGTGTTAGCTTTGTTCCGAATTGTAATCGCTCTTGTTTTGTTTTTCTTTTGAATTCTTGGATGGAATATGGGTGGGCAATATAAGCTGCGGCTTCAGCCATCACCCATTTCGGGTAACTTATGCTGAACTGTATAATCAGAGGAGTTATTGTCTAATTTGACCTTGTTGGATTTTTTTTCCCCTTTGTTATATTATTGTTTCTTTTTTAATCTTCACTTTTAATCTATCCAAAATAAAGATTCATTCATTCATTGCCATATGTTATGTCAGTAATAAGGAGCCAAGGACGAGGCCAGGTGTCGAACTAAACACACGTTTATTAAGAGGCACAACACAGCACACGAGCACAGCCATCAGGCAGGGAGTGTCATGACCCGAGCACTATGCCTTGGTGCTCGGGTTATTCTTGTCAGGGTTTGACAGCGGCGTTATGATTCTAGCTCTCCGAGCTCTTATTGTGATAGTGCTCGGGGAGGCTTCCGCCCAGCTGTCAAACCCTCAACAGCTGTGCTGCATTTGTGGTCGTTAGCGCTCAGGCTATTTTAAGCCACGCTGGCGATCGCATCCTCGCAGCAGTGTCTGTTCACTTTCCCAGTTCACTCTCCGTCATGCTACGGATGCCTGGACTAATTCATACCACGCCTGCTTTTGGTTTGACCGTCGTTCCCCGGAACTAGTAAGTGGGCTGTATTAGCCTTATTCCTCCCGGTGTGAATTGATCTCTGTGAGTCTCTGCCTTTGCAGCTCGTGTAATTATTATTTTCAACTACCTCGTCTGTCTGTGCTTGACCGTCTCCTCCTCTGGACCTGTAGTGAGCTGTTAGCCTTACACCTCCTGTTGTTTGTAGACTAAAGTGTCTTTGTCTCAGCAGACTGTATTATCACTATATTTTCAACGTTAATAAAACTCACTGAACTCACTGGTGACTGTGTGGCGTCTTATGGTGGCTCGCGAGAGCCACCCATGACAGTACACTGCTGCCAAAACGGCGTTTACGGTGACGCCAACCCGTGACGCAATTCACCAGTGAGTTTGAGTTTTTGGACAGTTGCTGTTTCCGTCTGGGTACTGTGTGTGTGTGTGTGAGGAATGCCGTCACGGAGGGGCTGCGCTTGGAGTCCGAGCCACGAGCTGATGGGAGTTCTGGAAGTTGTGGATGAGTTGCTCGTCTCCGCTTCCCTGTTGGACTACCATCACGGCATACACTGGTACCTAGACGCTGCTGAAGACGTTCTTCGTCATCTCTCTCCCCGCTGGGCCGACCACCCGGAAGTCAACGCGAGAAGGGAGGATATCGTCGCGCAACGCGAGATATTCCTGATGCTGGAGGAGGAACGCGACGTAAAGCAGGAGGAGAGGCACTCCTGCCCATGGCCTACGGATCCTGATCCAGTCCTGGAGTTCGCACCACCGGGGGGCCGGCGGAAGCGCCGACGCCGAGGTCAAGTACGTCTTCAGCAAGCTCCTCTTCTGGATCCAGTTCCGGGCCACCGGAGTGACCCACTCAATCAGCCAGCTGCTGAGAGTGATCTGAGTCCTGCACCGGTGAGCTCCGTCCATGGGTCCTGTGTTACCATCCAGCGAGCAAGGGAAGGAGCAACGTCCTCTACAGCTGGCACCATCTTTCCTTCGGGAGACAGGCAAGTTCAATTTCACTTTACTATTAATCGTAGTGATCTGTCTTGTCTGACTCCTGGGGGTGAAGCTCGGGGTTCGCAGCTCCCCGAGTTTCCTTCTCCAGCTGTAGCTAATTATACTGAACCTGCTGCCTCTGTGTTTCCTCCTGCTGAGCGGTCCTCGGCGCCAGTTCCACGCCGTCGGACGAGGGGGAGGCCTGCGGCTCTGGGAGATATCCCGGCCCTGCAGCCTTGTGTTGGACAGAGGAGGAGAACTGACTGCGGTGAGGAGCCAGAGCTGACGAGTAAGCGTCCCCAGGGTTCCTCAGAGATGCAGCCCGAGTCAGCAGGTCGAGGGTCCCCCGTCTCCACACCGTGCGGGTTATCGGTGTGGACAGCGACGCGAGGGAATCCAGCTGCAGAAATCATCAGGCCGGCTGTGGCACTCGACGCAGCCGAGTGGGAGCCCGACGACGAGCGTCTACCTGAACCCGGATTGACAAAGTCCTGGACGGCTCCAGAGCCCGAGTGCAGGCAAGTGCTCTTCTTTGTTTACCTTTGTGGTGTGTTAGAGCATTTTTGCCTGCCTCATGGGGAGGCGAGCGAGGGGCAGCCGTCTGCTGCACCTGAGCTCGTCTCGCTGGGCTCTGGCGCTGCCGGTGGAACTGATCCCAGTCCTCTCCTGTTCTCTGAGCCCCTCCACAGCGTTACCGGTCTGGAGTCTGTCAAGGTCACGGGACTGGGGGTTCCAGGTTCAGGGATGGAGGTCGTCGCCGGTGCAGTTCCGACCCAGTTGGGGTCCGACGCGTGGGCCGAGGTGACCCAGTCGGGGTCCAACGTGGGTGCAGCGGTGACCCAATCGGGGTCCGTCCTGACCCAGTCGGGGTCCGACGCGTGGGCCGAGGTGACCCAGTCGGGGTCCAACGTGGGTGCAGCGGTGACCCAATCGGGGTCCGTCCTGACCCAGTCGGGGTCCGACGAGGTCCAGTGGGGGTCCAGCGCAGGTGCGGCTGCGACCCAATCAGGATTCGAGGGGGTCCAATTTTGTGATTGTTCCCCTCTCAGGAGCCACCAGCTGGGGGCCGTTGGAGGTTTTTGTCTGGCAGACTGACGCTCTTATGTCTGGTCTTTATTAGGCGGGCGGCTGCATGCTATCCCTCCACGGTCCTGGTGGTTGTGGGAGGCGGGTCGGCCACCCGAGGAACTGCTTTGTGCGTTCGGCGTCTTGGGTTGGTCACCTGATAAACTGTGTCTGCTACTGGGTGGCCTGGTTCGGCCACCAGAGGACTTGTTTCTGGGGGCCTGGGACTGGGGCAGGCCGCCTGATCATGTACTGTTTTGTGGTACTATCCGTGGGCCATCGGAGGCAGGGAGGTCGCCGGAGCTCTGCCTGGGGGGCGTTGGATCTCCGCCGATCATCTTTTGTTTTGGCCCATACGGTGTCAGGTTTTTGTCAAAGTCATGTAAAGCAATCTAGTTTGTCTCATGTGTTTTGTAATCCATAAGTCCAGTTAAGTCAGGTAAAGCAATCTACATTGCCTCATGTGTGTTTTTCCATAGTCTGGTTTTGTTTTGTTTGTTCTGTCCTCCCCTCTACTTTTTGAGGGGCTATGGTCAAGTTTTGTCTTTGTTGTTTTGTCCTCCCCTCTTTCCTTGAGGGGCTATAGTATGGGGGTTTTGTCCATAGTTACCGGGTGTTTGCATATATTTCTGGCTTCGTTTGTGTGGTTTTTTTTGTTTTTCATAGTCACCGTGTTTAGCACGTATTTCTTTTGTTTCCATAGTTACAGTCATGTATTTCTTTCTTTTTTTTCCATAGTCATGTGTTTGTTTCCATAGTTACAGTTATGTATTTCTTTCCTTTCTTCCATAGTTATGTTTGCATTTATTTCTTTTGTTTCCATAGTTACAGTCATATATTTCTTTCCTTTTTTTTTTCCATAGTCATGTGTTTGTTTCCATAGTTAGTCATGTATTTCTTTCCTTTTTTTCAGAGTCATGTGTTTGCATTTATTTCTTGTTTTGTTTCTATAGTTACCGTGTGTTTGGGTGTATTTCTTTGGCTAGGTTATGTACACTGGAGTTAGAGGGGTTGTCTGTGGTCTCGGTGGGAAAACTTTCAGGGTCAGGTGTTGTTTGCTGTTTATGATTGTTTTTTCCCTTGTAGTCATGTCTTGTGTTTTTTTTTTCTCGGGTTTGTTTTTTTTTTTTTTCTCGTCATTGTTCTGGGGGGAAATTGATTGGATATGTCGGGTGATGTATTCTTTTCCCTTTCTGTTTTAGGTCTTGTTAGGTTTTGTTTGGTTCCCTCCTTGCCTGTCCCTCAATCCGCTCACCTGTGGTTGGGGGGGGGGGGGTAGGTGTTACTTGACGTTTGGAGCCCGTCATGGGATGGGGGCCTACTGTCATGACCCGAGCACTATGCCTTGGTGCTCGGGTTATTCTTGTCAGGGTTTGACAGCGGCGTTATGGCGTTATGATTCTAGCTCTCCAAGCTCTTATTGTGATAGTGCTCGGGGAGGCTTCCACCCAGCTGTCAAACCCTCAACAGCTGTGCTGCATTTGTGGTCGTTAGTGCTCAGGCTATTTTAAGCCACGCTGGCGATTGCATCCTCGCAGCAGTGTCTGTTCACTTTCCCAGTTCACTCTCCGTCATGCTACGGATGCCTGGACTAATTCATACCACGCCTGCTTTTGGTTTGACCGTCGTTCCCCGGAACTAGTAAGTGGGCTGTATTAGCCTTATTCCTCCCGGTGTGAATTGATCTCTGTGAGTCTCTGCCTTTGCAGCTCATGTAATTATTATTTTCAACTACCTCGTCTGTCTGTGCTTGACCGTCTCCTCCTCTGGACCTGTAGTGAGCTGTTAGCCTTACACCTCCTGTTGTTTGTAGACTAAAGTGTCTTTGTCTCAGCAGACTGTGTTATCACTATATTTTCACCGTTAATAAAACTCACTGAACTCACTGGTGACTGTGTGGCGTCTTATGGTGGCTCGCGAGAGCCACCCATGACAGGAAGGTGGCAAAGAGACCACCCCTCCTGCCCACTGCGCCCTTATAGCTGCGAGTGGTGGTGGAACCGGAAGGTGGAGCCGCCACCCATACCACACAAATAAAGGTCCAAACTCTAACACAACAGTTCCAGCAATCAGCTGATTTGATCCACTGGTGTTCTGACATTTTGGCATATCTATCAGAACAGCTGGTATACTTACAGGTCACACAGGAGAATTGAAATGGTGTTTCTCCCTCTCTTCAGTGGTGTGTGCAATATAAAAAAGAAAAACAATAAGGCTGGAAAAACAACAACAGCAGTCCATGTACAGTAATGCTACCTGTAGTGCAAATAGCGACAAAAGATAGACTTAAGGTTTAGTTAGTTAGTTAATTCCCTTCCACAGCATGTGGAACACCATTTGGTGTATGGGGCGGCGCCTATCTCCATTTCTAGACTTAAGGTTTAATGCTTAAAAATTATTCCATAAAGTTGCCGTGATTGTGTAGGTCTAATGGATAATTCAGCATGAAGAACACCAGGTGGGGGGGGGGGCAGCTGAACGGGTGGATCCAGTCCTTCACAGGCACACGGGTAAAGGAGCAGCCAATGGGTCTGAAACATTAGTAAAGGTGTCCTGTTATAGTACCGCATGAGTTTATTGACGAATACACAGAAGAAATTCAATATTCCACTGAACTCCATCACTGAACAGTGATAGAAACTAAAATAATTAGAATGATGACTGAACAACTGCCATTCCCCAAAGTGAAGATTCACTATTATGGATATAAGTGATAAAAGATCAGACAGATCAGTGATCTGACAAACAAATAAACAAGGATCTGAAACAGTCGCTAATACTGGATGTCCCATTCATTTTCAATATTTAAGTATTCTGTTGTGGGACCTGTTGGACCGGTTTTGTGACTCACATTTTAGGTCAGAACAAAGGCAGGAATCTTAGCCTTGGTATGCAAGGCTGGAGACCGTGGGGGGTCAATTAAGGGATTAAGGAAAGGATGCATGGGAGACAGTGGAAGTGATATCATGGAGAGAAATGCATTGTGACTGTCGTTATTATGCAAGGTGGTGAAATGCGTTGTGACTGTCTTTATTATGCAAGGTGGTCTGTGGGACATGTGATCTATGAGTTGTGAAGTCCCTGATATTTAAGGACGAGAGTTTACTGTTTCACTCTCTTTTTTCTCTGCTGTGAAATGATGGAGATGTGAATAAAGATGACTCTGAGAAAGAACTCTGCCTTGTCATTTTCACATCTTCCACACTGTAATTAATATTCACACAATCCAATAAATCTTAGTGCCATTTACTCCCTTTTATATTTGTCATAGTCTAACATGTGATTGCCTGCATCTAGGCTACACCTCTGTTCCATGTTCAAACCCAGCCTACATTTGGGCCTGGAAAGCCTGACTGGGATCCCTGTTTCAGACAGGAAGACTTGGTTCTATGGGCAATGCACTAGTGTCAGTGAAAAAAACATGGAGTGGCAAAAATGTGTGGCAGCATGAGGGTGTATGCAGTAAAACACAAAAATACATGCAGTATTCAGCCACAGCAGTACAGAGCACCTGCTTGTATTGTGGAGAGCTAATCTTATCATTCTATCTTAATTAACTGGCAAAAAATTAATTAATTAAATAAATAAATAAATAAAGGCTTTGAATCAGTTCTTTACTTACCATATGCTGTTTTTTACCCACACATCACTACATTCAAGTGAATTGTGTGGTATTAACATCTAAAGTAAAAAAGTACGCTGTGCACTGCTGTGACTAAATATTTTGTGTGATTTTTATGTTTTGCTGCATCCAAAATAAAGCTGTCACATGTGATTGCCACTCAGTGCTGTGTTGAATTCTATTCCCATGCCTCCACTCTATTATTAGTAAGACTGGCTGACCTATCAGAACAACCAGTGAGAAGACTAATTTTCTCACATTTTCACTTTTTGTATAATGTCAGAGTGAATAATATTGCTACTTTGGGACTGTTAACTACAAGATTTGTACCATAGACTTCCATTATAACCATATTTTGCCCCCCTCCCCAAATTAAAGTGAAAAAAAGATTTAGCCTTTCATTTCCCATTTTTCTGCAGCAAACACCATGCAATGTTGTAAAAATAATTACAGAACTGACCTATTTTATCACCCTTTGCTATCTGTTTTTTTAATGTTAACACTCATTAAAATTTACATAATAACAGCTTTTATTATAACATGAACAGGGAAAAGTGAGTGTGCGTGCGTGCGTGCGTGCGTGTGTGTGCATGTGTGCACTGGACTGGCAGAGGGATTGGTTCCCACCAGTGTCGGGAGTAACGCGTTACTGTAATGCCACTACTTTTGCAGTAATGTGTTGTGTAACAAAATTACTGTTTAAAAATTCAGTAATGCGTTACAGTTACTGAAAATTGATCAGATGCATAACTCATTACTCATTAATATGGATAGATATTTTTAGTGCAAATAAATGAATATACAAACTGATCGTACCGTAGCTGAGACGAGCCGTCAGTCCGTGTGACCTGTTGTAGAGAGCTCAGTCTTCACTACTGAGTGGAGGAAGAAATGAAACTACTTTGTTTTTGTGGAAAAAGATTATTTTTCCTTTGTTGTGGTTAAGGACAAAAGCATTTTGGTGGGTTTCCAACAATTTTAGAGCCAAGTAGCTGCTCGCTATGCTAACAACTAACACAGAGAAGTGGATCTACTGTATCTGAACAGCCACGGCTGGATTTCAATCACAGGCATGCATCTGGACAGTTTGTGACCCAGCAAGAATTAAATTGCTGATTGCCAGATACGTCATTACAGACTGAAGACGTGATATCAACAGTGACTTTCCATCAGACAGCTGTGTTATGTCGGAGGTTAGGTCCAAAAGATGAGAACAGGTGTTGAACAGAACACAGGTTTATTGAACCAGGCAGGGCAACCAAACCACACCAAAGCGCTGTGCAGAGGAGACGGCCAAGAGACCGTTCTTCCTGCCTGCAGCCCTTCTTGTCATCATGGGTGGTGGTGGAACCGGAAGGCGGAGCCACCACCCTGTACCACACAAATAAGGGCACTAAATATACACATAACATGAACCATGTAAATAGCGATATAACATTTTCCCCCCCCTTACAAATGTCTAAAACACACACACACACACACACACACACACACACAATTCAGACCCACCCCAATTTAGGACCCAAATCATGCACTAACATAAAACAACATACAACGTAAAAAAATGTACGGAAATTGGCCTAACATGTTCATACCCAAAACAACTAAAGACTGGGGGGACAGGTGGACTGCCGAAGCGGATTATTCTGCCGCTTATCCTAAATAAAAAGAAAGAGAGTCCATCTACAAACAAAAATATCACTGTGTTCCTAAACTAAAATAAAATACACAAAATAATCACAAACTATATACACAATAATACACACCAAACACATGCACAACAATTAACCTATATATATACGACTAGGGGAAGAAACCCTGTAGACCCCCTGGACCGTCCCTTCTTCAAACCGCCCCTGGAGGTGGCTTGTCTCCTGGGCCGCAGCAGGTCGCCTCGGCCCAATGCGCCTCCTCTTCCTCACTGCTGGATGCTTCACTCGTCCAGGCACACGTCCCTCGAACCTCTCCCAGGCACACCACAGCTCGTTCGGGTGCCTCCACAAGCCATCCGACAGCTGAAAATAAGCGTCACCCCATCCAGCCATAACACGCAGCCGGCCCTGGCACTCCTCCACCTGCTGTTTGGCCCATACGCGCCGTGATCTCACCTCCACTCGGGCCCAAACCCAGTCCACAACTCCTAGCGGGGCTCTGCTCAGCTTGCAGGGTCTCTACCTGGCACTCGCTCTCTCAGTGCCAATCGGTCTTGCACCGGCCTCTTCTAAATCTGCTGCGGGTCTCACCGATGTGGCCCCGTGTCCACCGGCCCACTTCAGCCAAGCTCCAGGAACAACTGGGACCATGCCCTCGGCATCGCTTGTCAGTGCAGGCACCCCCCATGCCACCCAGTACCCTCGTCCAGGGTGACTCGGGCTCTGGCACTGGGGCCCTCCTGCAGTGACCCTGAGCCTGACAAGACCTGTCCAATCTCCGGGGTGCCGGGCAACTTTTCATCCCAGACTGCGTCATCCTGTACTCTCGGAACCAGTTGGTCCCACAGTCCGTGGCCGGACCAGTCTTCCCCAGCACCGCTCTAAATAGCAAAGCCAAGGCCATAGAAGAGGTTGCAGGCCATGATGTTTGCACCACGGGCCATCACGATGAACTCCAAATCAGACATCTCCGCCGACTTGTACTGGGCCGTCAGCCTGATTGTTCCCACTGTGGCCAGCCGTCCTCCTCCATAGCCACAAAGCGGCGCTGGGTCACCTCCAATCCTGTAGTGTCAAAAAAATTGCCTCACCGTAGCCCAGTTCAGCAGAGAACTCTCTGCCACCATGTCGATCAGCATCTTCACCTCCAGTCCATCCAACTCTACCGTGCAATACGTGCGTCCACTGGTGCTCGGGGACACAGTATGGATCACTGTCGGGGCGGGAGAGGTTGAACTCTTCCGTGGGCTCCCTTGCTCGACCAAATGGCACACCCTCGTGTAGTGATGTGAATGGCCACACCTGCCACAGCGCTTCCCTCTTGCCAAACAATCTCTGCTTTTGTAGCGGTGCTTCGTGGACCCACAGCCCATACACCTGGGCTTTCCCGGGGCAGACCTCAACACCACAGCATTGGCACCTCCCGCGTTGTCCTCGACGCTCCCATCACTGTCAGGGTCCACTACTTACAGTATGTAGCCATGGGGGATCCTAACTCTAGTGGTGACAGACGCTCACTCAGCTCCCGAGTTAGCTTATCTGCTGCCTCCAGCTGGAGAGCCAACTCGATGATCCTGGATAGCGTCAATTCACCTGGAAAAGTGAGCAGCTTTGACCGGACTGCAGCATAGTTGGTACGTTCCTCCAACTGGTTCCGGACCATTTCTTCTTCCAACATTCCGAACCGACACTCGATGGCCAGCTGCCTCACATCCGACACGAACCGTTAGATGGACTTGCCCACCTGTTGGCGGTGCTGACGAAACTTAATCCTCCGGACGATGATGTTGTCTGGTGCACAGAAATGGTGCGCCATTAGCTCAACCACTTCTTCATAATTGTCCACGTTACTGAGCGTGCTCAAAATCCGTTGTCCCTTCATTCCCAGGTTATGCACAAGCAGTGCATGTGCCCTTAATTTCTCCATCCTTCCCAGGTCTAGC
This sequence comes from Pholidichthys leucotaenia, assembly GCA_020510985.1. Taxonomy (NCBI): domain Eukaryota; kingdom Metazoa; phylum Chordata; class Actinopteri; order Cichliformes; family Pholidichthyidae; genus Pholidichthys; species Pholidichthys leucotaenia. The sequence continues at coordinate 212,471,552 of CM035842.1, forward strand.
ACCACCATATACGTCCGAAAGGCAGCGTACCACCTTGGCCAGGGAACAGGTGGCTCACCTGGGAGCTCCAAAAACGTCCAAATTGGGAAACCACATGCTTCTATACCTTTAGATTTATCCACTTTTGTCCTCGTTGCCAAATGTTATGTCGGCGGTTGGAGCCAAAAGATGAGACCAGGTGTTGAACAGAACACAGGCTTATTGAACTGGGAAGTGCAACCAAACCACACCAAACCACTGTGCAGAGGAGACGGCCAAGAGACCATTCTTCCTGCCTGGAGTTCGTCTTGTCGTCATGGGTGGTGGCAGAACCGGAAGGCGGAGTCACTACCCTGTACCACACAAATAAGGGCACTAAATATACTCAAAACATCAACCATATAAATAACTATATAACAAGCTGGACTGTGATCCACTGAAGTTAAAATGCATTTACCTGCAACCTGGATAAAGATTATTTAAAAATGGATTTTGATCTCCAAAAGGCATTTGAGAGACTGCATCGTGTCTTTGTCACAGCAGATGTTTGGACTGTGGATAAGGAATGTTTTCTTTGGATCACTGCACATCGGATTAATCCATAATAATAATAATAATGCATCAGATTTATATAGCGCTTTATCATAGACACTCAAAGACGCTTTACAAGTAGATACATTATTCATTCACTCCAGACAGACAATGGTAGTGGCAAGCTACTACTGTAGCCACAGCTGCCCTGGGGCAGGCTGATGGAAACGTGGCTGCCAATCCGCGCCAACGGCCTCTCCAGCCACCACCGAACATCCATAAAGGTAAGATAAACATGGACAGCTTTTATGTCCCACACTGACACATGTGCAGTAACACCAACATTAAAAATGTCTGTGAAGTTCTGTCTGAAACAGTCTGTTTTCAGCCTGACATTAATAAGCCCGTAATGTAATCCATTAATTAAATTATCTTGCTATGTGTGCAAGATGATTTGAGTATGCATTTTAAAGTAACATGAAAGTTACTTCTCCAAGTAACTAATTACTTTAACCATGCAGTAATTGGTAAAGTAACTCAATTACTCTTGAAAAGAAATAACTAGTAACTGTAAATGGTTGCTCATTCGTCATAACTTGCCCAACACTGATTCCCACAATATAATGGTTGGGGAAACGTTGTTGTTTTTGTTTTGTTTTGTTTTGGGGGTTTTTTTTTGGGGGGGGGGGGCAGGAATTAAAGTTTTTTTTTGTCATATAATGAACCAGAGATCCAGAACTAAAAATTTCAGTTATAAGACTGTATCTTATTTTGACTCTTAATGTAGCCTATATCAGTATTTTTCTCTGGAACAAATATTGAGCCATTGGTGGAATGCAAACAGAAGTCAGCTAAACTGAAAATATGGTTTTTGTTTTTCTGAAATTGTGGAGGAGGAAGCAGCAGCACCAGAGCTGCTTCTGCAGAGACTGAGATGGTGCAGAGTTCAGAGTCAGACACAGAGCGTAGAAAGAGAGAGTAGAAAATTTACTAGAAAAAATTAACAAATTTGCAAGAAAAAAGTCAAAAAATTTATGAGAAAATGTACTAATTTACAAAAAAAAAGGTTGCGAATGTCTGAACAAAAAACAGTAAATTTACAAAGAAAAAAGTAGAACATTTATGAGGAAAAAGCTTCAAAATTACATCAAGTTGTAGTGTATGTGATGTGCTGCACGCTCAAACAGATGACGTCAGCACGATGGTGTTGGGGTTTGGGAAGTTCAGCAACACTGTTTTAATTCAATTCAGTTCAATTCAACTTTATTTATATAGCACCATTTCACAACAACAGTCACCTCATAGCACTTTCAACTGTAGGGGGAACCCCCACAGTTGCAGAAAAACCTCAGCAATCAGGCGATCCCCTGTGAGCAGCGCTTGGCGACGGTGGAGAGGAAAAACTCCCTTTTAACAGGAAGAAACCTCCAGCAGAACCAGGCTCAGGGAGGGGCAGTCATCTGCTGTGACTGGCTGGGGGGTGAGGGGATAGAGAAGATGAAAAGAACAGACATGTAGAGAGCAAACAGCGCGATGGGGACTCAATCTATGGGAGAGAACAAACAGATGTTAATGACCAGCAAAAAAAAAATATTTCATTGAGAGTGAAGAAAGGAGTGAATCCCAGTGCATTATTGGCGGTCCCCCGGCTGTCTAAACCTATTAGCAGCGTAACTAAGGGAGGGTTCAGAAACACATGATCCCTCCCTAATTATAGGCTATATCGAAAAGGAAGGTTTTAGCCCTATTCTTAAAAACAGAGATTGAGTCTGACTCCCGAATCCAGATTGGCAGCTGGTTCCACAGGAGAGAAGCTTGATAACTGAAGGCTCTGCCTCCCATTGTACTTTTGGAGATTCTAGGTATTACAAGTAATCCTGCATTTTGGGAGCGTAGTGCTCTGTTAGGATAATACAGTAGTATCAGATCTTTTAAATAAAAAGGGGCCTGATTGTTTCGAGCTTTGTAAGTAAGAAGAAGGATTTTAAACTTAATTCTAAACTCTATGTGAAGCCAATGAAGGGAGGCCAGAACCAGAGAGATATGATCTGTCTTTCTAGTACCCATTAAAACTCTTGCTGCAGCATTTTGGATCAGCTGAAGACTTTTTAAAGATGTTTTAGGACAACCTGATAATAAAGAATTACAATAATCTAATCTAGAGCTAACAAAAGCGTGGATCAGTTTCTCAGCATCACTCTGAGACAAGATGCTCCTAATCTTGGCAATATTATGCAAATGATAGAAGGCAGTCTTAGAAACAAATTTAATATGTGAATTGAAAAACAGATCTTGATCAAAAATAATTCCAAGGTTCCTCACAGAGCTATTAAGAGAAAGAGTAACCGCATCCAAACTGAAAGTTTGATTTGGAAAGGTATTTCTAAGGTTTTTTGGACCAACAAGAATGACTTCAGTCTTATCTGAATTTAATAGCTGGAAATTACAAGTCATCCAAGCTTTGATTTCCTTAAGACAGGCTTCCAACTTGGCTAATTGATTACTATAATCTGGCTTCATTGACAGGTACTGTATAATTGTGTGTCATCTGCATAACAATGAAAATGTATACAGTACTTTCTAATAGTGTTGCCTAATGGAAGCTTATACAGTGGGGCAAAAAAGTATTTAGTCAGCCACCAATTGTGCAAGTTCTCCTACTTAAAAGAAGAGAGAGGTCCCCAATTTTCATCATAGGTATACCTCAACTACGAGAGACAAAATGAGAAAAAAAAATCCAGAAAATCACATTGAAGGATTTTTAATGAATTAATTGGTAAATTCCTCAGTAAAATAAGTATTTGGTCACCTACAAACAAGCAAGATTTCTGGCTCTCACAGACCTGTAACTTCTTCTTTAAGAGGCTCCTCTGTCCTCCACTCGTTACCTGTATTAATGGCACCTGTTTGAACTCATTGTCAGTATAAAAGACACCTGTCCGCAACCTCAAACAGTCAGACTCCAAACTCCACTATGGCCAAGACCAAAGAGCTGTCAAAGGACACCAGAAACAAAATTGTAGACCTGCACCAGGCTGGGAAGACTGAATCTGCAATAGGTAAGCAGCTTGGTGTGAAGAAATCAACTGTGGGAGCAATTATTAGAAAATGGAAGACATACAAGACCACTGATAATCTCCCTCGATCTGGGGCTCCATGCAAGATCTCACCCCGTGAGGTCAAAATTATCATGAGAACGGTGAGCAAAAATTCCAGAACCACACGGGGGGACCTAGTGAATGACCTGCAGAGAGCTGGGACCAAAGTAACAAAGGCTACATCAGTAACACATTACGCCGCCAGGGACTCAAATCCTGCAGTGCCAGACGTGTCCCCCTGCTTAAGCCAGTACATGTCCAGGCCCGTCTGAAGTTTGCTAGAGAGCATTTGGATGATCCAGAAGAGGATTGGGAGAATGTCATATGGTCAGATGAAACCAAAATAGAACTTTTTGGTAAAAACTCAACTTGTCGTGTTTGGAGGAGAAAGAACACCATACCTACTGTGACGCATGGGGGTGGAAACATCATACTTTGGGGCTGTTTTTCTGCAAAGGGACAAGGACGACTGATCCGTGTAAAGGAAAGAATGAATGGGGCCATGTATCGTGAGATTTTGAGTGAAAACCTCCTTCCACCAGCAAGGGCTTTGAAGATGAAACGTGGCTGGGTCTTTCAGCATGACAATGATCCCAAACACACTGCCCGGGCAATGAAGGAGTGGCTTCGTAAGAAGCATTTCAAGGTCCTGGAGTAGCCTAGCCAGTCTCCAGATCTCAACCCCATAGAAAATCTTTGGAGGGAGTTGAAAGTCCGTGTTGCCCAGCGACAGCCCCAAAACATCCCTGCTCTAGAGGAGATCTGCATGGAGGAATGGGCCAAAATACCAGCAACAGTGTGTGAAAACCTTGTGAAAACTTACAGAAAATGTTTGACCTCTGTCATTGCCAACAAAGGGTATATAACAAAGTATTGAGATGAACTTTTGTTATTGACCAAATACTTATTTTACCGAGGAATTTACCAATTAATTCATTAAAAATCCTTCAATGTGATTTTCTGGATTTTTTTTTTCTTATTTTGTCTCTCATAGTTGAGGTATACCTATGATGAAAATTGGAGACCTCTCTCATCTTTTAAGTGGGAGAACTTGCACAATTGGTGGCTGACTAAATACTTTTTTACCCCACTGTATAAACTAAAAAGAATAGGGCCTAGCACAGATCCCTGTGGAACTCCATGACTGAGCTTTGAGTTGAAAGAAAACTCATTATTGACATGAACAAACTGGAACCTATCAGATAAATAAGATCTAAACCACTGCAACAAAGTTCCATTAAGTCCAACATAGTGTTCTAATCTATCAAGTAGACTATTATGATCAATAGTATCAAAAGCTGCACTAAGGTCTAAAAGGACAAGTACAGAAACAAGTCCATTATCAGATGCAAAGAGGAGGTCGTTAGTGACCTTCGCTAAGGCTGTTTTAGTACTATGATGGATTTTAAACCCAGATTGAAACTCTTCAAGTAAACCATTTCCCTGCAGGTGGTCAAATAATTGTGTAGCCACAACTCTTTCTAAGATTTTTGAAATGAAAGGGAGATTAGAGATTGGTCTATAGTTAGCTAAAGCTCCTTGATCCAGCATTGGCTTTTTGAGTAAGGGTTTAATTACAGCCGTTTTAAAAGCCTGCGGTACATGGCCTAAAGTTAATGAAGAATTGATTATATGAAGAATAAAGCTACCAAGTGGGAAGACTTCTTTAAATAACCTGGTAGGAATAGAGTCTAAAAGACAAGTTGAAGGCTTGGATGAGTAAACTATTTTGTCTAACTCTAAAAGTTCAATTGGAGTAAACTCATCAAGACAGATGTCAATTGAAGGAGTTGTAGTAGTTACTGTATTTAAGTTAACGGTGGGAAGAATCTGATTGATTTTATCTCTGATGGATGAAATTTTATTATTGAAAAAGTTCATAAAGTCCTGACTAGAAGGCTCTAAGGGAATGCTAGGATTGACAGAGTCCTGACTCTTTGTCAACCTGGCTACAGTACTGAAAAGAAACCTGGGATTATTCTTGTTCTCTTCTATTAATGCAGAATAATAACTCGTTCTAGCTTTTCTAAGAGATTTTTTATAAATTAAAAGATGATTTCTCCAAGCTAAACAGATTTCATCTAATTTAGTGGAGCACCATTTTCTTTCTAATTGACTAGTCTTCTGTTTTAAGCTACGAGTTTCTGTGTTGAACCAAGGAGTTAGAAATCTCTGATTAGACTTTTTCTTTTTTAAGGGGGCCACCAAGTCTAGAGTCTGATGCAGAGAAGCTGAAACACTATCTACCATGCTATCAATTACAGAAGGAGCAAGCTGTCTATAGCTTATTTCCGTTGTGTTGACACATGGCATAGAGGAAACAATCTGCATAAATTTGGTAACATCATCTGAGAGGCATCTACTGTAGTAATATTTTTCTTTAGGAGCCAAATGGTCAGAAATAGTAAAATCAAAGGTTAACAGACAATGGTCTGACAGTACAGGATTACGAGGAGACACTACCAGATTTTCTATTTCTATGCCATAAGTCAGAACAAGGTCCAACGTACGGTGGAGATAATGAGTAGAATTTCCTACTTTCTGAGAAAACCCCATCGAGTCTAATAGTGAATTAAATGCCACATTAAGGCAGTCACTATCTGCATCTACATGTATATTAAAGTCCCCTACTATAATTATTCTATCTGATTTCAGCACTAAATCAGCTAAGAATTCAGCAAATTCGGATAAAAATTCTGAGTAGGTTGATGGAGGACGATAAACTATGGCAAATAAAATTGGGTTTAACCTAAAATTGCTAAAGTGCCCAATACTGAGGACCAGGCCCTCAAAGGAATTATAACATGTTTTTTGCTTTACATTGACTAGTAATTTGGAATGGTAAATTGTTGCTACTCCTCCTCCACGACCAGAACTTCTGGGATTTTGACAGTTTAAATAACCAGAGGGAGTTGATTCATTTAAACCAACATAATCCTCTTGTCCTAACCAAGTCTCTGTAAGGGATATTAAATCAGTCTGATGATCAATTAACAGATCATGGACTAACAGAGACTTGGGAGTTAGAGACTTAATATTTAACAAACCACATTTAATTTTTAAATTATGAGGAGGAACAGAGGCCAAATCATTCAATTTAGAGGCTTCATGTTTAATTTGAGTTTTACCAACTTTTTGTAAAAAATATACATGTGTTCTTATTCTTCTTCCGGCTGCTCCCTTCAGGACCACGGATCATCTGCCTCCATCTCCCCCATCCCTTCATCTTCCTCTGTAACACCAACTCTCTCCATGTCCTCCTTTCACTACATCCATCAATATTCTCTGTGGTCTTCCTCTTCTCCTCCTGTCTGGCAGCTCCATCTTCAACATCCTTTGTCCAATATCCCCACTATCCCTCCTCTGCACATGTCCAAACCATCTAAATCTTGGCTCTCTTACTTTGTCTCCAAACTGCTCAACGTGAGCTGTCCCTCTGATATACTCATTTCTAATCCTGTCCTTCCTTGCTGGGAGCTTTAGATATTCAAGTGTTTTAGCCAAATAAAGCTGACCTCAGCACATGGTCGTTGTCCGCCCATTCTTCAGACATAATATTAACAGCGAGGATGGAGACTTTAGTTACACCTCTACAGCCGTTCCTCACCCTGCCTGGTGAGCAACTGATTCCATGGTTCCGCTGATATGAATCTTTGGAGACTTTTATGGCTGCTATCACCCTAGCCTAGGTTAGCGAGACGAGGCTAAGGGCCGTGCTAGTTCATAACCTTGGCAGCAAAGGACAATGTATCTTTTGGATGTGAGGACACATACGACAACTGTGTGGCTTTGTTGGCTGGACATTTCGCTGCTCCACAGAGCGTAATGGTCCGGAGAATTATGTTTCGCCAGTGCCGACAGCAAACGAACGAGTCAGCCCAGCAGTATGTCACCAACCTCTACTGTTTGGCTAGTATGTATAAATTCAGCCACTTGGAAGACGAGATGGTGTAAGACCAGTTAGCGGCGCACACCACAAATTTGAGACTGCAGGAGAAGCTGTTGATGGCGCCAGACGACCTGCCATTAACCAGAGCGGTGGATATGGTGTCCCAGCTAGAAGTGGCTGCCCAGTTATCAACACAGCTAGGGGCTCTCGATCCACACTTCCCACATTCAGCTCTGCTGGCACAAGCCATGGCCCTGGCTGCTCAGCCTCCCAACCCCCTGTCTCCTCATGACAGCCCTGGGGTAAACGTTGCGGGATGACAAAGCACCACAGCACGCCGACACTGTGGTAACTGCAGCATTTCCTCACACCCCACACATAAGTGCACCTGCCCAGCCATGGGACGGAGGTGCCAATGCTGTAGTGAGCTCAACCACTTTGCCTGAGTATGCCGCTCTGCTCCTGTAAGCACAACATCTCATCCGCCTAGTTGGCCCAACCCAACCACCATCCACTCTGTGGGTGCCGGCAACAGGCCATTCAAGTGGTGCACAGTGGAGGTGGATGGCGTCAGTCTGCCGCTACTGCTGAACACTGCTGCCTCAAGGTCCCTGCTAAACGAGTCCACAGTTAGGAAGCTGTTTCCCCGGAAGACAATTACCTTTTCAGTATGCTACAGCTCCAGAGTTCTTCCTGTGTCCACATTACAAGTGACCCGTCAGGGTGCCAGTCTCCTGGGTTTTGATCTGATCTGGAAAACTGGGCTTCTCCATTACAGACCACACGTGTTCCACCATACTGACTGTCACCTCAACTTAGCAACATTGCTGGCTGTCACTTTTTACAGGACTGGGCTGCTGCACCGCCTTCAACCACAAGCCCTTCATCGACCCAGCTGTGTCCCCTGTTATTCAGCGCCTTCACCAGCTGCCCCTTGCTCTACGAGATGATGTTACGGCAGAGCTGCAGAAACTCCTTGTCGCAGGTATCATCAAGCATGTCAATGCATCTCCTTGGATCTCTAACCTGGTGGTGGCAAAGAAAAACATGGGTGGTTTGGGGCCCTTTAGAATGGTAAATAAAGCAGTTATCGCCGATGAATACTTCCTGCCCATGGTGGAGGAGCTAGCCGCTACATTCCATGGCTCAAAGATTTTCTCCAATCTGGACTTTTGCCAGGGTTATTTGCAAGTTCCTCTACAACTGGACAGCCACAACCTCATGCCCTTTGTGACCCACATGGGGGTCTTTCGCTACACTCACATGCCCTTTGGCCTTAGCTCCATCCCTAGCTGCTTCCAGAAGATTATGGCCACCATCTTTGCTGGCCTCCCAGGCATGGTGGAGTATCTGGATGACATTGCGGTGTATGGCGCAACAGCATTTTTACATAACATGTTGAATGTGCTCACCAGCCACGGCCTCACATTGAATGGGGAGAAGTGCATCTTTGCAGCACCTGCCATTGAGTTTGTGGGGTTCCGCTTGACTACCAATGGCCTGAGCCCACTACACTCAAACGTTGTAGTGTTATGCCTGCCTGAGCCGTCTTGCCCCGCACAGCTCTCTTCCTTCTTGGGAATGACAGCCTTCTACCTGTGCTTCCTTCCTCACTATTCTGAGACCACAGTACCACTGCACACCCTCCTGAAACAGGATGCGCCCTGGTCGTGGGCCCCTGCATGCTCCGCCACCATTCACCACCTCAAGATGCATCTCACTTCCCTGCCTGTGCTTGCCCACTTTGACCTACAGAGCCCCACATTTGTAACCTGTGATACCTCCAATACTGCTGTCGGGGCTGTTCTGTCCCAGTTCCATGAAGGGATTGGGTGCCTGGTGGTGTTTGCTTCCAGATCACTTACATCAGCTGAACAGAAGTACTCGGTGGGGGAGAGAGAAGCGCTGGTCTGTGCTTGGGCATGCAAACAGTGGCATATTTACCTGTACTTGGGGCATTTCACGCTCCGGTCGGACCGGACTCTCATGGCCCTGCTAGCAATGATGGGGTCAGGACACAAACCACTACGTCTCTACAGGCAGACAGAGAGGCTGCAGGCATACCACTTGACCACCCAGATCACACCTGGTAAAGAGAATGTGGTAGTGGACTTGCTCTCCCGAGCCACTCCCAGCCCTGCACCAGACGCCAATCGGGACCCCTTAGAACCAGAGCTGATCCTCATGCTGCATGGGTCTCTCCAAGCTGCTGTCTCACTGCAGGAGCTCCAAACCATGTCTGAACAGGACCCCACACTGGCTCAACTCCGCACCTTCATTCGGGAGGGCTGCCCGTCAAGGGTACCAGAGAAGCTAGCACCTTTTCATAGAGTCAAGGATGGCATCTCATGCTGGAACAACATCTGTGTAGCCAGGGGGCTCTGCACGGGGGTCCCTGAAGCCTCGAGGGCCCATGTTCTGACCATGGTACACGACGGTCACCTGAGCATCACAAAGATCAAACAGTGCTGCAGAGGCCTGGTCTGGTGGCCAGGTATTGACAGGGATGTGGAAACTATGGTGAAAGATTGTATGGCCTGCCTCACCAGCAGAAGGACTGGCCCACCTCCATCCCTGCCCCTACAGCCTCTGGCTGCTCACTCCATGGACACATTCAGCTGGACATCTGCGGCAAGCTCCACAGCGTTCCCCAGCACCAATACTTTCTCCTAGTGGCCTATGACCGCCATTCTAAATGACCCGAGGTGCTATCTACTGGCTCTGTTCCTACTGAAGTGGTCATCGACTTCATTTCCTCCCTGTTTGCCTGCTGGGGTGTGCCTGACACCATCACGACAGATAACGGGCCACAGGTCATCTCAGCCAACTTCGAAGCTTTTGCAGGAGGGAGGTGGATCAGACATATCAGAATAGCCTTTTACCACCCTCAGGCCAATGGTGGAGTGGAGAGGTTCAACCAAGTCCTCAAAAACAGGCTCAGAGTGCACCTGGTAGATGGGCTCCCTTTCTCCGTCACATTTCAGAGTACCTTGCTGCACTACCGAGCAATGCCGCACACCACAACGGGCAGCTCCCCAGCTCTCCTTATGCTGGGACCGCCTGCATCCCCCACCAGACAACGCACCGGTGGTGGCACCCTTCCCTGGTGGCAGGATGGCTGAGCATCAACGCCGCATGAACCAGAGGTTTGATAAGAAGCGTCAGGTGAAGCGCCCCCACTCACGGTGCTTGACTGGGTCCAGAGTTGTTGACCCAATTGTTTGCACAAACTGCAGTCGTTCTGCTCAATGCCAATGCAGATCAACGCTCAGGTAGGATCAGTCACCTTCTGTCTGGTTGATAGGTCGCGTTGGCGTGCCAGCCATCTCAGAAAGGTAACGCCACCTTGTACTTCGGATCAGGAGACCACGGCCGATCTGGCCCGTTCAGAATGGGTCTTCACCGACACATAGCCCACAACTCATGCAGGGCGCCCACCGGGGCCAGCTGAGCCGGTGCAGCCTGAGCACCGCCCAGCCCGGGTCAGGAGAAAGCCCCTTTATATTGAGGACTTTGTGACTGACTTTTGAGTACACAGTAGTAGCTAGGGCATGGCCTGTCACGTGACAGAATAATCCACAAGGCCATACAGGCACACTGGCGCTCTACCCAGTTACCCATTTAGAGCTGTTTTGTTCTGTTGGGATAAATTGTGATGTTGGGAGGGGAACAGTTTTGGGGTTCTCAGAAAGGGGGGGGGGGGTTAAAAGTAGTGTATGTGATGTCACACAGGTGACATCAGCACATCTGTGTTGAAGTTTGGGCAGTTCAGCAAGACTGCTTTTAATATACATGTGTTCTGGCCAAATAAAGCTAACCTGAATACATGGTCATTGCCCACCTATTCTTCAGACATAACACAGTTTCTTTTATTTATGCATTTATTTAATTTTGCTTTTCTGCTGAGTGTTGATCCTTCAAATGTATTTTATTCAGTTACTGTATGTAACATGATGTTAAAAGGTTTATGATAATGCTGGTCCCCCCTTGAGTTATGCCTCTGGTTTTAGCTGCTCTAGAAGGAACTGTGTTGTGATGGTGGTGTTAGTGATGAGTAATGGGCGGCAGTGGCTCAGGAGGTAGAGTGGGTTGTTTAATAACCGGAGGATTGGCGGTTCAAATCTCACTTTCCCCAGACATCCTGCTGTCATGTCCCTGGACAAGACACTTTACCCACCTTGCCTCCAGTGTCCATGATACTGGGCATGAATGTGTATAAATGTTCGGTAGAGGTCAGAGAGGCCGCTGGTGCAGATTGGCAGCCATGTTTCTGTCAGTCTGCCCCAGGGCAGCTGTGGCTACAGTAGTAGCTTACTATTACCATTGTCTGTGGAGTGAATGAATAATGTATCTGTTATATCGGGAAATGACACGAGACGGAAAGCTTATTGAGGGACATCCAACTCAGCTTTATTATACAGAACGCTCGGCTATATACAGAGTGGGCCGTACCCGCCTGATGTTATCCTGTGGGTGGGCACGGCATCCCAGACACCCAAATCCCATACACAACATTTATCCCCCCCCCTTTAAAATAATGTCAGGCACACAAACAACCCACCCTAATTTGTCACCCGACTCACACACTAAAAGGGAAGAACATATGTACAAAATAAATAAACTCCTATCCATTCACACAACTATGGCTGGGGGCCGGGCAGACTGCCAGCGCCCCCTAAATGGCTGCGCTAAAAAAAACAATTTAACAGAACAAAATAAAGCCGTGTCTCTAACTCTAAAACAATCCCCATAATAATACTATACTGTATATACACATCACATAAAATCACAAAACATACACGACTGGCGGCCCCCCACCCCGACTCCCACCCCACAATGGCGTTCAAAGCACAATTACATTGGGTCATTCAATTGGACAGATCAAACAAACTAGGTGGGCTCAAATTCACCCTAAACGTAATTACTTACCGAGCCACCACCGTTCTGACTACAAAATTTATCAGACAAATACCAATTAAACAAAACACACTGAAATTCAGTGCTACAACAGGCATGTCACCACACAGGTCAATCAAATTGTCATGCAAACACTCAACACAGGCTCGCAACTACACACCTCATCATGCCTACTGCACTCACTCTCTTTTCTCCTTTTTTTTTTTTTGAAGAAATTTACCGGGGCACCAAACAGTGAAACAACATATATTCATTCACATATACATATAGACATTCACATCAGAAAAAAAAATAAGTTTAGGTAACCCCAACGTCCCTGGGTAGCCGCCATCTTCTACACAGCCAAGGAGGGCCTGGGCATCCCCACGGCATTCTCAAGTCCGGCCGCTGCCGCCCCCCAGGGTTGAAACACCCCTCTCTGGCCAACCTTTCTCCAACTTTCCAAACTGGTTTTTCTTTCTGGGCTGAACCCCGCCGTCGACCCGCAGGGAAACCCAACCCGGTCTCCCGTGCCCGCCACATCGTCTCAGGACCTCCTTCCTGCATCGTGCTGTCCTGCCAACCCGGTCCAAACCCTCATCCTGACAATGGCGTTTGGCACTCTGTAGGACTGCACAAATTTTTCCTGCTCCACTCACATGTTCTCCAGTTTCGGCAGTCCTCTTCACGGGGACCCCGCAGTGCCTTCTGGTACCCACACCAAGGGTACCGCGGTCACCGGCACCAGGGTCAACCCTCGCTGGGTTATCATCACACCAGCGACCATTAACACCCAGCTCGCCAGACCAGCTTGTGTCCCGAACCGCACCAAATTGTCCCACTCTGCTCTCTTGTGTCTTGGTCTCGAACACTTCAACCCCCCGTGGTCGTGCTTCAGGGACCGCCAAAGCCTGCTCCTCAGCACCGCACACTGCCACCATGTCCGGCCGTTGCTGCTCACCTTCATGGTTCACAGCGTCATCCTCACCGGCATTGTTCTCCAGTCTGGGCACCTCGACACAGCTTTCGACTCCCTCGTTCCATGTGTCATGTTGTGTAGCCTCCGTAATCGGCTCCTGTTCACCTCCAGGACACGCACCATCACCCTCGTCGGGCCCGCTCACCGACCTGGGCTCCTCACTGCTGCATTCAGTGCCCTCAGTGTCGGCGCTCTGCTGCACTGTCACCATGTTCGGCTCTTGTCGTTCACTTTCGGTGCTCATAGCGTCGTCCTCACCATCATCGTTCTCTGGTCCAGACACCCCAACACAGCTCTTGACTCCCTTGTTCCATGTGTCTTGTCATGTAGTCTCCGTATTCAGCTGTTGCTCACCTCCGGGGCCGTCAGCCTGCATGGCCCCACTCGCCCGCTGCATAGCCTCCATAAACGGCTGTCACTGCTCATCTCCGGGGCTCTCGACGTCACCCTCACTGGTCACGTCCTCCGACACCAGCTCCTGGACGTCGTTCCCAGCACTCACAGTCACTGTGCTCCGCTGTGCCGTTACCGCGTCTTGTTGCCCAGTTAGCTCACAAACTTCTGCTCTTGGCAGGAAATCGCACGCGGTCAGCCCCACGCTAGCCTTAGCCGCTAGCTCACACTGGATCATGGACTCTCTTTGCTCCACCAAGACCAGAACTTCCTCCAACGACGGCGACACCTTAGCTCTCAACAGCGTGTACTTCATCCAAATGTCACTGGTGCCGTGGGCCAATTTATCCTTCACCATGTCGTTCTCCAAAACCCCAAACCTGCACTTCTTAACCCAGCTACGAAGCCTCGTCAGAAACGACGTAAGGGACTCGCCCATCCGCTGGCTAAGGTATATGAATTTGCCTCGTCTCCTGGAAACGTTGAAAGCGTCCTCGCACGTGTAATCCATGACTCAGGATAACACCGATTTACCTCGTCGCCAAATGTTATATCAGGAAATGACACGAGACTGAGAGCTTATTGAGGGACATCCAACTCAGGTTTATTCTCAGGTCTCAGACTCAGGTCTCAGACTCAGGTCTCAGGTCTTTTGGTGTACAAGGGGCGCTGCTGAAGTCATTCTATGACACGGTGGTGGCATCAGCCATCACTTTTGGAGTGGTCTGCTGGGGCAGTGGCATTACTGCAGCCGATAGGAAGAGACTGAACAAACTGATAAAGAAAGCTAGCTCTGTCCTGGGGCAGCGCCTTGATCCGATGGAGGAGATAGGAGAGAGAAGGACGGTGGCTAAACTGTCATCTCTGCTGGAGTCCGAGTTCCACCCTATGCAGGACATACTGGATGCACTGAGGAGCTCATTTAGCAGCAGACTACATCATCCCAGGTGCACAACCGAGAGGTTTCGTAGGTCCTTCCTACCAACGGCTGTCAGACTGTACAACCTAAGCAGGGCTGCTCGCAGAGATAGCAAAAAGACGTAACAAACTAATAGTTTTTTTGAATGCAAAAGATGCAATAGACTTACACAATGGTCCCCTCCGGCATACAACTAGGAACATACCGGTCGCTATGGAGGGTGAGAATATGTATGGGCACATAATCATACCATGTAGGATAACTAAGTAGACGGTTATGCTGTTTCATCCCATCTAGCAACAATGCTCTGCACTGTGTGTGTTTATATATTTACATATTTATTCCATCTAGCTACAATGCTCAGCACTGGGTGTGTTTATATTTTTACATTTATATATCTATATATTTATTCCATCTAGCTACAATGCTCCGCACTGTGTTTTTATATATCTACATATTATTCCATCTAGCTACATTGCTCCGCACTGTGTGTGTTTATATACTTGCATATTTATTCCACCTAGCTGCAATGCTCCGTACTGTGGGTGTTTATATACTTACATATTTATTCCATCTAGCTACAATGCTCTGCACTGTGTGTTCATATATTCATATATTTATTCCATCCAGCTACAATGCTCTGCACTGTGTGTCTGTGTGTGTGTGTGTGTATATATATATTTTATAGTAATATGTACATATGTATATTAGCTGCTCTTGCTTGCTTGTTTTTTTTTCTTGCCTTCTGATTGTTGCTCTGAGTGTTGCTATCCCTGTGCTGTTGCAATCCTGGAATTTCCCCGTTGTGGGACTAATAAAGGCTTATCTTATCTTATCTTATACAGAATGCTCAACTATATACAGAGTGGGCCGTGCCCGCCTGATGTCATCCTGTGGGTGGGCACAGCATCCCAGACACCCAAATCCCATACACAACAGTATCCATTGTAAAGTGCCTTTGAGTGTCGATGAAAAGCACTATATAAATCCATCTGTCCATCCATCCATTTTCTACCGCTTTTTCGGAGGTCCAGCTCATGGAAGCAGCAGCTCAAACAGAGAAGCCCAGACCTTCCTCTCCACGGCCACCTGCTAAAGCTCTTCAGAGAGGATAACAGCATGTTCCCAGGCCAACTGGGAGACATAGTCTTTCCAGCGTGTCCTGGGTCTTCCCCGGGGTCTCCTCCCAGTGGGACAAGACCAAAACACCTCAAGTGGGAGGCGTCCAGGAGGCATCCTGATCAGATGCCCAAACCACCTCAACTGGCTCCTTTCGATGTGGAGGAGCAGCGGATCTACTCTGAGCCTCTCCCGGATGACTGAGCTCCTCACCCTATCTCTGAGGGTGAGTCCAGTAATTCTACGGAAAAAAATAATTTCAGCTGCTTGTATCCGCAATCTCATTCTTTCGGTCATTATCCAAAGCTTATGACCATAGGTGAGGGTAGGAACGTAGATTGACCAGTAAATCGACAGCTTTGCTTTAGAGCTCAGCTCCCTCTTCCCCACAACAGACCGGTACAACGTCCGCATCACTGCAGATGCTGCTCCGATCTGTCTTTCAATCTCTTGCTTACTTGTGACTAAGACCCCGAGATACTTGAACTCCTCCACTTGGGGCAGCAGCTTGTCCGCAACCCGGAGAGGACAATCCACCTTTTTCTGGCTGAGGACCATGGACTCGGACTTGGAGGTGCTGAATCTCATCCCAGCTGATTCACATTCAGTAGCAAACCGTCCCAGTAAGACCTGTAGGTCATTGCATGATGAAGCCAACAGGATGACATCATCTGCAAACAGCAGAGATGAGATCCTGTGGTCACTGAGCATGGCACCCTCCAATCCTTGGCTGCGCCTAGAAATCCTGTCCATAAAAATTATGAACAGGATCGTTGACAAAGGGCAGCCGTGGCGGAGTCCAGTTCTCACTGGGAACGAGTTTGACTGGGTGTTGGTGATATGAACCAAACTCTTACAATGGTCGTATAGGGACCAGATAGCTTGTAACTCCCATACTCCCGCAGCATCCTAAAAAAGAGACCACCAAGGAAACAGTTGAATGCTTTCTCAAAGTCCACAAAACACATGTAGACTGGTTGGGCAAACTCCCACGAACCCTGGAGGATTCTTGAGAGGGTAAAGAGTTGGTCCGATGTGCCACGGCCAGGATGAAAACCACTTTGCTCCTCCTGAATCCGAGGTGCGATCGCTATATAAATCTGATGCTGTAGAGAATGGGGAAATGACGAGGCTGAGTTTATCTCACAAGTCAGGTTTATTCACATTCTCCAACATCATCCAAAAGCAGAAAGAGAAATAAACCCCCATACATTCGTCCTTTTATACCCCAGGGCATCAAAGCACACAGTCACATTGTATTTAATCCCAAGTCACAATGCGTCTTCTTCCAGGTCTTATCACCTCCACCTAAAGTCACTGGCGGCCAGGAAATCCCCCAAGGCCATCTCTTGCATATCAAAGACCACATTTCACATCTTCCTGTTATCTCTTAGGAGGCTCAGTCCTTTTGTTCATCTGAGACGTGAAGCATACAGTAATATACATATGAAGCATATGAAACCCACATATGTGTCCCACATGACCCCCCCCCAAAAAAACCGTCTAAGATGGAACAACATAATACAGTCTGCATGTCATGATAAAATCACACACATCAGTCCACATGCTGCTTGGGCCTCAGTCTTCTCCCGTATCTGCTGTAAGCGGGCTTTACCACCTCCGCGGCGCCCTCCTGCTGGGGAGCTGCTGTCTGGGGATGAGAACTGTTAGTCAATCCCTGTGGGAGCTCTGGGGAATGCTCCCTAGGGGGTCTGCCGCGCCGAGGAGCCCTGGCCAACTGCACACCTTCGTCAGCCACTACAAAAGCGGGTTTGAGCCTGTTTACGCCAATCATTTCCTTTCTACCCCCCAAATCTAGCAAAAAATGCTTATCTCCTGTTTCCAGCACTCTAAATGGTCCATCATAAGGTGGTCGCAAAGGGGGGCTATGGGCATCATGTCTGACAAAAACAAACTCCGCATTTTTTAAAGCCTTAGGCACAAAAACGCGCGGAAAACTGTGGTGAACGGGGCCAGGCAGCGTGCTTGATTCCGTGCTACTCTGCAACCGCTGAGCTGGGGAGCACTCTGGCGCAGGATTATCTGGGAGAAATTCCCCGGGCAGCCGAAGTGGCTGTGCGAAAACTAGCTCAGCCGGGGAGGCTTCTAAATCCTCTTTAGGTGCAGAGCGCAACCCCAATAAAACCCATGGTAGCCTGTCCACCCAATTTGCATCCGTAAGCGACGCTCTGAGGGCCGCCTTCAATGACCTGTGAAAACGTTTGCATAACCCGTTAGCCTGCGGGTTGTATGCAGTCGTGCGGTGGATTGTTGCCCCCAGGCTGCGGGCCATCACTGACCAAAGCTCGGAAACAAATTGAGGGCCTCTGTCAGACGTAATGTCTGACGGAACTCCAAAACGCGCTACCCATGCCGTTAAAAACGCGCGCGCCACCTCCTCGGCTGTGGTTGACGACAGTGGGACCACTTCCGGCCAGCGCGTGGTGCGGTCAACCATTGTCAGAAGATGTGTGCACCCCTGTGAGGGCGGGAGGGGGCCTACGAGGTCCATGTGAACATGATCAAACCTCTTAGCTGGGATGTGAAACGGCTCCAAGGGAGCTCTCGTGTGTCTGTGTACCTTGGCTCGTTGACAAGCCATGCAGGCTGCTGCCCACTCTCTAACTTGTTTGCGCAGGCTCGACCATACAAATTTCTCCCCCACCATTTTGACCGACGCACGCACTCCCGGGTGCGCCAGAGAATGGATCGAGTCAAAAACGCGGCGGCGCCACGCGGCCGGTACCACGGGACGCGGTCGCCCAGTGGAGACATCGCAGATTAGGGGGGGCATACCGTCTTGCAGCACCCTGTTCTCCAGCCTTAACCCTGTTGGTCCAGACTGGAGCGCGCGCACGTCCGCTTCGCTAACCTGATCCGCGGCCATGGCTGCATAAACTATCCCTACGCGGACTGGCGCCGCCATGGCGCGCGAGAGGCAGTCTGCCACTACATTAAGTTTACCCGCCACATGCTGGATATCGGTAGTAAACTCTGAGATCGCGGCCAGCTTTCTCTGCTGCCGGCCCGACCACGGCTCTGAAATCTTGGCCATCGCGAAAGTCAGCGGCTTGTGGTCAATGAACGCGGTGAAACGGCGTCCCTCCAGCCAGAACTAGAAGTGGCGAATGGTCAAGTGGAGAGCTAACAACTCCCTGTCGAATGCGTTGTATTTTCGTTCACTATTGCGCAAGGTCCTGCTGAAAAAGGCGAGCGGTTGCCAAGCTCCGGCTATATACTCCTCCACGACCGCCCCTATGGCCACATCTGACGCGTCAGTAGTGAGCGCTATGCAGGCTGTTGGGACCGGATGTGCTAACAACGCAGCGTTTGCCAGGGCTGTTTTGACTTCCGAGAATGCGCGCTCTCGCTCCGGAGACCATTCGATTTTATTTGTGGGTTTTTGTTTTTTTAGTGCAGCATACAATGGTTGCATGAGCTGCGCTGCGCGGGGGAGGAAACGGTTATAAAAATTCACCATTCCAAAAAACTCCTGTAACGCTTTGACCGTTTGTGGCTGGGGAAAATTTGTTACTGCGCGCACTTTGTCAGGCAGAGGAACCGCTCCTTCTGGAGAGACGCGATGCCCCAAAAAATCAATCTGCGTCACCCTGAACTGACACTTCGCTGGGTTGATTATTAACCCATGCTCTCCCAACCTCCGGAAAACTGCCGTCAGGCGGTTTTCGTGTTCGTCTTCGGAGGCGCTGGCTACCAATATGTCGTCCAGGTAGACGAACACGAAGGGGAGATTGCGCAACACCGCGTCCATCATGCGTTGGAACGTCTGCGCCGCGCCTTTAAGCCCAAACGGCATGCACAAAAACTCGAAAAGCCCGAACGGAGTTATTACCGCTGTTTTAGGTATGTCCTCAGCGCACACTGGGACCTGGTGGTAACCACGTACCAAGTCTATTTTAGAAAAAACGCGCACCCCCACCAGATGAACTGAAAAATCTTGGATATGCGGGATTGGGTAGCGGTCGTGCGCCGTAGCGTTGTTCAACCTGCGGAAATCACCGCAAGGTCGCCACGAGCCATCAGCTTTCGGGACCATGTGAAGCGGTGAAGCCCATGGGCTCTTCGAACGCCTGATGATGCCCAACTTTTCCAGGTTGGCGAACTCCTCACGCGCTATGGTCAGTTTAGCTGAATCCAAGTGCCAAGCTTTTGCAAAAACGGGCGGACCGGTGGTAGTAATAAAGTGTTCCACCCCGTGTTTAGCCACGGTCGCCAAAAATGTTGGGACCGTGAGTGCTGGGAACTGAGTGAGCAGTGTGTGGAACTTACCGCTTGCAGCTGTGACGTTGGCTTGTGCTGTTGGCGGGGCCACTCGAGCTGTACAGGGAATAGAATAAAAAGAGAGTGCATTAACCAGGCGCCTGTTAGCAAGATCAACCAACAAACCATGTGAGCACAGAAAATCAGCCCCTAACATATTGAAATTGACTGCAGCTATAACAAAAGTCCACTTAAATATACGGCCGTGCAGGGACAGAAGCAGAGTCCTCTCACCAAAGGTCTTAATCGCCGAGCCGTTCGCTGCTGACACCCCGGGACCACTGGAGGGCGCCAGCCGGTCAGTGTAGGAAGGCGTGATGAAACTCAGCTGGGAGCCTGTGTCCACGAGGAAATGCCTCCCCGAGCGCGCATCCTTCAAGTAGAGCAGCTTGTTCTCCTCCCCGAGGGCCGCAGCTGCTACCGACCCCCGGTCTTGGCGTTTCCCGAGCGCTTGAAATGGCACGGTGGTATACATTTGCGTGCCTTCTCTGCAAAACGGCGATGGTAGAAACAGAGGGTGTCTCCTCCGCGATCCTTGGCCCCCGCTGCCGCCGTCGTCGGTGGGTCTGCTACCGCCGTCTCTGGCCCCTCACTGTCTCCGGATGTTGTGCCGAGCTCTGCTGCCGGATGTTGTGCCGAGCTCTGCTGCCGCGGCCGTGGCCGCGCGCCGTTTGGTGGCGTTGACGAGTCGTTGCGCCTCCTGGCCCAGCTCGCGGTAGTCTCGTCGGGCCAACAGTGGCGAACTGGCCAGGGTTACTCTCACTGCTGACGGTAGGGTCCTGAGGAAAAGGTGGGTGAAGATGAAGTGATCATCGTCAGAGTCTTTCAACCTCAACAGCTTCTCCATCAGGTCCGCAGGCCTGTCGCTTTCATGTTCAGTCAGCGCCAGGAGCCCCTCTGCTTGCTCCTCCATCGAGGGGGTGAAGTACCGGATGAGTGCAGCCTTCAACGCACTGTACATGTCGCTGTCTGGCGGCTTGTTGATCAGGCTCTCCACATGCTGGGCTGTGTGGTTGTCCAGTTTTGCAACCACATGGTAGAACTTTGTGGCCTCTACCGAAATCCTCTGGAGGTTGAACTGCGCCTCAACCGCGTTAAACCAGGAGCACGGATTGTTCTGCCAGAAGTCCGGTAGCTGAACTGTGGCTGCATTCGCTTGGCTGGCTCCTGACGAGTCTGGTTCGGGAGAATTTCTTTCACTCATGATTCGTCTTAGGGTCACCAGTGTGGAGAATGGGGAAATGACGAGGCTGAGTTTATCTCACAAGTCAGGTTTATTCACATTCTCCAACATCATCCAAAAGCAGAAAGAGAAATAAACCCCCATACATTCGTCCTTTTATACCCCGGGACATCAAAGCACACAGTCACATTGTATTTAATCCCAAGTCACAATGCGTCTTCTTCCAGGTCTTATCACCTCCACCTAAAGTCACTGGCGGCCAGGAAATCCCCCAAGGCCGTCTCTTGCATATCAAAGACCACATTTCACATCCTCCTGTTATCTCTTAGGAGGCTCAGTCCTTTTGTTCATCTGAGACGTGAAGCATACAGTAATATACATATGAAGTATATGAAACCCACATATGTGTCCCACAATGCATTATTATTAATGTAGCAGGGTAGCACTGGTTTTACATGAGTAAAATTCCTGCAGACTAATGAATCTCACAGAGAAGATTTTCCTGTCCAAACCCACTGAGAACTAACAAAACACAGAGATCAAAACGGGACTCATCGGGGGGTGATATATAGTTCATGATGCTCTTATTTGTGAAGTACGGTGTGGTGGTGGCCACTTACGTTTCTGCCACCACACTGTGCCTATAAATTAGCAGCAGGCAGGGTGGGCGGGCCTCTTTGCCAACACCCCTGCCTGGCAGTTGTAGTGTGGAGTTTGGAGCTCAATAAAGACAAGTTCAGTCATGCACCTCGCCTCATTGTTGCAAGTCTATTTTCAGACATAACAGGGGTATTCCAGAAAACAGGGTTAACATAGCCTGAAATAAACCCTGAGTTCAGGGTTAAGTGAACCTGCCAGAACTTACTCCAAGTTTCTGGTTCCAGAACTCCAGTTATGACTCTGTTTGATAAACTCAGAGTTGATTGACCTTGAAACGTGCACATTCACAACAAATCTACTAAGACAACAAGTGTTGAACACAGAGACCACGAGCAGTGGAGGAAAAGGGACATAATTATTTCTCTGAGGAAGAGTTACAAGCACTCTTGGAGACATACAGTGGTGTGAAAAAGTGTTTGCCCCCTTCCTGATTTCTCATTTTTTTGTATGTTTGTCACACTTAAATGTTTCAGTTCATCAAACAAATTTAAATATTAGACAAAGATAATACAAGTAAACACAAAATGCAGTTTTTAAATGAAGGTGTTTTTTGTTAAGGGGGGAAAAATCAAAACCTACATGGCCCTGTGTGGAAAAAGTGATTGCCCCCTAAACCTAATAACTGGTTGGGCCACCCATAGCAACAAAAACTGCAATCAAGCGTTTGTGATAACTGGCAATGAGTCTTTTACAGCACTGTGGAGGAATTTTGGCCCACTCATCTTTGCAGAATTGTTGTAATTCAGCCACATTGGAGGGTTTTTGAGCGTGAACTGCCTTTCCAAGGGCATGCCACAGCATCAGGTTCAGGTTCAGGTTCAGGTTACTTTATTTGTACCCGTAGGTAGATTTGTTTTGCAGTCAGGTGACATCCATATTTACAAACCACAATTACATTCAACATAAACACAAACACAGGCACACATGAAGCTGACTATAAACATGATAAAAGTACTCAAGGCTCCACCAATCAGGACATAAGACAAAGAGATAAGAGAAAAAACAAAGAGAGAAGAGAGAAGGGTCATATTAAAAGGTTAAAGACTAGTCAAAGAGGTTAAAAACTCAAAAGTCTAAAACCCAATAAAAGATTTAGAACCCAAATAAAAAACCTACAAAAATAAGTAAATATAAAATAAAAATTAATAAATAGGTAACTAAATTATGTGCAATATATTGTTACATCTTGTTCAACTCTTTGACAGCAGCAGGAACAAAGATGTTTTTGTAGCGCTGGGTTTTACTTTTTGGGACAGCAAACCTCCGTCTGGAGGGAAGAAGCTGAAAGTGGCAGTGCAAAGGGTGGGAGTCATCATTTAAAATGGAGGTAGCCATCCTCTGTACCTGTCTGGTGTACAGGGATGTCAGGCTCAGCTGTTACTCACCAAGCAAACGACTGGACCATCTAACTACCTGATCCAAGGATTTCCTCTTTTTCAGTTTTATCTGACCAAACCATGACACTAAAGAAAAGGATAAAACAGATTCAATAAAAGCCCGATAAAACATTGTCATTATGGTTCAGTCAATTTGGAAGTATGCGAGTTTCCTTAAACAATGCAAATGTTGCTGACCCTTTTTGCACACCCTTTCACAGTTCTCTTCAAAGTTTAAATTACTATCCATAATCGTCCCAAGATATTTGTAAGATTGCACACATTCGGTGGTCTGGCCTTTTAGTACAGTGAACGATCATGTCTCTACAGAAAGCCATGTATGAGCATGTGACGTCCACCAAAGAGTCCAAATCATCTCCGCAGGACAGTGTGAACACCTCCCAGTCCGTACAGTTAAAGCATTCCTGGAGGCAGTGCACTGAATCCTCTGTCCACACGTCTATGTCTCTGGTCATCACCTTGTCTCTTCTGAGAGCAGTTTTATATGTAGGCAGCAAATGTACACAGTTGTGATCTGAGGATCCTAAAGGAGGAAGGGGAAGAGATTTATAGGCCTTATATATGGATCTGTAGCACAGAAATGTCCTTCTTTCGCATCTCAATGGGATTCAAGTCAGGACTTTGACTAGGTCACTCCGAAGTCTTCATTTTGTTTTTCTTAAGCCATTCAGAGGTGGACTTGCTGGTGTGTTTTGGATCATTGTCCTGCTATAGAATCCAAGTGTGTTTCAGCTTGAGGCCACGAACAGATGGCTGGACATTCTCCTTCAGGATTTTTTGGTAGACAGCAGAATTCATGGTTCCATTTACCACAGTAAATCTTCCAGGTCCTGAAGCAGCAAAACAGCCCCAGACCATCACACTACCACCACCATATTTTACTGTTAGTATGATGTTCCTTTTCTGAAATGCTGTGTTACTTTTACGCCAAATGTAATGGGACACATGCCTTTCAAAAAGTTCAACTTTTGTCTCAGTCTACAGAGTATTTTCCCAAAAGTCTTGGGGATCATCAAGATGTTTTCTGGCAAAACTGAGATGAGCCTTTATGTTCTTTTTGCTCAGCAGTGGTTTTCATCTTGGAACTCTGCTATGCAGGCCATTTTTGCCCAGTCTCTTTCTTATGGTGGAGTCATGAACACTGACCTTAACTGAGGCAAGTGAGGCCTGCAGTTCTTTGGATGTTGTTGTGGGGTCTTTTGTGACTTCTTGGATGAGTCGTCGCTGCACAGTTGGGGTAATTTTGGTCAGCTGGCCACTCTTGGGAAGGTTCACCACTGTTCCATGTTTTCACCATTTGTGGATAATGGCTCTCACTGTGGTTTGCTGGAGTCCCAAAGCTTTAGAAATGGCTTTATAACCTTTTCCAGACTAATAGATCTCAATTACTTTTTTCTCATTTGTTCCTGAATTTCTTTGGATGGCAGTATGATGTCTAGCTTTTGAGGATCTTTTGGTCTATTTCACTTTGTCAGGCAGGTCCTATTTAAGTGATTTCTTGATTGAGAACAGGTGTGGCAGTAATCAGGCCTGGGTGTGGCGAGAGAAATTGAATTCAGCTTTCCAAAGATGTGATAAACCACAGTTAATTTATGTTTTAAAGGGGGGGTAGGGTCACTTTTTCACACAGGGCCATGTAGGTATGGATTTTTTTTACCCTTAATAATAAACACCTTCATTTACAAACTGTATTTTGTGTTTACTTATGTTATCTTTGTCTAATATTTAAATTTGTTTGATCTGAAACATGGGGCAGCGCGGTGGCGGAGTGGTTAGCACTGCAGCAGCACAGCTACTCACCCTTGGCCGGGGGATCCTGGGTTCGATCCCAGCCCCCCACCAACAGTGATCTGTGTGGAGTTTGCATGTTCTCCCCGTGTCTCCGTGGGTTTACCCCGGGATTTCTCCGGTTTCCTCCCACATGCCAAAAACATGCAAGTTAGGTTAATTGGCCTCAAACTGGGGATTCTAAATTGTCCTTAGGTATGACTGTGAGAGTGAAAGGTTGTCTGTCTCTCTGTGTTGGCCCTGCGATGGACTGGTGATCTGTCCAGGGTGGACCCTGCCTCCCGCCCAAAGATGCTGGGATAGGCTCCAGCACCCCCGCGACCCGAAAAGGATTAAGCAGAAGAAGATGGATGGATGCATGCATGCATGGATGGATGGATGGATCTGAAACACTTAAGTGTGACAAACATGCAAAAAAAATGAGAAATCAGGAAGGGGGCAAACACTTTTTCACACCACTGTATGAGGAGTGAGGAAAAGCACAATCAAGAAGAAAAACAGCGACATCAGCCAAAGATACAGGGAGCTGAACTGTAAAGAACTCCCGACTGCAGGAAGTGAGTTTTTTGGGTTTCCAAAATGATCAAGCCTCTTATGCCTCTTTTCCACTCATGTCAGTTTGGCCCAGTTCAGTACGGTACGGTACAGTTCGGTACAGTATGGTACGGTTTGTTGGCTTTTCCATTGGGGACTGTAACGATTACGGTGCCGATTTTTCAGACCAGCAGAAGTGGGGTTCCAAGCTAACTGTACTGAGACAAAAATGTGACATAAAAACACTGCAGGCCACTGATTGGTCCGGGTGTAACATCGTGAGAGCGGCGTTTGAGGCTGAGTTTACAGAATTGTGAGCCACCATTTGCAAAGATTCATCTGTGAGCTGGCCAGCGAGCAAGCGATATAAACAACAACGATAGAATGGCTTCACAGAAATCAACACTGCGGTCCAGCAGTTTTCTGTGCCTTTCAGCTGATGAGAGAATCCAGAGGGAACTAGACGGAGCCACCCGAAATGAAGTTACGGCTGCGGCAGCACCCAACTTCAGCAGCTAAAAGCCGTGATATTCGGATATAGACGATGGTGAGTGATGTGATCTGATGTGATATTATGCATCTTTTCTGTTATTTATCCCAGCAGTGGAAAGTTCACGTTGAATAGACCACAACAACGTTGTTTCTTCAGCACAAACAAAGAGCTAGCTCGATAGCCGTCAATGCTAACTCCAGGCTCAGTGCTGTTGACAGTATCTGATGAAATAAACTAGTTGTAATCCTGGTTAAAAAGGTGTTTTTTTTACATGTTGCATTTTCGTGCTGTGCATGTACTTGTGTATTTTCGTTGTAGAGTCCGACCAGCATCTGCTGTGTTGCTGGCTACATTTGGCACGACACAGCAATGTGTTATGAGTGGTGAGTTGCACATCCTGTAGGCCGTGAGCAGCTGCCACTTTTCGTTCAGTTTTGTGGCACCCAACGGGGAACTAAAATTTTAGTGTTTCTAAATTAAGATTACATTATTGTAAGACAAAATATCGATGTTCCCACTTCCAAAGGTGTGGATAGCTGTATGAAAAATGTGATTGAAGTCAGTCGGTAATAATTGTCTGGCTACCTTAAACATGGCCCAGTCCGGGACGTTTAAACCAATCAGCGTCGTCCCTTTGGTCATGTGACAACAAAATGGCAGCGCCCACAGGGGTAGTGTGCGCTGAAAGCCTCTCCTGTGTTATTCACATTTCCGATAAGTTTTCGGGCAGTATCACTCGTTTTACTGAAGCATCGTGGGCAAAAGTACGTGAGTGTGCCCAAAAATGGCTTGTACTTGACGGACCCCAACAGAAAGTAGCAGAACAACGTCGCGACTTGTTCTAGAAAGGTGAGTGGCAGCCATTGTTTATGGTTGAACTGCGTGTGCCCTGGAGTCGTTTGGCTCCGATCATTTGTAACTCTAAATATGAACTAAAATGGAACCCTAGATGTCTAAAACCTTTGTCAACCGCTCACAGGGTGACCTAGTCCTGGTCTAAGACAGACACAGACAGTGTGAAGTTATGGCTGGTTGTAGGCAAGATGGCAGGACGAGGAAAGACCTCGACCACACAAGGCGTGCAAAGGATGAGGAAGGTGTCCAGGCCATCATGGATTGCATGAATGAAATGTTAAATCCATTCTCCCATGAAGGCGACGAGTTGCTGAACATCAGTAACGGGGTTGTGGCTACTACAGAAGTAAGGACTGACTTGCTTGGAGCAAGAGATGTTGGAGAATCTGCAGCAGCTGAATTTCTGACAGCTAGATTGATAAACCACACAATTGGATTTCACGAACCAATCAAACAGTCAAAGCTCAAAACGTTTTCAAATCCCTGCAAAACAAAGACAACAATGAAAACAGGAAAGGAGGTTATCTTGAAGAGTGACCGGAAGTTGTTTGCCCAGTTGGTGATCATTAGCAGCAGTCGATCAGTAGACATGAAAGAAGTCTTGTCGTATCCCTTAAGTGTTGTACCTTCCTCATTGGCTTCACCTGATGGATCACTGGCAAAAACAAACAAAGCCATGCTGCTACAGTACATTGAGTCCAAATGCCCATCTATCACGGTGGACCACATCCCGGCCAAATCAGCACTGGTCATTGATGGCATGGGTGTTGTACACGGCTTATCAAGGCCACTCCCAGCCACATTCAGACAACTTGCAGAGTATGTTCTTCGTCATATCGTGTGCCTGGCAAAAATGCTGAAGTGTAGCCGTGTCGACTTCATTGGTGACAGATATCCCCCCGTCAGCATCAAGGGAGGAGAACATGCAAGAAGGGCAGCAGCAGGAAGCCAGTTACGCAGAATTTTGTCTGAGGAACAGGAACTCCCAATTCAGTGGAACAGTTTCCTCAATCATGGAAAGAATAAGGAGGAGTTGATCGAGTTCTTCTTCCCTGCTTGGTCTACTATGTCAGTAGATCTGGAAGACATTGACCTCTACATGGCACATGGCGAATCCTGTCACCTGATCTCTGCTACATCAGTGATGTCAGTACCAGAGTTGACCTGCGACCATGAGGAAGCTGATACCAGGATTGCGCTCCACTGCTGTCATGCCAGTAACACCTATGCGAACATTGCAGTCAAAAGTTCGGATACTGATGTGGCCATCATCCTTCTGTCTCTGATGGCAGACATTGGATCAGACATTTACTTTCTGACTGGTACCAAAAAAAGAAGAAGAATTCTTGCTCTACAAAATGTGCGGGAGTCACTTGGGGACACTGTCTGTCGGTCATTGATAGGGTTACATGTCTTTACAGGATGCGACTCCACAAGTGCCTTTCATGGAAAAGGGAAACGCCGTCCACTGGACCTTGTCCTGAAAAACACTGAATACCAGGAGGTATTCACACAGCTTGGGAGAGACTTTGATGTGGCTTCTTCTCTTCAGTCTTCACTCGAAAAGTTTGTATGTGATCTGTTCGGTCAAAATACAAATGATGTGAATGAGGCTCGCTACCGTCTGTTCTGCATCAATGCCTCCTGCAATGATGCATTACTACCCAACCAGGATGCTCTTTGAAAACATGTGGAGAGGTCAAATTATCAAGCAGCCATTCATCGCCGTGCCGTTCAGCAAACAATATCTGCCCCCAGTCCAGTGGGTCATGGCTGGATTTTGTTGCAGTAAGAACTGGCTGTAGACTGGATGGCAACTGGTCCGGCGCCTGAAGAGATGTTGAACTATGTGCACTGTTCATGCAAGCGGAGTAGGTGCGAGGCCAGCAGATGTACATGCAAGGCATCGGATCTCAGCTGCACTGATCTATGCGCCTGCATTGATTGCGTGAATCGTGTTCTTACAGAATCTGAAAGATCTGTGGAAGCAGAGGAGGAAGAAAATGAGGGAGATGATTCTGGTGATGAATAAGGTGGAGGCTGAATACAGGTTGTATCAGGATATGACAGCTATACATGTTGGATTATGTAAATTAGCAGAGTTCTTTGACACTCAATCACATAACTGACCAGGAATCGATTTCTCGGGTCAACGTTATTTGGAAAAGATGTATCAAACGTGATTCTAGGTAGAGTGGTTAAGAAGTTAGGCTATCCATGCCTATGACGGCCATCTTGGATTTATTTAAATGAGTGGAGTTCTTTGACCCTCAATCACACAAGTGACCTCAGAAATCGATTCCTGGGCATAACATTATCCGAAAATGATGTCTCAAACGTGATTCTAGGTGGACTGATTAAAAAAGTTCATCCATCCATGATGGCCATTTTTGATTTATGCAAATAAGCGGAGTTCTTTGTCCCTCAATCACATATTTGACCTCAGAAATCGATTCCTCGGGTCAACATTGTGCAGAAAAGACGTCTCAAACGTGATTCTAGGTAGAATAGTTAAGAAGTTGGACTATCCATGCCTGTGGCAGCCATCTTGGATTTATGCATATGAGTTGAGTTCTTTGAGCCTCAATCACAAAAGTGACCTCAGAAATCGATTCCTGTGCATTGTGGGTGACCCCCACAGCCACGGACAAGCAGAGCGCTCAGCTGGAGCAATTAGCAGAACAATGAGTTGTGTGTATTGATATCAATAGGCAGCCTCTCTTTGTCTAGCTCCTTTCCACCAGTATCCTGCTGTTATGTATGTCTCAAATACAAATGTTCATGCTTCCTGCTCTGTACTGTGATGCAAATGTCCCATGCCTTCCTGCAGTTACTGTGACGCTAATGTGTCTTTCATGTATTGTCTGTAACTGGGTATATAAGTGACTGAATATCACATGCTCACTCTCTCTCTGACCACTGCTTCTGACTACACGCATTGCCTATCGGTGACGAGAGCCAGAGGGCTCGCTCTGGCACGCTTATACAGTGCTGGGGTGAGTTCTGTGATGGCGGACGATTGATGAATAAACTCCCTTAAAAACTCCCAGTTCGCAGTGCCTTATTCTATCATACCGCCACACTGGTGACCCTGAAAGAAAGAACACACTTTGTGCAACGCAACCTTCTGATCTGGACATCCACGCTGGGAATGCCCGAGGGACAAAGATCGTCTGCTCCCTCTCACCGCTCCTCCGCATCGACACGAGCCCGAGGGACAAAGATCGTCTACTCCCTCTCACCGCTCCTCCACATCGACACGAGCCCGAGGGACAAAGATCGTCTGCTCCCTCTCACCGCTCCTCCACATCGACACGAGCGCGCACGACGGAGAACACAGCGCTTGGACCAGAACGCACCATGACCCGGCACCAGCGAACGACAGCAACAGCCCGAACAGGGAAGACCATCGGCACCGACTGCGCAGATCTCCATCAAGCTCCCTGACCCTGATTCGCCTCGCGACAGCGGACCTGCCATGCACAGAAGCCTCGCATCAGAACAGCGCAGCTGGAAGGTATGTGGCCGCAGCGCGCGCCGCGCACCTAAAGCCAAAACGCCAAGTCCCTCACATAGCTTCAGCTCCTGTTTTTCTTCATTGCCGGACTGAATCGCGAGAGGAATCAGAGACTAATTTTTCTTCTCACAGCCGCTGTGGACCTCCGCCACGTTTAACGGACAGCCCCTCAACATCGTGGATCCACATGCAATTTTTGCGCGGCCCAGACTTGCTACCGCCACCCCCCTCCCTCCACCTCCGCCTGCACAGAGCTTTCCCCGCTCGCTACCAAAGCCAGACTATCGAGGCCTCAGCTTCCCGCTGAGCCCTCTGGGGGGGAGTGTGTGGGTGACCCCCACAGCCACGGACAAGCAGAGCGCTCAGCTGGAGCAATTAGCAGAACAATGAGATGTGTGTATTGATATCAATAGGCAGCCTCTCTTTGTCTAGCTCCTTTCCGCCAGTATCCTGCTGTTATGTATGACTCAAATACAAATGTTCATGCTTCCTGCTCTGTACTGTGATGCAAATGTCCCATGCCTTCCTGCAGTTACTGTGACGCTAATGTGCCTTTCATGTATTGTCTGTAACTGGGTATATAAGTGACTGAATATCACATGCTCACTCTCTTTCTGACCACTGCTTCTGACTACACGTATTGCCTATCGGTGACGAGAGCCGGAGGGCTCGCTCTGGCACGCTTATACAGTGCTGGGGTGAGTTGTGTGATGGCGGACGATTGATGAATAAACTCCCTTAAAAACTCCCAGTTCGCCATGCCTTATTCTATCATACCGCCACAGGCATAACATTATCGGAAAATGATGTCTCAAACGTGATTCTAGTTGTACTGATAAAAAAGTTAGGCCATTCATGGCAGCCATCTTGAATTTATGAAAATTAGTGGAGCCCTCAATCACATATCTGACCTCAGAAATCGATTCCTTGGGTCAACATTATCCGAAAAAGACGTCTCAAATGTGATTATAGGTAGAGTGGTTCAAAATATAGTCCATCCACACCCATGGTGGCCATCTTGGATTTATGCAAATTAGCGGGGTTCTTTGACCCTCAGTCACACTAATGACCTCGGAAATCAATTCCTCGGGTTAACATTAGCCGAAAAGGATGTCTCCAACGTGATTCTAGGTAGAATGGCTAAAAAGTTAGTCCATCCATGGCAGCCATCTTGGAGTTATGCAAATTAGCGTGGTTCTTTGACCCTCAATCACACAGTCGACCTCAGAAATCGATTCCTCGGCTCAACATTATCCGAAAAAGAGGCCTCAAACGTGTTTCTAGGTAGACTGGTTGAAATGTTAGGCCATTCATTCCCTTGGTTAGTCGTGGCAGCCATCTTGGATTTATGCAAATTTGACATAGCTATCCACACCTTTGACAGTGGGAACATCGATTTTCGGATTCAGCAGGTTTTTTTACATAGAAATCATCAAAGATCCCGTAGTTCCCAGTTGGGTGCCACGAAAATCATTTTCTAGCCACATTTTGAGGGAGCTGCTCACGGCCTACTGTTATTTATACTCAAATCCTTTGCTTTTTAAGGTATAAATAAAGTGCCAGAATTAAAGTAGCACAATTTCCACTTAATATGAAAGGGACTGAACTGAGATTTATTTGATTGTGTGAATATTACTTCCGGCGCCACATGAGTAGGCTGCCTTTTGCAACAGCGGATCAATTTCTGCCTATTTCTATTTACTATCTGGCTCTCTTGCCAATCTTTCTGATCCAGCGTCACCTTTATTCCATCCAAACACGAAGATCGCCCAAATGTCTCCTGAGCCAGCGGACGGAGCCACTGTTTCGTGCAGGAGGCAGTACAATAGAGACCAGCTGTTAGCACTTAACCGGCCCATGATGCTAACGCAAAAACTCGATATACTGGGAGAGATAAGACGGAAACAGCGTGGTTGTCGAGCTGGGGCAAGACGGCGGGCGAGGAATATAAGGTACAGACCCATCCTCCCATCCGTTGTTATGGGGAATGTACGATCGATACTAGGAAAAACAGATGAGCTAGCGACTATCTCCCGCTATGAGAGCATATACCAGGAGTGCTGCCTTATGCTATTCACGGAGACGTGGCTAACAGAACTAGCAGCAGAAGCTAATATTGAACTGGAGGGTTTCCACGCAATACGGGAAGACCGAACACCAGACAGTGGGAAGGCAAGGGGCGGAGGAGTGATAATGTATATTAATAACAACTGGTGCAGACCGGGACATATCACGGTTAAACAACAACACTGCAACAAAGACATTGAGTTGCTAGCTGTTAACATGCGTCCTACATATCTCCCAAGGGAATACTCACACGTGATCTGCATTGTTATTTATGCAAATCCGACGGCGAACGCTGGGACAGCGCGTGATGTCATCCACTCAGTAACTGGCAGGCTGCAGACAGAACACCCAGATGCTCTTCTCCTCATCTCAGGTGACTTCAACCATGTTTCATTGTCTCCCATTCTACCCACGTTCACCCAGTATGTCACATGCCACACTAGAGACAATAAAACACTGGACTTATTCTACGCAAACACTAAGGAGGCGTACACCTCATCACCACTCCCCCCATTCGGGAGATCGGATCACAACTTGGTTCATCTCCAGCCGGTGTACAAACCCCTAGTGCACAGACAACCTCCGGTCATGTGCACAGTGAAGTTATGGTCTGAGGAGGCAATGGACGCTCTAAAGGACTGTTTTGAAACCACTGCCTGGGAGCAGCTCTGCGATCCACATGGTGAGGACATCGATGGCCTCACTCACACCATCACGGACTACATCAGCTTCTGTGTGGACAACATCGTACCCACCAAGACCATACGGTGTTGCTCAAACAACAAACCCTGGATCAACCCTGAGATAAAAACACTTCTGAGAGAGAAGAAGAGGCTCTTCGGGTCGGGGAACAGGGAGATGCTGAAGTCCGTACAGAGGGAGCTGAGGAGGAAGATCAGAGAAGGCAAGGACAGCTTCAGGAAGAAGATGGAGGACAAGCTGCAACAGAGTGACATCGGTGGGGTCTGGAGAAACCTTAAAACCATCTCTGGGCTCCAGAATACCTCCCCCCAGGCCACGGGGGGCAGGGAGTAGGCGAACAATCTAAAACTGTTTTTTAATAGGTTTGACCAACCGCCCTCCCCCTCGACTGCACAACAACCACTGCTGCCTCCAAAGACATCGAGTCCTGCTGCCCACACCCCACTCCACCAACACCCCCCCCCACCACTCCCAACACACAGCCCCCCAACCTGACCCTCACTAAGACCCAGGTGAGGACAGAGCTGAGGAAGATCAAGGCGAGGAAGGCGTTGGGACCGGACAGCATCAGCGCAAAGCTCCTCAAGTCCTGTGCAGACCAGCTGTGTGGGATTGTAGAGGTCATCTTCAACCTGAGCCTGAAGCTGGGGAGGGTACCACAGTTGTGGAAAACATCTTGTGTGATACCTGTGCCAAAGACTTCCCACCCCAAAGATGTGAACAGCTACAGACCAGTGGCCCTGACGTCCCACATGATGAAGACCCTGGAGAGACTGCTCCTTGTTCACCTCCGCCCCCTGGTGGAACCAGTGATGGATCCACTCCAGTTCGCCTACCAGCATGGCATTGGGGTGGAGGATGCGGTGATCTTCCTCCTTCACCATTCTCTGACCCACCTGGAGAAGCCCAGGAATGCGGTGAGGATCATGATTCTTTGACTTCTCCAGTGCTTTCAACACCATCCAACCGATGATCCTGAAGGACAAGCTGCTGTGCGCAGGGGTGGACCAGCACCTGTCATCATGGATCCTGGACTACCTCACTAACCGGCCACAGTTTGTGAGAACCTGGGACTGTGTGTCCGACACGATCATCGGTAGCACGGGGGCCCCCCAGGGAACGGTTTTGGCTCCCTTCCTGTTCACCCTTTATACTGCGGACTTCTCACACAACACAACACACTGCCATCTACAGAAGTTCTCTGATGACTCTGCGATCGTTGGCCTCATCTCCAACGGAGATGAAGCTGAGTACAGAGGACTTATCCAGGACTTTGTGGACTGGTGCCATCGGAACTGCCTCCAGATCAACGCGAGGAAAACTAAGTTGCTGGTGGTGGACTGCCGGAGGCAAGGACAACCCCTCACAGCACCAGTAAACATACAGGGAACAGACATTGAGATGGTGACATCCTACAAGTACCTTGGTGTTCATCAACAATAAACTAGACTGGTCACACAATACTGACGCACTCTACAAGAAGGGACAGCGCAGGCTGTTCCTACTGAGGAGACTCAGGTCTTTTGGTGTACAAGGGGCGCTGCTGAAGACATTCTACGACACGGTGGTGGCATCAGCTATCACTTTTGGAGTGGTCTGCTGGGGCAACGGCATTACAGCAGCCGATAGGAAGAGACTGAACAAACTGATCAAGAAAGCTAGCTCTGTCCTGGGGCAACGCCTTGACCCAGTGGAGGAGATAGGAGAGAGAAGGATGGTGGCTAAACTGTCATCTCTGCTGGAGTCCGAGTTCCACCCTATGCAGGACATACTGAATGCACTGAGGAGCTCATTTAGCAGCAGACTACATCATCCTAGGTGCGCAACCGAGAGGTTTCGCAGGTCCTTCCTACCTACGGCTGTCAGACTGTATAACCTAAGCAGGGCTGCTCGCAGAGATAGCAAAAAAAACGTGACGACCTAACAGTATTGAATGCAAAAGACACAATAGACTTACACAATGGTCCCCTCTGGTATACAACTAGGACAATACCAGTCGCTACGGAGGGTGACAATATGTATGGGTACATAATCATACCATGTAGGATAACTAAGTAGATGGTTATGCTGTTCATTCCATCTAGCTACAATGCTCCGCACTGTGTGTTTATATACAGTATTTATATGTACATATGTATATTCGCTGCTTTTGTTTTTTTCTTGTCTTTTTGATTGTTGCTCTGAGTGCTGCTATCCCTGTGCTGTTGCAATCCTGGAATTTCCCCATTGTGGGACTAATAGAGGCTTATCTTATCTTATTTTATTAATTACAGAATAATTGAAAATGAATGGCACATCCAGTATTAGCCACTGCAAAATAAACCGCTTGTTTACGTATTTATTTTTTTATCAGATCACTTGTGTGATCCTTTGAGTTATATTCATAATAGTGTATCTTGCATGTTGGGGAATGGCAGTTGTTCAGTCACCATTATAATTTAGTTTATATGTGTAGTTTATAGTTTATCATCAATAAACTCATGCAGTAACAGGACACACGACAAATATCTGAGACCTTTTGTAGTGCTTCCTTTTATATTTTAGCAATACAAGTACAAAACACCGCCCACACTTGAAGCCAGGGAGACACAGCGGTGACAGAGCGGTGGCTAAACTTTTATTGATAAAAATTCCATATTTTGACTGAGCAACTCCATACTCGGGGATGCACACCCTCAGTTAAAGTACTAGATTCCATTCAACTGAAGGTGTCAACTCATTCTGATTGCTGAGGCCACAGTAAAAACAAATGATTTTAAACGTAACCCAGCCCTTCTAAAATCTACTTTACTGAAGCGCAGCTACATGAAAATTGTGGTTAAATACAACAAAGTACTTTGTCACATTCCACCACTGGCTTTTAGCAACAAGTTTATTTCTTGAATATGTTTTAAACTTGCTTTAATTATCCACCACCCGTTTCTGTCTTTCATCTAGGCAAGAGGAACACGATCCAACCCAAATTGGACCTTGCATCACGACATTGCGACGGGTGGCCGGCGTGTGTGACCCAGTCTCCCCACAAGTCTCTTTTAACATGTACACATGTAAAACAAAACTATGACTAATTTTGCTGAAATTTGTAATAAACCATTGACCGTTGGCATTGTGATTGTGTTTTGTCTGTTATTACCAATTTTTTCCAGACCTTTCCCCAGACAAGCGTTGGAAGACTGTGCCATTAGAGTGTTATTCAATTCAACTTTATTTATATAGTGCCATTTCACAACAACAGTCATCTCATAGCACATGAGATGACTGTTGGAGTGTAATAATTAATAATTAATTAATAATTTCTAATTAATTACTCCATAATTAATTATTATGGAGCCTAATAATTACTTAGACATACTTTAAAAGTCAGCAGGTCAAGCTCAAGGTTTGCAGTCACGTGAAATAATTAGGACACCATGAAATAGTTCTGTATGAAGAAATGTTCATATCTACTGTATGTCTAACCATGGATATGTTTTTATTTGTATAAAATATTTACTGTAGCCATTTTAGGTGGGATTGAATGTGGGGTGTCCTAAAAAAGCTGGGGGGGGGGGGGGGGTCCTAATTTTTTCCTCACTGTTTACAATTACATTTTACAGAAAATTTGGAAAAACTCTTCATTTTTAATTGTTTAGTTGTATTACGTGAATCTCCCAGTATTTGTAACAGTGATATTAAATATCCACATGTCCACATTCCTCACCAAAAAAACCACACAGGCTAATACAGTGTGTCCAGATTTTTTCACATGACTGTAGGTTGTGGGAGCAGTTTGGACCAACAAAATCTTGTGATGCAGTCTATCCTGACATTGCAGTGACAAAATATTTAGATACATTTTGGAAATCCAGCCGTGCAATGTTTCCATGTTATCTGTGTGTCACGGTGAATAATGACAGGTCTTTCTCAACCAAAAGTCTATTTTTCCACACTGGAAAATTGCCAGGAATGCTGAGGGGTAAGAAAAGGTTAACAAAACATTTCAGTTTTTCAGTATAATAGGATAAGGTTACATGGGATTGAACTTGTTTCAACACAGTGCATAATTCTGTTAACACACTTGTGTCATGATTGTAACTAACAATCAGCTCACAAGTGCGATGCAGCAACAAGAAAGAGCAATCAAACCACAACACACGTTTGAGATCATTATTAAATGTCAAAATAGATGCACAGCTACTGAAACAGTCACTCACCAGAGGAAACAGCCTGTGGAGAGAAGACGAGAGCTGTAACTGGAGGAACAGAGTAAGGGAAAATGGGCTGGCCAAATTACCACTTATGTGAGCTCCAAGGGAGAACGGGCAGCGTCCCAGCAGGGAATCGACAAACCAGCAGGGTGAAGGGAATGGAGCTGGTGGTGCCTGACTGGGTGGAGGTTGAGTGCCACAGTTTGGCGACAAGGTGGCAGGAGAGCACACACAGTCCCGACTTCACCTTCAGAGGAATCTGATTAGCCTCCAGCCAGACCTGCTGCCCCACAGCATACTTGGGGGCAGGCACCTGTTTCCTGTTGGCCATGACCCGGTTGCGCTCGGTAGAGCGGGCGAGGGCAGCGCGCGTGGACCTCCAGAGGTGCCGACAGCGGCGAGCGTGGACCCCCACAGAGGGAACCATGACCTCCCTCTCAGCCATAGGCAGCAGCGAAGGAGTATACCCCAATGACGCCTCAAAAGGGGTGAGTCTGGTAGCTGTGGAGACAGCAGAGTTGATGGCGTATTCCACCCAGGTCAGGTGTGTGCTCTAGGCGGAAGGATTCTTGGCCGCTACACTTCGGAGAGTGGCCTCTAAGGACTGGTTGGCGTGCTCCACCTGCTCATTGCTTTGGGGATGGTTGCCAGAGGAGAGGCTCACGGTGGTACCCAGAGTCCGGCAGAAGGCCCTCTAAACCTGGGACATGAACTGGGGACCCCGGTCAGACACAATGTCCAATGGGATGTCGTGGAGGTGGATCACGTGTTCAGTGAGCAGGGTGGCCATCTCCAAAGCCGAGGGAAGTTTGGGGAGAGCCACCAGGTGCACAGCTTTGGAGAAGTGGTCCACAATAGTCAGGATGACTGTCTTTCCGTTGGAGGAGGGAAGTCCAGTCACGAAGTCCAGGGTGATGTGAGACCACGAGCGACCAGGGATGGGCAGGGGATGGAGGAGTCCAGCCGGGGGAGAGGAGTCCGATTTGCCCCAGACACATGTCTGGCAGGCCCGCACATACTCCTGCACGTCCTGCCGCAGTGTGGGCCACCAGAATACCCACCAAATTAGGTCAGTGGTGCGGGTGATCCCAGGGTGGCAAGAAAAGCGGCTGGTGTGGCAACACTGAATGACATCACTGCAGCGAGCGTCCAGGATGTACAGGTGGTTCCAGGGGTACCCTGCTGGTACAGGCTCCCGAGACTGGGCCTGACGGACCCTTCGCTCGATGTCCCACGTAAGGGCTCCGAGGACGCAGGAAGAGGGAAGAATGGGTTGGGGGTGGGAAGGAGGCACTACCTCCTCGCAATCAAACTGCCGTGATAGCGCGTCCGGTTTGATATTCCAAGAGCTAGACCAGTAGGTGATGATAAAGTTGAACCGCTGAAAAAACAGGGCCCAACGAGCCTGCCTGGCATTGAGTCGGCAGGCCGACCACAAATACTCTAGGTTTTTGGGGTCAGTCCACACGACAATGGGGTGAATAGCTCTCTCTAACCAGTGCCTCCATTACTCCAACGCCAACTTAATGGCGAGCAGCTCTCTGACCCCTACGTCATAATTCCTCTCAGCCGGCGTAAGCCGATGAGAGAAAAACGCGCACGGGTGGAGCTTCTGGTCAGAGCTTCTGGTCGGAGGGTGTGCACTGTGAGAGGACAGCGTCTACCCCCGAATCAGACGCATCCACCTCGAGGACTAACTGGAGCTGTGTGTCGATCTGAGCCACGATTGGTGTGTCAGTGAACAGCCCTTTTAATTTGGAAAAGGCCTGTTCAGCTGCCTCGGTCCAACAAAAGGGAACCTTAATGGAGGTCAGCTGTGTTAAGGGCATTGCTACCCCACTATAGTTCCGAATGAACCTGCGATAAAAGTTTGCAAACCCGAGGAAGCGTTGAAGCTCCCTGTGGGAGTGGGGAGTTGGCCAATCAAACACTGCCCTCACCTTGGCAGGGTCGGCAATCAGTCTCCCTTCAGCCACTATGAAGCCCAAGAAGGTGGTGGAATTGGTGGAGAACTCACACTTCTTGGCCTTAACATAGAGCTGGTTCTCCAAGAGCCATTGTAGGACAGCTCTCACAGGGACCTCATGTTCCTCTGGCGAGCGGGAGAAAATCAAAATATCATCCAAATAGATGAACACAAATTGATAGAGCATATCGCGGAGGACATCATTAATAAGCCGTTGGAAGACGACGGGGGCGGTGGTGAGCCCAAACGGCGTCACCAAATATTCAAATTGCCCTTGGTGGGTTTTAAACGCCGTCTTCCACTCGTCCCCCTCGCCGATGCAGATGGGATGGTAAGCACTGCACAAGTCTAATTCGGTGAACACCTGTGAGCGCTGAAGGAGTTCAAACGTGGAATTGATCAAGGGCAGGGGATATTTGTCCTTAACTGTAATAGCGTTGAGTTCCCGGTAGTCGATACACGGGCGCAGCGAGCCATCCTTCTTCCCCACAAAGAAAAACCAGGCCCCGAGAGGAGCTGAAGATGGCCAAATAACGCCAGCGTTCAGCGAATCCTTAATATATTTCTTCATCGCCTCCCTCTCCGGACCAGAAATACTATAGAGCCGACTGGATGGCAGCCTCTCCCCCGGGATGGGGTCCACAGCACAGTTGTAAGAGCGATGAGGCGGAAGCGACAGCGCTCTCGACTTGCTGAGGACTCTCTCAAATCGTGGTAAGCCCGGGGAATGAGGCTGAGGTCCGGCGGCTCGGCCGGAGGAAGAGAGATGGGGAGAGACGGCGAACACTCTGCTGAACGTAAACAATTAGCCAAACAGAATGGGCTCCAGGAGGAGATGGAATTTTGCCCACAGTTTATGATGGGGTTATGCTTCTGGAGCCACGGATAACCTAGGACCATCGGGGAAGATGAAATTGGGAGAACTAGGAACGAGAGTTCCTCCCGATGGTTCCTGGAAAGAAGGATGGTGATCTGCGCCGTGTGTTTGGTGACTACCGCAACCTCCCGGCCAGATGTGGTGGTAATTCTTTGGTGTTGGGGCAATTTGAGTGTGGGAATACCCATGTTCCGAATGAACCTGGCCAAGAAAAAATTTCCCTCTGCCCCTGAATCCACTAACGCCATCGTCCTCCTTTCAACCCCCGACAATTGCACGAGGGCCGAAATAGAGAAATTACCGGGGGGAGTTAATTTGGTCCCGCTCGCCAGACCTCCCACGGTTACTGACGGGCCACATCTTTTGGCCGCTGGTGGCACTCGTCCCGACTGTGCTTCACCGAACCACAGTACGCGCATGAGCTAGCCCTCCTCCTTTGGCGGTGCTCATCGTCGGTCAACTGGTGCCAACTGAGCTCCATCAGCTCAGGAGGAGGACCAGCGCCACCAGAGTCAGTCATTGTGGTGGGCACCCGCTGGGCAGACTGGCGAGAGGAGGACTGTCGCTCCCTCGTGCGCTCACGGTAGCGGTTGTCTAAACCAACGGCCTGATCAATAAGACCATCGAGGGTGTCGGGAACTGCATAAACCGCCAGGTCGTTGCAGAGATGGGCGTTCAAACCATGGAGGAATGCGTTGTGTAAGGCAACTTCGTTCCACCCCAAGTCCGCCGCTTCTACCCGAAACTCCACCGAGTACTCGGCCACTGACCGAGCCCCCTGGCGGAGAGTCATAAGGCAGCTCATGATGTTCCCTTGACTCTCTGTATGGTAAAATGCGCAAGAGAAAGCGACCACAAATTGCTCAAATGTGTATGCCCGCCCCTCAGGGCTGTCTGTCGCGGCCCGAGCCCAACTAAGGGCTTGGTTCAGTAGCAGTAGGGTAAAAAACTGAATTTTTGCGACATCCCCCGGGTACTCCCCCCTGACTTGCTCCAAATACATCCGCACCTGATGAAAAAACTCCTTACACTTCCCCACCTCCCCCATGTACGGGGCAGGTGTGGGAACAGAGGTGGTGCGGCGCCCTGGAGGTTGACAACAAGAGCAGGCTGAGGAGGAGGAGCCAGGGGAGCCACATTGGCCAAATGTTGTGTGACCGTGCCCAATTGCTGCATCATTGTTTGCAGCTGCTGGGACATCTCGGCTATCTGAC
Organism: Pholidichthys leucotaenia; assembly: GCA_020510985.1. NCBI lineage: Eukaryota > Metazoa > Chordata > Actinopteri > Cichliformes > Pholidichthyidae > Pholidichthys > Pholidichthys leucotaenia. The sequence goes on from CM035842.1 coordinate 212,513,076, forward strand.
GCTCGGTCGCATCGAAGCGATCCAGAGCTGATTGCCTCGATGCTGCTGCACCTGCTGAGCCGAGATCAAGGCTGGCTCTTTCTGTCATGATTGTAACTAACAATCAGCTCATGTGTGTGATGCAGCAACAAGAAAGAGCAATCAAACCACAACACACATTTGAGATCTTTATTAAATGCCAAAATAGATGCACAGCTACTGAAATGGTCACTCACCAGAGGAAACAGCCCGTGGAGAGAAGACGAGAGCTGTAAATGGAGGAACAGAGTAAGGGAAAATGGGCTGGCCAAATTACCACTTATGTGAGCTCCAAGGGAGAACGGGCAGGGCCCCAGCGAAGAATAGATGAACCAGCAGGGTGAAGGGAATGGAGCTGGTGGTGCCTGATCGGGCGGAGGTTGAGTGCTGTAGATTGGCAACGAGGTGGCAGGAGAGCACACGCAGTCCCGAAGACACACCCGCACGATGGCAGCAACCTGAAGGGAGAAGAGAATAAACAGGTGAGTCACATCTCCACCTGTGTGAACAATGATTCTTGCTTGTCCTAATGACGGGCAGTATACCCAGACGAGCCAGCGTTGAGTCACTGAAGAGCGCTTCCTTATAAATGCTGGCTGATGAGAGAGAGCAGGTGCATCTTCTCACTCAGGTGTGTTGATGACCTGAGGAGAGATGACCGGGAAGGAGGGGGGCGTGCTCTCATCACCCATGACACACTTGCATCACACCAAAAGTGATATATGCAACTGCTGGATTATTCGTAGACGGCTTCCCCTGTCTTTTAGCTTTTAATCACTCTTACCTTTGCAATTAACCCTTATAAACAACAGAGAAGATGTATCTGAAATGTATCTGAAATGGGTATCAAAAATTTGAGTTTAATAATACAACAGTTGGACATGTGTAGGCACATGAATGGAAAGGCACTCCGTGTTTAGTCTGGGCCATATTAGCATCTGGATTTCCTAATAATGGGTTAGGGCAGGGGTGACATAATGCACGGCCCAGGAGACACACACGCAGGCTCAGGATAGATTCAACAGCTTTACTAACAACAGGGAAGTGTATGGCTGCGTGTCTGTGGAATAAGAATGTATTGGTGGTGGCGTCTGCGTCAGGCACGGGGGCAGGAGGCCGTACAGCCGGACAACCCTGTGGGAGAGAGCAGAGGGAGAAGGGTAACGGGCACCACACCAATACAGGGAAATGATGATGACAGCTGGCTTACTTGGTTGTGACAGGTGGCTGGCGTCGACAAGGGCGGAGCCCAGGAGACAGCGACCTGCAGTACCTGTGGCAGCAGCGTAGAGCCGACGGCGAGGTGATGAAATCCGCCGCCGGGAATGTCCACCTGTGCACAGGGGAAAGCTAGAGGAGAGAGGTAAGGGGAGCTTACCCAGGATATCTTCGCTAGTAGGTTGGAGATCCGTAGTAGCAAAGGGGCCGAAGTAGAGAGACGGCTTCAGGCCGAAGCCCAGGGCAGAGTGGATTAAATACCTCGCCGCTGACGAGGAGCAGGTGTGCGCGCAGCTGGCGCCGCTGATGAGCGGCAAGTCATAACAGTACTCCCCCCTCTAGCAGCGCCTCCTGGCGATGGTTTTTCCGGGTGCGCTCGATGGAACTCAGAAATGAGTGACCGGTCCAACACCAGCGAGGAAGGCACCCACTGTCTCCACTCGGGTCCATAGCCCTCCCAATCCACCAGGTACTGCAATCCGCGACCCCGGCGTCGGGCGTCCAAGATGTCAGCGACGGTCCAGGCCGGATGGCCACCAATCATCCGGGGAGCGGGGTGCGCCGCAGGTGGAGGGCAGAGGGGGTCAGAGACCACCGGTTTGATTTTGGAGACGTGGAAGGTGGGATGGATGCGGAGGGAGGAGGGAATAGCCACACGCACAGCCACCGGGTTGATGATCCTGGTTATGGGATAAGGGCCGATGAACCGTTGAGCCAGCTTTCTCCTCTCACCCTTCAGGTTTATTGTCCTGTGTGGAAACCCAAACTTGCTGTCCCACCTGGTAGGCAGGTGCAGGTCTCCTATGTCGGTCCGCCGTAGACTTATTGCGCTCCGCCATGCGTAAAAGCGCATTACGCGCCGTGGACCAAAGGGAACGGCACCGCCTCAGATGTGCCTGGACAGAGGGAACAGCCAACTCGCCCTCCTGCGCGGGGAACAGGGGTGGATCATAGCCCAAGGATGCTTTAAAGGGCGACATCCAGATGGCCGTAGAGCGAGAGGTGTTGTGGGCGTACTCCACCCAGGCGAGGTGAGAACTCCAGGACGTGGGTTTAGATGAAGTTACGCAGCGGAGCGTAGCCTCCAGCTCCTGGTTTGTCCGCTTACATTGCCCGTTAGACTGGGGGTGATGGCCGGAGGAGAGGCTTACCTTGGCTCCCAGGGCATTGCAAAAGGACCTCCAGACGTCCGAAGAAAACTGGGGGCCGCGGTCGGAGACCACGTCGACCGGGATTCCATGCAGTCTGACCACGTGCTGGATGAGGAGGTCCGCCATCTCCAAGGCTGAGGGAAGTCCACGTAGGGGCACGAAGTGGGCGGCCTTGGAAAAACGGTCTATGATGGTCAGAACTGTATCAAAGTTGTTGGAGACAGGGAGCCCGGTGACGAAGTCCAGAGCGATGTGCGACCAGGGCCTACCAGGGACGGGCAGGGGCTGGAGCAGACCCGCAGGGGGGGCGTTACCTGACTTATTGGCGGCACAGACGGGGCAGACCCGGACGTAACGGGCGGCATCCTTCCGCAGACCTGGCCACCAAAAGGATCGCTGGAGAAGGTCAATCATCCGCGAAGCTCCAGGATGGCAGGTGAGCTTGGAGGTATGGAGCCAGTGTATAACGTCCCGCCGGACAGCAGATGGCACGAAGAGCCTCCCCTCCGGTCCGCCGCCAGGGTCAGGTTCCGATTCCTGCGCCCTCCGGATCTTGTCTTCTATGTCCCATGTAACAGCCCCCACGATGCACGACCTGGGCAAGATGGTATGAGCAACGTCGTCTGCAGCCTCCGGGGCAAATTGCCTGGAGAGGGCGTCGGGTAGGCCGTTCTTGGAGCCAGGCCTATATGTGATGCTGAACTTGAACCTTGCAAAGAACAGGGACCAACGCGCCTGGCGGGCGTTCAGACGCTTGGCAGATCTCAGGTACTCCAGGTTCTTGTGGTCAGTGAGGACCACAAGAGGCAAGGCTGCCCCCTCCAGCCAGTGACGCCATTCTTGTAGGGCGAGCTTGATAGCAAGAAGCTCTCTGTCCCCCACGTCGTAGTTACGTTCCGCCGGGGACAGGCGCCGAGAGAAGAAGGCGCAGGGTCGCTTGACTCCATTGGCTGGGGACCGCTGGGACAACACCGCCCCCACCCCCGTGTCCGAAGCGTCCACCTCCACAATGCACTGCAGCGCGGGATCGACCTGGCTGAGGACCCGGGAGGAGGAGAACTCCGTCTTCAGCGCCTGGAAGGCCGAAGCGGCCTCTTCAGTCCACCGGAACGGGGTCTTAGGAGAGGTGAGGCGGGTCAGGGGTCCGACGATGGCTCCAAAGTTCGGGACAAAGCGGTGGTAGAAATTGGCGAACCCGATGAACTGCTGAACCTGCTTACGAGAGGTTGGTGTGGGCCAATCCACCACTGCTTTGATCTTCGCTGGGTCCGGAAGCACCTGGTCATGGGAGATGACGAACCCCAGGAAGGAAGTTGTTTTGGCGTAGAATTCACATTTTTCCGCCTTGACGTACAGACGGTTCTCCAGCAGTCTCTGCAGGACCCGCCTCACGTGGACCCGGTGTTCATCCCTGGACCTGGAGAAGATGAGAATGTCGTCCAGGTAGACGAATACGAACAGGCCGATGAAGTCCCGGAGGATGTCATTGATGAGGCGCTGAAAGACGGCTGGAGCATTGGTCAACCCAAACGGCATCACGAGATATTCAAAATGCCCGTTTGGGGTACGGAAGGCGGTTTTCCACTCATCTCCTTCCCGGATCCGGACGAGGTGGTAAGCGCTGCGGAGATCCAGCTTAGTAAACCAGGTCGCCCCCTGGAGGGAGTGGAAGGCAGTGTCCATAAGGGGCAGGGTGTACCGATCCTTCTCCGTGATATCGTTGAGAGCCCGATAGTCAATACAAGGACGAAGAGATCCGTCCTTCTTTCCAACGAAGAAGAACCCTGCACCTAATGGAGAGGAGGACGGTCGGATGATCCCAGCACTGAGCGACTCCTTCAAGTAGCTGTTCATTGCCTCCTTCTCCGGCGCTGACAGACTGTAGAGGCGTCCTGAGGGTAATGGCGCCCCCTGGCGGATGTTAATGGCGCAGTCGTAGGGCCGGTGAGGAGGTAGAGACATCGCCTTGGATTTACTGAAGACGGCACCCAGGTCGTGGAACTCTGAGGGCACTAGGGTGAGATCCGGGGGCGCGGTGTCCTGAGCTGTGGGAGGCGAGGACGGGGCGCAGGCCGCGGATTGGAGGCAGGTACCCATGCAGAAGGTGCTCCACGCTGAAACCTTCCCAGTTTTCCAGTCCAAGGCGGGGTTGTGGAGGCGGAGCCAGGGATATCCGAGGATGACAGGTGTTACTGAGGTGGGCAGGACGTAAAAGGAGATATCCTCCCGATGGTTTCCAGAGATGATCACCGGGACAGGGGATGTTTGGTGAGTTACCTTTCCCAGGGACACTCGGGAGAGATTAACCAGGGCGAGAGGAGTATCGAGGGGGTGACAGTGGATGCCCAGTCGGGTTGCCAGGCTTTGTGAAATAAAGCTACCCTCCGCGCCTGAATCCATCAGTGCATGTGTGAGATGCCCAGTGAGGTTGTGACAGAAGCGGATGGGCAGCGTCAAATGTGTGAGGGGATTTAACCGATTAGCGTCCGCGAGGCCCCCTACAGTGACTCGCGGACCACCTCGTTTGGCTTCTCCGGACAATTCTCCACTGTGTGCTGGCTACCTCCGCAATACATGCAGAGGCCCAGGTCACGATGGCGCTGTTTCTCCGCCAGGGGGAGCTTTGTCCGGCCCGTCACCATTGGTTCTGACTCCTTGGAGACCTCCGGCGGCGGTAACGCCAGGTGGCGAGCTTGGGGCAGACGTGCAGAGGCACCCCGCGAGCGAGAAGACTGCTTCAGCTCGGAGGTGCGCTCGCGCAGCCTGTTATCCAAGCTGATGGTGAGAGAAATCAGCTCCGCCAGCGTCTCCGGGGTATCCTGTCCAGCCAGCTCATCCCTCAGACCGGAGTTTAGACTGCGGAGGAAGATGCCGCAGAGCGCGTGCTCTTCCTAGCCAACTTCCTCCGCGGTAACCCGGAAGTGGATCGCGTATTCGGCCGCCGATCGGCTCCCCTGTTGGAGTCCGAGAAGACGGTCGACCTGGACACTGTCCAAACGCGAATGATCGAACACTTCCAGAAATTGTCGCACGAACTGGCCATAGGTGAGGGTAGCGTAGCTGGGCTTCACCATAATGGCGTAAGCCCAGGTAAGCGCATGACCCTCAAGGAGATTTCCTATATAGCCAATTCTGCTATGGTCTGAGGGAAAATCTCCGGGAACGCGAAGAAACACGGACTCACACTGCATAATAAAACCCCGAGCTCCACCCAGCTTACCGCTGAAGTGAGCAGGAGTGGGGATTGGTGTGAGCCGTGTTGGCGCACCCGGAGCAGGCTGGACGGCCACTGGAGCCGCAGGAGCCACGCCACCCGGACGAGCCGAGGGGAACGGCTGCTGGGGGTCCAAGCGGTCTAATCGGTTAGTGATATTAATTAATTGATTCAATATCACCTGTTGCTGATAGGCTATTGAATCCACCCGAGCCTCGAGGGTGGAAAGACGGCGTGCGAGCCTGCTGTCTGCCGAGCCGCTCTGCTGAAGCCGTACTGACATAACGCACGGCCCAGGAGACACACACGCAGGCTCAGGATAGATTCAACAGCTTTATTAACAACAGGGAAGTGTATGGCTGCGTGTCTGTGGAATAAGAATGTATTGGTGGTGGCGTCTGCGTCAGGCACGGGGGCAGGAGGCCGTACAGCCGGACAACCCTGTGGGAGAGAGCAGAGGGAGAAGGGTAACGGGCACCACACCAATACAGGGAAATGATGATGATAGCTGGCTTACTTGGTTGTGACAGGTGGCTGGCGTCGACAAGGGCGGAGCCCGGGAGACAGCGACCTACAGTACCTGTGGCAGCAGCGTAGAGCCGACGGCGAGGTGATGAAATCTGCCGCCTGTGCACAGGGGAAAGCTAGAGGAGAGAGGTAAGGGGAGCTTACCCAGGATATCTTCGCTAGTAGGTTGGAGATCAGAATCAGAATCAGAATCAGAATCAGGTTTATTGCCATTGTTCATGTAGTACACAAACTAGGAATTTGTCTCGGTACAGTGCTGCAACATTAAACATGATAAGAGAAATAAACTATACATGTAATAAAGTGTAGGATAAGATTAAGTGATACTGGTCAACAGTTAAAATATATATTAGCCAGCAGCAGATACTGTGGAGAACTATATAGTGCAGTCGGTAATGCAGGAAGAAAACAGTGATGATTAACATGAGTCTGGTTGAGCTGCTGTACATGGTGCACGAGAGTCACTTAGTGTAGCAAAGGGGCCGAAGTAGAGAGACGGCTTCAGGCCGAAGCCCAGGGCAGAGTGGATTAAATACCTCGCCGCTGACGAGGAGCAGGTGTGCGCGCGGCTGGCGCCGCTGATGAGCGGCGAGTCATAACAAGGGGTATCCAATCATGTGCCATGGAGGGCCCTGCAGGCTTTACCTCCAACCAATGTCTTCAACAGCAGATTCCACTGAATTTCTTCAACTAACTGCTGATCAGTGAAAGAACCTGCTGAAGAGACTGGGTAGAGGAGAGAACCTGCAGGGTCTTGGCCCTCCATGGCACATGATTGGACACCCCTGGGTTAGGGTTTAATGGGATTTAACATTTTAACACAAACTGCTTTATGGTTCATAATTCGTTGGCAGGCTTACACCAAACCAAAAGTGATTTCTCAAACTGCTGGATTGTTCTTAGACAGCTTTTCCAATCTTTTAGTATTTAATTTATGTCATTTGGTGGTAACCTTCACATATAAAACAAAAGTGGAGAAACATCTGCAAAAAGTACAATGGTTTATTGTCAAAATTCCCAGGGCAATACTACATGAATACATGTGTAGTTCACTGTTGATGCAGAGAATATATACTGTATTTATACAGTATCTACATATAGTCAGCAATACTCAATATGATATATATTCAGTTAATCAATTTATTTCTCCATGTAAACTTGTGACTGCATTACTTTAATTGCTTTTAATCCTAGATTCATTTGTTTTGGCTTAAAATGCATCATAATTGTTAAATATATCTTATTATACCTAACTCAGTACTGTTTACCTGTTGAAATATATATTTTACGGCTAATATAACCCCATAACTACAACCACTGAGCGTTTGTGAAGACGGGGTGACATCACTGGGAGCCTGTGTTGAACGCCCAGACCGACGGTTTGAAGCGATAATTTTGCCACAAGAGAGCCATCTGAAACACACACACACAGAATACATATTTTAGTACCTAATAGCGATAACTTGCCGACATTACAATGTAGTACGGTGGACTTAAAGCAAAGTAGCATGAGCAATCATTAGCTTACCTTCAACGGCATTACAGCAGCCGATAGGAAGAGACTGAACAAACTGATCAAGAAAGCTAGCTCTGTCCTGGAGCAGCGCCTTGACCCAGTGGAGGAGATAAGAGAGAGAAGGATGGTGGCTAATGTAGGAAAAAGTCAATTTTGGACAACCTCTAGTAAACCCCCAGAAAACAGTGTTGATTAGATGCTAATGGCTAATATAAATATTCCTAATAAATGTACCTAATAGACTGTGATTTAATGATTAATGGTAAATAGGAGCATTTATGGGGAATGTGACTAAAGGAATGAATATGAACTGTTAGATGTAAACTGTCAGTGAAAGCAGTAGCGTTTCTACGCCAGAGGTGGCGCTCAGTAGTGATAAGACACTGTATAGTGTTAGAGAACAAGAGAAGAAGAGTAGCGAATATTCCAGAGGAAAGAGTGTAAAGAAAATGGTGTATAGCGATGTGCTGTGTAATTGTGTGCCGTGCCGTGTGAGCTGGTAAAGTCAATAAAAGCCGCTGCAAAGTCTGACAGCTTGGCTTCCTCATCCTTCCTCCCCCCTTCGCCCTCCTGGGTGTAACACTAAACTGTCATCTCTGCTGGAGTCCGAGTCCCACCCTATGCAGGACATACTGAACGCACTGAGGAGCTCATTTAGCAGCAGACTACATCATCCTAGGTGCGCAACCGAGAGGTTTCGCAGGTCCTTCCTACCTACGGCTGTCAGACTGTATAACCTAAGCAGGGCTGCTCGCAGAGATAGCAAAAAAACGTGACGACCTAATAGTATTGAATGCAAAAGACGCAACAGACTTACACAATGGTCCCCTCCAGTATACAACTAGGACAATATCAGTCGCTACGGAGGGTGACAATATGTATGGGTACATATTCATACTATGTAGGATAACTAAGTAGACGGTTATGCTGTTTTTACATCTTGCTACAATGCTCCACACTTTGCATATATATTTATATATTTATGTGTACGTATGTATATTCACTGCTCTTATTTATATTTTTTGTATCTTCTTAATTATTGCTCTGAGTGTTGCTATCCCTGTGCTGTTGCAGTCCTGGAATTTCTCCATTGTGGGACTAATAAAGGCTTATCTTATTTTATCTTATATGTGATCTAGTTTGTATCCTCATGTCTTCCACTTTATACTGCTCTATATGGCTTCCTAAACGCTCTAGTACTTTTCCAGAGTGTGTCGTCTCGCCGCCTATGGCCTTCTGCTCTTTTTCTGCCTTTACCCTGGCTAAAAAAGCTAGAGGCCGTAGTCACCTTGTATCCTGCAATCTTGTGTTTTGATACTGTGTTGATTGTGTGTGGCGTGTTTTACGTCACTGGAGGGTTGTGCTGCCTTTCTGTAACAAATCCCGCCCACATCAAGCGGTACTCTGGTGTAGTGGAACCACAAGCAGGCCGAACTGTACCGTACTGAACTGGGCCGAACTGACTCTCAAAAAGTGCTCTTAGTGTGACATCAGTAGAGTGTCGGACTCTGGTGTGAGAAGCTGTGAGTCTGAGCCCCAGCTTAGATGTCCTTTGGTTCAGATTTATTTTACATAAAAAAAACTAAATATTCAGAATAATGTGATGTTATAAATCCAGTGCATTGCAAAGCAGTAGGCTATTTTACAACCTATATTATTATATTCAGATATAATGGATTTTGTTATAGATTTTTTTTCATGTAAATTTGTACCTTTTTTCATAAATTTGCAGCTTTTTGTGTAAATCTGAGTCTTTTTCTTTTGTAATTTTACTATTTTTTATTGTAAATATGCATTTTTTTCCATGTAATTTCAAATCATTTCCCCAAAGTTTTTTGCAGATTTCTTTGTAAATATAATTTTTTTTTGTTCATAAATTTGCTATTTTTGTCACATGAATTTGAAGGTTTTTTTCTTTATATATTTCTAAATTTATTCATGCAATTTTGTGACCTTTTTTGTAGCTGTAGAAAATCTGAATGATCATAGTTAAAACTGAGCAGTTTGGATGAAGGAGCAAATATCCAAACACCAAATTAAAGACTGAATCCCCATCAAGAACAGATCTCCAGATCAGAGAACATCTGGTTCTGCCCTGGCAAAATGTAAGAACGTCTGATGCCTCCATCCTTCATTGTTTATTTTGTGAAGCTCTGTTAAGGCTTTTTAACTTTCCCCACAGGCCTAGATAATCACATTATGATTATTATTGCATTTACAATAAGGCATCACTATGAAAGCCTTGCTGTTGTGTTGATTTATACAAAACCTTTTAAGGGGTTTCTGTTCAACCAATTTCTCTCACAAACCTCTTTTTTCATTGAATGAATGTGGCTTTTTAGTGTATTTTTTTTTTATAATTTTGTCACCATCACAGTCCAAGATGGTGCCCTAGTCTTGTAATCTAAATATAGTTTATTTTTCCCCTTGTTGACAAATTATCCTTCATGAGGCCAAAGGCCATAAGACTGTTAATGCAATTAAAAGGCTGAAGAGGAGACAGCATCAGCTGTGACAGAAGTGGACTGTGACGACAGAGTGTCACCACTGTTATGGTCCTCTGTAACTGAATATTATATTATATGTGTAGAAGGATTTATAACTTTCAAATGTCAACATGTATTGTAATGTATAAAATGCACATATAGTTTGAGATCTGTTTTGGGTGAACTGAAGTCCACTTGTGTGAGATAAAATGCTAATGTTAATTGTGTTAATTGGGTGAGGCAAATGGTCAGAAGTGGTCCGTTCTCACTGCCGTTGTTAAGATAAGCGCAGTCTGACGAGTGGTGTCAGAAGTCTTCCACTCCCACCGTGGCTACTGAGAGGAGAAAGCAGAAGGTATGACAATGGTGTCAGAAGTAAAGCAGACTATGTGACATATGGTCAAAAGAATGTGCTGTTAAAAGTCAAGTGACAACATTGGAGAGAAGGAGCGATGGCCAAAAGAAATATAAAGAAGCAACAGGAGCAATTAGAGGATTATGAAGCAGGTATGGCAACTGAGGAGCAGGGGGCCAGTGGACTGAACAAGCTGGAGGAATTAACGAGCTTGGTGAAGTCCTTGGTGTGTTCACAGACATCCAAAGATCGTCAGTTAGAGGAAGAAGCCTCTCTTCAGGAGCAAAGATGGCAGACTATGCAGCACCAGTTTCGCCAGATGCAAACACAGGTGACGGAGTTGAGAGGAGTATGAGAGCCGGGCTGAACGCAACGGTGACGATGACACTTTGGGGGAAGACTCCAGGGTGACGGCTAGTCGGGTCGGCCCGCAGGAGGAGCTACTGCTGCAGGTGAGGCCGAGGACAACACAGATGCATTGCGAGCCCAGGCTGAACCCACTCTCTCCCGACATCGATATTGAACATTATCTGGCGACATTTGAAAGAATGGCTACGGTCTGCCGCTGGCGAAAAGAAGAGTGGGCTATTCAACTGGTTCCTCTGCTCACAGGTAAAGCACGTAGTGCGTATGTGCTTATGGACATTTCAGCCACGGAAGACTATGAGAAAGTGAAAGAAGCAGTTTTAACGAAATATGAAATAACACACGACACCTATAGAAGAAGGTTTTGTTCCCTGGACATTCATCAGGGCAAAACCCCTCGGGAACTTTATGTACATCTAAAAGACCTGTTTAATAAATGGATTAAACTAGAGACCTCAATGATAAAAGATTTTTCAGAACTGATGATTCTGGAGCAGTTTCTGCGGATGGTGGACACAGAACTAGGAATCTGGATACGAGAGCGGGACCCGAAGACTGCAGAGGGCGCTGTTCAACTTGCAGAAGTCTTTCTGTCAGCCAGGTCTGGGAGCAGGAGACCTACTTTCAGCCATGACGACTCTTTCACCACACGGAGTAAATTTAATGGGGGTGAAAGGGGTGGTCAAGCTCAAGTTATACCGTATTCCAGTTCCAGTCAGGTCACAAATGGCAAATACAATGTCAGTAAAAAGGCACATTTTTTCTTTAATCAGGATATACGCTGCAACCAGTGTAATATAATCGGTCACACTCAGTATACATTTCCAGCCACAAAGCAAAGTAAGCCTTCACTTTTGTGTTCAGTTCCCAGACTCACTCTCTCAGCCCAGGTTCAGAGAGAAATATACAAAACAACTGTTCTGCTTAATGGTCAGTGTGAAGAGGCCCTGTTAGACTCTGCATGTTTTCAGACTGTTGCTCTGCCGAGTTTGGTCCCTAGAGATCTGTGGAGTGAGACTACAGTGAATATCAGTTGTGTTCATGGGGATAAGAAGGTTTATTTAACAGTGGGGGGGGTCAAACTTATCTCCTTCCTGTAGCTCTTGTGCCTGATTTGCCATATGCAGTTATCCTTGGCAATGGTGTTTCAACTTTGTTGGATATCATACAACAGGTTAGGGACAAACAGCAAACTGAGGAGGGACAGGCAGGTGGCACTAATGAGCAGAGGCTAAATGCACCTGTGGAAAGAGAATGTAACATGGTCACAACTAGAGCCCAGAGGGCTGACAATGTTCTTCAGGAGTTACCCTTTTATGATTCTGGGGTAGAGGCAGACCCGATTAAGCAGCCAAAATCCAAAGCTCAGAGAAGAAGAGACAAGGTTTTAGCTACAGTTAAAAACTTGGGTGAAGAAATATCACAGCTAAGCCAGTCAGTAGACTTTGACATCCCTTCTGACATAGCTGCGCTGCAGAAAGCTGACCCAGCACTAAAACCTTGGTTTGATAGTCTCTGAGATTGAGGGTGTGAAACAGGGCAGAGTGGATTGTTTGGCTGAGGCCGTGTATGTGATCAAAAATGGCATTTTGTATCAACAGCAAGGGGAAGTTATGGCCATAGCTTTGCCACAAGGCCTCACACAGAAGGTTATGGAGCTTGGACATGCTGTTCCTTGGGCAGGTCATCTAGCATTCCAAAAAACATTACAAAGAATTGCTAGGTTTGTGTGGCCAGGAATGTACACCCAGATTAAGGAGTTCTGTGCATCATGTGAAACATGTCAAATTACATCACCTAGGGGAGTAGCTCGTGCCCAGCTTCAGCCATTACCAGTCATTGGAACACCGTTTGACAGAATAGGGATGGATATAGTTGGCCCCCTAGAGAGAAGCTCCTCTGGTAGTAGATACATTCTAGTTATTTGTGACTATGCCACTCGGTACCCAGAAGCCTTCCCATTAAAATCTATTAAGGATAGGCAGGTTGCCAACTGCCTCATACAACTATTTTTGAGGGTAGGCATACCTAGGGAGGTCCTGACAGACTGTGGAACAAATTTCCTATCAAAACTGTTGCAACAGGTATATAAGCTGTTGGGTATAAAGGGAATTAAGACCACCACATATCACCCTCAGACAGATGGACTGGTTGAACGATTGAACCAAACTTTGAAGAACATGCTGCGGGAAGTTTGTTTCCAGTACGGGCTCTGATTGGGACCAATGGGTGCCGTATTTGCTATTTGCCTATCGGGAGGTTCCCCAGGCTTCAACAGGATTCTCACCTTTTGAACTATGTATGGTCGTCAGGTGAGGGGTCCACTGGACTTGTTAAAGGAGCACTGGGAGAGTCCACCGAATGATCAGGACAATGTGGTGTCATATGTTATTAAAATGAGAGAAAGACTGGATCAGGTGACTGCTTCTGCTCAGGAGCACATGAGGACAGCACAGACTAGGCAAAAGACTTGGTATGACAAGAAGGCCAGAAAGAGGATTTTTCACCCAGGTCAGCAGGTGTTGCTACTTCTTCCTCTTGTGACAGTAAGCTGTTGGCTCAAAGGCAGGGGTCTTATGAAATTTCTAAGAGGCTAAGTTCAAATCAAATCAAAACAAATAATCAAATCAAATCAACCTTTATTGTCATGTTGCTGTACATAAAACTGTAGTGCAGGCAAGATGAAATTGCATTTCTCTCGGCATCCATATGAGTAAAAAGAACATAATTTAAGACACACTCACACACCCCCTCACCCCACACCCCAACACAGCCATTCACACATCCCTGAGACATACTTGAAACTAACTAGAACTATAATATACAAATAATATACATAATGTCCATTAGGTGCAGTAGTATGTATGAAAGATTCCGGATCAACTGTTGAGCATCCTAACAGCTTGTGGAAGGAAGCTGTTAATCAGTCTGGTGGTTCTGCCTCTGATGCTCCAGAATCGTTTGCCAGATGGCAGCAGTTCAAAATGTTTATGCAGAGGGTGAGAACGGTCCTTGACAATGTTCAGTGCCCTGCTCCTACAACGGCTCTGAAAAAGTTCTTGGACAGAGGGGAGGGAGACTCCAATTACCCTCTCAGCTCCCTTAACTATCCTCTGCAGGGCTTTTTTGTCTGATATACTGCAGCTGGAGTATCATGTAGCAATGCAGTACGTCAGAACACTCTACACCACACCTCTGTAGAAGGTCCTGAGGATGCAGATTGGGAGAGAGGCCTGTTTGAGTTTCCTCAAGAAGTGCAGTCTCTGCTGGGCCCGCTTCCTGATCCCCAAGAAATTCTTGCTCCAGGTTAGGTCCTGAGAGATCTGCACTCCGAGGAACTTGATGTTCTTTACTCTCTCCACTCTCCACTCCACTCCACTCTCTCTTCAGTGACTTATGAACTATATATGCGTGACAGAAAGAAAAAACATCAAAGCTTTCATGTTAACTTGTTAAACGAGTTTCGGCAGCCTGTTCATCAGCAGACACAGCATCAGCTCCTCATTTGTGCAACTGAAGTGGATGAGGAGAGAGAACAGTCCTTTCCCACAGACTTGACAGAGCCTTGTTCAGCGCAGGTGTCTCATTTGCAGATTTATCAGCAAAGAGAGGTAGAGGCAGTATTAGATCCAGAACTGTTTCAGGAGAGACCTGGTTTCACCACATTGGTTCACCACAAAGTTCATTTAAAGAAAGAAGCTGTTCCCCATAGGAAGTGTTATAAGATCCCGGAACGGTTGGTTCCTAAACTGAAGCAGGAAATTGATTTGATGTTGCAGCTGGGGGTGATTGAGGAATCGGTCAGTGAATGGTGTTGCCCTATTGTGTTGGTTCCCAAAAAGGATGGCTCCTTGAGGTTCTGCATTGACTTTAGATACCTTAATGCAGTTTCTAAGTTTGAGTCGTACCCCATGCCCCGAACTGACAAGCTATTAGAGAGAATGGGCAGGGCTAGGTTTATTTCCACTCTAGACCTAAGCAAGGGGTATTGGCAGGTGGCCTTGGCGCCTGAAACCAAAGAATTGACAGCCTTTAAAACACCTTATGGCAGTTTTCAGTTTAAGGTTATGCAATTTGGCCTCCAGGGGGCGCCTGCAACTTTCCAGAGACTCATGGACCAGGTATTGAGAGGGGTATCTGCTTTGCGGCTGCCTATTTGGATGACGTGGTTATTTATAGTCAGACCTGGAAGGAATATTTGTGGCATCTTCAGCAGGTCCTTCATTTAATTAAGATGGTAGAACTGACTATTAACCCACGCAAATGTGCGTTTGGACATGTGGTTGGACATGGGGTCATTAAACCACGAGTGGGTAAGGTGAATGCCATTCAGACCTATCCTGTGCCTACTACTAAGAAGAAGGTATGGTCATTCATGGGTTTGGTAGGACGGTATAATAAATTCATCCCCCATTTTGCTGAAAGAGCAGCAGTTCTCACTGACCTCACTAAAGGCACTTTTCCATTAGCCCAGCACACCTCGGCACGTCTCGATTCACTTCAACACGGTTCGGCTCGCTTTTGTCTCCATTACAACCGTGTTGAGCCGGGGTGGGTGGGATTTCTATAACAGCGAGGCGGCGCCACACTCCCGTGACGTAGAACACGCGACCCAAGCAAAACATAACATATAGAGCTGTACAAGGCCACTCCTCGGTCTGTGGCTTTTTTCACCGTAAATGCCAAAAAGGACCGCCAAACAAGGGTACAGGCAGCGAGATGAAACACTCTGGAATAGTTCTGCAGCTTCTGGGAGAGCCAAAGGCGTGAGGATACAAACTAGGTCATATATGACTGTAAGCTAATGTTGCTAATGCTAGTTTGCTATAAGTACGTCGTACTACACTTTAATGTCTGCAAGTTATCGCTGTTAGGTACTGTTAGGTACTTAGTTATCGCTGTTAGGTATGCTGTGTGTGTTTCAGATGGCTCTGTTGTGGGGAAATTACCGCTTCATTCAGTCTGGGTGTTCAGCACAGCCTGTCATGGATGTCATCAGCCTGTCACTGATGTCAGCACAGCTTCACAAACGATCAGTGGTTATAGAGCTTAAGAATGTCTGTAGAAACGTTTATTTCCTGTGCAACAAATTGCTCTGATCTGCGTGAAAATCATGGAGAGACTGTTGAGACATCATGGACGTACCTGCTTCTGCAGCAGAGTCTGAGATGGTCATAGAAAAAAATGATCAGCTGACACAACTTGATCGCCATGTTAATAACTATATTAGCCACAAAATATATATTCAAAAAGTAAACAGTACTGATTTAGGTATAATAAGATATATTTGACAGTTATCATGCATTTGATGAGAGGGAAGTGATGGAGAGCTACATTAAAGACTCCCTTAGCACCGGCCTTATTCACCCATCGTCCGTTCCTGTCGGTGCGGGGTTCTTTTTTATAGGCAAAAAGGATGGGACTTTGCAGCCTTGAATTGATTATTGCGAGCTAAATTCCATCACCGTTAAGGATAAATACCCGTTGCCACTCATTAATTTGGCCTTTGAACTTCTCCAACAGGCGCAGGTATATACTAAGCTCGATCTCCGGAATGCGTATCATTTGGTAGGTAACCGTGAGGGGGGTTAATGGAAGACGGCGTTTAAAACACATTTGGGTCATTTTGAATATTTGGTCATGCCCTTTGGCCTGACCAATGCCCCCGCCGTCTTCCAGTGATTAATCAGTGAGGTCCTCCAGGACATGATAAACAATTTCGTTTTTGTTTACTTAGATGACATATTGATTTTCTCTTGCACGCTGGAGGAACATGTGGTCCAGTCTGGACTGTCCTGCAGCCGCTGCTTTCAGCTTTTTTGTGAAAGCTGAGAAGTGTGAGTTTTCCACCTGCTCCACTTCTTTCTTGGGGTTTACTGTGGGCGGGGGCACGTTAAAGGCTGACCCAGAAAAGATTCAGGCGGTAGTAGACTGGTCTACTCCCCAAACCTGGAAGAAGCTCCAACGCTTCCTGGGTTTTGTCAATTTCTACCACTGGTTCATCTGTGGTTATAGCAAAATCGCTCTGCCCTTTACCCAGCTTACTTTGACCAAGAGCCCATTCAAGTGGTCCGAGGCCCCTGAGTGGGCTTTTGCTACACTCAAAGAGAAATTTACCACCGCGCTTATCTTGGCGCAAGTAGACCCCCAAGCCCAGTCCATGGTCAAGGTGGATGCTTCTGATTCGAGGATGGGCACTGTGCTCTCACAGCGTTCCGGTTCCGACCAGAAGCTCCACCCATGCGCGTTTTTCTCTTGGCGGCTGACCTCAGCCGAGATAAATTACGATGTAGGGGACCGTGAACTGCTGGCCATTAAATTGGCGCTGGAGGAGTGGAGACACTGGTTGGAGGGAGCCAATCAGCCGGTGATGGTCTGGACTGATCACAAAAATTTAGAAAATCTCAGATCAGCCAGATGTTTGAATGCCAGAGAGGCTCGGTGGGCCCTGTTTTTTCTAAGATTCAATCTCTCCATCACGTATCACCCTGGGTCTCGCATCATTAAACCTGATGTTCTCTCACGCCAGTTTTCCTCCGACCCCTCCTCCACTCCCTCTCCTGCAGCCACTGCCTACCTCCCAGACACCATCCTGCCCTCCTGTATTTTGGGTGCCCTTACTTGGGACACCGAGCAGAGGGTCCAGCAGGCCCAGTTGGTGGAACCTGTCCCCGAGGGAGACCCACCCAACAGGCTGTACATGCCCTCCCCTCTATGCAGTGATGTCATCCAGTGGGGGCACAAAAGTTTTTTCCCTGTCATCCTGGCATCACCCGTAGTGCGGGTGATCTCCTCCATTCACTCCCCATCCCCTCCCGTCCCTGGTCCCATATTGCCACTGACTTTGTCTTGGGTCTCCCTCCATCTCAAGGTAACACTGTCATTTTCACCATTACTGATTGCTTTTCTAAAGCTGTTCACTTGGTTCCCCTTCCTGGTCTCCCCTCTGCTGCTGAGACTGCAATCTCCTATCCATCCATATCATCCGGTTACACATCATCCCCATAGTCATTGTTTCAGATCGAGGACCACAGTTTACTTCACGGGTGTGGAAAGCGTTCTGTTGATCCCTGGGCACCTCCATCAGCCTCACATCTGGATATCATTCCCTGACCAACGGTCAGGCTGAGCGTGCAAACCCAGTAGCGTAGCCAAGAGGGGGACTGAACCCCAACCACCACCACCATTCTGAACGCCTGGGTCATTCGCTCAGGCCAAAGCTTTAGCTTCAGCCCCCTGTCAACTACAGATTTCTTACCATTTTCCCCCTCAGCCCCCCCACCCCGGCTACGCCCATGAAACCAGTCCTTGGAGGCTGGTTTCATGGGCGTAAAAAAAAAAAAAAAAAAAAAATCCTGCAACCCAGCAACCTGGAGCTCCCACCTGACCTGGGTAGAGTATGCACTGAACTCTGCCGTCTCCTCTGCCAAGGGGCTGACACCGTTTGAAGCCGCCAAGGGGTACACGCCACCACTTCTACCCATGATGGAGAGGGAGATCGCGGCACCTTCGGTGGAGGTCCACAGCCATCGCTGTTGCCGCCTCTGGAGGTCCACTCAGGCGGTTCTTCAGCGATCGTCCGAGTGGAATCGTCTGTATGCCAATCGTAGGCGTGCAGCGGTGCTTAAATCCTCCGTGGGCCAGAAGGTCTGGTTATCTGCCGAGAAGGTACCAGTGAAGGGGGATTCACGGAAGCTGTCCCCTTGCTTTTTGAGCCCGTTCCCGATCTCCTGTATCATCAATAACATCACGGTCCGACTGAGGCTGCCCCCATCTCTCTGCGTCCATCCTACCTTCCACGTTTCACAGATCAAACCCCTCTCTGTCAGCCCCTTGTCCCCTCCCGGTCGTAACAGTACCCTCCCTCCAAGGGTGGGCTCCAGACCGCCCATAGTCATCCATGCCACCACCCCCCACCCCGTCCAGGGTGGGCGGATGGGGGCAGCAACAGAAGATACAACACTCACTAGGGCAAAAAACAAGAAAAACAACTATACAAAGCCAGGCACAGACAAACAGAAAAAAAAAAAAACGACTCAAAAAAAAAAAATACATGAAACACGTAGTAAAGACATGGTACAGAAAAAAACACACTAACTAGAACACAAAGAGTCAAGATCCTGCAAGAGAAAAAAAAAACTATACAAAACACGATGACAAAAAAAAATACCATATACCCAAATCAAATACACAGGGCAAATGAGGCAACTGCAAGACACAACAGGGCACAGACAACCAGAAAAAAAAAAAACAAAAGTACATGAAACGCCGTAGCACAGACATGATAACAAAAAAAAAACACCCACTAGAGCAAAAACACGATCAAAACAAGGCAGAAAAAGGGGAGAAAAAACCAACTATACCAGGCACAATGACAAAAATACCGCATTCCCATATGCACAAATCAAATACCCTTTGGACACATGTGGCAGCTGCAGAACATAAATCACAAATTCCCCAAAATACACAAATAACCATACGAGAAACAAAACACATGATAGCAAGAAAAACAGAACAAATACTGGATCAACCTACCACAAAGAAATGACCTCTACCCCCCCCCCCCCGACAGTTCATGCCGAGCGGCAGAGACCAAGCGCCACAGGAACAGTTCAGGCGGTGTTCCCGCGTCCAACAGCCGGTGGGTGGTCATGGAAGGCGGAACATGACCGGGCAGCTTATCATAGTCCCAGGCCCGGAAAGTCCACTCCTCTGGTGGCCGAACCAGGTCACCCAGAAAAACACACAACATGTCGGGTGGCCGACCCGAGGTGCCGAACCGGCAAAACAGTTCCCCAGGTGGCCGAACCAGGTCGCCTAGTAATACACATGACAAATCGGGCGGCTGACCCAAGGCGCCGAACCGGCGAAACAGTTCCTCGGGCGGCCGACCCACGTCCCTCAGCCACCAGTACCGGGGGAAAACGACCCGCAGCGGCTCACCTGGCGAGGACAAAACTTGGGAGAGCCGGGGTGAGCGTAGCAGGACCCCCACGGCCCCCGGCGAAGATGAGCAGGAGCGATGACTCAGAAGAGGGGAATTAAGGCAAGGATGAGCCCGAACTCCGTCCGGCGGTGAAGGGTATGCAGCTCCTCCACCGTCCTTGGACCACACCGGCGCTGCACCTCCACTGGACCCCGATTGGGTCCCGGCTGCACCCACGTCGAGCCCCGATTGGGCCTCGGGCGCACCCACATCGGACCCCGATTGGGCCAAAGTAGCTCCCACGATGGACTCCGATTGCGTCTTGGGCACACCCACGTTGGACCCCGATTGGGCCACAGCAGCCTCCACGAAGGACCCCGACTGGGTCGGCGCAGCAACGCTGACAACCTCCACCCCCGAACCTGGAACCTCCAACTCAGTGACCCCGACTGGCTCCGTGCCGGTGACACTGCAAGGAAGCTCAGAACACACAGAAGAACCGGGATCAGTATCACCGACAGCAACAGAACCCAGCGAGACGAGCTTGGGCGCAGCAGGCGGTTGCCCCTCACGCGCCTCCCCGAGAGGCAGGCAAAAATGCTCCAAAACAGGGGACAGAGACACAAGAGGGAGCACTTGCCTGCACTCGGGTTCTGTTGCCGTCCAGGACTCTGTCGATCCAGGCTCAGGGCGAAGAAGTTTGTGCGCAGGCTCCAACTCAGCTGCGTCTGGCTCCGCAGGTGGCGAGATGGTTTCCGCAGCCCGAGGTTCCTCTCGCACTGATGTCCACGCCGATGACCCGTATGGCGTGGAGGCAGGGGACCCTCGACCCACTGGTTTGGACCACTCCAGCGAGGAGACTCGGGGACGCTTCATCGTCAGGACAGGTTCCGGGCTGCAGTCCGCTCTTCTCCTCCATCCACGACGTGGCTGCAGGGCCGGATCCAGGCTTTCCAGCACTGCAGGCCCCCTCCTCCTCCGGCGACGTAGAACTGGCATCGCGGACCACTCAGCAGAAGAAGGCACAGAGGCAGCAGGTTTAGGAATTACAGTTACAGCAGGTGGCGGGAGCTCGGGGGGCTGCAAACCCCGAACTCCACCCCCAGAAGTCAGACAAGGCAGATCATAATTATGGTGGAATGAATGAGCTTGCACTTGCCTACCTCCTGGGGAGAAGATGGTGCCTGCTGCAGCGGGTGGAGTCCTTCTTCTATCCCTCCGGGAGGTAGCGGCGGGCCCCTCGGGCGACGAGGAGGAGCCGCTCGGGAAGGATTGCTGACAGGCCTCGCCGAAGCACGACTCACAGCACTCCCAGCCGCTGGGGATGACGTCGAAGAGGAGGACATGACAGCCGAGGCGATATGGGTACGAGGAGCTGACAGCGCAGCTGGAACAGATGACCCGGGGGCGGCGACTGCGGGGGTTCCCTCCTGTCGTGACGTGAGAGATGCGGCCAACTGGGAGGCTGGGTTCCTCCGACGACCCAGAGCTCGATCCGGACGGGCTTCTCGTTGGGACTTGGTAGGAGCATGGCGATGAGGCCTACTGGCCAACGGTGTGGCGAGGGACCCAAGAACACATGGCGCTGGGACTGGACGGGCGACAGGAGCTGGATTCCAGTCCGCTGGTCTCCTGCCGGGTTTTCCCTCCAGCCTATGGATCTCCACTCTCGCCAGGGACGCTGTCAATTCGCGCTGTGCCACAATCCATGATAACCTCTCGCTCCCCTCCGGAGTAGAGGTAAGGTGGTAACTGCACAGGGCCCACTGGGCGAGGCATAAGTGGTAATCGGCCGCTTCGGTGGGCATGAGACGGGCGGCTTCCGCTAGATAGCCATCAATCTCCTCCAGCCACTCTGGGCAAAAACCACACTCGCGGGCGGGCATCTCTCTACCAAGTCCAACTAACGGGGAAAACTCCACCCTACGGTAAAAACTCATGGTGAAAAGGCGTCTCGATGTGGCGTCTCCGTTTAGACGTCCGTGGCTGAAGTATACTGTCATGCGGTGACCCTCGCGGGCCACCATAAGACGCCGAATGTCTCCAGTGAGTTTTGCATATGATGTTTTAATTAACAAAACACTAGACACGAATACAAAACTATGAGCCGCTGTGAGCAAAAACACACACTACAGAATACAAGGGATCGTAGGGCTAACCCCAGCCACTACGACCTTAACCACAAACATGAACAAGAACAAAAACACGAACCTGACATGAGCGAGGACCAGGAAAGTTAGACGATACTCCAGCAATCAACTGCTGCCAGCGCCCGCTAATAAAGCCAGTTGCTAACGAGCAGTGATGCCAAACAGCTGATCGACCTTGACAGCCGGAAACCCCACGGAGCGCTGTCACAATAAGAGCCCGGTGGAGCCAGAATGTAATCCACAGCTGTCAAGGCCGGCAGAGATGATACATGGCCCGAGCGCGGACAAGATCGACGCTCGGGTCGTAGCAATTAAGCTCTAATGTACGGTCTAATCTAAAAAATCTTGGTATCATTTTTGACCAATCGATGAGTTTTGATCAGCATGTCAAATCTCTGACCCGGAGTTATTTTTTCCACCTTAGGAATATCTCCAAAATGAGATCATTGGTTTCCTACAATCAGTTAGAAATCATTATTCATGCCTTTGTTTCTTCACGTTTGGACTACTGTAATGCTCTTTTCACATGTCTTAGTAAATCCTCTTTACACTGCGTACAGTTAGTCTAGAACGCTGCTGCAAGATTACTAACTAGGTCCAGTAGATTCTGTCATATCACTCCCGTTTTGGCCTCCTTGCATCGGCTTCCTGTAAATTATAGAGTTGATTTTAAAGTTCTTGTTCTTACTTACAAAGCCATTCATGATGAGGCACCTTCTTATATCAGTGACTTGCTCCATCTACACCAGCCCAGCAGGTCTCTCAGGTCTTCTAATCAGAACCTACTGGTAGTCCCTAGCACTAGGCTCAGAACCAAAGGCGATAGAGCCTTTGCTGCCGTTGTTCCCAGACTTTGGAACTCCTTATCTTTTGAACTTAGATCTGCACCTTCCATTGATATTTTTAAGAAGCAACTAAAGACCCACCTTTTTAGCCTGGCTTTTTAATTAACTATGTGTTGATTGTATTTTTATGTGCTTTTGCTGTTTACTTTGTTCTTTTACTGCTTTATGTGCCTGTATTTTTATTTGCGTTGTTATTTACCATGTTAAGCACTTTGTGACTCTGTCTGTGAAAAGTGCTCTATAAATAAACTTATTATTATTGTTAATCATTCCTCTCCTCTCTTTCCTCCTAGGCTGCATGTGGCTCCAGCGTGCAACTGTTTTCCTGTATATTGTGTGGCAACTTGGATGCGGGTTTCATTAATTGTGGTGTGTGTATTTATTTCTTAAGTTAGCGTGTTGTGTATAGGGTTTGGGGTTCTTCATTAAAGTGGTGTAACTTTTCATCTGTGTCTGAGTGTTCTTCTGAAGTGGTTGCTGTTATATGTGGGATTTGATTTTTGGGGCTTGCTGTAGCCGAGCCGAGGGGGCTGGGGTAATGACGTCAGGCAGACTACAGCTAGAGTATATAGTCAGTTGTTCATGATAATAAAGGTTGTTCAATGTTCATTTGAGAGAGGCTCCCGTCTCCTGTTATTCAAACATAACATTTGGCGACGAGGATTAAAATAGGGGCGTGTCAGAAAACCACCTCCATTTTTGCAGTCTCCGGGCACACCAGCTATACTGTGGGCCCACTAGAGGGACATGTTCGGCGTGTATGTGGTTGCGGCCAGCCTGAGTGGCGCCAATGAGGAGAGACAGAGGAGCCTAATGGTCCACCACCTCAGTGAGGAGGACCAGCGGATATTTTTTGGGCTGTGTGGCAGCGGCTCGAAGAAAGATGGTTTGGAATTAATGGACTGTGTTTTCAGAGATCATTCCACCATCACGGTGTGAAGATATGCGTTTTTTGACCGCCAACAGCAAACAGGTGAGTCCACTCACTCCTTTTTTTACGAAGCTACGCAGCCTAGCCAAAGAGTGTGTCTTCGGGCCTATCGAGGAGGAGCTGGTCCAGGATAAGCTAGCCCATGGTACTAATAACGTGTGGCTGAAGAGCAAGCTAAAGCTAACTTAAGATTCTCTGTCATTGGAAAACGTGTTTGAACTGGTTAGGCAGAGTAAGTCCACAGTTCAGTGGAGTTTGCCAGTGTTGGCTAAGGTTGACAAGGTTGACAAGGTGGCTAATTCTCTGGGGCGGTCCCCCAGGAGACAACGGACTCTGGCGCGGGGCAGGGCTTATTCTATCACTGCTAAATCATCGGCGGTGGAGTCCAGAAACACGACACAGGTGTGTGTGGCACGTGCAAAGAAGGGACCATTGAAATGGTACGTGCTAAAACTCGATGGAGTCGACGTGCCACTTATGGTGGACTCAGGGGCTGGCAGGTCCATTCTAAGTATGGCTACTTTGAAGAGACTTTTCCCAAATAAAACTATCAATGCTGGAACAGTGAGAATGTTTGGATACGGCCACGCCGAGATCGAAATGGTGGGTATGGTCGACTTTTCAGTAAAATGTGGGTTGAAGACAGTCCCTACGTTCACTTTTCAAATCTTGCACCAGGGGGTGGACTTGCTAGGGATAGATCTGCTGGGTGAATTGGGATTTTCCATCAAGAATCCAGAGGGCTCTACGGTACTGACAATATACCCCGAATGGCATGTCTGCTGGCTGGTGCTGTTTAGAGGCCTGGGATGCATCAGTGCGTTCCACCACCACCCACTCATGGACCCAACTGTGACGCCAAAAATCCAACCGCTATGGCAGCTTCCCCACGCCCTACGGGACGATGTGACGGCAGAGTTGACCAAACTGCTAGAAGCAGGCATCGTTGAGAAAGTGGATGCGTCACCCAGGATATCAAATATCATGGTGGCCAAGAAAAAATTGGGTGGCATCCGCCCATGTATCGATCTCAGGACGGTAAATAAGGCGATCATCCCGGACAAGTACCCGTTCCCAACGATGGCGGTACTTACTGTAACATTCAGTGGCTCACAAGTGTTCACGAAGCTAGACCTTTGCCAGGGTTACCTGCAGCTGCCCCTCCACCCAGCCAGCAGGACCCTGACAGCGTTCGTGACCCACATGGGTGTGTTTAGGTACACCCACATGGCGTTTTGGTCTGAGTTCAGTGTCCAGCTGTTTCCAGAAAATAATGTCCACGATTCTGGCCGGCCTCAAGGGTGTGGTGGCATACCTTGATGACATCGTGGTACATGGCACGTCACGTGAGGAACACAATGATTGGTTGGGACGGGTGGGGCATTGGCCCTTACATTCGAACGTGGAGGCGGTCCTACGCCTCCCAGAACCATCGACACCTGCACAGATTTCCTCGTTTCTGTGTATGGTGAACTTTAATGGCCGTTTTATTCCCTGCTACTCAGAAACGATTGGACCCCTCCGGGTGTTGTTGAAACAGGATGCACCATGGCAATGGACCCCAGCCTGTTCAGCGGCAGTTACTAAGCTGAAGCGTCAACTCACTTCCCCTCCGGTGCTGGCCCATTTTGATCCAAAACGGCCTACTATTGTGAACTGTGATGCATCTGGCTCGGTGGTGGGGGCGGTTATGTCCGAGGTGCAGGACAGCACAGACTGCCTGGTGGCGTTCGCATTGAGGTCTCTCTCAGCAGCTGAACAAAAGTACACCGTGGGTGAGCGAGAGGTGCTCGCCTGCATCTGGGCGTGTGAACGGTGGCATATTTACCTCTATGGGTGCCATTTCACTCTACGGACAGATCACCGAGCGCTGACAACACTACTGGAGACGTTGGGTTCAGGACACAGACCTTTGTGACGGAGCAGCTGAGGGCCTATAATCTTACCACTCAATTCACTCCTGGCAAGGATAACGTAGTGGCGGATCTCCTGTCCTGCGCTACGGCCAACTCCGTACAATCGGACGATGACGACGACGGTGATCCAATAGAGAAGGATTTGGTTAATACGCTGCACGGGGCCCTCCGGGATATAGTTTCCCTCCGGGAACTTTGGGCGGAGTTGGAACCTTGGCTTTGATGGTAGAGTTTTAACTTGTAGATGTAGCAACGAACTGTGTTAAGCCCACATGGTAATATCTTTTACAGAATGATTTTGATGGTTTTTAATGCAGTGCCACCTGAGGGATTGAAGGTCACAGGCATTCAGTGTTGGTTTTTGATTTTGCTGCTTATGTGCAGAAATTTCTCCAGATTCTCTGAATCTTCTGATAATATTATGGACTGTAGATGATGAAACCCCTAAATTCCTTGCAGTTGTACGTTGTGAAATGTTGCTCTTAAACTTTTGGACTATTTGTCCATGCAGTTTTTCACAAAGTGGTCGCCCCATCCTTGCTTGTGAATGACTGAGCCTTTCTAAGATATTCCTTTTATACCCAATCGCAGGCCTGGAGTGGCCCACAGGGAGAGTCAGGGGGATTCCTGGTGGGCCACTTCACTGAAGGGCTAGTGTTCTAGTCAGAAGCAAAATTAATTAATGTAAATATCATTATAATCTGAAAAGAATTCTGCCTGACCTACACTACTGAGCATCCTCTGACAGCACGTGGAGGTGGATGATCATCAAAAATTGGTCCAACTGAAAGACACACGGACTGCATTCAACAAGGCACAGGACTCCCAAAAGTTGTATTCATATTTCGGTGGTTAACAAATAAGTAGGCAGAGATGGATACAAGAAGCTGTTTTTTTTCCCAGAAAGAAAAACAAGGCAGACGTGAAGGTGAGGTGAGGGGAGGCAGCGGAGGAGTGTGTTCTGTTCTGCAGCTGCAACTGCAGAGGCCAGGAGATTCTCAGGTTAGTGAACTGAGCAGAACAATTTATAAAGTGATCTGCTGCCATCAAACAGTTCACACTTCACTGACTTCAGCATCTTTTTTCTCATGTAAATGAAAAACTAATTATTTCCTCATTAAGAAGATTTTTAGATAACGTTCTAAAATACCAAGGAAAGAAATACATAAAGCAATATTAATGTGAAAATTTATAAGCAAAAGCTACTATTTTTACAGTGAAAAATTACATTAAAAAAGTTTTAAAGTTAAAGTTGACATGGTTTTTTATGCAGGACCCAAATGACAGAAACCACAACAGGAAACAGAAGGTAATGTGATGATGAGGTGAGTGTAGTTCCCCCCTCCCTTCCTGTTTCTGTGTTTCCCGGCTCTGGAGCTCATCAGCGCACCTGCATGATTGACACACCTGCTGCTTCCTGATCTACCAGCGTATTTAAGAGCCAGTGTGTGAAGAGCTCGCTGCTGGATCGTTGGGTGTTGCTGTTAGAGCAACTTCAGTCTGTGTTGTTTGGCAAATTTATTTATCCTGTTGTCTTACCTCCAGTGTCTTCTTCTCCTCAGGTTTGCTGCCACTCCAGCGGTGTGTCTCCGGGGCTGTGCACACTTGCCTGTACCAGTCTCTCCAAGACAACAGCATCTTCACCCAGGTCACCCAGTCATCTCCTCATTCCCATCCTTCACCCTGCAGTTTCCAGTCTCTCCCCTTTATGTTCCACGCTGGAGTCACTGTTGGGCCCTCAGCTTGTGTAGTAGGACTCTCCTCTTCAGTAATCACCTCTCTCCTCTCCTTTCTTTCAGGCTATGTGTGGCTGCAGCATGCACCTGTCTTCACTATATTTAAGTTTCCGTTTGTTTGCGTTTCTCACTAGTTGTGTCGTGTGTGTGTGTGTTTATTAAGTTATCGTGTTTGTGTATTTGGGTTTTCGTTAAAGTGGTGTTAAACTTTCTTCCTGTACCTGAGTGTTCATTTGAAGTGGTTTGCCCTGCTCTTAAGCCTCCTTGGTATTAAGTCATGACAAGGTAAGGTGCAAAGGTATTAAAGGTGGTAAAGTATTTTATTGTACAAAACTGTAGATGTTGATCAGAAGAGAGGAAAAAACAGGATGAATAACTGGAACAAGATATACAGGATCTTTTACTATGTAATCTGAGGCTTATTTGGTGATTACTGCAGACAGCTGTTGCAAAGAGCTGGAAAGGATTACTTGTAACAGCAGCAGCAGCAGCAGCAGTGAGGAGGCAGGGTCAGGAGAGGCATGCTGATGGTGAAGGGAGGAATTGTGTTCAGGCCTGGAGCTTACTCCTGAGAGGTTGAAGGGACAATGATCCTTTCCAGGGCACAATGGGAGAGAAGAAGACAGAGCAATCCAAACAAGCGCTGAGGTAAGAGCTTGGAAGTTCAGGCTTACGTGGGAACCAGGGGAAAGCTCAGACAACAGGGAGAGAAGGCAGGAGGGGAGGCTGGCAGTGAGTGAGCGTGAGCAAACACCTGTAAAGAGCAGGAGATCTCCAAGACATCTGATGGTGCTGTTGAGACAATCCCAGACTGATGGAATGCCAGCTCACCCCTTAAATAGGGTGGAGCTGGACAGCCATGCAGCTGGAAGGAATTACAGGCAATTAAAGTTAGAGTGATGTGTGTGTGTGTGTGTGCATGTTCACCGCTGACATGACAAAAGTAAAAAAAATATGATTTTATTATGCGGGTAACAAAATCTAATTTATGGGAAAAGCTGCATATTTATTATAAGCATTCCTAGTAGTTACTACTTCTTCATTTTAGAGCTCTACTGCTCCATGCTGTGTTTTATCAAGTCCATAGTCAACCCAGCCATCTACCAGGAAATTTTAGAGCACTTCATGCTTCCCTCTGCTGACAAGCTTTATGGAGATGCAGATTTCATTTTCCAGCAGGACTTGGCACCTGCCCACACTGCCAAAAGTACCAAAACCTGGTTTAATGACCATGGTATCACTGTGTTTGATTGGCCAGCAAACTCTCCTGACCTAAACCCCATAGAGAATCTGTGGAGGATTGTCAAGCGGAAGATGAGAGACACCAGACCCAACAGTGCAGATGAGCTGAAGGTCACTATCAAAGCAACCTGGACCTTCATAACAACTCAGCAGAACCACAGGCTGATCACTTCCATGATATGCTGCTCTGATGCAGTAATTCATCCAAAGGGAGCCCTGACCAAGCACTGAGTGTGTACATGGACATACTTTTTAGTCGGCCAACATTTCCATTAAAAAATGTTTTGTTTAAATTCATCTTAAGTAATATTCTAATTTTCTGAGAAACTGAATGTGAGGTTTTCATTATCCATAAGCTATAAACATCAAAATTAAAAGAAACTAGAAAAGCACTCAGAGAGTTCATACCTCCTCCAAGGCTCCCTCCTTCCCTCCCTTTGTCCATCCATCTGTTTGTATCTCCCCGCCTCCATCCCACCATACATTTCAAGATTGGGCCTTGGTAGAGGTATGCGCTCACAGATCAGCTCCAAAATGTAATGGGTTTGTCTGCAGGCCAAGGACCATCTCTGGTTAAAATTTCAGCAGAATCCATCCAGTAGTTTTTACATAATCCTACTAAACGACTGCAAGACGACTGAGCCTTGGTGGAGGTATGCAGTTATGGATCACCCCCAAAATACAGTATAATGGGTTCATGTGTAGGCCAAGAACCACTTCTGGTGAAAATTTCATCCAAATCCATCCAGTAGTTTTGGAATATTGTTGCTAACAGTCCGTGAGGATAGAAGAGCCTTGGTGGAGGTATGCATTCTCAGATCATCTCTGAAAATGTAATGGCTTCCCCTCTAGCCCAAGAACCAACTCTGGTGAAAATTTAATCTAAATCCATCCAGTAGTTTTTGTGTAATCCTGCTGGACAAATGCAAACAAAGCCCTTGGTGGAGGTGTGCACTCTCAGATCATCACCAAAATCTAACCATCTGTTCCCCGTGCCATGATACACCTTTCCTGAAAATGTCATCAAAATCCATCCATAACTTTTTGAGTTATGTTGCTAACAGACAAACGCCGGCAAAAACATAACCTTCTGGAGTTAACAAACACTTGAAATAGTGTCAACAACATCTAGCCAACATCTTGCCAATGTGCAAATGACCTATATAAGACGTATTCCCAATGTAAACTTGGACGTATGCGTGCTGTCGAAGAACACCTGAATTCATTAACTGTGCTGCAGCTGGGAGAAGTGATTCCAGTCCAAACTGTAGAAACTTTATTGAAACAAAGTTTCAAGGCAAATCTTGAAAGCAGTGAAGGTGTCCACTTCCCGATCAGCAGAATTACCCTCCACCGTCACCATGAAAATGAATCCTTCAGCATGACCACTTCCCACAGCGCGTTAACTCTTAATGGATACTGGCATAAATTAATTCCTCTGGACGTTTGGGAGTCGTCGGAGAAGCACCGCAGGCTCTCCGGCCTTGCTGGTTTTCCTGACAGTGCAGTGATGGGGTCAGAGCTCCATCTTCAGCACCGGCTCCTCACCGAGGGCCTCAGGGTGCTGCTGCTGCTGCCTGACTCGACCTCGACTGCAACCTTCAGTTGGATGATAGGAAGAGACAGAAACACCAAATATGATACTCAGTCCTGTATCCAGCAGTTTGTCAGGAGCAATAAAAGTTATGAACAGACTCTTAACTCCAGGAGAGTGCACCGTAGCTGACAGATGGTTTCATTTTGTTTGTGATAATACCTTTAATCTTTATTGACATTTTTTATTGTAAATTTGCAGCATTTTTGTTAAATTTGCAACTTTTTTCTTTGTAAATTTGCATATTTTTTCCTCTCCCAAATTTGTGATCTTTTCCTATTCAACTGGGCAGCCCATTTGTAATTGCTCTGTTTATTTATTCTTCTTACGCCTAAACGGTCGCATTTTTTCACTCTCTGAACATTAACCAAAATACAATTTTTTTTCACAGACCCCTCAGACCTGGTGAAAAATTCGATAAACTGGAAAAAATATGCCCCCCCACCCCCAATTTTTGTGGGTGGGGCCAAATGTACAAATTCTATAGAGACTGGCGACCGTGAAGTTTGCTGTACTGACACAAAATTTGGGTGAGGTGTGCATCACCGCAAGACATACAAAAAACGTAATTGAAGCCCTTACCCACCACCAGCAGGAAGTCCGCCATCTTGCCTCAAAGTCGTCCCACCTTCAATTTGGCCAAAAAAACACCCCTCGCATTTGAACGAGCTCCTCCTAGGGGCCTGCTCCCATTGAACTCATTTTCACATGGCGGCATCTATAGGCATGGGCCATTAAAGCTTCCTCATTTCACAGTAAAATGTTCAAAGGTGAGGCCAGGGCACCATGACGAACTTCGACTCCGCCCCTTACAACATCAAACAGCTGTAACTCGAGCAAAACTTGTCCAATGGCCACCAAAGTTTCTATGCTGGATAATAGTCCAGCCCTGAATGCATCTATATAAAAATAATTGACAAAAGGCATAGCGCCACCGAGTGGTTCGAGGAAGAATTGCTGAAAACTGTTTTATTTATTACTCACGTACCATGCCAGAATGATGTGAAATTTTCTGAGGTTCATCAGGTCTCATGGCTGATCATAACAGCACATCAGCTTTAGCAAGGCGTCATTCTGTTACCATGGACACGCCCTCCTCGCCATTCACTCCGTGATATTGTTGGGAGGCTTGGCAAGGTCTTGGAGTCACAAAATCTGGAACATACATCGAGGTGACTGTCCTCTTTAATCCTATAAGGGTCCACAACACATAACTGATAGGTAAGTGTTACCATGGCGACATGATGAAGGTTGACTTCTCGCCATGGAACATCGGAAAGTTGTAACTTGGACAAACTTTATCCGATTTTCACCAAATTTTCTACGATGGATATTAGTCCAACCCCACACGCTCCTAAATCTTATAGCACCACCTACTGCTCACGAGAAGTACTGCACCAAACGGTTTTGTTTATTATTGACGCAGCACTTGCCGTGACGACGGGAAATTTTCCGTGCCGGCTGGGTCCAATGGGCAGCAGGGTCTGCAGGCATGTGGGGGGTGAGGGCCCTTTACTGCCCTCCCATCGAGCTTCCTAGATGTCAACTGGTAAACAGCAAGCTAACATGTGTGGTGCAGGCCTCAGTGATGACAAGATGTCTCCTTTTATCTTGTTTATTGTTGCAACACCACAAGGAACTTAATGTGATGTACATTTGTTCTACATCCATTCTTATTTCGTTCTTACTTCCATTCCTACATCCGTGTAAAACTGAAACAAAATGAAACATATATACGCCATTAATAATATGGTCACCATGTCTAGCTTAGCACAAGTTCGCATTAGTTCCGACCTAGCTTGTTAACACTGTTAGCAACAAACTAAAAGGTAACTTAAAATGCACAAATGTAACTGTGCGGTTCTCATTATAATTATTAACATTGTCAAATTATATAGCATACTGACGGACTAATGATGTCCAAGGCGACAATATTTAAAACAACATTCACAGCGTTTACACATCGAACTGGTCCTCAGACCGCTCTTTCATTATATGGTTCACTGCGTATGTGCAACACTCCAGTTGTACCAGTTCAAAACAATACTTTCATTAAACCACTAGAGGGCGCCAAGCTCACTTACATGAAACAAAGTAATGAGAACTACTCAACTCAAATTATAAAGGCAGAATAGGCCCTGTTGTGTCCTTAGTTGGGTAAAAGCAACACATGCGTAATGTAATTTACGGAGCTTTATTACATTGAAGGTCATATACATAAAAAGGCTTACGGCACTCGCCTGCTTGCCAGGTGGCTCCCACCCCTTTATACCTGGGGTGGCGTCACCACTGGAAAATGGTAGCCACCCCGGTCTAGCCCATAACCAACCCAGCCATCACCTTTGTAATACAGCCAATTTACATACACAACACCCCCCCCCCCCTTCAAAAAAAATGCCAAGCGCACAGATAGCCCTCCCCAATCTGCTTCCCGACTCACACACTAAAGCAGAACAATTGCAGAAACAAACAGCCTATCCATGCACACAACTAAACCGGGGGGGCCAGGTAGACTACCAGCACCCCCACACGGCTGGGCGGATTATTCTGCCGCTAATCATACAAACAAAGCTGTGTACCTAAAAATAAAATAATTCCGGAACAGCTCCACATAAAACATACAAAACTACAAAACACATAACAACTACTGCCCCCCCCCCGCAACACTCACCTCCACAACGGGTACATCACAATGTAGTAAACGTTGGGTATGTAAATATGAACGAATAAAAACCTCAAACAGGATAAACACACCCCACCACCCCAAACTTGGGGATACAATTAACACATTAATAACATTCAATTCCATCAAACTACTATCTTTGAGCCAATAAAAATCCCACATTTATAATTCAGGCCCCCTTAAACTAAAATTTAATTCCTACATGCCACAAAACACCCTACTTCTCACTTTACTCTTTTTTTTTTATTATTTAAATGGGGGTACCATACCAGCAGTAAATAAACATATCAGGACTGGAGCAAAAGCACATAAACAGAAATTAAAGACATCTCAACACTCTCAGTCCTTAGACGGGTCCTTCTCCAGTCGCCTCCGTCTTTTGACCTCAGAGCTCCCACTGTGCCGCTTCTCCTCCACTCGGCGCAACTCATTCGGATGCCTCCAGGTCTGGTCAGACAAGCGCAGATACCCATCACGCCGAGCAGCCTCCACCCAGAACCGTCTCCTCTCATCACGATGCTCGCGTGAACCACAATCACCTCTCATCTGGGCCTCAACCCTGGGCTGCACCATGTCACTGAACCACAGGGAAGCCCGTGTCCTCTTTTCCCGGTGATTTTGGGTCTGACTGGTCTCCACCAACAAGCCGGTCAACTCGTAGACCCGGTCCATGTTATCCATGGCAGACCGTCTCTGGTTGTCCCACTGCTCGCGTGGACTGTGATCCCGTCGTACTCGAGCGTCAACCTTGGTCTTCAAGGGAGCCCTCTTCCTTTTATCCAGATCACCAATCCTGCGACAGGCCTCCATCACCGATTGCTCCGGCTCGCGGGCTTGTTTCGGTCTCCTCTTGACAGGCCGTCGCTGGGCGCTTTACAATCACCACGCTCCGCGGTCTAGCCCCTTTTTCTTCCGGCATTGGCGCCTCGTCATGACAAGCCTCATCGGGGATCCCGGCGTACCGTCTGGCACCCTCGTTCAAGGCAGCCTGTGTGATGGCATCGGGTCCAGCCCGAGACGGCTCTGCGGTGCGGCATGTGCTCTCCCTCTGTCACTTTGTCCAACCAGTCTGAATCCCACACCTCAGCACCCTCCACAACTGGGATAGGCCAGCCTTCCACATAGCCCAAGATAGCCAACCTGTTCTGTCCATAACCATAATACTCTTCACATTGCCTCCTAATCTGCCGGTGGGGAAACAGTCTCTCCATGGTCGTCAGGTTCAGGACGGAAATAACCGCTTCAGTATCCACCAAAAATGGAACCTCAACACCATGTAGCGTGACGATGCAGCCGATCCTCCCTGTCATCTCCAGGGAGACTGCATGCACCACTGCCGTAGTCTTCTGCGCAGCACCTGGTTCACTCCTACGGCTCCTGCATATGAAGTTGTTGCACACCCTGGCAAAATGGTTCAAAACACCGCACTTGCCACAACACTCTCCTTTCGCCGGGCACACCCTGGACTTACAGTGGAGCTCAGTGGACCCACACCCATAACACTTTGGTTTAACTGGGGCAGACCTTTTCCTGACCACGGAGGCAAAATCTTTCTCTCCGCATTCGCCATCACAAGGGTCCCAAAACAGTGACTTAGCGCAAGACTCATCTTCACCCAGAAAAGCCCCTTCAGGAGGGCCTCTCTCAATAGTCTCTGCTGCCTCGAATTGCTAGGCGAGCTCGATAGCCGTGGCCAATATCAACTCTCCTGGATACTCCAACAGTCTGGACCGGACCGCTGTACAGTGAACATGCTCCGCTAGATGGTCCCGAATCATCATCTCCTCCAGGCATCCGAAATCACATCCCCTCGCCAGCCTTCTGAGCTCATTAGTGAATGTCGTCACCGGCTCTCCCAAATGCTGGCAGCACTGTCGAAACTGGATGCGCCGGACTGTGACACTCTCCTGAGCGCGAAAATAGCGCACCATCAACTCCACAACACCAACGAAGCTATCAACCCCCCCCCCCCCCCCCCCCCCCCCCCAGGCTCTCCAACACTCTCCGCTCCTCGGTACCCAACTCATGGACTAACATGCCCTTCGTGTGAAGCCTCTCACGCTCGCCGAAGTTCAAAACCACGAGGTAGTTGGTAAAAGCAGTGAATCAATGAGGCCACGACACGAGCGGCCTGCCCGGGGCCTCCAAAAATGGCTGAAAATCAGCAGCACACTTTTCCATTCCCACTTTTACCTCGTTGCCAAATGTTGTGTCCATAGATGGGTAAAAGCAACACACGAGTAATGTAGTTTATGGAGCTTTATTACGTTGAAGGTCATACATAAAAAGGCTTACGGCACTCGCCTGCTTGCCAGGTGGCTCCCGCGACCAAAGAGGCAGAGCCTCTTCCGCCCACTTCCTTCATAACTCAGGCGGCGTCACCAACGGAAACAAGTAGTAGCCACCCCGGTCTAGCCCATGACCAACTCGGCCGCCATCTTTGTAATACAGCCTATTTACATGCACAACAGGCCTACTTACAGCTGCTTGCAGATTTAATTTGCTTTTGTTTTTTGTTATTTTTTTCTTGTAAAATTGCAATTTTTTTCTGATAAATTTCCTCTTTTTCACTGAAAATTTGCAACTTTTTTCTCAGACGTTTTTGACTTTCTTCTTGTAAATTTAGAACTAGGCACTATATAAAGAGAGCTGAATTGAAGTGAAGTCTTCCCCATTCCAAAAATAGGGGCCCACAAACACAGTTTTGCAGCGAGCCCCCTCCAAAAGCCAGAAACAGCCCTGATCCTCCAGTAAGGACGACTTTGTCAGGAGCAATAGACGTTATAAATAGGTTCTAAACTAGCAGAGTGGGCTCAGCACCTGGGAGATGGTCTCATTTTGTCTGGCTACAGGCCTGTAATCAGTGACGGATTTTACTTCACGATGAGAGCTTCAGTGTGAATATGGGAGGTTAACACTGACAAAGAACGACAGCACAATATATGACAGCCTCGTCCTTTCATGGAGTCTGAAAAGGTGTCAAAGGATTGAGAGCGCTACCATTGTTAGGAAATCTGCTTCAGCACCTGTCTGATGAAATAATGTTCTGGGGCTCTCCTGGACTCCAGCAAGAAGACCCAGTCAGCATGCCCACGTGGACCCCATGATAGATTTAACTGGGAGGTCTTATGGGTCTCATATGGGTCTGTCCATGGGTTCCATGTTGGCCCCATCTGCGTTTGCCCACATGGACTTTACTTGTGGTGCAGGTAAGCAGGTGATCTGCTCACCCACTTTAAACCCATCTGGGCTCCATATGGCTTTAATATGGGTGAGCAGGTTTCAGGAACACTTGTGCTATAGGCAAAACAACACAAAAACACTGATAAATTTTGACATTTTTTCCTCATGAACTTGTAAGAAAAAAGTGACAAATTTACAAAAAAAATTGTTGGAAGTTTATGAGAAAATTTGCAAATTTACAAGAAAAAAATGCAAAAGTTGAGTTTGAGTTACAAACTTTCAAGAAAAAATGCCGATTTACAAGGAAAAATTAACAAATTTATGAGGAAAAAATTTCATCCATCCATCAATCTTCTACCGCTTTTCCGGAGGTCTGGGTCGCAGAGGCAGCAGTTCACGCAGAGAAGCCCAGACTTCCCTCTCCCCAGCCACCTGCTCCAGCTCTTCAGAGGGGATACCAAGGCGTTCCCAGGCCAGCTGGGAGACATAGTCTCTCCACCGAGTCCTGGGTCTGCCCCGGGGTCTCCTCCCAGTGGGACGTGCCTGAAACACCTCAAGTGGGAGGCGTCCAGGAGGCATCCTAATCAGATGCCCATACCACCTCAACTGACTGCTTTCAATGTGGAGGAGCAGCGGTTCTACTCTGAGCCTCTCCCGGATGACTGAGCTCTTCACCCTATCTCTGAGGGTGAGTCCAGCAATCCTACGGAGAAAGCTCATTTCAGCCGCTTGTATCCGCAGTCTCGTTCTTTCGGTCATTACTCAAAGCTCGTGACCATAGGTGAGAGTAGCAATGTAGACTGACTGGTAAATCAACAGCTTTGCCTTAGAACTCAGCTCCCTCTTCACCACAACAGACCGGTACAACGTCCACATCACTGCAGATGCTGCTCCGATCCGTCTGTCAAGCTCTCAGTCTAGTCTCCCCTCACTCGTGAACAAGACCCCGAGATACTTAAAGTCCTCCACTTGGGGCAGGAGCCTGTCCCCAACCTAGAGAGGAAAATCCACCTTTTTCCGGCTGAGGACCATGGACTCTGACTTGGAGGTACTGAGTCTACTCCCAGCCGCTTCACACTCAGCTGAAAACCGTCCCAGTAAGACCTGTAGGTCATTGCTGGATGAAGCCAGCAGGACAACATCATCTGCAAACAGCAGAGATGAGATCCTGTGGTCACTAAGCATGACACCCTCCATTCCCTGGCTGCACCTAGAAATCCTGTCCATAAAAATTATGAACAGGATCGGTGACAAAGGGCAGCCCTGGTGGAGTCCAACTCTCACTGGGAATGAGTCCAACCGAGTGTTGGCAATACGAACCAAACTCTCACAACGGTTGTACAGAGACTGAATAGCTTGTAGCAACAAGCCCGATACCCCATACTCCCGAAGCACCCCCCACAAAATACCACGAAGGATGCTGTCAAATGCTTTCTCCAAGTCCACAAAACACATGTAAACTGGTTGGGCAAACTCCCACGAACCCTTGAGAATTCTCAAGAGGGTAAAGAGCTGGTCCGATGTGCCACGGCCAGGACGAAAACCACATTGCTCCTCCTGAATCCGAGGTTCACCCAACAGCCGGACTCTTCTCTCCAGTACCTTGGCATAGACCTTCCCAGGGAGGCTGAGGAGTGTGATCCCTCTAAAGTTGAAGCACACCTTCTGGTCCCCTTTTTAAGAGAGGAGCCACCACCCCAGTTTGCCATGCCAAAGGCACTGTCCCCTCCATGCAATGTTGCAGAGGCGTGTCAACCATGACAGCCCTACAACATCCAGGGCCTTGAGGTACTCAGGGAGAATCTCGTCCACCCCCGGGGCCCGGCCACCAAGGAGATTTTTAACCACCATTTCAAAAAGTTGCAAATTAACAAAAAAGTAGTAAATATATAGAGTAAATAAATTGAAAATGTATGAAAAAAGTCCCAGATTTATGAGGAAAAGCTATAAGTTTACAGTAAAAAAAAGTAAATTTTTTTAGAAAGTTCCAAGAAAAATGTTGCAAATTTATGGGGAAAAGTTACAAGATTGCAGTAAAAAGTGGCAACTTTATGAGAAAGTTCCAAAATTATTAAAAAAAAACCCAGCAAATTTGCCAAAAAAGTCACAATTTTACAAGAAAAACTAACACATTTATGAGATAAAAGGTGCAAGTTTAGAGTATAAAACAAGTTGCAAATTTATGATAAAGTTTCAAATTTTCAAGAGAAAGTTATCAAATTAGTCATAAATTTATAAATAAATGGCAAATTTATGAGTAATTAAGTTGAAAGGAGGTAAAAAGGTAAAATCCATGTGGGCATGAAAGCCATGGACCCATAAAACAGCCCAGTTTAACCGTTGGTGAGGCCCACATGGACCTGCTGGCTGGGCAGTTAGAAAAAAGAAATCTCTGCTGTGCAGCCTGCAATCTCTGAGAAACATTTCTGAAGCCAACGCAGAGCCACAAAAGGTGATAAAAATAAGCAGCCCTCATGTCTGAAAGAGAGGTCGAAACTGGGCACGAAAAGTGCTGCAGAGATGTCTTAAAACATTTCTGAGCACCGACAAGAATGGGAAAGGAGAAGTAGACATCCTGACCACATGACACTGATTTCAATTTGACTGATATGTCTCAGGAAATATATATATGTAGGTAGCTGCACAACAGCACAGAAACACTCTGCGTCAGAGGAATAGCATAAAGAAGCTGATGTCTTTGAGAAGACAGCATGTACCGCAGAGACCCCAAGAATAGCACAAAGCACCCTGGGAAAGGACCGTTTTACCCTCAGAGACATGATGGAATGTCACAGGAGAAGCAGGTAGGGTGGTTTAGACAACAGCATGGATGTTCAGGGGCAGATGTTTCATTTCACTGTTGGGGGGACATTTTCTCCACGGTAAATACTGGGGGGGGGGGGCACTACTGTTGTCTCACACACACACACACTGCTCCTCTTTTGCATAACCTTGTGCTCCATTGTTCCTTTGAGCCACGGTGCCCTTTGCACTGCATCTCCGAGTAACCTCCAAGCAAACAACGCAGAATCAAAAATCAATCACCAGCTCTCACCCCAGGAAGCACCCTCGGCAGATCTACCCAGATCACTTCCATCTTACCTGGCTATCTTCCTCCAGCCAGAACCTACTGGTAAGCAGACACATTTGGAAACAGTCATCTCTAACCCGTTCTTCAGCAGAAGCCCCCAGATTGAGTGTGCTGCTAAATCCACACCTCCAAACGACACCAAACCTCCCTCCATCTCCTCCTTTGTTTCCTTCCCTGCAAATTAAGCACCGAGTACTTTCCCATAACTGCCTCCTGACTATCTCTTCTTCCTCTCCCCACAGGAGTGCTGGTGATCACAAACACTGCAAATGCTTCAAGAAAATCATGCAAACTCAGAACTGGTTTCTTTATCTGAGGAAGTTTAAAATGTTTTAAAATGAGATAAATCACTCTTATGCTAACAAAAACCTTAACAAACTAGAGGGCACTCAGAGAGCACATACTTCCACCAAGGCTCTGTCCATCCATACCTCTGTCCGTATCCTCATCCATACCTCCAAATCTGTCCAGTAGTTTTTGTGTAATCCTATTGATGGATGATCACATTGCATTGCTAGATAGGACCTTGGCAGGGTATGTACTCAGGGAACACCTCCAAAATCTAAAGTTCATCTGGAGACCAAGGGCCACCAATGGTGAAGATTTCATCAAAATCCGTCCAGTAGTTTTTGTGTAATCAAACTTCCCCAGTCACGTGACCTCCCTATCAGAAGTAATAAACTGCAGCAATGTCAAGAACTGAACCAGCATCCATATGAAAATTCCAAATTTACAAGAAAAATGTTGAAAACTTACAGGGAAAAAGCTGCAAATTCACAGCTGTTGCAGTTAGCGGGTACAAATATTAATGTGTGTATATATATATATATATATATATATATATATATATATATATATATATATATATATATATATATATATATATATAGTATATATATATATATATATATAGTGGTGGAGATTTTAACATTGATTTGCTTATGCGAGGGACCTTCCTGTGTTAACGTATCGTCACTTCCTGTGTTGCTGGCTGTCTGTGGTTTGCTCTCCTCAATCTCCTGAGGATTTTGCCTTTAATTGTATTTTAATCACTTTTTTCCATCTACCGTTAGCTCTCACTTCTGTTTATCAAGCCTCTTGCACCTGTGTGCGCACTCAGTGTCATGTAATCACCCTCTTTAGCCTTCTGTTCACCTTTCATTGGTGTTTTTGTTAGCTTCGGGTTAGCCACTAGCTATGGCTACTAGCTCTCCTTCCTCTCCTCCTCTGGTGTGCTCTCTCTGTCAGATGTTTAGCTACACCTCTGCCTCTTTTAGTGATAACAGTAAATGTAATAAATGTTGTCTTTTTGAGGTGCTCGAGGTGGGGTTGCCTGATTTGGAATCCCGGCTCCGCTGTACTGAAACACCGTCTGCGCCAGTTAATAACGACGGATGCCCCCTAGCTGCAGCGGAGCTCCCTAGTATAGGGCGGCCTGCTAGTGGTCCTCCGGTCCTGCTCAGCAGCGAGGAGACTGGGTGGGTGATGGTGAGAAGGAAGCCTAGCCGCAAAGCCTCGGTTAACGACCAACCTGTTCATGTTTCTAATCGTTTTTCCCCGCTCAGCGACACACCCGCTGAGGAAAAAACTCTGATGATTGGCGACTCTGTAGTCAGAAACGTGAACCTAGAGACTCCAGCGGCCATAGTCAAATGCATTCCTGGGGCCAGAGCAGGCAACATCGAGTCAGATTTGAAAATGCTGGCTAAAAGTAACTGTAAATGCTCCACAATTGTTATCCACGCCGGCATTAACGACATCCAACTCCAGCAGTCGGAAGTCTCAAAATTTAACGTGGAATCGGTGTGTAACTTTGCCAAAACAATTTCTGCCTCTGTAGTATTCTCTGGGCCCCTCCACAACCTGACCAGTGATGACATGTTTAGCGGCTTCTCATCCTTCAACCGCTGGCTGTCTGTGTGGTGTCCTGCAAACAATGTGGGCTACATAGACAATTGGAGCTCATTTTGGGGAAAACCTGGTCTTATTAGACGAGACTGACATGTTTGTGAGACCCAGGGGACAAAAGACAGACTTGAGGAGGTAAAGTTAACCTTTTATTTCCCAGTGAGTTATGTAAGCGTGTGTGAGGGTGTTGTGTGTGAACGTGTAGTGCAGTGCAGGACTCGAGCTGGAGCTGAGCAGGTCTGAGCTTCGCCTGGCAACCCTATGAATACAGAGCAGAGTGATTAGTGCTGCACCAGCAAGAGGAGATGTGACAAGTAACTGCTGCTTACTTTGCAGGTAGCGGTACAGAGCTTCTGCTTGCCTGACTGGCTGCTGCCAGGGAGTGAGCGTCCTGCTCGGAGCCATGAGGCAGGGAGGATGCTCTGACACCGGGAAGTTGCTGAGCTTCCGGCGGGAAGAGGGGGTCTGCCGCCTGGGGGGTCCACCTGTGCACAGGGGAGATTATCTTGACAAGGTAAGACAGAGGAGCGCTTACGTGCGTTGCTGCGTTGCGCCTCCGTGGCTGTAGTCTCTGAACGAGGACGGGCGACATGCCTCCTTGAGTGTGGCAGACGTCTCCGTGCTGAGCTGCAGGCCAGGCTGGCTTTTAAGAGCTGCTGATGATTAATCACAGGTGTGTGCACAGCTGGAGCAGGTGTAGGCCCTACGGGCACCATAACAGTACTCCCCCCTCTAGAGGTGCCCCCTGGCACCTGTCCGATCCTACCTGGGTGCATCCAGTGGAAGTCGCGGATGAGTTGTTTATCCAGGATCAGCGACGGACGCACCCAGGATCTATCCTCCGGGCCGAAACCTTCCTAATCCACCAGATACTGAAGGCCCCGACCCCGCCGTCAGACAGCCAAGATGGCAGTGACTCCCCACGCTGGGTGGTCATCAATCATCCTCGGGGGGGGGGGGGCGCGGGGGGCGGGCAGAGAGGACTGGAAACAACGGGCTTGACCTGAGACACGTGGAAAGTGGGACAGATGCGGAGGGGGGGGGGAGCTAGGCGCACAGCAACAGGGTTCACAATGCGGTCAATGGTATATGGACCAATGAAGCGCTTAGACAACTTGCGCTTCTTGGCCTTTAAATTAATATTACGGGTAGATAGCCATACCTGTTGACCCACCTCATACCTAGGGGCTGGTCTCCTATGCCGGTTGGCCGTCTTCTTGTAGCGCTCCGTGGTCCGGAGGAGAGCCCGGTGGCTGATGGTCCAGAGCCGGCGGCAGCGCCTGACATGGGCGAGGACAGAAGGCACCTCCACCTTCCTCTCCTCCTCCGGAAACAGGGGAGGATCATGCACCAGGGACGCCCTGAAAGGAGACATCCCAATCGCCGATGAGACCGTGCAGTTGTGGGTGTATTCAATCCAGGGCAAGTGACTACTCCATGAGGAGGGACTGGATGAGATGACGCACCACAGGGCAGCCTCCAGCTCCTGGTTAGTCCGTTCGCACTGCCCATTACTTTGTGGATGGTGCCCAGAGGACAGGCTCGCCGTCGTCCCTAGCGCCTGGCAGAAAGCCTTCCACACCTGAGAGATGAACTGCGGACCCCGGTCCGAGACAATGTCCACGGGAATCCCATGGAGGCGAAAGACGTGTTGGACCAGCAAGTCCGCTGTCTCACGTGCAGTTGGCAATCCCTGGAGGGGGACGAAGTGGGCCGCCTTGGAAAAACGGTCAACCACGGTCAGGATCGTCATGTGCTGGTTAGATGGTGGAAGGCCTGTCAC
Organism: Pholidichthys leucotaenia; assembly: GCA_020510985.1. Classification (NCBI taxonomy): domain Eukaryota; kingdom Metazoa; phylum Chordata; class Actinopteri; order Cichliformes; family Pholidichthyidae; genus Pholidichthys; species Pholidichthys leucotaenia. The sequence goes on from CM035842.1 coordinate 212,555,916, forward strand.
AAAATCCAGCGTGATGTGCGACCAGGGATGACCCGGAACCGGGAGGAGGTGGAGCAGACCGGCCGGAGGAGAGGAGGAAGACTTCCCAGCGGCGCACTGATCGCAGGCCCAGACGTAGTCACCGACGTCCTTCCGCAGACCCGGCCACCAAAACGTCCTTTGGAGAAGCCCGACCGTGCGTGAAATCCCTGGGTGGCATGCCAACTTCAAAGCGTGGGCCCAGTGGATGACCTCACCCCAGACCGACGTGGGGACGAACAACCGACCTGGGGGGGCCGCCTCCTGGATCGGCCTCAGCTTCCTGTGCCTTCAGAACCTTCTCCCGAATGTCCCAACGGAGGGCGCCCATGACACACAATGGGGGAAGGATGGTTTGCTCCTGGGCCTCAGAGGTCTCTGCCGAAAACTGCCTGGAGAGGGCGTCCGGTTTGGTGTTCTTATCTCCGGGGTGGTAGGTGATGGTAAAATTAAACTGGCCGAAGAAGAGGGACCAACGAGCCTGACGGGAATTCAACCTCTTCGCTGTCCTTAAGTATTCCAGATTCTTGTGGTCGGTCCAGACCACAAACGGCTGGGCAGCACCCTCCAGCCAGTGGCACCACTCTTCCAGCGCCATCTTCACAGCCAACAGCTCCCTGTCACTGATGCTGTAGTTCCTCTCAGCAGGGGACAGGCGGCGTGAAAAGAGCGCAGGGGTGGATCACCCCGTCCGTTGGGGAGCGCTGGGAGAGAACTGCCCCCACCCCGGAGTCCAATGCGTGCACCTCAACCAGGCATTGGAGAGCCGGATCCACCTGTGTCAGAACGCAGGAAGACGAGAATTCTCTCTTGAGGGTATCGAATGCCGTCGCAACCTCCTCCGTCCAGCGGAAAAGAACCTTCGGGGAAGTGAGATCGGTCAGCGGGCAGGCCACCAGGCTGTACTTGGGCACGAAGCGGCGGTAGAAATTAGCAAACCCCAGGAATTGCTGCACCTGCTTCCTGGACGAGGGGGTGGGCCACTCCACCACCGCCTTGACCTTGGCCGGATCGGGAAGAATCTGATTGTGGGCGACAATGAACCCGAGGAAAGACGTCGTCTGGGTGTGGAATTCACATTTTTCCGCCTTCACAAACAATTGATTTTCCAGGAGCCACTGAAGGACCCGCCTAACATGCGCCCGGTGCTCCTGCAGCGAATGGGAGAAGATGAGGATGTCGTCTAAATAAACAAAAACGAAGGACCCCAGAAAGTCCCGGAGAACATCGTTGATCAGACGTTGGAAGACGGCCGGAGCGTTGGCCAGCCCAAATGGCATTACCAGATATTCAAAGTGGCCGCTTCGGGTCCGGAAACCCGTCTCCCATTCATCTCCCTCCCTGATTCGCACGAGATGATATGCATTCCAAAGGTCCAATTTGGTGAACCACGAAGCCCCCTGGAGAGAGTCAAAAGCTGCGTCCATAAGGGGTAGGGTGTATTTATCTTTAATAGTAATGTCATTCGGCCCCCTAAAGTCGATGCAGGGTCGCAGGGAGCCGTCCTTTTTTCCCACGAAGAAGAATCCTGCCCCTACTGCTAATGAAGATGGACGGATGATCCCCGAGCTGAGCGACTCCTTGATGTAAGCGTCCATCGCTTCCCACTCCGGAGCCGACAGGCTATACAAACAGGACGCCGGAAACGGAGCACCAGCCCGGAGATTAATCGCACAGTCGTAGGGGCGATGGGGGGGAAGGGACAGCGCCCGTGACTTACTAAACACCCTCCCTAGATCATGATACTCCTCTGGTACCTTGGACAGATCCGGAGGTGGGGACGTGGGTGGGGCAATAGCAACAGATGGAGCACAAGCTGCGGACTGCAGACACGCACTTAGACAGCACGTACTCCACAAAGTGATACTCCCAGTCTGCCAAACAAAAGATGGGCTGTGTAGCCATAACCAGGGATAACCCAGGATGATCGGGGAGGTGGACGAAGGCAGCACCAAGAACCGTAGGTCCTCCCGATGATTCCCAGACACGATTACTGACATCGGCATAGTCTGTTGAGAGATGGCAGTCAAGGGGGCTTTGGATAAGGCAATAAGCTTGAGCGTAGGCTGGAGAGCTTGGCATGGGAGCCCCAGCTGGGTTGCAAGTTCTCTTGATATGAAGCTCTGCTCAGCTCCCAAGTCAACCAGTGCTTGCGTGGAATGTTCTGTGTGCTTGAGAATAAGACGAATAGGCACGAGACAGCAAGTGAGTGGTTTTGATCGTGAAGCGTCCGCGAGTCCCCCTACTGTGACCCGCGGACCTCCTCTTTTAACCGACTCGTGCAACCAGCTATTTCATGTGAGCTGATACCACAGTAAAGGCATAACCCCAACTCCTTGCGGCGCTGTTTCTCCGCAGGAGGAATCTTTGAGCGGCCAGTTACTATATCCTCTTGCCCCGGAAGTTGCTCCGGGGGAGGCAGGGCCAGCTGTGAGGTCTGAAGGACGTGGAAAGACTGCGCACCCGAGCGGCTGGAAGCCCTCCCCTCGGCGGCTCATTCCCTCAGCCTGTTGTCCAAAGTAATGGTGAGAGAAATGAGTTCATACAACCTCTCAGGTTTGTCCTGTGTGGCTAACTCGTCCTTTAGAGTAGGGCTTAAGCGACGAAGGAATATGCTACATAGGATTGTGTCCTCCCACCCGACCTCAGTGGCTATGACCCGAAAATCCACAGCGTAATCCGCAGCGGACCTCCCGCCCTGACGAAGATTAAGCAGCCGGTCTGTGACTACTATATCCCGGTCAGTATGATCAAAAACCTCTGTGAAATTGGCTAGGAATTGTTGGTAAGACAGCGTGGCATAGCTAGGTTTCGCCACCACGGCATATGCCCAAGCTAGCGCCCTTCCCTCTAACAAGTTAGTGACATAGCCAATCTTGCTGTGGTCTGTTGGAAAGTCCCCTGGAACCCGCTGGAAAACCGTCTCGCACTGAAGGATAAACCCCCGGGCCTCACCAAGCTTACCACTAAAGCAAGCGGGCGTTGGCACCAGGGTGAGACGGGGCGACGGAGCTAAGCTAGTTTGGCTAAGAGAGGAGCTAGTGGGGCTCGAAGGAGCCCCGGAAACCAGCGGAGGAGCCTGCTGCCCTTCCAGGCGATCCAACCGGCTGTTAATTAGAGTCAACTGAGTTAGGATAACATTCTGCTGGTAAATAATTTGCTCAACTCGAGCGTCTAAGGTGTTGAGTCGGCGTGCTAGCACGCTACCCGCTGGGTCATTTTGACGGAGACGTACTGACATGTTTGTGAGACCCAGGGGACAAAAGACAGACTCGAGGAGGTAAAGTTAACCTTTTATTTCCCAGTGAGTGATATGTGCGTGTGTGAGGGTGTAGTGTGTGAACGTGTAGCGTGTGGTGCAGTGCAGGACTCGAGCTGGAGCTGAGCAGGTCTGAGCTTCGCCTGGCAACCCTATGAACACAGAGCAGAGTGATTAGTGCTGCACCAGCAAGAGGAGATGTGACAAGTAACTGCTGCTTACTTTGCAGGTAGCGGTACAGAGCTTCTGCTTGCCTGACTGGCTGCTGCCAGGGAGTGAGCGTCCTGCTCGGAGCCATGAGGCGGGGAGGATACTCTGACGCCCGGAAGATGCTGAACTTCCGCCGGGAAGAGGGGGTCTGCCGCCTGGGGAGTCCACCTGTGCACAGGGGAGATTATCTTGACAAGGTAAGACAAAGGAGCGCTTACGTGCGTTGCTGCGTTGCGCCTCCGTGGCTGTAGTCTCTGAACGAGGACGGGTGATGTGCCTCCTTGAGTGTGGCAGATGTCTCTGTGCTGAGCTGCAGGCCAGGCTGGCTTTTAAGGGCTGCTGATGATTAATCACAGGTGTGTGTGCAGCTGGAGCAGGTGTAGGCCCTACGAGCACCATAACAGAGACAGCGTCCATCCCACTTTGGATGGATGGAGCATCTCATTTATCTAACAATCTGGCATCGTTTTTATCCAAATTTCCAAAACCTTGACAACTCAGAGTTGGGACCAGGAAGCAGAGTCGCAGTCTTACACGCCTCTCTGCAGCTCCTCTTCATCCGCCACCCCTCAACTTAGCCCCTGTCTTCCCATCAGAGAATCATTGTCTGCTCCCTCCAAAGTAAATAAAAATATAATGTATAAGCATCCCAAAGTGATGTTAAAATTGGTAAAATTCAAATTAAACATGAAGCCTCAAAATTGAATGATTTGGCCTCTGTTCCTCCTCATAATTTAAAAATTAAATGTGGTTTGTTAAATATTAGGTCTCTAACTCCCAAGTCTCTGCTAGTCCATGATCTGTTAATTGATCATCAGATTGATTTAATATCCCTTACAGAGACTTGGTTAGACCAAGAAGATTATGTTGGTTTGAATGAATCAACTCCCTCTGGTATTTTATACTGTCAAAATCCCAGAAGTTCTGGTCATGAAGGAAGAGTAGCAACAATTTACCATTCCAAATGACTATTAATGTAAAGCAAAAAACATGTTATAATTCCTTTGAGGGCCTTGTCCGCAGTATTGGGCATTTTAGCAATTTTAGGCTAAACCCAATTTTATTTGCCATAGTTTATCGTCCTCCATCAACCTACTCAGAGTTTTTATCTGAATTTGCAGAATTCTTAGCTGATTTAGTGCTGAAATCGGATAGAATAATTATAGTAGGGGACTTTAATATACATGTAGATGTAGATAGTGATTACCTTAATTTGGCATTTAATTCAATATTAGACTCGATGGGGTTTTCTCAGAAAGCAGGAAATTCTACCCATTATCTCCACCACACGTTGGACCTTGTTCTGACATATGGCATAGAAACAGAAAATCTGGTAGTGTCTCCTCATAACCCTGTACTGTCAGACCATTGTCTGTTAACCTTTGATTTTACTATTTCTGACTATTTGGCTCCTAAGGAAAAATATTACTACAGTAGATGCCTCTCAGATGATGTTGTTACCATATTTATGCAGATTGTTTCCTCTATGCCATGTGTCAACACAACAGAAATAAGCTATAGACAGCTTACTCCTTCTGTAATTGATAGCATGGTAGATAGTGTTACAGCTTCTCTGCATCAGACTCTAGACATGGTGGCCCCTTTACAAAAGAAAAAGTCTAATCAGAGATTTCTAACTCCTTGGTTCAACACAGAAACTCATAGCTTGAAACAGAAGACTCGTCAATTAGAAAGAAAATGGCACTCCACTAATTTAGATGAAATCAATTTAGCTTGGAGAAATCATCTTTTTTTTTTCCACAATATTTTTTTATTGAACCTTTTTTTAACTAACATGACACAAACAGTCAAACACTAACACTAAAGTAATTTAAAAATAAAAGAAAAAAAATGTACTAAAAACACCAACAACCATTAGCAAAAGCAAGTCATCAACAATGCTCCTCTGTTTAGCCTAGGTAATCCATTACATAAGTATACATATTAGACATTCACCACTTTGGAATTTACAAGGTCCACACCCATCATTCACCTTCTTCTTCAGAAGTTATGTTTACTTTCTTTACTAATAAATCAATGAAAGGTCTCCATATATTCTCAAACACATTTTCCTTTGATTTCAGTATATATGTTATTCTTTCTAGTGGAAGGTTTGTTAACATCTGTCTTAACCACTGAGTCACATCTGGTCTATGAGCCTTTTTCCACAGTAGTGAAATACATTTTTTGGCATTAAGCAAACTGAGGTCTATGAATGCTCTTTCACTCTTATTAAAGTTATGCTTTTCTGGATACAAACCCAACAAAAACAGTTTAGAGTTCAATATGAATTGTTTTGAAATTATTTTTTCTATTGTTATCCTCACCTCTTCCCAAAACATTCTAATTTTTTCTACATTCCCATAAACAATGAAATAGGGTTCCTTTACTTTCCATACATTTTGTGCACGTATCTGGTATGTTTTTGTGATATCTATTTAACTCCACCGGTGTAACATACATCCGCATTAACCATTTAAAATGTATCAATTTGAGACGTACATTTATTGATTTGGTTTGAGTTTCTGTACAAGCCAATTCCCATTGTTCCTCTGAAATTTCAGTTTGCAGGTCTTCTTTCCAATAATTCATTCTTTTCTGTGAGTTTTCACTTGAGGATAGTGTCAATGAGTTATAAAACACTGAGAGAATACCCTTTCTCTTACTATCTTTCATCAAAATTTTTCCAAGGATGAATAAGTAGGTCGGGTGAGAGCATTATTTTGATTTGATCGAATAAAATTCCTATGCTGAAGATATTTTTTAAAAATGTGTTCTATTAAGATTAAATTTGATCCTCAGTTCTTCAAAAGACATTATGTTATCTGAACGTGACAAGTATAAGTCTTGAATCTTTTGAATCCCTTTTAAATTCCATACTTTAAATACAGCATCCGCTCTCCCTGGTGTAAAATATTGATTACCCCATATTGGGCTAAATTGTGGCAATAAGTGTGGTTCTTTTAAATATTTTTTGATTTCCCACCATATTTTGATCATATGCTTTACAATAGGATTTTTAACTTGTTTCTGTAATTTTTTAGACAAGTCTGAGTATATGAATAAGGGAAGAGGTAAAGGTAAATTGTATGATTCCATTTCAGTCCAGTGAGGGGGATCATTTGATGAAAAATAATATGTCATAGACCTCAGTTGTGCTGACCAGTAATGCAACATAAAGTTTGGACATTTCAGACCTCCACGATCAAATGGTAAATATAGTAAGGACAGACGTAATCTAGCCTTCCAATTTTTCCATATAAATTCCACTAACTTTTTTTTAATTCTTGAGAATAGATCTGAAGGTGGTGGTAAAGGAATGTATTGAAATAAATAAAGTATTTTGGGTAAGATATTATTTTTAAGTATATTAATTCTCCCAATCATCGACATTGGTAGTGACATCCATCTCTGAAGCAACTCATTAATATCTATCATTAAGGCTTCATAGTTGGCACTGGCGACTGATTCTAACTTAGGCACAATTTGAATTCCTAAATATTTAAACTGATTTACAACATTGAATTGATTTACCTCAGGAGCTGGGTGATTTTTCTGGGTCTCATTTAGCATTAATATTGAAGATTTAGTTTTATTTATTTTATATCCTGATATTTCCCCAAAGTTCTTTATTAAATTTAACAAGGTCGGAATTGATTTTTTGAGATTCGACATAAACAAAATTATGTCATCGGCATACAGGGAGATTTTATGTTCTGTTGGTCCTACTTTAATTCCATATATTTGTGGATGTAAACATACTGCCATCGCTAAAGGTTCAATTGCCATAGTAAACAGTAAAGGTGAAAGTGGACAGCCTTGTCGACATCCTCTATTGATTTTTATTGATTTTGAAATATTGCTATTTGTTAGGATTTCTGCTGTAGCTTTATTGTATATTATCTGAACCCATTTTATGAAATTATTTCCAAGTCCAAACCTTTGTAGGACTTCAAAAAGAAAGGGCCATTCGACCCTATCAAAGGCCTTTTCAGCGTCCAATGATAGGAGAGCTGTATCCGGTGCTTCTTTATTAGAATAAATAATATTAAATAGTCTTCTTACATTATGGAAGCCTTGTCTTCCCATTATAAAGCCATTCTGATCTCGGTTAATAATATTTGGTAATATTTCTTGTAGTCGTCTTGCTAAAATTTTACAGATTATCTTAAGGTCAGCATTTAATAGGCTTATTGGTCTCATGTTTTCACATTTATTAGAGGGTTTACCTGGTTTTGGCAACAGTATAATTAAGGTATTATTCATGTATGGTGGTAAATTACTATTTTGAAATGCTTCTAAAACCATTTCCAAAAATGGTTTTATTAATTTATTCTTAAATTTTTTATAGAGGTCAACTGGAAGACCATCTGGTCCCGCACTTTTTCCTGATTACATATTATCAATGGCTAGCCCAACTTCTTCTTGACTAATTTTTGACTCCAGTATCTCCCTATTTTCATTTGGAATACACGGTATAGATAATCCGTCCAAAAACCCAAAAACCCATTTAGTTTTGTTAAGTCAGTTTCATTTTTTGTATCATATAGTTTTTCATAATAATCTCTAAAGGCACTATTAATTGCTAAAGGATCTACAACTGCCTGTCCGTTACTTATAATACTGGAAATTGGTGTTTTAAATTCTAATTGTTTAATCTGCCATGCCAATAATTTTCCTGATTTTTCACCTTGTTCATAAAAGGTTTGCTTCAATCTAAGAAGACTCGAGGCAGCTCTATTCGCTGATTTTTTGTCATATTCAGCTCTCAGAATCAGTAATTCGTTCTCTAATTTTGGATTACTTCCTGCATACACTTTTTCTTGAAGAATTTTTATTTTACGTTCCAATTGGACTCTCTCCTCTCGAGTCTTCTTAGATTTTGAACCTGTATAACTAATAATATGCCCCCTAATAAAAGCTTTGAAAACCTCCCACTTTATACATGCTGATGTTTGTGTAGTATTGATATCGAAGAACTCATCTATCTGTTTTTGCATGTACTTAACAAATTCCTCATCCTGAAGCCATTTATGCTGAAATTGCCACCTACCTGGAACCTTTGTCAATTTCTTATCTACATATATTAGACAGCAGGGTGCGTGATCAGATATCACGATATTATCATAGAAACAGTTTTGAATCTTGGACCTTAATTCTGTGGAGATCAAAAAATAGTCAATACGTGAGAATGTCTTGTAGGTATTAGAATAACAAGAATAGGTTTTGACTTGTGGTTTCATTTCTCTCCATATATCTAGCAATCTCAATCCTTTCATAAAATGATTAATGGTCATCCTGCATCCACTGTGCGTACAGTCCAGTCCTGTTGATCTATCTATACTGGGATTCAATGTACAATTAAAATCCCCTGCTATTATATGTTGCCCTGTGAGTGATGCTAAAGTAAGAAATAAATTAACGAAGAAGCTTTGATCATCTATATTGGGACCGTATAAGTTCACCAGATTTATATTTTCTAATAACAAAGATCCTTGGATGATTAGATATCTTCCCAATTTATCTCCAATTACATTTTTCACTTGAAATGGGACTGTTTTATGTATGAGAGTCATAACTCCCCTGGCTCGGGATGAAAATGATGAGGTGAACACACTTCCCTGCCATCTTCTCCTTATTCTTTTTACATCCTCCTCTATTAATTCAATTCAACTTTATTTATATAGCGCCATTTCACAACAACAGTCATCTCATAGCACTATCAACTGTAGGGGGAACCCCCACAGTTGCAGAAAAACCCCAGCAATCAGGCGATCCCCTGTGAGCAAGCACTTGGCGACAGTGGAGAGGAAAAACTCCCTTTTAACAGGAAGAAACCTCCAGCAGAACCAGGCTCAGGGAGGGGCAGTCATCTGCTGCGACTGGCTGGGGGGTGAGGGGATAGAGAAGAAGAAAAGAACAGACATGTAGAGAGCAAACAGCACAATGGGGACTCAGGAGAGAACAAACAAATGTTAATGACCAGCAAAAAAAAATATTTCATTGAGAGTGAGGAAAGGAGTGAGGCCCAGTGCATTACTGAAGGTCCCCCGGCTGACTAAACCTATTAGCAGCATAACTAAGGGAGGGTTCAGAAACACATGATCCCTCCCTAATTGTAGGCTATATCAAAAAGGTAGGTTTTAGCCCTATTCTTAAAAACAGAGATCGAGTCTGACTCCCGAATCCAGATTGGCAGCTGGTTCCACAGGAGAGGAGCTTGATAACTGAAGGCTCTGCCTCCCATTGTACTTTTGGAGATTCTAGGTATTACAAGTAATCCTGCATTTTGGGAGCGTAGTGCTCTGTTAGGATAATACGGTAGTATCAGATCTTTTAAATAAAAAGGAGCCTGATTGTTTAGAGCTTTGTAAGTAAGAAGAAGGATTTTAAACTTAATTCTAAACTCTATGGGAAGCCAATGAAGGGAGGCCAGAACCGGAGAGATATGATCTCTCTTTCTAGTACCTGTTAAAACTCTTGCTGCAGCATTTTGGATCAGCTGAAGACTTTTTAAAGATGTTTTAGGACAGCCTAATAATAAAGAATTACAATAATCTAATCTCGAGCTAACAAAAGCGTGGATCAGTTTCTCAGCATCACTCTGAGACAAGATGCTCCTAATCTTGGCAATATTACTCAAATGATAGAAGGCAGTCTTAGAAACAAATTTAATTTAATCTCTCTCCCGGCGCCACACGAGTAGGCTGCCCTTTGCAACAGCGGCTCGATTCCGAGTCTTTTTCCCCTTCTCTCTCTTTTTGATCCGTCTTTTTTCACTCCACTATATCACGGACACACAGATCGTCCCAAATGTCTCCTGAGCCGGTGGACGGAGCCACTGTTTATAGCAGGATACGATACAGCAGGGAAGAGCTGCTAGCATTCAACCGCCACCCGGTCCCATTGGAAAAACTCGACATACCGAGAGAACTGAGGTGAAAACGCCGCGGCTGCCGGGCTGGAGTAAGGCGGAGGACAAAAAATATAAGGTACAGACCCTCCCTTCCATCTGTTGTCATGGGAAATGTACGCTCGATACTGGGAAAGGTAGATGAGCTAGCGGCTATCTCCCGTTACGATAGCACTTACCGGGAGTGCTCTCTCCTTTTGTTTACTGAGACGTGGCTAACTGAACTAGCAGCAGATGCTAACATTGAGCTGGAGGGTTTTCACATGATACGGGCTGACCGAACACCAGACAGTGGCAAAGCAAGGGGCGGTGGAGTGATAATGTATGTTAACAACAACTGGTGCAGACCAGGACATATCACTGTTAAACAACGACACTGCAGCAAAGACATTGAGTTGCTAGCTGTTAGCATGAGGCCTACATATCTCCCGAGAGAACACTCACACGTGATCTGCATTGTTGTTTATGCAAATCCGACGGCGAACGCTGGGACAGCGCGTGACGTCATCCATTCAGTAACCAGCAGGCTGCAGACAGAACACCCAGATGCTCTTCTCCTCATCTCAGGCGATTTCAACCATGTTTCACTATCTCCCATTCTACCCACGTTCACCCAGTATGTCACATGCCACACTAGAGACAATAAAACACTGGACTTATTCTACGCAAACACTAAGGAGGCATACACCTCATCACAACTCCCCCCACTCGGGAGATCGGATCACAACTTGGTTCATCTCCGGCCGGTGTACAAACCCCTAGTGCACAGACAACTTCCGGCCATGCACATTGTGGAGTTATGGTCTGAGGAGACAATGGACACTCTAAAGGGCTGTTTTGAAGCCACAGCCTGGAAGCAGCTCTGCGATCCACATGGTGAGGACATCGATGGCCTCATTCACACCTTCACGGGCTACCTCAGCTTCTGTGTGGACAAATCCGTTCCCACCAAGACCATACGGCGTCACTCAAACAACAAACCCTGGATCAACCCTGAGATAAAAACACTTCTGAGAGAGAAGAAGAGGATCTTCAGGTCGGGGAATAGGGAGATGCTGAAGTCCGTACAGAGGGAGCTGAGGAGAAAGATCAGAGTAGGCAAGGACAGCTTCAGGAAGAAGATGGAGGACAAGCTGCAACAGAGCGACATCAGCGGGGTCTGGAGAAACCTCAAAACCATCTCTGGGCTCCAGAATACCTCCCCCCAGGCCACGGGGGGCAGGGAGTGGGCGAACAACCTGAATCTGTTTTTCAATAGGTTTGACCAACCGCCCTCCCCCCTGTCTGCACAACAACCACTGCTGCCTCTAAAGAAATCAAGTCCTGCTGCCCACTCCCCACTCCACCAACACCCCCCCACTCCCAACACACAGCCCCCCATCCTGACCCTGACCAGGACCCAGGTGAGGACGGAGCTGAGGAAGATCAAGGCGAGGAAGGCGTCGGGACCGGACGGCATCAGCGCAAAGCTCCTCAAGTCCTGTGCAGACCAGCTGTGTGGGATTGTGACGTATATCTTCAACATGAGCCTGAAACTGGGGAGGGTACCACAGCTGTGGAAAACATCTTGTGTGGTACCTGTACCAAAAACTTCCCACCCCAAAGACCTGAACAGCTACAGACCGGTGGCCTTGACGTCCCACTTGATGAAGACCCTGGAGAGACTGCTCCTTGCTCACCTCCGCCCCCTGGTGGAACCAGCGATGGATCCACTCCAGTTCGCCTACCAGCATGGCATTGGGGTGGAGGATGCGGTGATCTTCCTCCTTCACCGTTCTCTGTCCCACCTGGAGAAGCCCGGGAATATGGTGAGGATCATGTTCTTTGACTTCTCCAGTGCTTTCAACACCATCCAACCGATGATCCTGAAGGACAAGCTGCTGCGCGCAGGGGTGGACCAGCACCTGTCGTCATGGATCCTGGACTACCTCACGAACCGGCCTCAGTTTGTGAGAACCCGGGACTGTGTGTCCGACACGATCATCAGTAGCACGGGGGCCCCCCAGGGAACGGTGCTGGCTCCCTTCCTGTTCACTCTTTATACCGCGGACTTCTCACACAACACAACACACTGCCATCTACAGAAGTTCTCTGATGACTCTGCGATCGTTGGCTTCATCTCCAATGGAGATGAAGCTGAGTACAGAGGGCTTATCCAGGACTTCGTAGACTGGTGCCATCGGAACTGCCTCCAGATCAACGCGAGAAAAACTAAGGAGCTGGTGGTGGACTGCCGCAGGCAAGGACAACCCCTCACAGCACCAGTAAATATACAGGGAACAGACATCGAGATGGTGACAGCCTATAAGTACCTGGGTGTTCATCTGAACAATAAACTAGACTGGTCACACAATACTGATGCACTCTACAAGAAGGGACAGTGCAGGCTGTTCCTGCTGAGGAGACTCAGGTCTTTTGGTGTACAAGGCGCGCTGCTGAAGACATTCTATGACACGGTGGTGGCATCAGCCATCACTTTTGGAGTGGTCTGCTGGGGCAGTGGCATTACTGCAGCCGATAGGAAGAGACTGAACAAACTGATCAAGAAAGCTAGCTCTGTCCTGGGGCAGCGCCTTGATCCGGTGGAGGAGATAGGAGAGAGAAGGACGGTGGCTAAACTGTCATCTCTGCTGGAGTCCGAGTTCCACCCTATGCAGGACATACTGAATGCACTGAGGAGCTCATTTAGCAGCAGACTGCATCATCCCAGGTGCACAACCGAGAGGTTTCGCAGGTCCTTCCTACCAACGGCTGTCAGACTGTACAACCTAAGCAGAGCTGCTCGCAGAGATAGCAAAAAGACGTAACAAACTAATAGTTTTTTGAATGCAAAAGATGCAATAGACTTACACAATGGTCCCCTCCGGCATACAACTAGGAAAATACCGGTCGCTATGGAGAGTGAGAATATGTATGGGCACATAATCATACCATGTAGGATAACTAAGTAGACGGTTGTGCTGTTTCATCCCATCTAGCAACAATGCTCTGCACTGTGTGTGTTTATATATTTACATATTTATTCCATCTAGCTACAATGCTCCGCACTGGGTGTGTTTATGTTTATATATCTATATATTTATTCCATCTAGCTACAATGCTCCGCACTGTGTGTTTATATATCTACATATTATTCCATCTAGCTACATTGCTCCGCACTGTGTGTTTACATATTCATATTTTTTTTTTCTTGCCTTCTGATTGTTGCTCTGAGTGTTGCTATCCCTGTGCTGTTGCAATCCTGGAATTTCCCCGTTGTGGGACTAATAAAGGCTTATCTTATCTTATCTTATCTTAATATGTGAATTGAAGGACAGATCCTGATCAAAAATAATTCCAAGGTTCCTCACAGAGCTATTAAGAGAGAGTAACCGCATCCAAACTGAAAGTTTGATTTGGAAAGGAATTTCTAAGGTTTTTTGGACCAACAAGAATGACTTCAGTCTTATCTGAATTTAATAGCAGGAAATTACAAGTCATCCAAGCTTTGATTTCCTTAAGACAGGCTTCTAACTTGGCTAATTGATTACTATCATCTGGCTTCATTGACAGGTATAATTGTGTGTCATCTGCATAACAATCTGCAACATCTGCATAACAATGAAAATGTATACAGTGCTTTCTAATAGTGTTGCCTAATGGAAGCATATATAAACTAAAAAGAGTAGGGCCTAGCACAGATCCCTGTGGAACTCCATGACTGAGCTTCGAGTTGAAAGAAAACTCATTATTGACTTGAACAAACTGGAACCTATCAGATAAATAAGATCTAAACCACTGCAACAAAGTTCCATAAAGTCCAACATAGTGTTCTAATCTATCAGGTAGAATTGTTATGACCCGAGTGTCGGTTCTGATCGCGCTCGGGTTAAAGTTATGTCTCGCTGCCGGCCTTGACAGCTGCGGGCGGTATTCTGGCCTCTCCGGGCTATTATTGTGAAAGTGCTCGGTGGGGCTTCCGCCTGTCAACGGTCGGCCAGCTGTTTGTCATCTTTGTCATTAGTACCTTGTCTATTTAAGCTGAGCACTGGCGTCGTTAGGACGCAGCAGTGTCTGATCGCTAACTGATCGCCAACCTGGTCGTTTAATTGTTCACCCACCGTCACGTTGCGGATGCCTGGACTGTTTTCACACCTCGGCTGCCTAGGGCTTGACCGTCTTTCACCGGTACCAGTAAGTGTACTACATTAGCCTTATTCCCCCCGGTGTTAATTGTTCTGTAAGTCCCTGCCTTAGCAGCCAGCGTGTAATAATTACCAAGTCTGACTGTGTGTGACTGTCTCCTGCTCTGGACCTATTGTGTGCTGTATAGCCCTATGCTTCCTGTTCTGTGAAGACTCCTGTCATTGATCTCAGCAGCTTGTGTTAACACCTTTTCACCGTAAATAAACTCACTGAAAAACTCACTGGTGACTCTGTGTGCGTCTTATGCTGGCTCGTGAGGGCCAGTGCATGACAGTACACTGCTGCCCAAACAGCGTTTACCGTGACGCCATCTTGAGACGCTATTCACCAGTGAGTTTGAGTTTTGGACGTTGCTTTTCCCTGTCTGGGTCCTGTGTATGTGAGGAATGCCGTCACTGAAGAGCCACGTGCTGACGACTGTTTTGGAAGCCTTGGATGAGCTGCTCATCTCCGCTTCCCTGTTGGACTATGACCACGGCATACATTGGTACCTGGACGCCGCCGAAGATGTTCTCTGTAATCTCTCTCCCCGCTACGCCAACCACCCGGAAGTCGACGCAAGGAGGGAGGACATCGCCGCACAACGCGAATTATTCCTGATGATGGAGGAGGAACGCGGCATGAAGCAGGTGAAGAGGCACTCCTGCTCTTCGCCTATGGATCCTCATCCTGCCTTCGATCCATTTCGGGAGTTCGCACCATCTGGGGGCCGGCGAAGGCGTCGGCGTCACGGCCGGGCGCATCTTCGGCAAGCTCCTGCTCCGGATCCAGTTCCGGGCCGCTGGGATGACCCCCTCAACCAGCCAGCTGCTGAGAGTGAGCTGAGTCCTGTGCCGGTGGGCTCCGTTCTTGGATCCTTTACCATCCAGCGAGCGAGGGAAGGAGCAACGTCCGCTACAGCTGACAACATCCTCCCCCCGGGAGACAGGCAAGTCCAAGTTCACTTTCCTAGTAATAATAGTGATCTGTCTTGTCTGACTCCTGGGGGTGAAGCTCAGGGTTTGCAGCTCCCTGAGTTTCTTTCCCCAGCTGTAGCCCTTTGTATTAAACCTGCTGCCTCTGTGTCTCCTCCTGCAGAGCGGTCCTCGGCGTCAGTCCCACGCCGTCGAATGAGGGGGAGGCCTGCAGCTCTGGGAGATATCCCGGTCCTGCAGCCTTGCTTTGGACAGAGCAGAACGGACTGCAGTGAGGAGCCAGAGCCGACGAGAGAGCGTCCCCAGGGTTCCTCAGGGATGCAGCCCGAGTCAGCAGGTCAAGGGTCCTCTGCCCCCACGCCATACGGGTTATTGGCATGGACGCCAGCGCATGAGGATCCAGCTGCAGAGACCATCAGGCCGGCTGTGGAACCCGACACAGCCGAGTGGGAGCCCGACGACGAGTTTCTTCCTGAACCTGGATCGGCGAAGTCCTGGACGGCTCCAGAGCCCGAGTGCAGGCAAGTGCTCTTTCTTGTTTTCCTGTATGGTGTGTTAGAGCATTTTTGCCTGCCTCATGGGGAGGCGAGTGAGGGGCAGCCGGCCGCTGCACCCGAGCTCGTCTCGCTGGGCTCTGGCGCTGCCGGTGGAACTGATCCCGGTTCTCTCTTGTGTTCTGAGCACCTCCACAGCGTTACCGGTCCGGAGCCAGTCAAGGTCACGGGACCGGGGGTTCCAGGTTCGGAGATGGAGGTCGTCGCCGGAGCAGTCCTGACCCGGTCGGGGTCCGACGTTTGGGCCGAGGTGACTTGGTCGGGGTCCGACGCATGGGCCGAGGAGACCCGGTCGGGGTCCGACGCGTGGGCCGAGGAGACCCAGTCGGGGTCCAACGTGGGTGCAGCGGTGACCCAATCGGGACCCGTCCTGACCCAGTCGGGGTCCGACGCATGGGCCGAGGTGACCCAGTCGGGGTCCAACGTGGGTGCAGCGGTGACCCAATCGGGGCCCGTCCTGACCCAGTCGGGGTCCGACGCATGGGCTGAGATGATCCAGTCGGGGTCCAATGTGAGTGCAGCGGTGACCCAATCGGGACCCGTCCTGACCCAGTCGGGGTCCGACGCATGGGCTGAGGTGACCCAGTCGGGGTCCAACGTGGGTGCAGCGGTGACCCAATCGGGGTCCGACGAGGTCCAGTGGGGGTCCAGTGCAGGTGCGGCTGCGGCCCAATCAGGATTCGAGGGGGTCCAGGTTTTTGGTTGTCCCCCTCTCAGGAGCCACCAGCTGGGGGCCATTAGTGGGTTTTGTTTGGCAGATCGGCGCTCTCCTGTTTTGTTGTTTTCAGGTGAGCGGCTGCATGCAATCTCTCCACGGTCCTGTTGGTTGTGGGATGCGGGTCGGCCACCCGAGGAACTGCTTGGAGCGTTCGGCATCTTGGTTTGGCCACCCAATAAACTGTGTGTGTTACGGGGTGGCCTGGTTCGGCCACCAGAGGACGTATTTCTGGGGGCATGGGACTGGAGCAGGCCACCTGACTGATCATGTACTGTGGGATTTTCTGTGGGCCCATATGGTGCCAAATCATGTTTTGTACGTCTAGCAATTTTTTGTTGTTTATCATAGTCATAGTCTTAGTCAAGTCCGAGCAATTTTTGATTGCCTCTTGTTTCCTTGTAAGTCATAGTCTTTGTCAAGTTCGAGCAATTTTTAGATTGCCTCTTGTTTTTTTTTTTTCCTTGTAAGCCAAAGTCTTAGTCATAGTCAAGTTTGAGCAATTTTAGATTGTCTCTTGTTTTTTGGGGGGGAGAGCCACAGTCTTGTCATAGCCAAGTTGGGTCATTTTGTCCTTGTTGTTTTGTTCTCCACTCCTTCTTGAGGGGTTATAGTATGGAGGTTTTTGTTCATAGTTTCCAGGGGTTTACTTGTATTTTTGGTCTCGTGTGTTTGTTTTTTTTTTCATGGTCGCCGTGTTTGGCGCGTATTTCTTTTGTTTCCACGGTTAGTCATGTATTTCTTTCCTTTGTTTTTTTTTTCCCAGAGTCATGTGTTTGTATTTATTTCTTGTATGGTTTTCTTGTCTGGTCTTTGTCTTGTTCTTGGGTTGGTTTCTCTCCCTCCACACCTGTCCCCCAACCTCCCACCCTGGGGGGGCGGGGGGGGGGGCAAGGTGGTTCCTCGGGGCGCTCGGAGTCCGCCTGTGGAGGGATGGTACTGTTATGACCCGCGGGTCGGTTCTGATCGCGCTCGGGTTAAAGTTATGTCTTGCTGCCGGCCTTGACAGCTGCGGGCGGTATTCTGGCCTCTCCAGGCTCTTATTGTGAAAGTGCTCGGTGGGGCTTCCGCCTGTCAACGGTCGGCCAGCTGTGTGTCATCTTTGTCATTAGTACCTTGTCTATTTAAGCTGAGCACTGGCGTCGTTAGGACGCAGCAGTGTCTGATCGCTAACTGATCGCCAACCTGGTCGTTTAATTGTTCACCCACCGTCACGTTGCGGATGCCTGGACTGTTTTCACACCTCGGCTGCCTAGGGCTTGACCGTCTTTCACCGGTACCAGTAAGTGTGCTACATTAGCCTTATTCCCCCTGGTGTTAATTGTTCTGTAAGTCCCTGCCTTAGCAGCCAGCGTGTAATAATTACCAAGTCTGACTGTGTGTGACTGTCTCCTGCTCTGGATCTATTGTGTGCTGTATAGCCCTATGCTTCCTGTTCTGTGAAGACTCCTGTCATTGATCTCAGCAGCTTGTGTTAACACCTTTTCACCGTAAATAAACTCACTGAAAAACTCACTGGTGACTCTGTGTGCGTCTTATGCTGGCTCGTGAGGGCCAGTGCATGACAAGAATATTATGATCGATAGTATCAAAAGCTGCACTAAGGTCTAAAAGGACAAGTACAGAAACCAGTCCATTATCAGATGCGATGAGGAGGTCGTTAGTGACCTTCGCTAAGGCTGTTTCAGTACTATGATGGATTCTAAACCCAGATTGAAACTCTTCAAGTAAACCATTTCCCTGCAGGTGGTCAAATAATTGCGTAGCAACAACTCTTTCTAAGATTTTTGAAATGAAAGGGAGATTAGAGATTGGTCTATAGTTAGCTAAAGCTCCTGGATCTAGCATTGGCTTTTTGAGTAAGGGTTTAATTACAGATGAGTTTCTTGTAAAAACACAATTTTTGAACCTATGTCTTTTATTTTATTCATAACTTGTTTAAGTTTTTTTAGATTTTGTAGACCTCTGCAATTCCATGAAGTTAAATTAAGATTAACACTTTGGTCTATGGTCAATAAAGAGTTTGAGATTACCTTGCAAAATAAACATGCTCATACAAAGAAGCAAAAACATGGATGGTTGAACATTCATCCCACAAACTACACAAAAACAAATTCCCCCTCCCCACATTCATGGTAATCCCCCCAAAATCAAAAAAAAAAATTCCGTCTCCCGCTATAGCCAGTGACTGCTCCTCACCCACGAGGATCAGTCAAAACCACTCACTCTTTCCTCCTCTCAATCACCCTGACTCTGCTACTTTTAATGACATGACATTAACTCTCTTCTGTAGTTTTTCCAACTTAACTCCAAAATTTTATAGCAACTTTGTACATCATAGCTTTATATATATATATATATATATATAATACAATCTATATTTTGTAGACATGCTATATGTTTCAGATCAGTCAGATACTTGTACACATGCTTAAATATTCTACCTTTATATCTTGTTCTTGCTTCATGCTTAGCTCCCGCCAGTCTCTCCTTGGGTCTGCTTGATAAACTCCTGCGCCTCCTGAGGGGTCTTGAAGATATGGGTTCTCCCTTTATATGTGACCAGCAGTCTTGCTGGATGAATCACTCCGTGACGGATCCCGAGGTTGCGCAGCTCTTTACGGGCAGGGTCAAACTGTTTCCTTAATTGTTGAATTCCTGTGGCCAAATCTGAGTGGCACCGCACCTGATGATCCTGGTATTTGATTTCTCCTTTTGCACGCGCTGCGTTGGTGACCATCATCTTGTCTCTGTAGTTGGGGAACTTCATAATCAGCGTCCTCAGCGGTGTCTTATTATCTCTCAGTGGGCCGATTCAGTGAGCGCTCTCCAAGATGACCGATGACTGCAGATCCGCGTTGTTCAGCGCCTCTGGAATCCACTTTTCCAAAAAGGAACATGTATCCCGTCCCTCCGTACCCTCCGGGAGGCCCACCAGCCTTAAATTATTCCGTCGCGACCGGGATTCTAAGTCCAGGACGTTATCTTCCAGACGTTTATTTTTTAATTCCAATGTTTGGACCTTTAATTGTAGGCTGGTGACGTCATCTTAAGCGTTGGAGATTCGGAGCTCGGCCTGCGATACTCGTTCCATACAGTCGCTTATTTCTTTTCTCATTCCTTCTATTGCTGCTATAATCCCATCAAATTTAGCCGAAAAGTCTGCTCTCATAGAGCTGATAGCAGCAAGTACCGCATTCGTTCCCTCCTCGGCAATCACCGCTCCGCCGCTAGCTCCCTTCTCCGTCATTGTCCCAGGAGATTTTCCTGCTTCGTCACAAGCGTGGAAGTCTGTTAACTTGGATTGTCTCGACGAATCAGTTTTTCCTCCGCCTGATTTCACAGCATTGGTTTTTACCATATCCGCGCCTAAACGCTAGGATAGGTTTTTGTTCCAATTGAGAGAGTTTTAGCCTACTTTTTATTTTTTTTTATTTTTTTTTTTAATTTAAGTTTTTGTAAAGGGTATACAGGTCATTACAGCATTGCATTGTTTACATTTTCATCACATGTTCCCTTATTTTTTGCTATTTGACAACGCTGGTAGGATAGTTATTACAACACCCCCCCCCCTTTTTTTTTTAAAGTGAAAGAAAAAGTGAAATTAAGGAGAATTAAATAAAAAAAAAACACAAAAAAAAACAAACGAAAAAACAAACAAACAGAACAGTAAAAAACAAACAGACAGAAAATTAAGTAATTAAAAGTAAAAGAGCAACTGAGTAGCCTTGGAACAAAGAGCGGGACCATTATTGAAATGGTATTTGTCAAAGATTAGATCTAATGGAAGACACATATGTGATCCAGGGTTGCCAAAAGTTCATGAACCCATCCATGTCCTGTCTCAGTGCGAATGTCAACTTTTCCATCGAGTAAATGTCTTGAATCACGTTAATCCAATCTTCAGGTGTAGGACAGTCCTTCAGCATCCATTTTTTAGTTAGGGCTTTTTTACTTGCCAATATTAAAACATTGAATAAGTATTTATCTCCTCGTCTTTCCAGTGAGTCCGGTAATAAACCCAAATACAAAGTTACAAAAGAAAAGGGAACTGTTATTTTGAATATTTTCCCCAATATTGTCTGTACGTTGGTCCAATATTGGTGGATAACTGGGCATGACCAAAACATATGAAAATGATTTGCAGTCTTTTCACCACACAAGCGCCAACAGTTCAACCCCTTATGGGTAAATTTGTTTTGTGCAGGTGTTCTGAAAAATCTTACCAAGTTTTTCCATCCAAATTCTCTCCACTGCAGGGATGAGGTACTTTTCCATTGCTGTTTATTTAGCTTTTCCCATATTTCCAATTGTAAAGTGAAATTCCCCTCTTTTTCCCATCTCGCTTTTATATATGATGTGTTGTCTCCTTTTAAGTCTTGAAGACCTTGGTATATTTTAGAAATGTATCTGATCCCTGGGATCCCTTTATATGCCATTAAGAAGACCTTCAGAACACCTGACTGGGCCCTTTCCAAATCCTCCTTTTTAAGTATATTGTTTATATGGTGTCTAAGCTGAAAGAACCTGTAAAGATCTTGATTTATTAGACCTTGTTTTTTCAAATCTTCAAAACTTCTTAAAGTTTGCCCCTTAAAAAAATCGTAATATTTTATCAGCCCTTTCTCTTTCCACTCTTTAAATCTAGTGTCTGTTTTATTGGGGGTAAAGTCTTGATCATAGGCAATCCATTGCAGAAGTCGATAGGGCTCTTTAGCTTGATTCTCTCTGACTATCTTAAACCAAATTTTTAGCGGGGTCTCTATCCACGGGTTAGTGTTATTCAAGAGTTTAGTTAAGGCATTGTTCCCTATTATCGCCTGTAGGGGGATGTCACTTGTTATTTGGCATTCCATCTCCTTCCATTGTGCAGTGTAGACTGGGTTACATATCTCTACTAAAGTTTTAATTTGTGCAGCTATAAAATAGTCCCTGATATTTGGCAGCGCGAGCCCACCTTTGTCTTTGTTTAGCTGTAGGGTTCTATATCTGATTCTAGGTCTCTTACCCTGCCATATGAATCTTGAGATCCTTCTGTCCAGCTCCTGCCATGTTTTTTTGGGAGGTTCTACCGGTATTGTTTGGAAAAGGTATAGAAGACGTGGAAGTATATTCATTTTGACTGCTTCAATTCTTTGTGCAGTACTTAAGAATGGTATCATATTCCATCTTGCTAGGTCAGATTTTATTTTTGTCACCAGTGGATCATAGTTTAGTGTTATAATTTTGTCGAGTTGTTTCGGGATATTGACCCCCAGATATTTCATAGATTCCAACTCCCAGTTAGTTTTGAGTTCATTTAGTGAAAAATGATTTGGGTCATAGTTGAATGTTAAAACTTGGGTTTTATGCATGTTTAATTTGTACCCCGATAAATCTCCATAGTCTGAAAAAACTGAGATTAGTTCTGGTAGAGAAGTGTCTGGCTGCCCTAGGTATATTAAAATGTCATCAGCAAAGAGTGCTATTTTATGTTCCTTCTGACCAAGCGTAATACCTTGAATTTCTTGATTTTGTCTTATCCATTGGCTCAGAGGTTCTATGAAGATTGCAAAGAGCAGTGGAGACAGGGGGCAGCCTTGACGACATCCTCTTTCCAGCTCAAAAGATGATGATAAATTACCGTTAATCCTTATTTTAGCTGTTGGTTTTTTATATAATGCCTGTATAGTTCTAATGAAGTTGTTATGAAAATTGAAACTGGATAAGATTCTATATAGGAAAGACCAGTCAACCGAATCGAATGCTTTTTCAGCATCTAATCCCAATATGACTGCATTTAAGTTATATTTTTTTATATGATGAATTATGTGTAAAGTGCGTCGAATGTTGTCTTGTGTCTGTCTTTGTCTTATAAAACCTGTTTGGTCTAAGTGAATTAAGTCTGTCAGTATGTTTTCTAACCTTTTGGCAAGGATAGTGGTAAAAAGCTTATAGTCCTGATTTAATACACTGATTGGTCTGTAGTTGGAGCATTCTAGTTTATCCTTTTCAGGTTTAGGTATAACTGCAATGACCCCTTCTCTCCAGGAGGGGGGGATTTCCCCTGTGTGGAGGACATGGTTAAATGTTTTCAGGAGGAGAGGAGATAGTTGCTGTTTAAAGGTTTTGTACCATTCTGCTGTATAGCCATCTGCTCCTGGGGATTTGTTAGCTTTAAGTTTCATAATTGCTTTTTCCAATTCTTTAGGTTGTATTTCTGACAGTAGGGTTTTATTTTGTGATTCCGTAAGTTGGGGAAGGTTTAATGTGTTTAGGAATGTCTCGGATGCGTTTTTATGTTTTTTGTGGGAGTATAAGTTCTTGTAGTAATTCTCGAAGCTTTTAAGAATATCCTGAATTCTGAATTTTATTTCCTTTGATACTGGGTCTCTGATTTTGTAGATTGCTCTTTCCGTTTGTTGTTTCCTCAATTTATAGGCTAGTAATTTTGCCGATTTACTGCCTGCTTCATAGTGTTTTTGTTTCAGAAATGTAAGTTTCTTCTGGATTTCTATTGTGTAGATCTCATTTATTTGATTTTTAATTTCTTTAATCTTGAGCGAGCCATCAGAATGAGTGTTGTCTTTGTGTTCTTTTTCTAGGTTCTGGAGCTCTGACTCTAGTGTGATTAGTTTTTCTTGTCTCAGTTTCTTTTGGGTTGCCAGTTTTGCAATAATTTTTCCCCTTATTACAGCTTTGCACGCATCCCACAGTATTAAAGGGGATACTTCTCCATTATCGTTTTCTTCCAAATATCTGAGAATATCTGATTCCAATTCATCTTTCAGTGGTCCTTTCAGGACACTTGAATTCAACCTCCAGGAAAATGTATTATTTGTGTATTTTTGGATGTTTAAATCCATATAGATCGGACTGTGGTCGGAGAGATCCATCAGTCCTATTTTACATGTTTTTACTCTTCCAATGTCTCTATTAAACATAAAAAAGTAATCAATCCTTGAGTAAGATGAATGTGGCGTTGAATAAAAAGTATAATCTTTTACATTGGGGTTGAATTCCCTCCATACGTCACAGATTCCCATTTCTTTTAGTAGCATCCGAGTATTCCTATTTTGGGTGTTATTTTGATGTGAAGAATTACCTGTTGCATCCCAGTATGGATTCAGTCTTAGATTGAAGTCTCCACCACATATCACTAAACCTTGGGCTTTAGTTATCATTAGGTCAAATACATTTTTATAAAATTTCTGTAAATAACCCTATTTTTTTTTTTTTTTTTTTGTTACTTATTTGTACCCGTAGGTAGATTTGGTTTGCAGTCTGGTGACAAGCCACCGGTTGCTGGTCGCTGCGTGCACGAGCGCCCTAAACCTACATGTTTTTGGTATGCGGGAGGAAACCGAAGAAATCCCGGAGTAAACCCACGCAGCACGGGGAGAACATGCAAACTCCACACAGCTCACTGTTGGTCGGGGGCTGGGATCGAACCCGTGATCTCATGATCTCCGCGATCCCCCGGCCGAGGGTAAACTGTGCTGCCACAGTGCTAAACCACTGCGCCACCGTGCAGCCAACCCTATGTACATTTCTTCATTTGCTTATATTTTATTTTGGAGCTTATTACTTTTATGTACTATCAGCTACGGTTAGCTTCCTGTTTGATATTCGGTGCTTTTATTTTGAAGGAACTTCCTGTTATAACCGTTAGCGTGAGCAAGCTAATGGCAGCAAAAGACGGGGAAGAAAAGGTTGTGACAAAATATAAAAATGTATTTGTTATTAGCAGCCCCCTTGATAGAGGCACAAGGTATGTTTAATATGTAAATATGACAATTTGAATCTTTGTGTTAACATATATGTATATTTTGTAGAATTTATTGTCAGAGTTAAGGTTATTTTCAGCTAACGGTTGTAAGAGTATGGATTTTAGCTTATACATTGTTTTTCTGTGTGGTTCCCAGCTCTTACGGTGAATTTGAGGGTTTACTGCCATTAAACCTATAAAATCATCAGTAAAGTGTCATCCTTCATTCGGGGGGGTATGCTACAGTAAGAGCTTACCTCTGGGAGAAGTGAAAGCCTGTCGCCTGATCGAAGCAGGAGCCCCAAGCCGAGAGGAGACGCTTCACCCAACATGCTACAACGAGCTGCCTGCGATTTCAAGGAACGGCACGGAAACGACGCGGAGCAGCGAGCTGCAGCAACGGTCTAAGGATACGGTGACAAGCAATTGCTCTCAAAATGGAAGATATTAAATCAGAACAGATAAATGAAAAGGAACAATGAGAGGAAACAGTTAATGAAACGTTATCAAGGCGATTAGAAAGGCCTAGTGTGCCTACAGAGAAAATGCTGTTATATCAAAAGGATGAACAGACTAAAAGAGAGAAAAAGCTGTTAACTATCTATGAACATTGGAAAGGTCAGGTCAGAATTTACAGAGCAGACCTCAAAAGTGATCTGTCAGATTCACAGTTAGCAGAAATGGCTGATGATATTGAAAGGACAGTAAATGACATGACAAAAGCATACAGTGAACTAAGAGAGCGTAATGCACCATCCCATGTCATAAGGCGTAAAATGGACTCCTGTGAATCTGTGACAAAAGACATTATGAAAATCATTTCAGAGCGTTTAGCAGCCATAGATGAATATGATGCAGATAGAGAAAAGCAGCGCCTCCATCAACTCTTAACTTATGAACATGCTAAGTCCATTTTTGGCACTTCATCACAGTCCAGTTACCACTCTGAAGCAAGCATCGCTGCCAAAAGAATTGATGCAGCTGCAGAATTAGCTGCTAAGGAAGCTCAGTATAAAATCACACAAGAGGAAATCAAACAAAGGGAAAAATTAAGAGAAATGGAAGAGAAACACAGGAGAGAATTGGATGCACAAAAGTTTGAACTAGAGTGCTTACAAGCAGAAAAGGAAAGGCAAGCTGCACGTGCAAAATTAGAGATTTATGACAAGGAATTGAAAGTTGATACGGACAGTCAATGTATGTTACAGAACAATGGGACTTCTCCTGTCAACCAAAGCTTTGCACAACCAGCCCCATTGCTCTCCACAGGTTCATACCACCCACTCATGCAACAATATGCATCCCTTCCTGTCAACTATTCTGTGCAACAACCACACTCTCAAGTTGTTTCTCCATCGCCTCCCACAGACATTTCCCAGCTGGCTAAAGCTATCCAAGACAGCATAGCTGTAAACAGAATCCCAGTGCCAGTGCCTATCGTGTTCAGCGGAGATCCCATCACCTATATCGAATGGAAGGCTTCCTTCAGCTCACTGATAGACTGCAAAGGTATATCTCCTGCTGATAAACTGCACTTGTTAAAAAGGTATATTACTGGCCCAGCACTTAAATGCCTTGAGGGCACATTTTATCGTAGCGACGAAGAGGCATACAAAGATGCCTGGAAAAGGCTTGACCAACGTTGTGGTCAGCCTTTTGTTGTTCAAAAGGCATTCAGAGACAAACTGTCGAAGTGGTCTAAAATCCACTCAAAGGATGCAGAAGGTTTACGGACATTTTCTGATTTTCTCACAACCTGTCTCCAAGCAACACCACATGTAAAGGGCTTAGAGATACTGAGTGACTGTGAGGAAAACCAAAAGTTATTGCAAAAGGTTCCAGAATAGCTCGCAACACGTTGGAATCGTCAGGTCACAGTTGCTCTCATGGAAGGTAAAGATTTCCCCTCTTTCAAGGATTTTGCAGAGTTTGTAGCACTCGAGGCGGAAATTGCATGTAATCCTGTGACTTCTTCCTATGCACTCCATTCATGCAGTTCATCTCTGGAAAAAGGACATGCAAAAGAGATTAAACCAAACAGATTTGCAACCCAAGTCTTTACAACACAAGCTACAGCACATGCAGATAAAGCAAAGTTAAATGACACAAAGTTAAAGGTACCCTGCATGTTCTGCAAAGATGAAAGGCATCAGTTGTCAAAGTGCCCAAGCTTCTCAGAAAAGTCACTAGATGACAAACGGACATTTGTAAAGGACAATAAACTGTGCTACGGGTGCTTAAAGGTGGGCCACAATGCCAAAGACTGTCGTCATCGCCACACATGTGACACTTGCAAAAGACGACACCCCACTTGTTTGCACAATGAGAATCACAAGGCAAATGAAAGACCTCAGAGCTCCACAAACGTTACACCAACCACAGAAAATGATACTATGGCAGCCACAGCTCTGAACGTCACAAAGGTGGGTCAATCAGGTAGTACCTCCATGATTGTTCCTGTGTGGGTTTCCACTACCCAGAGTCCTTCTAAAGAGCAATTAGTGTATGCTTTATTAGACACACAAAGTGACAATACATTTGTTAGTGAAGAGGTAACTAACCAGTTACAAGCAGACTCTCATCCAGTTAATCTAAAACTAACCACAATGTTGGGAGTTCACATGACAGTCAAAGGTCAGAGAGTACCAGGGTTACGTGTGAGAGGTTACAACTCAGATGTTTGTATTGACCTTCCGCCCTCTTACACAAAGGACTATATTCCGTTTAACTATGACAACATACCCACGAACGAAACTGCAAAGCAATGGCCCCATCTGTCAGAGATTGTTGATAAGATACCTCCTCTTCTGAGCTGTGATGTTGGACTACTCATTGGATTTAACTGTTCCAGAACTCTAGCTCCAAAACAGGTTCTACTTGGAAAGGACAATGAGCCATTTGCAATCCAGACAGAGCTAGGGTGGAGCATTGTCGGTGGCTCCACATCAGAGTCAAATGAAACTGAAACAAGTCTGTGCCACAGAGTCATGGTAAAAGAACTACCTCCTGTAACACCTATGGATGTTATCAAAGTTCTTGAGCCTGATTTTAAGGATGCAAAGGCAAGCGACAAAATAGTCTCACAAGAGGATCTCATTTTTCTAGACAAACTCAAGGAAGGAATAAAGAAAAACGCACAAGGATACTGTGAGATGCCTCTTCCATTCAAACAAAGGCCACACTTACCAGACAACAAAAGGCTTGCAGAAATTAGACTCGAACACTTAAAACGAAAGTTCAACAAGGATGAGAAATACAAAAGGGACTATGTTGCATACATGAATGACATAATTGAAAGAGGAGACATCGAAGAAGTACATAACGAAGGAATACAAGGTGAACAATGGTACATCCCGCACCACGGGATTTACCATCCCAAAAAGCCCACAAAACTGCGTGTCGTATTCGACTGTTCAGCTAAACACAACGGAACAAGTCTCAATGATCATCTCCTCCAAGGGCCTGACTTAATAAACAATTTGACTGGCATTCTCTTGAGGTTTAGGCAGCATTCTATTGCTTTAACATGCGATATAGAAAAGATGTTCCATCAGTTTCATGTCGATGAAGGGGACAGGGACTATCTGCGTTTCCTCTGGTGGAAAAACGGTGATACAAGCACACAACCTCAAACCTACAGAATGAAGGTACACCTTTTCGGTGCGGCATCGTCTCCAGGCTGTGCAAATTACGGACTGAAATATTTGGCCAAAGAGCACTGTGTCTTGTACCCAGCAGGTTCACAGTTCATGGAGAAAGACTTTTATGGAGTTACAAGCACAAACACAGTGGAAGGAGCAATACAGTTGGCACAAGAGGCCAGAGAAATCTGCAGCAAAGGTAACCTCCGTCTTCACAAGTTCATTTCTAATGATCTCACTGTTTTGCGAAGTATCCCTCCATCTGAATGTGCTGTAAACACAAACACAAGGGACTTAACATTCAAAGACATGCCACAAGAAAGAGCACTAGGCATCCAATGGAACACTGAAAAGGACTGTTTCAAGTTTGACAACACACTAAAAGTACAGCCAGCCACACGCAGAGGCATTCTGTCCACTGTGGCGTCAATATATGACCCGCTTGGATTCTTAGCGCCATATGTACTGAACGGAAAGAGAATCTTGCAAGAAATGTGCCAACACGGTATCGGATGGGACGACCCCCTACTGAACACACTCAAGCCAAGGTGGGAGAGTTGGCAAAGTGACTTTGTAAATCTAGAAAAATTAAACATACCTCGTTGTTATCTACCTGCTAGTTTTGGTGAGCCTAAAGAAATAGAGTTGCACCACTTTTCAGATGCGAGCTCAAGTGGATATGAACAATGTAGCTATCTGAGAGCTAAAAACGCTAAAGATGAGATTCACTGCTCTCTGGTAATAGCAAAAGCACGAGTTTCTCCTACTAAACTCACCACGATCCCCAGACTTGAACTCACAGCAGCTGTAGTTTCAGTCTCAGTCAGTAACATGTTACGGGAAGAACTGTGTTATGATGTGAAAGAATATTTCTGGACTGACTCAAAGGTGGTACTGGGCTACATAAATAATGATACACGTCGTTTCCACACTTTTGTAGCTAACAGGGTCCAAAAGATTAGACAAAGTACAAGCCATCAGCAATGGTTTTACGTGCCATCAGAAGTGAACCCAGCCGACAGTGCTTCAAGGGGTCTAACTGTCAATGAGTTAATTAAGTCTAGCTGGTTCACTGGCCCCACCTTTTTGTGGAAAAATGAACTGCCCACACCACAAACTGTTGAGCCGGATCTATCCATAGGAGATCCAGAAGTCAGAAAAGTACAGACAATGTTAACTAAAGTCACAAACACTGCGAGTCTTGCTGAACGTCTAAGTAAGTTCTCGTCATGGTCCAGAGCAATCAAAGCTGTAGCACATCTTATAAGAAGGGCTAAACATATCAAGTCAAATGCACCAGCTACAGTGAGTGAACAGGAAAATGCTGAACTTGTGATCATTTGTGATGTGCAGCATCAAGCATACGAACAGGAAATAAAACTGTTGAACAAAGGAAAACAGCTCCCACGTCACAACAAACTGTTTAAACTGGACATTTTCATGGACACAGATGGTCTCCTCAAGGTGGGAGGGAGACTTCGACATTCACCAACAAGTGACACCTTCAAACATCCAATCGTGATCCCAAAGGATCACTGTGCAGCTAAGCTCATAATATCTCACTGTCATAACAAGGTAAAACACCAAGGAAAGGGATTTACCATAAACGAAATCAGATCTAGTGGCTACTGGATTCCAGGAATGAGTAAAACAGTTGCTTCATACATCGGTCAGTGTGTGACCTGCCGCAGACTCCGCAAAGCTCCAGAGGGTCAGAGGATGAGTGACCAACCTCCACAGCGCTTAGAACCCTCTCCTCCCTTCACACACTGCGGCATGGACTGTTTTGGTCTGTTTGTGACAACAGAAGGAAGGAAACAACACAAACGGCATGGACTCTTATTTACTTGCTTTTGCTCTCGTGCCATCCACATCGAGCTATTAGAGGACTTGTCTACTGATGCATTCATTAACGCATTAAGGTGTTTCATTTCAATCAGAGGTGCAGTCAGACGAATCCAATGTGACCAGGGAACAAACTTTGTTGGCGCTCAAAATGAGTTTAAAGCAGCCTTAAATGAACTAGACACTCAAAAGCTAAGTACTTACTTATCCGAAAGACGATGTGACTTTGTGATGAATGCACCCCACTCCAGTCATGCAGGGGGAGTGTGGGAGCGTCAGATAAAGACTGTCAGAAGTGTACTGAATACCACTCTGTCACTTGCTCATGGTAGACTCAATGATGCTTCATTAAGGACTCTATTCTATGAAGCCATGACTATAGTCAACAGCAGACCCCTAACTATAGATAACTTGAACAACCCTGACAGCTTAGAACCACTTACGCCCAATCACCTGCTCCACATGAAATCCAACGCACCGTTGCCCCCACCTGGCACGTTTCCAAAGGAGGACCTATATGGCAAAAAGAGATGGCGCCGTGTGCAGTTCCTTGCAGAGCAGTTCTGGAGCCGCTGGAGACGGGAATATGTTCACAACATCATTTCAAGGCAAAAATGGCATTCACCAAAAAGGAATCTAAAAGTAGGTGATGTTGTGTTAGACATGGATGAACTAGCGCCCAGAGGTGAATGGAGACTTGCAAGAGTTTTAGAGACTGTTAGTGGAAAAGATGGACTTGTGCGAAGAGCAAAGATTTCGCTAGGAGAAAAGAGACTAAATAACAAAGGTCAACGCTCTAGTGAGCTATCAGTTGTAGAGCGTCCAGTACAAAAACTGGTCTTGTTGTTAGAAAGTTCTTAAGGCGACCTCTTTATATGGGTTCTTTTGCTTGAGAAAATTATTTGTTGATGTTCCTATGGAACTCAAACACTCATAATTTTGGTGGGAGTGTAAATAACCCTATGTACATTTCTTCATTTGCTTATATTTTATTTTGGAGCTTATTACTTTTATGTACTATCAGCTACGGTTAGCTTCCTGTTTGATATTCGGTGCTTTTATTTTGAAAGAACTTCCTGTTATAACCGTTAGCGTGAGCAAGCTAACGGCAGCAAAAGACGGGGAAGAAAAGGTTGTGACAAAATATAAAAATGTATTTGTTATTAGCAGCCCCCTTGATAGAGGCACAAGGTATGTTTAATATGTAAATATGACAAGTTGAATCTTTGTGTTAACATATATGTATATTTTGTAGAATTTATTGTCAGAGTTAAGGTTATTTTCAGCTAACGGTTGTAAGAGTATGGATTTTAGCTTATACATTGTTTTTCTGTGTGGTTCCCAGCTCTTACGGTGAATTTGAGGGTTTACTGCCATTAAACCTATAAAATCATCAGTAAAGTGTCATCCTTCATTCGGGGGGGTATGCTACAATTTCCATTTAGCCCCTGGTGGTGCATATACATTCAGCAGGGTGATATCTTCTCCCTCTAGCCGCCCAGTTACCAAACTGTACCTCCCTTCTTTATCTTTGTGTTCTGATTTTTTTTCAAATGTAATTTTGGTTGATATCAATGTCGCTACTCCCCTCCTCCTCCCTGATTTATATGAAGATGAAGAGATCATTTTAAACCCTTGTCTATTGAGTTTAGTGTGTTCCACGTCTGTTAGGTGGGTTTCTTGTAAAAATATTATTTCTGCTTTGTCTTTTTTCATTTTGCGTAGAATCTTGGATCTTTTAACTGGATTCAGGATCCCTTTTACATTATATGAGGCTATTTTGGTTACACCCTGTTTCTCCATTGTATTTTCTTATTTAGTATAACAGTGTGGTGGCCCCCTTTTTTGCTACTCAGAAACTGAAAGAACATTAAGAACATAAAAAACATTAAGAACATAGTGTACGAAACTTTAAAACAAAAAACTGTCAAAAAAACTTCCTGAGCTGGGGTCTCTTTAAAGACCCTGTAAGAGCCCTGATGGAGTGTAGGCTCTGAGGGAAATTCCTCAAACTCGGTTACGTGTTGAGGGCCCTCTCTTACCCCTGTAAGTTGTCCCATGTTTTTAACGTGAATTTCAGATCCCACTCCAAATTTGTAATGATTTTTTTTTTTTTTTTTTATGCCTATACCCTATGAGATTGTGTGCACCCTCCCACCCCCATCACAGCAAACATTCACTCTAATACAGTATTTGTTAGTGTGGAGAGAACATGTGGGTCATTGTTACGTTTCTATTTTAACATGATTTTTTTTTTCCCCCTTTAAATTAAGAAGACATTTGTTTCTAATGCTATAACTGCTCCATGAAAGGTTTTACCACATGCTGATTCAGCATCTCCTTTAATGTTTGTTACCTTGTAGGAGGGGGGGTGGAAGTGCAGAGTGACTGAAAAGAAAAAAAAAACAAAACAAAAAGGTCGCTATTCCTTCCTGGAACTGGAAAGCTTATCTTTGTAGCTCTGGGGCTGGGTTTCCCGCTGCTGGCCCGTGGATTTTGAAGGTCTCTGTGTGGACCACGTTTGAGCTCTGATTTTCTTGCTCAGATTTGCTGCGGGTTTAAACACCGTTACCGGGAGTCCTCTTCTTGCCATGTCAGTTGTTGCTTCTTCCGCTGAATTATAGAGACATGACTCTTCCCCGTAAAAGACCCTTAGCTTCGCCGGAAATGGCGTCTGAAAGCGTAGATTCTGTTCCCGTAGAACCTTTTTGGCGTCGTTATATTCCCGTCGCTTTTTAAGAACCTCAGGGGCGTAATCATGCTCCACGAAGACTTTTCTCTCATGATGCATAAATCCTTTTTTCTGCCAAGCCCGTCTTACAACCTCTTGTTTTATTTTGAAATTGGCGAATCTTACCACCACGGAATGTGGGGGCGCTTCCGGGGCTGGCTTTGCGGCTAATGTACGATGGGCTTTTTCTGTCTTCAAATCGGTGGTTTGTGGAATATCCAACTTCTCTCTCAATAAGGATTCCACGCATTCCGCCACTGTGTTGAAACTATCTTCAGCTCCTTCTTTCAGACCGTGAATTCTGATGTTATCTCGTCTCTGTCTTCCTTCTTGGTCGGTTAGCTTAGCCTCCAGCCTTGACTGTTTTCTGTGTAAATCCAGCACAGAATCTTCAAGCACTTTTACTCTTTCTTCAGCTTCCAAGATTCGGTTTTCGGCCTGGTCCATTCTGCTGTTCGCCCTTTTTAGATCCTCTCTGAATTCATGAAATTCGGCCCGAAATCGTCGTAATTCGTCAAATAGCGATTTCAAGCTAATCCTTTTGTTAGCTAGGCCCAGGTCCTCGTCTTCTGAACGGAGGTCCTCCGGTTCAGATTCCGCGGCCGCTGTGCGTCCTGACCTGGGGAATGTCACTTTCTTCTGCTTGTGGTTAGGCATGGTGTTATTGTCTTTTGATTTTTAATCTTCCAAAAATCCGTTAGGTCTGATTTTGAGGATGTTTTCCTTGGATTGAGTCTGGGAGTTTCAGCGTTAGGTTGCTATCACCATGGCGTCCAGACCGGAAGTCAGCCTACTTTTTATTTTTAGGAGCAGAGCAGAGTGAAACACGTCTTCCTACGTGGCCACCATAACCGGAAGTGAGAAATCATCTTTTAATTTATAAAAAATCTCTGAGAAAAGCTAGAGCGAGTTATTATATTGCATTAATAGAAGAGAACAAGAATAATCCCAGGTTTCTTTTCAGCAGTGTAGCCAGGTTGACGAAGAGTCAGGACTCTGTCAATCCTAGCATTCCCTTAGAGCTTACTAGTCAGGACTTTATGAACTTTTTCAATAATAAAATTTCATCTATTAGAGATAAAATCAATCAGATTCTTCCCACCGTTAACTTAAATACAGTAACTACTACAACTCCTTCAATTGACATCTGTTTGGATCAGTTTACTCAAATTGACCTTCTAGAGTTAGACAAAATAGTTTCTTCATCCAAGCCTTCAACTTGTTTTTGAGACCCTATTCCTACCAGGTTATTTAAAGAAGTCTTCCCATTTATTGGTAGCTTTATTCTTCAAATAATCACTTCTTCATTAACTTTAGGCCATGTACCGCAGGCTTTTAAAACTGCTGTAATTAAACATTTACTCAAAAAGCCAACGCTGGATCCAGGAGCTTTAGCTAACTATAGACCAATCTCTAATCTCACTTTCATTTCAAAAATCTTAGAGTTGTTGTTACGCAATTATTTGTCCACTTGCAGGGAAATGGTTTATTTGAAGAGTTGCAATCTGGGTTTAGAATCATCATAGTACTGAAACAGCCTTAGTGAAGGTCACTAAAGACCTCCTGATTGCATCTGATAATGGACTTGTTTCTGTACTTGTCCTTTTTGACCTTAGGGCAGCTTTTGATACTATCGATCATAATATTCTACTTGATAGGTTAGAACACTATGTTGGACTTAATGGAACTTCGTTGCAGTGGTTTAGATCTTATTTATCTGATAGGTTCCAGTTTGTTCATGTCAGTAATGAGTTTTCTTTCAACTCAAAGCTCAGTCATGGATTTCCACAGGGATCTGTGCTAGGCCTTACTCTTTTTAGTTTATATATGCTTCCGTTAGGCAACATTATTAGAAAGCACTGTATACATTTTCATTGTTATGCAGATGACACACAATTATACCTGTCAATGAAGCCAGATGATAGTAATCAATTAGCCAAGTTAGAAGCCTGTCTTAAGGAAATCAAAGCTTGGATGACTTGTAATTTCCTGCTATTAAATTCAGATAAGACTGAAATCATTCTTGTTGGTCCAATAAACCTTAGAAATACCTTTCCAAATCAAACTCTTAGTTTGGATGCAGTTACTCTTTCTCTTAATAGCTCTGTGAGGAACCTTGGAGTTATTTTTGATCAAGATCTGTTTTTCACTTCACATATTAAATTTGTTTCTGAGACTGCCTTCTATCATTTGCGTAATTTTGCCAAGATTAGGAGCATTTTGTCTCAGAGTGATGCTGAGAAACTGATCCACCCATTTGTTAGCTCTAGATTAGATTATTGTAACTCTTTATTATCAAGTTGTCCTAAAACAGCTCTAAAAAGTCTTCAGGTGATCCAAAATGCTGCAGCAAGAGTTTTAACACATACTAGAAAGACAGATCATATATCTCCGGTTCTGGCCTCCCTTCATTGACTTCCCATAGAGTTTAGAATTACACACGTGGACAAAATTGTTGGTACCCCTCTGTTAATGAAAGAAAAACCCACAATGGTCACAGAAATAACTTGAATCTGACAAAAGTGGTAATAAATAAAAATTCTATGAAAATTAACCAATGAAAATCAGACAATGCTTTTGAATTGTGGTTCAACAGAATTATTTTAAAAAACAAACTCATGAAACAGGCCTGGACAAAAATGATGGTACCCTTAACTTAATATTTTGTTGCACAACCTTTTGAGGCAATCACTACAATCAAACGATTTCTGTAACTGTCAATGAGACTACTGCACCTCTCAGCAGGTATTTTGGCCCACTCCTCATGAGCAAACTGCTCCAGTTGTCTCAGGTTTGAAGGGTGCCTTCTCCAGACGCCATGTTTCAGCTCCTTCCACAGTGACATGGTTCAAGTGACCCACAGAACAGACACGACTCAGGGTTAACACAATTAACGTACTGTGGAAATGTGAAAATGACGAGGCAGAGTTTATCTCACGAGTCAGGTGTATTCACATCTTCCAACATCAGCAAAAACAGAAAGAGGAAAAAAAAAACAGACATTCGTCCTTTATATACCCAGGACCTTCAAAGCTCACAGTCACATTGCATTAAATCCCAAGTAACAATGCATCTTCTTTCAGATCTTAACACCTCCACCCACATTCTCTGGCAGCCAGGAAAATCCCCCAAGGCCGTCTCTTTGCATACCAAAGACTAAACTTTCACATCCTCCTGTTATCTCCAAAGAGACTCAGTCCTTTGTTCAATCTAAGATGTGAAGCCTAAAGTGATATACATATGAAGCATAAAGTGATATACATATGTGCATATGTGTCCCACATGACCCCTCCTCCCCGCAAACGTCTAAGATGGAACAACGGAATAACAGTCTGCATGTCATGATAAAATCATTACACATCAGCCCACGTGCTGCTTGGGCCTCAGTCTCCTCCCGTATCTGCTGTAAGCGGGCTTTACCACTTCCGCAGCGCCATCCTGCTGGGGAGCTGCTGTCTGAGGGTGAGAACTGTTTGTCAATCCCTGTGGGTGTTCTGGGGAATGTCCCCTAGGGGGTCTGCCGCACCGAGGAGCCCTGGCCAACAGCACATCCTTGTCCACCACCACAAAGGCGGGTTTGAGCCTGTTTATGCCAATCTTTTCCTTCCTGCCCCCCAAATCTAGCAAAAAATGCTTATCCCCTGTTTCCAGCACTCTAAATGGTCCATCATAAGGTGGTCACAATGGTGGGCGATGGGCATCGTGTCTGACAAAAACAAACTCCGCGTTTTCTAAGGCCTTAGGCACAAAAACGCAGGGAAAACTGTGGTGAACGGGGCCAGGCAGCGTGCCCGATTCCGTGCCACGCTGCAACCGCTGAGCCGGGGAGCATTCTGGCGCAGGATTATCTGGGAGAAATTCCCCGGGCAGCCGAAGTGGCTGCGCAAAAACTACCTCAGCCGGGGAGGCTTCTAAATCCTCTTTAGGTGCAGAACACAACCCCAATAAAACCCACAGTAGCCTGTCTACCCAATTTGCATCCGTAAGCGACGCTCTGAGAGCCGCTTTCAGTGACCTATGAAAACGTTCACATAACCCATTAGCCTGCGGATTGTACGCGGTTGTGCGGTGGATCGTTACCCCCAGGCTGCGGGCCATTGCTGACCAAAGTTCAGAAACAAATTGAGGACCTCTGTCGGATGTAATGTCCGACGGGACTCCAAAACGCGCTACCCATGCTGTTAAAAACGCGCGCGCCACCTCCTCGGCTGTGGTTGACGACAGTGGGACCACTTCCGGCCAGCGCGTGGTGCAGTCTACCATTGTCAGAAGGTGTGTGCACCCCAGTGACGGCGGGAGGGGGCCTACGAGGTCCACGTGGACATGATTGAACCTCTTAGCCGGGATGTGAAACGGCTCCAAGGGAGCTCTCGTGTGTCTGTGTACCTTTGCTCGTTGACAAGCCATGCAGGCTGCTGCCCACTCTCTAACTTGTTTGTGCAGGCTCGGCCATACAAATTTCTCTCCCACCATTTTGACCGACACGCGCACTCCCGGGTGTGCCAGAGAATGAATCGAGTCAAA
This sequence comes from Pholidichthys leucotaenia, assembly GCA_020510985.1. Taxonomy (NCBI): domain Eukaryota; kingdom Metazoa; phylum Chordata; class Actinopteri; order Cichliformes; family Pholidichthyidae; genus Pholidichthys; species Pholidichthys leucotaenia. The sequence goes on from CM035842.1 coordinate 212,593,172, forward strand.
AACGTGGCGGCGCCATGCGGCCGGTACCACAGGGCGCGGTCGCCCAGTGGAGACACAGATTAGGGGGGGCATACCGTCTTGCAGCACCCTGTTCTCCAGCCTTAACCCTGTTGGTCCAGACTGGAGCGCGCGCACGTCCGCGTCGCTTCCCTGATCTGCGGCCATGGCTGCATAATCTATCCCTATGCGGACTGGGGCCGCCACGGCGCGTGAGAGACAGTCTGCCACTACATTCAGTTTACCCGCCACATGCTGAATATCGGTAGTAAACTCTGAGATTGCGGCCAGCTGCCTCTGCTGCCGGCCTGACCACGGTTCTGAATCCTTGGCCATCGCGAATGTCAGCGGCTTGTGATCAACGAACGCGGTGAAACGGCGTCCCTCCAGCCAGAACTGGAAGTGGCAAATGACCAAGTGGAGAGCTAACAACTCCCTGTCGAATGCGCTGTATTTTCGTTCACTATCGCGCAAAGTCCTGCTGAAAAAGGTGAGCGGCTGCCAAGCCCCGGCTACATGCTGTTCCACGACCACCCCTATGGCCACATCTGAAGCGTCAGTAGTGAGCGCTATGCGGGCCATTGGGTCTGGATGTGCTAACAACGCAGCGTTTGCCAGGGCTGTTTTGACCTCCGAGAATGCTCGCTCTCGCTCCGGAGACCATTCGATCTTATTTGTGGGTTTTTGTTTTTGTTAGTGTGGCATACAATGGTTGCATGAGCTGCGCTGCACGGGGGAGGAAACGGTTATAAAAATTCACCATTCCCAAAAACTCCTGTAACGCCTTGACTGTTTATGGCTGGGGAAAATTTGTTACCGCGTGCACTTTGTCAGGCAGTGGAACCGCTCCTTCTGGGGAGACGCGATGCCCCAAAAAATCAATCTGCGTCACCCCGAACTGACACTTCGCTGGGTTGATTATTAACCCGTGCTCTCCCAACCTCCAGAAAACTGCCGTGAGGTGGTTTTCGTGTTCGTCTTCGGACGCGCTGGCTACTAAGATGTCGTCCAGATGAGACTTCCGGTTATGGCTGCCACGTAGGACGGACGTGTCTCGCTCTGCTCTGCTCCTGGAGAAAAAAAATCGGCAAATAACTCTCTCATTTGGGACAGAACGTATCCCAGCATTTGGGCGAGGATATGTCGGCGAAGCCTAAGGCTGGAAAACCAGGAAAAGGAAAAAGCAAGCCGCCGAAACAGTCCAAATTAACGGACTTTCAGGTCTGTGACGCAGCAAACAAAACTCCATATATGGCGGAGGAGGCTGGCAACGGTGCGATGTCTGCGGGGGGAGGCGCAGATGCGCTGATGGCTGCCATGAGTTCAATGAGAGCGGACTTTTCCTCTAGATTTGATGGGATTATGACAGCGTTGGAAGGAATAAGAAAGGAATTGGGTGACTGTGTAGAACGAACGGCGCAGATGGAGCTCCGTCTCGCTAGTGCTGAAGATGACGTCACCCGTCTTCAATTAAAGGTGCGCACTTTGGAAAAAAAAAATAAATCTCTGGAAGATAATATTTTGGATTTGGAATCTCGGTCGAGACAGAATAATTTGAGGCTGGTGGGTCTTCCAGAGGAATCAGAAGGTCGGGACGTATGTTCCTTTCTGGAAAAGTGGATTCCGGAGGTGCTGGGCAGCGAGGAGTTGCAATCAGCAGTGGTTCTGGAAAAAGCACATCGTATTGGCCCACGGAGAGATAAGGGACCGCCGAGGACCTTAATTATGAAGTTTCTTAGCAACAGAGACAGGATGAAGATCTTCAACGCTGCACGTGCTAAAGGAGAGATTAAACACCAGGACCAGCAGGTGCGGTTCTACCCAGATTTGGCCACAGGAATCCAGCAATTGAGGAAGCAGTTTGATCCCGTACGTAAGGAGCTGCACAACCTTGGGATTCGTCATGGTGTAATCTATCCTGCGAGACTGCTGACCACGTATGAGGGCAGAACCCACATCTTCAAGACCCCAGAGGAGGCGCAGGAGTTCATCAAGAAGATCAAAGAAGAAGAAGAGACTGGTGGGAGCTAAGCATGAACAAAATATAAGGTAGAATAATTAAGCATTTGCACAGGCATCTGACTGACTTGAAGTAAATAGTAAGTTTACAAAATATAGATTGTATTATATATTAAAAAAACAAAACAAAAACAAAACAAACAAAAAAAAAAACTATGATGTACAAAGTTGTTAAAAATTTTGGAGTTAAGTTGGAAAACTACAGAGGAGAGTTAATGTTACGTCATTAAAAGCAGTAGAGTTAGGGTGATTGGGAGGATGAAGAAGGAGTGGCTTAGGCTGTTCCCCGTGGGTGTGGAACGGTCGATGGCTATATCGGGAGACAGAATTTTTCTTTTGATTTTGGGGGGTTTGCCACAAGTGTGGGAAGGGGAAATTTGTTTGTGTGTAGTTTGTAGGATGAATGTTCAACCACTCATGTTTTTGCTTCTCTGTATGAGCATGTTTACACTGCAAGGTAATCCCAAACTCTCTATTGATCATGAACCAAAGTGTTAATCTTAATTTAACTTCATGGAATTGCAGTGGTCTACAAAATTTAAAAAAACTTAAACAAGTTATGAATAAAATAAAGGACATGGGTTCAAGAATTGTGTTTTTACAAGAAACTCATCTGATAGAGGAGGATGTTAAAAGAATTAGGAGTAGATGGCAGGGAAGTGTATTCACCTCTTCATTTTCATCCCGAGCCAGGGGAGTTATGACTCTCATACATAAATCAGTTCCTTTTCAAGTGAAAAATGTAATTGGAGACAAATTTGGAAGATATGTAATCATTCAAGGTTCTTTGCTATTAGAAAATATAAATCTTGTGAACTTATATGGTCCCAATATAGATGATCAGAAGTTCTTTGCTAATTTATTTCTCATCTTATCATCACTTACAGGGCAACATATAATAGCAGGGGATTTTAATTGTACATTGAATCCAGGTGTGGATAGATCAACAGGACTGGATTGTACGCACATTGGATGTAGGATGACTATTAATCATTTTATGAAAGAATTGAGATTGTTAGATATATGGAGAGAAATGAAACCACAAGTTAAAGCCTATTCTTGTTATTCCAGTACCTACAAGACATTCTCACGTATTGATTATTTTTTGATTTCCACAGAATTAAGGTCCAAGATTCAAAACTGCTTTTATGATAACATTGTGATCTCTGATCATGCACCCTGTTGTCTAATATATGTAGATAAAAAATTGACAAAGGAATCAGGTAGATGGCAATTTCAGCATAAATGGCTTCGGGATGAGGAATTTGTCAAGTATATAGAAAAACAGATAGACGAGTTCTTTGACATCAATACTACACAAACATCAGCATGTGTAAAGTGGGAGGCTTTCAAAGCTTTTATTAGGGGACATATTATTAGTTATACAGGATCAAAATCTAAGAAGACTCCAGAGGAGAGAGCTAAATTGGAACATAAAATAAAAAGTCTTCAGGAAAAAGTGTATGCAGGAAGTGACCCAAGGTTGGAGAATGAATTACTGATTTTGAGAGCTGAATACGACAAAAAATCAGCGAATAGAGCTGCCTCGAGTCTTCTAAGATTGAAACAATCTTTTTATGAACAAGGTGAAAAATCAGGAAAATTATTAGCATGGCAGATTAAACAATTGGAAATTAAAACACCAATTACCAGTATTATAAGTAACGGACAGGTAGTTATAGATCCTTTAGAAATTAATAGAGCCTTTAGAGATTACTATGAAAAATTATATGATACCAAAAATGAACCTGATTTAACAAAACTAAATGGGTTTTTGAACGAACTATCTATACCGTGTATTCCAAATGAAAACAGGGAGATATTGGAGTCTAAAATTAGTCAAGAAGAAGTTGGGCTAGCCATTGATAATATGAAATCAGGAAAAAGTGCAGGACCAGATGGTCTTCCAGTTGACCTTTATAAAAAATTTAAGAATAAATTAATAAAACCTTTTTTGGAAATGGTTTTAGAAGCATTTCAAAATAATAATTTACCATCATACATAAATAATGCCTTAATTATACTGCTGCCAAAACCAGGTAAGCCCTCTAATAAATGTGAAAATATGAGACCAATAAGCCTATTAAACGCCGACCTTAAGATAATCTGTAAAATTTTAGCAAGACGAATACAAGAAATTTTACCAAATATTATTAATCGAGATCAGAATGGCTTTATAAAGGGTAGACAAGGCTTCCATAATGTAAGAAGACTATTTAATATTATTTATTTTAATAAAGAAGCACCGGATACAGCTCTCCTATCATTGGATGCCGAAAAGGCCTTTGATAGAGTTGAATGGCCCTTTCTTTTTGAAGTCCTACAAAGGTTTGGATTTGGAAATAATTTCATAAAATGGGTTCAAATAATATACAATAATGCTACAGCAGAAATCCTAACAAATAACAATATTTCAAAACCAATAAAAATCAATAGAGGATGTCGACAAGGCTGTCCACTTTCACCTTTACTGTTTACTATGGCAATTGAACCTTTAGCGATAGCGATACGTTTACATTCACAATTATATGGAATTAAAGTTGGACCAACAGAACATAAAATCTCCCTGTACGCCGATGATATAATTTTGTTTATGTCGAATCTAAAAAAATCAATTCCAACCTTGTTGAATTTAATAAAGAATTTTGGGGAAATATCAAGATATAAAATAAATAAAACTAAATCTTCAATATTAATGCTAAATGAGACCCAGAGAAATTACCCAGCCCCTGAGGTAAATCAATTCAATGTTGTAAATCAGTTTAAATATTTAGGAATCCATATTATGCCTAAGCTAGAATCAGTCGCCAGTGTCAACTATGAAGCCTTAATGTCAGATATCAATGAGTTAACTCAGAGATGGATGTCACTACCAATGTCGATGATCGGGAGAATCAATATACTTAAAAGTAATATTTTACCTAAAATACTTTATTTATTTCAATACATTCCCTTATCACCACCTTTAGATCTATTCTCAAGAATAAAAAAAAAGTTAGTGGAATTTATATGGAACAACAGGAGGGCTAGATTACGTTTGTCTTTATTATATTTACCATTTGATCGTGGAGGTCTGAAATGTCCAAATTTTATGTTGTATTATTGGTCGGCACAACTGAGGTCTATGACATATTATTTTTCATCAAATGATCTCCCTCACTGGACTGAAATGGAATCATACAATTTACCTTTACCTCTTCCCATATTCATATACTCAGATTCGGCAATAAAATTACAAAAACAAGTTAAAAATCCATTTGTAAAGCATATGATCAAAATATGGTGTGAAGCTAAAAACTATTTAAAAGAACCACAGTTATTGTCACAATTTAGTCCAATATGGGGTAATCAATATTTTAAACCAGGGAGAGCGGACGCTGTATTTAAAGTATGGAATTTAAAAGGGATACAAAAGATTCAGGATTTATATTTGCCATGTGCAGACAACATAATGTCTTTTGAAGAGCTGAGGATCAAATTTAATCTCAATAGAACACATTTTTTAAAATATCTTCAACTTAGAAACTTTATTCGATCAAATCAAAATAAAGCTCTCACTCGACCTATTTATTCATCCTTGGAAAAAATGATGATGAAAGATAGTAAAAGAAAGGGTATTATTTCAGAGTTTTATAACTCATTGACACTATCTTCAAGTGAAAATTCACTGAAAAGATTAAACTACTGGAAAGAAGATCTGCAAATTGAAATTTCAGAGGAACAATGGGAATTGGCTTGTACAGAAGCTCAAACCAAATCAATAAATGCACGCCTTAAATTGATACATTTCAAATGGTTAATGCGGATGTATGTTACACCGGAGGAGTTAAATAGATATAACAAAAATATACCAGATACATGCACAAAATGCATGGAAAGTAAAGGAACCCTATTTCATTGTTTATGGGAATGTAGATTAATAAGAATGTTTTGGGAAGAGGTGAGGGTAACAATTGAAAAAATAATCTCAAAACAAATCATATTGAATCCTAAACTGTTTTTGTTGGGTCTGTACCCAGAAAAGCATAATTTTAATAAAAGTGAAAGAACATTCATAGACCTCAGTTTGCTTAATGCCAAAAAGTGTATTGCACTATTATGGAAAAAGACTCATAGACCAGATGTGACTCAGTGGTTAAGACAGATGTTAACAAACCTTCCATTAGAAAGAATAACATATATACTGAAATCAAAGGAAATTGTGTTTGAGAATATATGGAGACCTTTTATTGATTATGTAAAAAATTTAAACATAACTCTTGAAGAAGAAGGTGAATGATGTGTGTGGACCTTGTAAATTCCAAACTGGTGAACATAATATGTATACTTATGTATTGGATTGTCTAGACTAAACAGAGGAGCATTGTTGAAGACTTGATTTTGTTGGTGGTTGTTGGTGTTTTTAGTGCATTTTTTTTTTTGTAGTACTTTAGTGTTAGTGTTTGATTGTTTGTATCATGTTTGTTAAAAAAAAAAAAAAAAAAAGGTTCAATAAAGATATTGTGGAAAAAAAAAAAAAAGATGTCGTCCAGGTAGACGAATACGAAGGAGAGATCGCGCAACACCGCGTCCATCATGCGTTGGAACATCTGCGCAGCGCCTTTAAGCCCAAATGGCATGCGCAAAAACTCAAATAGACCAAACGGAGTTATTATCGCTGTTTTGGGTATGTCCTCAGCGCGCACTGGGACTTGGTGGTAACCGCGGACCAAGTCTATCTTTGAAAAAACGCGCGCCCCCGCCAAATGAACGGAAAAATCTTGGATATGCGGGATTGGGTAGCGGTCGTGCGCTGTGGCGTTGTTCAACCTGCGGAAATCTCCGCAAGGTCGCCACAAGCCATCAGCTTTCGGGACCATGTGAAGCGGTGAAGCCCATGGGCTCTTCGAACGCCTGATGATGCCCAACTTTTCCAGGTTGGCGAACTCCTTGCGCGCTATGGTCAGTTTAGCTGAATCCAAGCGCCAAGCTTTTGCAAAAACGGGCGGTCCGGTGGTAGTAATAAAATGTTCCACCCCGTGTTTAGCCACGGCCGCCAAAAATGTTTGGACCGTGAGTGCTGGGAACTGAGTGAGCAGTGTGTGGAACTTACCGCTTGCAGCTGTGACGTTGGCTTGTGCTGTTGGCAGGGCCACTCGGGCTGTACAGGGAATAGAATAAAAAGAAAGTGCATTAACCAGGCGCCTGTTAGCAAGATCAACCAACAAACCATGTGAGCACAGAAAATCAGCCCCCAACATATTGAAATTCACTGCAGCTATGACAAAAGTCCACTCAAATGTACGGCCGTGTAGGGACAGAAGCAGAGTCCTCTCACCAAAGGTCTTAATCGCCGAGCCGTTCGCTGCTGACACCCCGGGACCACTGGAAACTGCCAGCCGGTCAGCGGAGGAAGGTGTGATGAAACTCAACTGGGAGCCTGTGTCCACGAGGAAATGCCTCCCCGAGTGCGCATCCTTCAAGTAGAGCAGCTTGTTCTCCTCCCCGAGGGCCGCAGCTGCTACCCACCCCCGGTCTTGGCGTTTCCCGAGCGCTTGAAATGGCACGGTGGTATACATTTGCGTGCCTTCTCTGCAAAGCAGCGATGGTAGATACAGAGGGTGTCTCTTCCACGATCCTTGGCCCCGCCGCAGCCGTCGTTGGTGGTTCTGCTACCGCCGTCTCTGGCCCCCCGCCGTCTCCGGCCGTCGCGCCGAACTCCGTCGCTGCTGCGGTGGCCGCGCGCTGTCTGCTGGCGTTGAGAATCCGGTGCGCCTCCTGGGCCAGCGCGCGGAAGTCCCGCTGGGCCAACAACGGCGAACTGGCCAGGGTCGCTCTCGTGGCCGACGGTAGGGTTCTGAGGAAAATGTGGGTGAAGATGAAGTCGTCGTCGTCTGAGCCCCTCAACCTCAGCATGTCCTCTATCAGGTCAATGGATGTGCCATCTCCCAAATCGTTCAGAGCCAGGAGCCTCTCCGCTCTCTCCTGGACTGAGAGAGTGAAGCGCTGGATGAGAGCAGCCTTCAACCCGCCGTATTTGTCGTCGGCCGGTGGCTGCTCCAATAGGCTCTCCACATGCCGAGCCGTGCGGTTGTCGAGCTTGGCAATCACATGGTAGAACTTCGTGTCATCTACCGTTATCCCCCGGAGGGCGAACTGTGCTTCGACCAAGTGGAACCAGGAGCGCGGGTTGTCTCGCCAAAAGTCCGGTAGCTGGATGGTAGCGGTATACGCTTGGCTGGGAGCTCCTGACCCGGCTGGCTCGGGGGAATTTCTTTCATCCATGATACGTCTTAGGGTCACCAGTGTGGAAATGTGAAAATGACGAGGCAGAGTTTATCTCACGAGTCAGGTTTATTCACCTCTTCCAACATCAGCAAAAACAGAGGAAAAAACCCCAGACATTCGTCCTTTATATACCCAGGACCTTCAAAGCTCACAGTCACATTGCATTAAATCCCAAGTAACAATGCATCTTCTTTCAGATCTTAACACCTCCACCCACAGTCTCTGGCAGCCAGGAAAATCCCCCAAGGCCGTCTCTTTGCATACCAAAGACTAAACTTTCACATCCTCCTGTTATCGCCAAAGAGACTCTGTCCTTTGTTCAATCTGAGATGTGAAGCCTAAAGTGATATACATATGAAGCATAAAGTGATATACATATGTGCATATGTGTCCCACAGTACTTTATTTGTTAACGTGAGTGATTGGGTGCGTGAGTGCAGGTATATGGTGTAATGTAGTGTAGTGCAATCCGTGTATTCCAGCTGGGCCGGCAGAGCACCATACAGACTGGCAACCCTGGAAAGAGACAAGGGCCGTTAGCTTACAGTTCAACCTATGCAGCAGGTTAGATGTTGCAACGCTTACTGTCAGCAGATGATACAGTTGCTTCAGGAGGCGCCGAAGCTGCAGCCAGGGAGACAGTGTCTGCAGGCAGCTTAGCTGGAGGTGGAATAAAGGTCCGCTGCCTGGAGGGAGATGGAGGTCCGCCATTGCGGGCTCCGCCTGTGCACAGGGGAATGGACAGGTTTTAGAAGCGATAGACCTTACTTGATCGTTGGTCCGGGCGGAACCGACCTGGACGTCGTTCAGCGAGGCTTGGAAGCCGAAAGCTGGATAGAAGAGTGCAGGGAAGCACAGAGGCAGGGTGTGGCGTGATTCACCGGAGAGAATCAGACGACTCCGTGCCCAGCACTGGTCCTGATGGAAATAAATAGGGCCGCAGGAGATGACAGGCAGGTGTGTGGACGGTGCCGTGATTGGCGGCCATGACAGTATTCCCTCCCTACGGCACGCCTCTCGGCGTGCGTTCCAACCAACCCGGGTGTGTCCGATGGAAGTCCCTAATGAGCTGCTTGTCGAGCACGAGGGCAGGACGCGCCCAGTCCACCAGGTACTGCAGGCCACGCCCCTGGCGGTGGACGTCCAGGATGGAGGAGACAGACCAGGCCGGGTCGCCGTCGATCACCCTCGGTGGAGGTGGAGACCTGGGAGGGGGACACAACGGGCTGGAGGAGACAGGCTTAACCTGAGAGACATGAAAAGTTGAACAGATGCGGAGGGAGAGGGGGAGAGTTAGACGCACAGACACTGGGTTAATAATTCGACATATAGGGAACGGGCCAATGAACCGCTGGGCGGTCTTCTTACGTTCTGCCTTCAAGTTGATGTTCTTGGTTGAGAGCCATACCTGCTGACCCACCTGATAAGCCGGGCCCGGAACCCTGCGTCAATTGGCCACCGTGGTGTTATGTTCCGCCGTCCGTCGCAGTGCCGTTGTGGCTGCCTTCCAAATCCGCCGACAGCGTCTTAGATGGGCCCAAACCGATGGAACGGCAATGTCCCCCTCCTCTTCAGGGAACAGTGGGGGGTTGTAACCCAACGAGGCCTCGAAGGGGGGCATGCCGGTGGCAGTGGACACCGCTGTGTTATGGGCGTATTCAGTCCAGGGGAGGTGTGTGCTCCATGACGATGGGTTGGCGGCTGTGACACACCCAATGCTGCTTCCACCTCCTGGTTGGCTCGTTCACATTGCCCGTTGGATTGCGGGTGATAGCTGGAGGACAAGCTCGCCATAGCCCCTCAGGCAGTGCAGAAGGCCTTCCAGACTCTGGAGATAAACTGGGGCCCTTGGTCTGATACTATGTCCTATGGGATGCCATGCAGCCGAATTACATGCTGAACCAGCACATCGGCTGTCTCCTTGGCAGACAGTAACCCCCGCAGAGGGATGAAGTGAGCCGCTTTGGAAAATCTGTCCACCAGTGTGAGGATGGTGGTGAAGCTGTTGGACATGGGGAGGCCTGTGACAAAATCCAGCGCCACGTGGGACCATGGTCTACCAGGGACCGGGAGGGGGTGGTGCAGCCCGGCCAGCGGCGACGAGGACGTCTTTCCAGTAGCGCGCTCAGGGAAGGCGCAGATGTATTCCCCCACGTCCTTGTGGAGGGATGGCCACCAAAACGATCTCTCTAGGAGCACCACTGTGCGTGCTCTTCCCAAATGGCAGGCGAATTTGGAGGTATGCTCCCACTGGATGACCTCCCCTCAGACCACTGTGGGAAGAAATAATTTGCCCGCTGCCCCCCCCCGGGTCGGCTTCGTCAGACTGCACCCTTATAACCTTATCCCGAATGCCCCAAGCGAGGGCACCCACGATACATGTTGGGGAGAGGATGGGGTGCTCAGCCTCCTCCGCCGTCTCTGGAGTGAACTGACGAGACAGGGCGTCAGGCTTGGTGTCCTTTGGCCCAGGGCGGTAGGTGATGGTAAAGTCGAACCGTCCAAAAAACAGCGACCAGCGGGCCTGTCGGGCGTTCATCCACTTAGCGGTCCGAAGGTACTCCAGGTTCTTGTGGTCGGTCCAGACAATGAATGGCTGTGACACTCCTTCCAACCATTGCCGCCACTCCTCCAGGGCCAATTTAACAGCCAACAGCTCCCTATCTCCGATGTTGTAGTTTCGTTCTGCTGGGGACAGTCGATGAGAGAAGTAGGCGCAAGGGCGGATTTTACCATCTGCTGGAGAGCGCTGGAACAAGACAGCCCCCACTCCAGAATCAGAGGCGTCCACCTCCACCAGGCACTGAAGGGTGGGATCCACCTGCGTCAGGATAGGCGACGATGAAAACCTAACCTTCAGCTCCAAGAATGCAGCGTCTGCCTCATCTGACCAGCAAAAGGGAACTTTGGTGGAGGTCAAGTTGGTGAGGGGGAGGGCGATACGGCTGTAGTCCTTAATGAACCGGTGATAAAAGTTAGCGAAGCCCAGGAACTGCAGCAGCTGTTTCCTCGATACGGGGATAGGCCAGTCAACCACCGCCTTCACCTTCACTGGGTCCGGGATGATCTCCTTCGGGGCGATAATAAAGCTGAGGAAAGAGGTCCTGGAGACGTGGAACTCACATTTCTCTGCCTTGACCAAGAGCTTATTCTCCAGCAGCCGCTGCAAGACTCGCCTGACGTGCACGCGATGCTCCTCCATGGACTGCGAAAAGATGAGAATGTCGTCAAGGTAGACAAACACAAAGGTGCCCAGAAAATCCCTCAAAACATCATTAATAAGACGCTGGAAGACGGCCGGGGCATTGGTCAGGCCAAACGGCATGACCAGATATTCAAAATGCCCACTAGGGGTCCTAAAGGCCGTCTTCCACTCATCCCCCTCACGTATCCGCACCAGGTGATAGGCATTGCGCAGGTCTAATTTGGTAAAGCAGCAAGTCCCCCGGAGGGAATCAAATGCAGAGTTGAGGAGGGGGAGAGTGTACTTATCCTTGATAGTGATGTTAAGTTCCCGGAAATCGATGCAGTGCCTGAGGGAGCCGTCCTTCTTCCCCATGAAGTAAAAATCCCGCCCCCACCGCCGAAGACGAAGTTCTAATAATACCCGAGCTGAGAGACTCCTTAACATATGAGTCCATGACCATACACTCCGGAGCAGACAGGTTGTAAAGTCTGCTAGATGGCAGAGGAGCGCCGGCCCGCAGATTAATAGCACAATCATACGGTCGGTGAGGGGGGAGGGAAAGGGCTTGGGATTTACTGAAAACAGCCCCAAGGTCATGGTGTTCCGGTGGCACTTTTGACAGATCTGGAGGGGGAGAGGCAGTGACATCCAAAGGCGTGGCAGGCGAGCATGCAGCAGACTGAAGACAGGCACTTAGGCAGAAAGGGCTCCATGACACAATACTTCCCGAACGCCAGTCAATTGATGGATTATGCAGGTGCAGCCAAGGGTAGCCCAGAATGACCGGGGATGATAACACTGGTAGGACAAACAAATTTAACTCCTCCCGATGGTTGCCCGAAATGATAACTGGCACCAAGGCGACCCAATGAGTGACAGTGGCCAACGCTGCCTTAGACAGGGCAATAAGCTTAAGGGGAGTTTTTAATGGCTGCATAGGTAGACCCAGACGGGTTGCCAGACTCCTAGAAATGAAGCTCTGCTCGGCCCCTGAATCAATGAGTGCATGTGTCTTATGTTCCTTGTGAGCAAAGCAAAACCGAATAGGAATGAGAAAATGGGTGAGGGGATTGTTACAGTTTACGTCCGTGAGGCCCCCTACTTCGACGCATGGACTTCCCCTTTTGGCCACCTAGGACAGGAATTCAGGTCATGCTCCTCGCTCCCGCAATAGACACACAACCCCAACTCACGGTGGCGCTGTCTCTCTGCAGCAGGGAGTTTCGACCCACCCACTACCATTGGTTCATGGCCCTCTGGGAGGTCAGTAGATGGGAGGGCCAGCAGGGGGGGCTGGAGAGACCAGCGCGGTATATTCCCCGCGCGACCGGAAGTCTTGCGTTCCGCCGCTGATTCCCTCAGACGGTTGTCAAGGCTAATGGCCAGGGAGATACACTCATGTAGCGTAGAGGGTTTCTCTAGGCGGGCCAGCTCGTCCCGCAGGCTAGGGCTCAAACTTTTCAGGAATATACTACTCAGGGAGGCATCTTCCCACCCGACCTCCGTAGCTACGACCCGGAAGTCAACAGCGTAATCGGCGACTGCCTTCGACCCCTGCCGAAGATTTAACAGGCGAGAGGTGAGTACATCCTCCCGGTTCGAGTAACTAAACACCTCCTGGAATTCCTGGGTAAATTGAACGTATGCTTCCATGGCATACGTTCAATCGGCCCTAGCCATAACCGCGTAAGCCCATGCTAAAGCCCACCCCTCTAACAGATTGATCATATAGCCAATGCAGCTCTGGTCAGTGGGAAAATCTCCGGGAACCCGTTGGAACACGATTTCACACTGCATGAGGAACCCCCTGGCTTCTCCCAACACACCTTTAAAGCAGGCGGGAGTGAGGGCTAAGAGTAGAGCTAGTGGTGGAACTAGCGGTAGAGCTAGCGGGAGCTGAGGAGCTAGCTGGTGCTGTTGGGAAACACTGTGGGCTAGCTAGACGATCTAACCTATCGGTGATGTGGGCTAGCTGGGTTAGCATCACCTGTTGCTGGTACGCTAATTGGTCTATCCAAGCCTCTAGATGGTTAATATGGCGCACGAGTGCGCTGTCTGCCGGGTCATTTTGGCGGAGTCGTACTGACATGGTTCAGGTGACCAACAGAACAGACACGACTCAGGGTTAACACAATTAACGTACTTTATTTGTTAACGTGAGTGATTGGGTGCGTGAGTGTGGGTCTATGGTGTAATGTAGTGTAGTGCAATCTGTGTATTCCAGCTGGGCCGGCAGAGCACCGTACAGACTGGCAACCCTGGAAAGAGACAAGGGCCGTTAGCTTACAGTTCAACCTATGCAGCACGTTAGATGTTACAACACTTACTGTCAGCAGATGTTAGAGTTGCTTCAGGAGGCGCCGAAGCTGCAGCCAGGGAGACAGTGTCTGCAGGCAGCTTAGCTGGAGGTGGAATAAAGGTCTGCCACCTGGAGGGAGATGGAGGTCCGCTGTTGCGGGCTCCGCCTGTGCACAGGAGAATGGACAGGTTTTAGTAGCGATAGACCTTACTTGATCGTCTGCCCGGACGTCGTTCAGCGAGGCTTGGAAGCCGAAGGCTGGATAGAAGAGTGCAGGGAAGCTCAGAGGCAGGGTGTGGTGTGATTCACTGAAGAGAATCAGAGGACTCCGCGCCCAGCACTGGTCCTGATGGAAATAAATAGGGCCACAGGAGATGACAGGCAGGTGCGTGCACAGGTGCCGTGATTGGCGGCCATGACACACAGATGTTCAATAGGATTTAGGTCAGGGCTCATAGAAGGCCACTTTAGAATAGTCCAATGTTTAGCTCTTAGCCATTCTTGGGTGTTTTTAGCTGTGTGTTTTGGGCCTTTATCCTTTTGCAAGACCCATGATCTGCGACTGAGACCAAGCTGTCTGACACTGGGCAGCACATTTCTCTCTAGAATACCTTGATAGTCTTGAGATTTCATTGTACCCTGCACAGATTCAAGATACCCTGTGCCAGATGCAGCAAAGCAGCCCCACAACATAACAGAACCTCCTCCACGTTTCACAGTAGGGACAGTGTTCTTTTCTTGGTATGCTTCATTTTTGCATCTGTGAACATAGAGCTGATGTGCCTTGCCAAAAAGTTCCAGTTTTGTCTCGTCTGTCCATAGGACATTCTCCCAGAAGCTTTGTGGCTTGTCAATATGCAGTTTGGCAAATTCCAGTCTGGCTTTTTTATGATTTGTTTTCAACAGTGGTGTCCTCCTTGGTCGTCTCCCATGAAGTCCACTTTGGCTCAAACAACGACGGATGGTGCGATCTGACACTGATGTACCATGACCTTGGAGTTCACCTTGAATGTGTTTAGAGGTTGTTCTGGGCTCTTTTGTTTCCATTCGTATTATCCGTCTCTTCCTGCAGCCATGTCCAGGGAGGTTGGCTACCGTCCCGTGGATCTTAAATTTCTGAATAATATGTGCAACTGTAGTCACAGGAACATCAAGCTGCTTGGAGATGGTCTTATAGCCTTTACCTTTAACATGCTTGTCTATAATTTTCTTTCTAATCTCCTGAGACAACTCTCTCCTTTGCTTCCTCTGGTCCATGTTTAGTGTGGTACACACCATGTCACCAAACAGCACAGTGACTACTTGTCACCCTTTAAATAGACCGACTGACTGATTACAAGTTTGTAGACACCTGTGATGTTAATTAGAGGACACATCTTGGTTGAACATGTCCCTATGGTCACATTATTTTCAATCTTTTCTAGGGGTACCATCATTTTTGTCCAGGCCTGCTTCATGAGTTTGTTTTTTAAAATAATTATGTTGAACCACAATTCAAAAGCACTGTCTGATTTTCATTGGTTAATTTTCATAGAATTTTTATTTATTACCACTTTTGTCAAATTCAAGTTATTTCTGTGACCATTGTGGGTTTTTCTTTCATTAACAGAGGGGTACCAACAATTTTGTCCACGGCTGTAACTCCCATATGCCTTTTTAACAGTATAATAAGAAATTTCAGGATAGATGAACACATTCAGATGACTTTAAGACAGGGAATTCAACATGTATCATGAGCACATTAAACTGTTAATGGATTATGGAACTTAACTTGTATTATCAAACATTTGTGGAAGCACAGGAAAACATAGCTTATATTGGCACTGTAATGGAAAATGAAAAAGAATCATAAAATAGTTGTAAAACAAAATGGTTAGGAAAATCGGACACAATTTTATGAAGAAAATGATAAAAGGTAGTTTACAAAATGGAAAATTTGTGTTACTCCAAAAAAAGCAATGGAGATTAATAAAAGATAAATGTATTTGAAGTTCTGAAAGGAGTTTGAAGATGTTAGGTTTATAGAGCTTATTAAAGGAATATTCTGAAGAATTAAATTTAATCTGGACAACAGACCTTAAGCACAGCAGATGAAGTAAGACTGTGCCTTGGTGGCAGGCCTTTCAGGTACCAACCTTGGTCCAGATAGAGGTTTGTTGGTGAAGTTGAGAGGGAAGGGCAAGTTTTGCCACAAAACAGTGTCAAGAATTTGTCATAAGACTGAGCGCGGAGTTTCCACCGTGCTCAGGCTCTCAACTTACCTTTGTTTATCTCCTGTATTTTCTCAGTTTATGTATAATTTCTCTGTGTTGGTTTTTGATATATGTTGTTTCTATTGACTTGAGCACTCTACCTCTTCCTCCAGACACTTCCACCTTGTTATCATCTTGTATGTGTTGCTCTGTATATCCGGAGTGTAATCAGGTCAGGTCCTCTCTCATGGATAGTCACCTTTTTGTGGTGGGGGGGTTTGGTTGCCCTAGTGATCCCAGGAGCTATGTTGTCTGAGGCAATTTGCCTCTGGTAGGGTCACCCAAGACAAACTGGTCCTGGGTGAAGGGCCAGACTAAGAACGAAAAGACTCTCATGATGAATGCTAGAACAAGGATTCAGTTTACCCTGCCCAGTATGGGGTTACTGGGGCCCCACCCTGGAGCCAGGCCTGGGGGAGGGGCTCGATCGCTAGCGTCTGGTGGCTGGGTTTACACCCATGGGACTCGGCCGGGCTCAGCCCAAAGGAGTTACATGGGTCCGCCCTCCAGTGGGCTCACCACCTGCAAGAGGGACCATGGGGGATCGGTGCTATGTTGATTAGGTGGCGGTCAAAGGCAGAGACCTTGGCGGTCTGATCCCAAGCTTCCTAAACTGGCTTTTGAGACGTGGAATGTCACCTCTCTGGTGGGGGAGGAGCCTGAGCTGGTGCATGAGGTTGAGAGATACCGGCTAGATATAGTTAGCTTCACCTCAACACACAGCTCCGGTTCCAGAACCAGTCTCCTGGAGAGGAGCTGGAGCTTGGCCTACTCTGGAGTTGTCAGTAGTGGAGTTGTGTCTACATTGTGTGATGATCAGGCTAGCGTGCTCCCCCTCCCCTCCTGTTCCTGCTTTCCCGGCTCTGGAGGATTAGACACACTTGCGTGATTACACACCTGCTGCATCTGATGAGTCAGCATATTTAAGATCCAGCGTGTAGAGAGTCCATCGCTGGATCATCTGGGTTTGCAACCACACCAAACATCAAGCTTTATCTCGTTTCCATAGGGTTACCTGTGCTCTCACCTTTGTGTCTTCTGCTCCTCAGGTTGTTGAGTCTAACCCTGTTCTGAATCAAGACAGATCGATCCAGCCAGGATCAAGGCTCAGCTAGTGCTCAGCAAGGCGAGCAATCAGCACTCAAGCATTTGGGTGCCACGGACCTTCAGGTCACATTTCTTTCTGAGCAACTTCAAACTATCATTCAGCAATTGGCGACTGTTACCGAGCACCTGTGTCGGCTTCCTGGTGCGGTGCCTCCTCCTGCACCTGCTGCCCCAGCAGCTGTTGCCATCTGCAGGAACATCTCTGTTCCAACACCTGCCCCCTATGGGGGGGAAGTGGGGGGTTGCAGCGGGTTCCTACTCCACTGCCGGTTGTATTTCCAGCAGGTGGAGGGGAAGTATTGGGACGCTGTGGCTAAAATACACTTCATGACCTTGTTGTTGCAGGACCGGGCGTTCAAGTGGGCACAGTCCATCTTGAGCAGCCCGGAGGGATCCCATTATTCTTTTGAGTGATTTGTGCGAGAGTTCTCTGGGGCTTTGGACCATTCGGAGAGTAAGGGAAATATTATTAGCCCTCTTATGGGGCTCTGGCAGGGGGATCGGTCCGTGGCCGATTTCTCTACCGAGTTCCAGGTTGTTGCGGCGGATTCCGGTTGGAATGACGTTGCCCTTCGCAGTGCTCCACTGGCCCCTCCGAGCCAATAACCCTTGGTAGGTCCCATCTGACTCAGGAGGAGCGTCGGTGTTGAGAGAAGGAGGGGGCGTGCTTCTATTGCGGGGTCCCAGGTCATGCTGTTTCAAAATGTCCCATGAGGCCAAAAGACCTGGCCCGTCAGTAACCGCGGGGGGTCTGGCAGGAGGGTCCTTGTAAAATCCTCCCAATCGGTTTGAACTTTTCAGTTCAAAACCTCTGCCCTGGTTGATTCTGGGGCGGAACAAAATTTCATCCAACAGGCCATGGTGTGTAAATTACACATACCCACCAGGACATTGCACAGGCTGTGACCACCATATCCATACAGCGGCGCTGGGTTCTTCTTGATTTTTATGGTTGGGGAAAAACTTTTTCACCATGGCCCAGTTTAACATTGACCGCATTGTCGCGTGTCGAGCAGGAGTGGTACAGCTACTCCGTCTAATTCAGCCATGCTGTATGAATAACCACTGATGCCAGGGCTTACCGAATGAATGGTCATTGTTGGCGGGCAGGTAGGCGAAATGATTCAGGCACCTGCATTTGTTACACCATTTTCTTCTTGCCGGGCAAACTCGTGCTCCGTAACGGTGCGTCTGGGACCCACAACTCCCGCAGACGGGGCCTCTCAGAGCAGACTTCCAGCTCACCGCATCATCCTCGTATTCTTCTGCCATGCTTTTGTCGTCCTCCAAGTCCACCGTGTTAGCTAGCATTGACTGTCTGGGTAGCCTCTGTGTTTGGTGCCCATTTAGCTCCATGGCTAACTTCTCTGCTGCTTCCAATTGGAGCGCTAGCTCAACTGCTTTAGCTAGCAGTAGGTCGTTTGACGCCGTTAGCAACCTAACTTGTAGCCCAGCATTACATGTGTGTTCGGCCAATTGGTCCCACACCATTTCATCTTCCAGCGGCCCAAAACGGCACACACTAGCTAGCTGTCTCAGTTTAGCGATGAACTGCTGAATTGGCTCACCGACTCACTGTTGTCTCTGGCGAAATTGAATCCGTCGTACCATCATGCTGTCCGGTGTAGCAAAATGGTTAGCTAGTAGCTTCACTACCTCCTCATACAAGTCCGTCGCACCGAGCATGCGGAGAATCCTTTGGCCCTCTAAGCCTAGGTTATGGGCAAGCAGTGCTCACGTCCTCACCTTGTCTAGCCTTCCCAGGTCCAACACTGTAACATATGTTTCAAAAGCTTTGCGCCAACGTGGCCATGGAACTGGTGGTTTTCCCAGGAACTTAAGGAAAGGCCACAGTGGTGTCATGCACGCCCCCATGGTTTAATCCTCAGTCGACAAATGTTATGTCCAAAAAACCTGGCATGAAATGAGATGGATGAGGATGCTGCACTGGAACTGGGCTTTATTGTATAACTGAACACACTACATGATATACAGCTCGTGGTGGAGTCGTCTGGGCAAGAGAGCCCCCAAAGGCAGACGCTCCCTATTATACGTCGGCGTGATGACGCAACCAGAAGGCAACGTCATCATACTGCACTTCACAATAAAACCCCATCATCACACCTACTAACATGCAAAGTGATGTCAACGAAAAACGAATAAGAAAACTAACTTCAAAAGAGATTTTAATGGTTATTGAAAACATTCAAAAGGAAAGAAATTATTATTTTAAATGAGCAAGCAAGTTAAAACCTAAAATCACCTCTCTTTTGTCTTCAAATACAAATTTCTGTGCAGTGCAAGAAGATTTAAAAGCCTTTAAAAAGTGTGAAAATGCTGCTGAAATGCACAATACATTGCTAACTGAGTTTCTTTTACCTGAAGAGAAACAGAAAGCAGGAAGCGTGGTTTGACTCCAAAGTGGTAGGCAATACTGTGTTTACTGAGGAAATATCCACCCGGTTAATACAAAATGAGACTGCAAGTAGAAGCAATGAGCCCGAAAATGATCATGTTTGTGCTGATTGTGATGAGGTTGCCAAAGTTAACTCTGTGTACCAAGATGACTTTCATCCTAAGGACAATGTGTCAAATATATTAAGTAAAAGGTCAAGCAAAAGGTCAACCAGGAGAAGTCATTCTAGTACATCTGCATCTAGCATCTTATCAGCATGGTTAAAAACAAAGGCAGAGAGGGCAGGTTTGCTGGAGCAAGCTGCTGCTCTGCACAAAAAACATGAGTTGGAGGCTCAAGAGGAGTCACTGCGGAGGAAAAAGGAACAGCTGGAGTTTGAGACACAACTTGCTATTGCAGCAACAAGGCTTTCTGTACTTGAAGGTCTTGGCACTGGAAATGTTGGTTCTGGTGGCATGAATTCTTACATAACCAAAGGTTTATAGGAGCAAACTCACAAGTTTAACTAACAGGCTCAAGAGTTTGTACCACAGAAGTCCTCAGCTGCTGAACGGGAAGCAACAGCACCACCTATCACATATGCCCGGGATGTGAGGCCAAAAATCAAAGACCAACATCAGCCCTATGGGACCGATCACCTAAAAAAGGATTTCGGATCACGCTCTGAACACACAAATGTTCATATGCCTCAATTTCAAAACCCATCACCAACTATAATAACTACAAGCTTTGAGTGTGTTGCTGCAAAGGAGAAAAAGGGACACCATCCTCAGTCTCCTCATGTTTCTCCAGACCCCAAATCAGTCAACCAGGACTCAGTTTGTAAAATTATGGAAGAACAAAATGAAATCACAACCATGCTGGTGCAACAACAAATGTTATTCTCTTTACCACATAGAGAAATAACCATATTTGATGGAGATCCATTGCAGTTCTTATGATTTATTAGAAACTTTAAACATTGTGTAGAGGAGAAAACCAGCAGCCTCTAGGACTGCTTGTATTTTCTCGTGCAATATACTAGGGGACATCCCAGGGAGCTGGTGAGAAGCTGTTTCCATATGACACCTCAGCAAGGATATGAAAGGGCAGAAGGACTTCTGATGGAACACTTTGAAAATTAGCATAAGATGGACTTTCGGTCTGGACACCATGGTGATAGCAGCTTAACACTGAAGCTCCCAGACCCAATCCAGGAAAATACCTTGAAAATCAGATTTAACGGATTTTTGGAAGAGTGAAAATCAAAAGACAGAGTCATCATGCCTAAAGGAAAACAGAAGAAATCGACATTTACCAGGCCAGGACACGCATCGGCCGAAGAATCTGATCCGGAGGATTTCTATTCAGAAGACGAGGAGCTGAATGAAGCTAACAAAAAGGTTAGCTTGAAAATGGTACTTAAAGAATTAAGACGATTTCGCCGAGAGTGCTGGGCTGAATTTCGTGAAATCAAAGAAGAATTAAAAAGGACAAACAGCAGAGTGGACCAGGCCGAGGACCGAATCTTGGAAGCAGAGGAAAGAATAAAAGGGCTGGAAGATTCCGTGCTGGATCTACACAAAAGGCAGTCAAGACTGGAGGCTAAGCTAACCGACCAAGAAAGAAGACTGAGAAGAGACAACAGTAGTCGAGACCATCGTCTCGACTACTGTTGACGAAACCATCCTCGACAACAGGAGTCGAGGATGGTTTCACCACAATGGCGGCATGCGTGGAATCCTTACTGAGAGAGAAGTTGGATATTCCCCAATCCGCCGATTTGAAGATAGAAAGGGCGCACCGTACATTAGCCCCTAGGCCGGCGGCGGAAGCGCCACCACGATCAGTGGTGGTGAGGTTCTCCAACTCCAAAATAAAACAAGAGGTTGTAAGACTGGCTTGGCAGAAAAAAGGATTTATGCACCAAAAGAGAAAAGTTTTCGTGGAACATGATTACGCCCCGGAGGTCCTTAAAAAGCGTCGGGAATACAACAACGCTAAAAAGGTACTACGAGAGAAAAAACTGCACTTCCAGACACCATTTCCGGTGAAGCTGCACGTCTACTACGGCGATGAGACTTGTCTCTACAATTCGGCGGAAGAAGCAACCGCGAATATGGCGAGAAGAGGGCTCCCGGTAACGGTGTTTAAACCCGCAGCAGACCCGAGCGAAAGAATCAAGGCTCAAACGTGGTCCACACAGAGACCCTCAAAATCCACGGGCCAGCAGCGGGAAACCCAGCGTCAGAGCTACAAGGAAAAACTGGCCGTTTACAGGAGGGAATAACAATTTTTTTTAGTCAATCTGCACATCCAACCCCCCTCCTACAAGGTAACAAACATTAAAGGAGATGCAGAATCAGCATGTGGTAAAACATTTCATGGAACAGTCATAATATTAGAAACAAATAAGTCTTTAAAAAAAAACAAAAAAACTTGTTAAAATAGAAATGTGACAGTGATCCACATGTTCTCCCCACACTAACAAATATTGTATTAGCGTGAACGTTTGCTGTGATGGTGGTGGGAGGGTGCACACAATTTCATAGGGTATAGGCATAAAAAAAAAAAAATCATTACAAGTTCAGATTGGGATCTGAAATTCACGTTAAAAACATGGGACAACTTACAGGGGTAAGAGAGGGCCCTCAACACGTAACAGAGTTTGAGGAATTTCCCTCAGAGCCTACACTCCATCAAGGCTCTTCCAGGGTCTCTAAAAAGACCTCAGCTCAGGAAGTTCTTTTGTCAGTTTTTTATTTTAAAGTTTTATACACTATGTTCTTAATGTTTTTTATGTTCTTAATGTTCTTTCAGTTTCTGAGTAGCATAAAAGAGGGCCACCACACTGTTATACTAAATAAGACAATACAATGGAGAAACAGGGTGTAACCAAAATAATCTCATATAATGTAAAAGGGATCCTGAATCCAGTTAAAAGATCCAAGATTCTAGGCAAAATGAAAAAAGACAAAGCAGGAATAATATTTTTACAAGAAACCCACCTAACAGACGTGGAACACACTAAACTCAATAGACAAGGGTTTAAAATGATCTCTTCATCTTCATATAAGTCAGGGAGGAGGAGGGGAGTAGCGACATTGATCTCAACCAAAATTACATTTGAAAAAAAAAAATCAGAACACAAAGATAAAGAAGGGAGATACAGTTTGGTACTTGGGCGGCTAGAGGGAGAAGATATCACCCTGCTGAATGTATATGCACCTCCAGGGGCTAACTGGAAATTTTTAAAAAATGTATTCGACCTAATGATAACTAAACCCCAAGGTTTAGTGATATGTGGTGGAGACTTCAATCTAAGACTGAACCCATACTGGGATGCATCAGGTAATTCTCCACATCAAAATAACACTCAAAGTAGGAAAACTCGGATGCTACTAAAAGAAATGGGAATCTGTGATGTGTGGAGGGAATTCAACCCCAGTGTAAAAGATTATACATTTTACTCAGCGCCACATTCATCATACTCAAGGATTGACTATTTTTTTATGTTTAATAGAGACATTGGAAGAGTAAAAACATGTAAAATAGGACTGATGGATCTCTCTGACCACGGTCCAATCTATATGGACTTAAGTATCCAAAAATACACAAATAATACATTTTCTTGGAGGTTAAATTCAAATGTCCTGAAAGGACCACTGAAAGATGAATTGGAATCAGATATTCTCAGATATTTGGAAGAAAATGATAATGGAGAAGTATCCCCTTTAATACTGTGGGATGCATGCAAAGCTGTAATAAGGGGAAAGATTATTGCAAAACTGGCAATCCAAAAGAAACTGAGACAAGAAAAACTAACCACATTAGAGTCAGAACTTAAGAAACTAGAAAAAGAGCACAAAGACAACACTCATTCTAATGACTCGCTCAAAATTAAGGAAATTAAAAAACAAATAAATGAGATCTACACAATAGAAATCCAGAAGAAACTTACATTTCTGAAACAAAAATACTATGAAGCAGGCAGCAAATCGGCAAAATTACTAGCCTATAAATTGAGGAAACAACAAACGGAGAGAGCAATCTACAAAATCAGAGACCCAGTATCAAAGGAAATAAAATTCAGAATTCAGGATATTCTTAAAAGCTTCGAGAACTACTATAAGAACTTGTACTCCCTCAAAAAACATAAAAACGCATCCGAAGCATTCCTAAACACATTAAACCTTCCCCAACTTACTGAGTCTCAAAATAAAACACTACTGTCAGAAATACAACCTAAAGAATTAGAAAAAGCAATTATGAAACTTAAAGCTAACAAATCCCCAGGAGCAGATGGCTATACAGCAGAGTGGTACAAAACCTTTAAACAGAAACTGTCAAGCCGCGCCGCTCATCAGCGGCGCCACCTGCACACACACCTGCACATCATCAGCGGCGAGGAATATAAGCCGCCTCGCCCTGAGCTTCGGCCTGAAGCCATCAGACTTCTCTACTCATCATCGTGAGTCAACCTTTCCTTCAGCACGAAACCTTTGGTAAGAAGCCCTTACCTCCTTTGTTTCCAGTCTGCTCCCCTGTGCACAGGTGGATTCCTCGGCGGCGGACAATGCCTCTCCCTCGCCATTCCTCGCTGCTGCACCGAGTCCTGCAGGTGGCTGTCTTCTGGGTCCCGTCCTTGTAGTGCCAGTCATCTGTCCCCTGCAAGTAAGCTCCTCTCTCGCTCATTCTCCTCCTGTGTTGGTGTGTGCCCGTCACCCTGTGTCTTTGTGCTCTTTCCCATAGGGTTGCCGGCTGTACGGTCTCCTGCCTCTGTGCCCGAAGCAGACGCCGCCACCAATACATTTACATCCCGCAGACACACACCCATTCACCCCTGTTGCTAATAAACTATTTGAACTTCTCTGAGCCTGTGTGTGTGCGTCTCCTGAGCCGTGCGTTATGTCAGTACGGCTTCAGCAGAGCGGCTCGGCAGACGGCGGGCTCGCACACCGGCTTACCAACCTCGAGGCTCGGGTGGATCAGATAGCTTATCAGCAACAGGTGATCCTAAATCAATTGATCAACATTAATAACCGATTGGACCGCCTGGACCCCCAACAGCCGTTCCCCCCGACTCATCAGGGTGGCGCGGCTCCTGCCGCTCCAGTGGCCATCCAGCAGGCTCCGGTAGCACCGGTGCGGCTCACACCCATTCCGACCCCCGCCCGCTTTAGCGGAAAGCTCGGTGGAGCGCAGGGGTTCATCATGCAGTGTGAGTCCGTTTTCCACCGCATGCCCGGAGACTTTCCCTCGGATCATAGTCGGATTGGTTATATCGGGAATCTCCTGGAGGGGCGAGCGTTGACTTGGACCTACGCCGTTATGGCGAGGCCCAGTTACGCCACCCTCACTTATGACCAGTTCGTGAGGCGCTTCCTGGAGGTCTTTGACCATTCACGAACTGAGACGGTCCAGGTCGACCGGCTTCTCGCTCTCCAGCAGGGAAGCCGGTTGGCCGCGGACTATGAGGTCGACTTCCGGGTAGCAGCGGAGGAAGTAGGCTGGGAGGAACGCTCCCTCTGCGGTCTTTTCCTCCGCAGCCTCAATGATGATCTGAGGGATGAACTGGCTGGGCGGGATCTCCCTGAGATGCTAGCGGAGCTGTCTTCCCTTGCCATCAGCTTGGATAACAGGATGCGCGAGCGCTCCTCGGGGCGGAAGTCGTCATCTTCTCGCCCTTGCGGAGCCTCGTCGCGCCAGCCCCAAGCTCGCCCCCTGGTGACGCCGCCACCATCGCACCCCGAGGAGTCGGAGCCGATGGTGACGGGTTGGACAAAGCTCTCTCCGGCGGAGAGACAACGCCGCCGTGCGTTGAATCTCTGCATGTATTGCGGAGATAATCAACACACGGTAGAGCTTTGTCCACAGAAGCCAAACGGGGGGGTCCGCGAGTCACTGTAGGGGGCCTCGCGGACGTCAATCGGTTAAGTCCCCTCACTCAATTAAAGCTGCCCATCCGTTTCTGCCACAACCCCATTGGGCACCTCACCCACGCACTGGTGGATTCGGGCGCAGAAGGCAGCTTCATTTCACAAAGCCTGGCAACCCGATTGGGCATCCGCTGCCAGGCGCTCAAGGACCCCATCTCCCTGGTCAACCTCTCCCGTGCTTCCCTTGGGAGAGTCACGCACCAGACCATCCCGGTCCCGGTGATCATCTCTGGTAACCACCGGGAGGAGATAACCTTTCTCATCCTGCCCAACTCTGTGTCGCCCGTCATCCTGGGGTATCCCTGGCTACGCCTCCACAACCCTGTCCTGGATTGGAAGTCAGCTGGGGTATCGGCATGGAGCACGTTCTGCATGGGCACCTGCCTTCAGTCCGCTGCCTGCTCTCCGTCCGTTTCTCCCCCCGCTACGGACACTGCACCCCCGGACCTGTCCCTGGTGCCTCTGGAATTTCACGACCTGGGCATGGTATTCAGTAAGACCAAGGCCATGTCTCTCCCTCCTCATCGGCCCTATGACTGCGCCATCAACCTCCGCCAGGGGGCACCCTTACCTTCTGGTCGGCTCTACAGTCTGTCGGCGCCGGAGAAGGAGACGATGAACGCCTACTTAAAAGAGTCACTGAGTGCTGGGATAATCCGCCCATCATCATCACCCATGGGGGCAGGGTTCTTCTTCGTTGGGAAAAAGGACGGATCCCTCCGTCCTTGCATTGACTATCGGGCCCTAAATGACATCACGGAGAGGGTGATGTCATTTACATCACGCACCGCATACCACCTCGTCCGGATCCGGGAGGGAGATGAGTGGAAGACAGCCTTCCGTACCCCGAACGGCCACTTTGAATACCTGGTAATGCCGTTCGGGTTGACCAACGCTCCTGCCGTCTTTCAGCGCCTCATCAACGACGTCCTCCGGGACTTCATCGGCCTCTTTGTGTTCGTCTACCTGGATGATATACTCATCTTCTCCAAGTCCAGGGACGAGCACCAGGTCCATGTGAGGCAGGTCCTCCAAAGGCTGCTGGAGAACCGGCTATACGTGAAGGCTGAGAAGTGCAAATTTTTTGCAAGAACAACCTCCTTCCTGGGATTCGTCATCGCTCACGACCAGGTGCGTCCAGACCCAGAGAAGGTGAAGGCGGTGGTAGAGTGGCCTACACCTGCGTCGAGGAAACAGGTGCAACAGTTTGTGGGATTCGCGAACTTCTACCGCCGCTTTGTTCCAAACTTCAGCACCATCGTCGGACCGCTGACCCACCTCACGTCCCCTAAGGTCCCGTTCCAGTGGACCGAAGAGGCCGCAGCTGCTTTTCAGGCACTGAAGGCGGAGTTCTCCTCCTCCCGGGTCCTTCGCCAGGTCGACCCCGCGCTGCAGTGCATCGTGGAGGTGGATGCTTCGGACACAGGAGTGGGGGCGGTGCTATCCCAGCGGTTGCCTGACGACGGCGCCAAAAGGCCCTGCGCCTTCTTCTCCCGGCGCTTGTCCCCGGCGGAGAGAAATTACGACGTGGGGGACAGAGAGCTCCTCGCCATCAAGCTCGCGCTGCAAGAATGGCGTCACTGGCTAGAGGGGACAGACCTGCCGTTCGTGGTCCTTACGGACCACAAGAACTTGGAATATCTTCGATCTGCCAAGCGCCTGAATGCCCGCCAGGCGCGCTGGTCCTTGTTCTTCGCCAGGTTCCAGTTCTCCATCACCTTCAGGCCTGGCTCTAAGAACGGCCTGCCCGACGCCCTCTCTAGGCAATTCGCCCCCGAGGAGTCGGAGGACGCGCTCCACACCATCCTGCCCAGGTCGTGAGTCGTGGGAGCCATCTCCTGGGACATAGAGAGCAAGATCCGGAAGGCGCAGGAGGTGGAACCTGACCCTGGCGGTGGACCAGAGGGAAGACTATTCGTGCCATCAGCGGTTCGAGGAGAGGTCATCCACTGGCTACACACCTCCAGGCTCACCTGTCACCCTGGCTCCTCCCGGATGATAGATCTCCTCCAGCGGTCCTTTTGGTGGCCGGGCCTGCGGAGGGATGCGGCCCGCTACGCCCGGGCTTGTCCAATTTGTGCCACCAATAAGTCGGGAAACGCCCCTCCAGCAGGTCTGCTCCAGCCCCTGCCCATCCCTGGCAGGCCCTGGTCGCACATCGCCCTGGACTTCGTCACCGGACTCCCAATTTCCAACTCCTACGACACCATCCTGACCATCGTGGATCGCTTCTCCAAGGCGGTGCACTTCGTTCCCCTGCGAGGTCTCCCTACTGCCCTGGAGACGGCGGACCTCCTCATCCAACACGTGGTCAGGCTGCACGGGATTCCGGTGGACGTGGTCTCGGACCGGGGGCCCCAATTTTCCTCTGAGGTTTGGAAGTCGTTTTGTAACGCCATCGGAGCCAAGGTGAGCCTCTCGTCCGGCCATCACCCCCAATCCAATGGGCAGTGTGAGCGGACCAACCAGGAGCTGGAGGCTGCGCTCCGCTGTGTGACTGCATCCAAACCTACGTCCTGGAGTAACCATCTTGCCTGGGTTGAATACGCCCACAACACCGCTCGCTCTTCTGCTACAGGGATGTCCCCCTTCAAGGCGTCCCTGGGTTACGACCCCCCGCTGTTCCCGGCGCAGGAGAGTGAGGTAACTGTCCCGTCAGTTAGGGCGCATCTCAGGCAGTTCCGCTCCATCTGGGCATCTGCGCGTAATGCGCTTTTACGCACGGCAGAGCGCAACAGAACTGTGGCGGACCGGCACAGAAGACCTGCCCCGGCGTACAGAGTTGGGCAACAAGTCTACGTGTCGACCCAGGACGTAGCATTGAAAGGCGAGAGGAGGAAGCTGGCACAGCGCTTTATGGGACCCTACCCCATCACCCAGATCATCAACCCGGTAGCTGTGCGTGTGGCTATTCCCCCCTCCCTCCGCATCCATCCCACCTTCCACGTGTCTAAGGTGAAGCTGGCAGTCTCCGACCCCCTTTGCCCTCCTCCTGCTGCGCAACCCGCGCCCCGGATGGTTGGTGGCCATCCGGCCTGGGCTGTCTCTTCTATCCTGGACTCCCGGCGCCGGGGTCGTGGGTTGCAGTACTTGGTGGACTGGGAGGGCTATGGGCCTGAACATCGACAGTGGGTGCCCCGGTCGTTTGTGTTAGACCCCTCGCTCATCGCTGATTTCCACCGAGCGCACCCAGAGAAGCCATCGCCAGGAGGCGCTGCTAGAGGGGGGAGTACTGTCACGCCGCGCCGCTCATCAGCGGTGCCACCTGCACGCACACCTGCACATCATCAGCGGCGAGGAATATAAGCCGCCTCGCCCTGAGCTTCGGCCTGAAGCCGTCAGACTTCTCTACTCATCATCGTGAGTCAACCTTTCCTTCAGCACGAAACCTTTGGTAAGAAGCCCTTACCTCCTTTGTTTCCAGTCTGCTCCCCTGTGCACAGGTGGATTCCTCGGCAGCGGACAACGCCTCTCCCTCGCCATTCCTCGCTGCTGCACTGAGTCCTGCAGGTGGCTGTCTTCCGGGTCCCGTCCTTGTAGTGCCAGTCATCTGTCCCTTGCAAGTAAGCTCCTCTCTCGCTCATTCTCCTCCTGTGTTGGTGTGTGCCCGTCACCCTGTGTCTTTGTGCTCTTTCCCATAGGGTTGCCGGCTGTACGGTCTCCTGCCTCTGTGCCCGAAGCAGACGCCGCCACCAATACATTTACATCCCACAGACACACACCCATTCACCCCTGTTGCTAATAAACTATTTGAACTTCTCTGAGCCTGTGTGTGTGCGTCTCCTGAGCCGTGTGTTATGTCAGAAACTATCTCCTCTCCTCCTGAAAACATTTAACTATGTCCTCCACACAGGGGAAATCCCCCCTCCTGGAGAGAAGGGGTCATTGCAGTCATACCTAAACCTGAAAAGGATAAACTAGAATGCTCCAACTACAGACCAATCAGTGTATTAAATCAGGACTATAAGCTTTTTACCACTATCCTTGCCAAAAGGTTAGAAAATATACTGACAGACTTAATTCATTTAGACCAAACAGGTTTTATTAGACAAAGACAGACACAAGACAACATTAGACGCACTTTACACATAATTCATCATATAAAAAAATATAACTTAAATGCAGTCATATTGGGATTAGATGCTGAAAAAGCATTTGATTCGGTTGACTGGTCTTTCCTATATAGAATCTTATCCAGTTTCAATTTTCATAACAACTTCATTAGAACTATCCAGGCATTATATAAAAAACCAACAGCTAAAATAAGGATTAACAGTAAATTATCATCAGCTTTTGAGCTGGAACAAGGATGTCGTCAGGGCTGCCCCTTGTCTCCACTGCTCTTTGCAATCTTCATAGAACCTCTGAGCCAATGGATAAGACAGAATCAAAAAATTCAAGGTATTACACTTGGTCAAAAGGAACATAAAATAGCACTCTTTGCTGATGACATTTTAATATACCTGGGGCAGCCGGACACCTCTTTTCCAGAACTAATCTCAGTTTTTTCAGAGTATGGAGATTTATCGGGGTACGAACTAAACATGCATAAAACCCAAGTTTTAACATTCAACTATGACCCAAATCAATATTTACTAAGCAAACTCAAAAATAACTGGGAGATGGAATCTATGAAATATCTGGGGGTCAATATCCCGAAACAACTCAACAAAATTATAACACTAAACCATGATCCACTGGTGGCAAAAATAAAATCTGATCTAGCAAGATGGAATATGATACCATTCTTAGGTACTGCACAAAGAATTGAAGCAGTCAAAATGAATATACTTCCATGTCTTCTATACCCTTTCCAAACAATACCGGTAGAACCTCCCAAAAAAACATGGCAAGAACTGGACAGAAGGATCTCAAGATTCATATGGCAGGGCAAGAGACCTAGAATCAGATATAGAACCCTACAGCTAAACAAAGACAAAGGTGGGCTCGCGCTGCCAAATATCAGGGACTATTTTAAAGCCGCACAAATTAAAACTTTAGTAGAGATATGTAACCCAGTCTACACTGCACAATGGAAGGAGATGGAATGCCAAATAACAAGTGACATTCCCCTACAGGCGATAATAGGGAACAATGCCTTACTTAAACTTTTGAATAACACTAACCCGTGGATAGAGACCCCGCTAAAAATTTGGTTTAAGATAGTCAGAGAGAATCAAACTAAAGAGCCCTATCGATTTCTGCAATGGATTGCCTATGATCAAGACTTTACTCCTAATAAAACAGACACTAGATTTAAAAAGTGGAAAGAGAACGGACTGATAAAATATTACGATTTTTTAAAGGGCAAATTTTAAGAAGTTTTGAAGATTTGAAAAAACAAGGTCTAATAAATCAAGACCTTTACAGGTTCTTTCAGCTTAGACACCACATAAACAAAATACTTAAAAAGGAGGATTTGGAAAGGGCCCAGTCAAGTGTTCTGAAGGTCTTCTTAATGGCATATAAAGGGATCCCAGGGATCAGATACATCTCTAAAATATACCAAGGTCTTCGACTTAAAAGGAGACAACACAGCATATATAAAAGAGAGATGGGAAAAAGAGGGGAATTTCACTTTACAACTGGAAATATGGGAAAAGCTAAAAAAACAGCAATGGAAAAGTACCTCATCCCTGCAGTGGAGAGAATTTGGATGGAAAAATTTGGTAAAATTTTTCAGAACACCTGCACAAAACAAATTTACTCATAAGGGGTTGAATTGTTGGCGCTTGTGTGGTGAAGAGACTGCAAATCATTTTCATGTGTTTTGGTCATGCCCAGTTATCCACCAATATTGGACCAATGTTCAGACAATATTGGGGAAAATATTCAAAATAACAGTCCCCTTTTCTTTTGTAACTTTGTATTTGGGTTTACTACCGGATTCACTGGAAAGACGAGGAGAAAAATACTTATTCACTGTTTTAATATTGGCAAGTAAAAAAGCCCTAACTAAAAAATGGATGTTGAAGGACTGTCCTACACCTGAAGATTGGATTAACGTGATTCAAGACATTTACTCGATGGAAAAGTTGACATTCGCACTAAGACAGGACATGGATGGGTTCTTGAACTTTTGGCAACCCTGGATCGCATATGTGTCTTTCATTAGATCTAATCTTTGACAAATACCATTTCAATAATGGCACCGCTCTTTGTTCCAACGCTACTCAGATGCTCTTTTATTTATTTATTTATTTTTATTTTTGTGTTTGTTTTTTGCTCTTTTGTTTTGTTTGGGGGTTTTTTTTTGTTCTTTCTTTAATTTCACTTTTTCTTTCACTTAAAAAAAGGGGGTGTTGTAATAATTATTCTTCCAATGTTGTCAAATAACAAAAAATAAGGGAACATGTGATGAAAATGTAAACAATGCAATGCTGTAATGACGTGTATACCCTTTACAAAAACTTTAAAAAAAAAAATGAATATCACGAAAAAAAAAAAAATTAGCATAAGATGGCAACAGCTTACATGAACAAAGTCTTTGGATGGCCTGTCATTAAATCTGAAGATGGCCAGTCATTACAGGAACTTGTACTTTTCCTGAGAGGATGCTGTAATGCTATAGCAGAAATACAGTATTTGGAGTAGATGAATATTCCATCAAATATGATACAAATAGTAATAATGAAGTGGCCTTACAAGTTGAAGGAAAGATGGAGGTCCACAGCTTGTGAGATTCAGAATCGACGAGGTTACAGAGCTACCTTCCCAGATTTGGTCAACTTCTTGGAACACCAAGTCAGGATCTTGTCGCATCCACTCTTTGGTGACATCTCTGATCCAAAGTCAAGCACCTTAGCAAAACCTGGTAATAAAATCAAAATCTTATCCTCTAGAACTAATAGAGGAACGAGCTTTGTTACAACTGTTGGAGCCCCAAGTCACACAACTATATCTAGGACTACTCTGAGTCAGACACTGAAACGGACTATTCCATCTAAAGAATTTTCATCACAAATTTGTCTGTACTGTGAACAGTCACATCTAGTGCTCAAGTGTACAGAGTTCGACAGCTTTTCTCAGAAGGAGAAAGTCGAATTCCTTAAGAGAGGACGAATCTGTTTTGGCTGTTTGAAAATTGGTCACATCAGCAAAGACTGCAGGAGTTGTTTGACATGTGATCAATGCAGCTTGAAACACCCAACAGTTTTACACATCCAGCTTAAAGATAAAGGAGTTGAACATCAGGAGGCCTCAAGCACCAGTGGTCTCGTCTCTCTTCAGGCATGTGGTTGTATTGGGGCCGAAGATTATGACTGTACTCTTTACATTGTCCCAGTACAGCTTAAATCAAGGAAATCTAATAAGGTGATCAAGACCTACACCTTCTTAGATCCTGGAAGTACTGCAACATTTTGCACCCAGGGTGTGATGAAAAGGTTGAATTTACAGGGCTCTAGAACTAGCATCTTGCTACGCACTATGGGGCAAGAAAAGATGGTTGAAAGTCAAATCCTGACAGATAGATAGATATAGATAGATAGGTAGATGTACTTTATTGATCCCAAAGTGGGAAATTGCAGTGTATCAATAGCATGACAGTAGATAACCAAACGACAGAAACACAAGCATGACAGACAAAGAGATTACCTATGGAAAGTAAAACTTACACTACTATAAAAGCCTATATACATCATTGCTGAATAGATGGTGACTCGTATAAACACATGAATCATACCCGCTGCACAATGCAGGATAATCAGGAGCAGAGTGAAATGTGAGGTACCAGTTAGACTGTAAGGTGCAGTATGGCAGAATAGTTAAGACCAGAATACATCATAGTGAGTTATTGTACAGTGAAATGGCATGTGGCAGGAAAGATTTCCTGTACCTGGCTGTTCGACAGCGAAGCTGTAGTATACTGGAGAAAGTGCTCCGCTGTCTGTCCAGTGTGTGGTGGAGGGGATGATCAGGATTGTCCATGATGGATCGCAGTTTATTTAGTGTTCTCCTCTCCACCACTGTCTCAGAGGTCTCCAACCTGAGACCAATTACAGAACCAGCCTTCTTGATAATCTTGTCAAGTCTGTTGGTGTTGCTGGCCCTGATACTGCTACCCCAGCAGACAACAGCAAAGAAGATGGCGCTGGTGACAGTGGTCTGGTAGAAAAGCTCAAGCATCCTGCTGCACAGGTTGAAGGATCTCAGCTTCCTCAGGAAGTAGAGTCTGCTCATCCCCTTCTTGTGGGCAGCATTGGTGTTGGATCTCCAGTCCATCCCATTGCTGATCCTGACAACTAGATATTTGTAGTCTTCAACCACCCCCACATCCTCCCCCCTAATCTGCAATGGCTGAGAAGGTGTCCTCTTCTTCCTGAAGTCAATCACCATTTCTCTGGTCTTGCTGACATTCAGCCTCAGGTGATTCTGCTCTGTCCACGCCATAAATCTGTCTACCAGTGCCCTGTACTCCCCCCTCCTCACCCCCTCTTATACACCCCACAGTAGCTGAGTCGTCAGAGAATTTCTGCAAGTGGCATGACTCAGTGTTGTAGTGAAAGTCAGTGGTGTATAAGGTGAAGAGAAAAGGAGAGAGCTCAGTCCCCTGTGGAGCTCCTGTATCACTAACCACCACGCCAGACAAGACACTGCCCAGCCAAACAAACTGTGGTCTGCCTGTCAGGTAGTCAGTAATCCAGGAGATCACAGAGCTGTTGACTCCCATCACTTGC
This sequence comes from Pholidichthys leucotaenia, assembly GCA_020510985.1. Lineage (NCBI taxonomy): Eukaryota > Metazoa > Chordata > Actinopteri > Cichliformes > Pholidichthyidae > Pholidichthys > Pholidichthys leucotaenia. Next base: position 212,627,312 of record CM035842.1, read on the forward strand.
AGCTTCTCACCCAGTAGCAGTGGCTGAATGGTGTTAAAGGCACTGGAGAAATCAACAAATGTGATTCTCACAGTGTCTCCTCCACCATCCAGGTGCAGATGGGCTCATTGCAGCAGATAGATGACAGCGTCTTCAACTCCTAAATGAGGCTGATATGCAAACTGCAGAGGGTCCAGCCACGTCTTCACCTGTGGCTTCAGGTGGGCTAAGACCAGTCTCTCCAGGCCCTTCATCACATGACATGTGAGGGCAATTGGTCGATAGTCACTCAGGTCCGATGGAGATGACTTCTTGCTGACAGGAACCAGGCAGGATGTCTTCCACAGCCCGGGGACTCTCTCCAGACTCAGGCTCAGGTTGTACAGGTGTTTCAGTAGCGGAGCTTGCTGGTTGGCACAGGTCCTCAGGATCTTGGTGGAGATGCCACCAGGGCCCGCCGCCTTCCGCTGACAGAGTGTCTCCAGCTTTTTCTTAACCTGGTCTGCAGTCACAGTGATGTGAGGGAGGGGCCTGGTGTCCCCCGAGGAGGAGGAGGGTGAGGAGGGAGATAGAGAGAAGTGCTTCACAGGAGGGTGGGGGGAGGGGTATGTGAGGGTCTGGCTGTGTTGTGGGGGCGACAGACTGTGAGTTGAACCTATTAAAAAACAGATTCAGCTCATCCACTCTCTCCTGGCTCCCAGGAGTCTGCCCGACTCTCCCCTTGCACCCAGTTTTTTGTTTCATTCCCATCCACACATCTTTAGTGTTGTTTTGCCTGAGTTTATCCTCCACCTTCCTCCTATAATTGTCCTTGCACCTCCTCAGCATTTCTCTCAGCTCATACTGCACTCCCCTCAGCTTCTCCTTGTCTCCGGACCTAAAAGCTCTCTTCTTTTTGTTCAGAAGTGCTTTCAGGTTACTCATGACCCATGGTCTGTTATTGGAGAAGCAGTGTCCAGTCTGTGCTGGCATGGTTGTGTCTTCACAACCATGATGTATTTTGTGATGCAGTTGGTCATATTGTCTATGTCCACCCCATGTGGTTCACAGAGTACACCCCAGTCTGTTGTCTTGAAGCAGTCCTGCAGTTCATCAGCAGCCTCCTGTGTCCACCTCCTCACAATACGTGTATAAGTAGGCTGCCTTTGCACTAGGGGTACTTGTCATGGTCCGAGCGCCGATCTCGTCCGTGCTCGGGCCATACATCATCCCCTTCAAGCTTGACAGCAGTGTTTACCTTCTGGCTCCCCGAGCTCTTATTGTGACAGCGCTCGGAGGAGCTTCCTGCTGTCAAAGCCGAACAGCTGTGCTGCATTCGCGGCTCATCAGTGGCCGGCATTTAAGTGGACGCTGAATGCAGCCCAATGCAGCAGTCTCGTCAAACATTCCTGTGTTCAGACGTTGAGCGAGCGTTCCTCGTCTCAGACCTCAGTATTCCCTATTGATTCCTTGTCTACGATCATCCCTCATCCTTATCTGGTTTCGTAAGTGTGTTTGTTCAGCCTTACAGTCTCTGTTCCTAGTGTAGTGTGTTTTAGCCCATCGAGGCTCATTACTTTCTGTTACTTTGTGTTATCCTTTGTCCTTAATAAAACTTCATGCAAACCTCACCGGCGACTGTTGGCGTCTTATGGTGGCTCGCGAGGGCCACCACTTGACAGTACTTGGGTGACAACATGACCATGCAGTGATCCGATTTGCCAATAGGGGGTAGAGCTGTGGCACTATATGCATCCCTGACATTGGTATACAGTAAATCCAGTGTTTTGTTTTCTCTGGTGGGACAGTCAACAAACTGGTGAATATTTGGTAATGTTTTTCCCAGTGAGACATGATTAAATCACCCGTGATGGCCATAAATGCATCCGGGTGCTTCTCCAGTAATGTGGCCGTAGTGGAGCTGATGATGTCACAGGCCACCGCAGCGTCAGCTGACGGAGGGACGTAGCTGATAGTTACTAAGGCACACGTCATTTCTCGTGGCATAGAATAAGGTCGCATACTCACAGCCCAGGTCAATGTACAGGATGAAGCACTTTTCCTTCACATAAATGTGTCCAGGATTACACCACTTTTCATTCACAAGAAATGCCACTCCTCCTCCCCTCTTTTTTCCCCACTACTTAAAACATCTCTGTCCCCCCGTATAGTCTTGAAGCCAGGTATCGCGATGTTAACACCCGGGATCTGTGAGTGTAACCACGTCTCTGTGAAACACATGATACTACACTCACAATACGCCTTTACTATCCTGACCAGCGCTATAAGCTCATCTGTTTTGTTTCTGAGCGATCGCACGTTCCCGGTGATGACCATCGGTACAGCCGGCTTATGCTTCCTCCTCCTCCTCCTCACCCTAGTTCCAGCTAGGGTGGAACTAGGGTTCCAGCTAGCTCATCCGGGATGAAGGGCTTCACTCCGAGCAGCATTGCTAGCCTCCTCAGCACATTCAGCTGGTAGCGTGTGTAAACAATGCACCCCCCCCCCCCCATTGATCTCCATTGCCCGAGGAAGAGAAAAAACTAAGAGAAAGACCGGGCTAAAATAGAAAAAACTTGGCCCAAATCTTCCTACCGAGCCTTGGTTAATAAGAGACACACTATATACAGGAATAAGCAGAGAGAGTTGCTGCTGGTATGGCCGCCCTGCTTACAGCGCCATTAAAAAAAACAAAAGACCTGGAAGTTTCAAAATTGGATGGTAACCAGTTTTTTGATCTTCCAGAGACTTACCTATTTCTGTTTCCAAGCATAACATACTGTACCTATTCAGCGAGATGTTGAAAATTGGGTTATCTCAAACACATCAGGAACCCACGTTAGGACACTGAAGTAAAACTTTTGATTGGGGCAAATGCACCAAAGCTCGTAGAACCTTAGGAGATCATAAACAGCAAGGAGGATAGACCATATGCCGTGAAGACCCTATCGGGGTGGGTCATCAGCGGTCATTTAAGGAGCAATCTTGGTTGCCAGAGTAGCTGTTCAACCATTTATGCTAATAGGATATCCATCACCAAGTTGTGGGAGCTGTTGATCTCTCAGTATAACCAAGACTTCAATTAGAAGACATTGGAGGAAAGGCAGGAAATGTCACAGGAGGACTTGAGGTTTATGGATGTAGTGGAAAAGTCAATTTGTATACAAGAAGGTCATTATTGTATGAACTTGCCATTCAAGCTGGATGACGTGACCATGCCAAACAACATGCCACCAAATGAGCTGGTGTGTGTGGAGGGAAAGATGTGGTATCTTCCTCACCATGGTGTTCACCATCCTAAGAAGACAACTTTGAGGGTGGTGTTTGATTGTGAAGTAGGTTTTAAGGACACAACTCTGAACTCCAAACTTCTTCAAGCACCTGATCTTACAAACTCCCTCTTTTGTGTTTTAACGAGATTCAGGCAGGAGAATCCCATCCTGATGATAGACATCAAGGCCATGTTCTGCCAGGTAAAGGTGTCCAAAAGGCAGGTAGATTTTCTACGATTTCTTTGGCGGCCACTGGGTGACACTTCAAGAGTTCCAGTAGAACACAGGATGAAAGTTCACATCTTTGGAGCAGATTCATCCCCAACCTCTGCTAACTATGCATTGAAGAGAACTGCAACAGATAACAAGACTGCTTTTAAAGCAGAAGTGATTCACACTATCCACAATAATTTTTATGTGGATGATTATTTGAAATCTTTGGCCACAGAAGAAGCTGTCCAAATGATTTCAGATCTTACCAACCTTTGTTTGAAAGGAGGATTTCACCTATCAAAGTGGACCAGTAACAGCTGTATTGTCTTGTCATCCATGCTAGAGTCTCTCAGGTCTACCACAACCAGACAGCTCCATCTGGAAAGAAACAACTTACCAGCTGAAACAGCACTGGGTTTGCACTGATGTGCAGAAAGTGACAAATTCATTTTCAAACCAACAGTGGAAAAGCGTCCACATACAAGACGTGGGATTCTGTCAGTTGTGAGTTCTATCTACAACCCACTTGGTTTCCTTTCTCCATTCACCTTGCTGCCAAAGTTGATGCTGCAAGAATTGTGCCATCTTAAAATCTCTTGGGATGATCCTATATGAGCCTGAAACTGGGGAGGGTACCACAGCTGTGGAAAACATCTTGTGTGGTACCTGTACCAAAAACTTCCCATCCCAAAGACCTGAACAGCTACAGACCGGTGGCCTTGACGTCCCACTTGATGAAGACTCTGGAGAGACTGCTCCTTGCTCATCTCCGCCCCCTGGTGGAACCAGCGATGGATCCACTCCAGTTCGCCTACCAGCATGGCATTGGGGTGGAGGATGCGGTGATCTTCCTCCTTCACCGTTCTCTGTCCCACCTGGAGAAGCCCGGGAATATGGTGAGGATCATGTTCTTTGACTTCTCCAGTGCTTTCAACACCATCCAACCGATGATCCTGAAGGACAAGCTGCTGCGCGCAGGGGTGGACCAGCACCTGTCATCATGGATCCTGGACTACCTCACGAACCGGCCTCAGTTTGTGAGAACCCGGGACTGTGTTTCCGACACGATCATCAGTAGCACGGGGGCCCCCCAGGGAACGGTGCTGGCTCCCTTCCTGTTCACTCTTTATACTGCGGACTTCTCACACAACACAACACACTGCCATCTACAGAAGTTCTCTGATGACTCTGCGATCGTTGGTCTCATCTCCAACGGAGATGAAGCTGAGTACAGAGGGCTTATCCAGGACTTCGTGGACTGGTGCCATCGGAACTGCCTCCAGATCAACGCGAGGAAAACTAAGGAGCTGGTGGTGGACTGCCGCAGGCATGGGCAGCCCCTCACAGCACCAGTAAATATACAGGGAACAGACATCGAGATGGTGACATCCTATAAGTACCTGGGTGTTCATCTGAACAATAAACTAGACTGGTCACACAATACTGACGCACTCTACAAGAAGGGACAGCGCAGGCTGTTCCTGCTGAGGAGACTCAGGTCTTTTGGTGTACAAGGGGCGCTGCTGAAGTCATTCTATGACACGGTGGTGGCATCAGCCATCACTTTTGGAGTGGTCTGCTGGGGCAGTGGCATTACTGCAGCCGATAGGAAGAGACTGAACAAACTGATTAAGAAAGCTAGCTCTGTCCTGGGGCAGCGCCTTGATCCGATGGAGGAGATAGGAGAGAGAAGGACGGTGGCTAAACTGTCATCTCTGCTGGAGTCCGAGTTCCACCCTATGCAGGACATACTGGATGCACTGAGGAGCTCATTTAGCAGCAGACTACATCATCCCAGGTGCACAACCGAGAGGTTTCGTAGGTCCTTCCTACCAACGGCTGTCAGACTGTACAACCTAAGCAGGGCTGCTCGCAGAGATAGCAAAAAGACGTAACAAACTAATAGTTTTTTGAATGCAAAAGATGCAATAGACTTACACAATGGTCCTCTCCGGCATACAACTAGGAACATACCGGTCGCTATGGAGGGTGAGAATATGTATGGGCACATAATCATACCATGTAGGATAACTAAGTAGTCGGTTATGCTGTTTCATCCCATCTAGCAACAATGCTCTGCACTGTGTGTGTTTATATATTTACATATTTATTCCATCTAGCTACAATGCTCAGCACTGGGTGTGTTTATATTTATATTTATATATCTATATATTTATTCCATCTAGCTACAATGCTCCGCACTGTGTTTTTATATATCTACATATTATTCCATCTAGCTACATTGCTCCGCACTGTGTGTGTTTATATACTTGCATATTTATTCCACCTAGCTGCAATGCTCCGTACTGTGGGTGTTTATATATTTACATATTTATTCCATCTAGCTACAATGCTCTGCACTGTGTGTTCATATATTCATATATTTATTCCATCCAGCTACAATGCTCTGCACTGTGTGTCTGTGTGTGTGTGCGTATATATATATATCTTATAGTAATATGTACATATGTATATTAGCTGCTCTTGCTTGCTTGTTTTTTTTTTTTTTTCTTGCCTTCTGATTGTTGCTCTGAGTGTTGCTATCCCTGTGCTGTTGCAATCCTGGAATTTCCCCGTTGTGGGACTAATAAAGGCTTATCTTATCTTATCTCTTATCTTATCTTATATCCCAGACTGACTTGCAGCAATGGATTGGATGGCTGCAGGATTTGGAGAAGGTGCTGCATGTAAAGTTTGACCATTGCATCAAGTCCAAGAACTTCAGAGAAGTTGTAAAAGCACAGCTACATCATTTTACTGATGCTAGTAATCATGGCTATAGTACAGCATCTTATCTGAGACTGGAAGACCATGAAAAGAGAGTGCATCTTGCTTTTATGTTGGGTAAAGCCAGTCGCCCTGTTTAAACAAACAATGATTCCATGTCTGGAACTCACTGCTGCTGTGATAGTTGTCAAGGTTGATATACTCTTGAGGAAAGAGTTATCACCTAAGCTGGCAATATCATGCTTTTGGACGGACAGCCAGACTGTTCTAAAGTATATCAATAATGAGAGCAGATGATTTTGTACCTTTGTTGCTAACAGAGTGGCCTCCATAAAAGTGACATATTGTTGGACCCAGAGAACACACACACAGGCTGGAGTGCAATTCAATGATCTTTATTTTGTGACCAACAGAGGATGTGTGGGTGTGTGTATGCATTATGTGAATATGTTGATGGTGAACGAGCTGCAGCCAGGGGTGAGACAGAACGCTGTACAGTCTGGCAACCCTAGAAACAGAGCCAAAGCACAGGTGTTAATCTCAGCCACACACCAAGAATTAGGTATTAACTGGGGCTTACTTGCAGGTGGTCTGAAGAGGGCGCAGGCTTCGGCTTGTAGCCTCCAGCCAGAGAGACAGTGTCTGCGAGGCACACCCGGGGATAAGCGATGATGATCGGTGAGGCGAGGGGAACGTTCCGCCGCCGCGGAGAGTCGGTTCCGCCACCAGAGGGATCCACCTGTGCACAGGGGAGAGCCTGGGAGAAAAGGTGAGTAGCAATTATGCTTACTTGTGATGATGAGATCTTTCAGAAGGAGCGCAGGGCTGTATGGAAACAGGCGTGCGAACGACGAAGGTCCGGTAGCAAGACAGACGGCTCCGTGCCGAGGCTTCAGGCAGAGTGGGCTATAAAGCCCGTGATTGATTAGCTGCAGGTGAGCACGCAGCTGAGGCAGATGACGGCCCAGAGTGGGTCATGACAAAAAGAAGATGTTGCTCAGTGGAGGTACATCAGCTCACAGAACAATCCTGCTGATGAAGTCTTCAGAGGTCTGACTGTGGATAGTATCTTGGCTTGTAGCAGAGGGATTTCAGGACTAGACTTCCTTCGAAAGCAAGAGAAGGATTGGCTTATACCATTTGAGCTGCAACCCATCTCCCTAGAAGATCCAGAGGTTAAGAGAGATGCCTGTAAATGTTATCATCAAGGAATCTGAGGATCCAACCACCAAGCTCCTGAATTACTTGTCTTCATGGACTCAGCTGAAGATCTCTGTTGCTTGGCTTCTAAGGCTCAGAGATACTCTTTTGGAGTTGAGCAGGAAGAGGAAAGAGGTTGCCGCTGGTTTGACTGTTCCTGACTTACCTCTACAGCCAGATATAATGGAAGAGGAGGTAAGGAAGGTCCAGCTTTTTGTTGGTAATCAGGTGATAATGGCCGATCGCTTCTGGAAACGGTGGACCAGAGAATACTTGCCGATGTTGCAGGAAAGGCAAAAGTGGATAAAGCCTCGTTGAAGCTTTACAGTAGGAGATGTTGTGATTGTCATGGATCCTACTGCTCCACGTTGCTCCTGGATTATAGGAAGAGTTACCAAGGTTTATCCAGATAAAAATGGTCTTGTACGCTCTGTACAGATGAAGACCAGGACTGGACTTCTAGAGTGGCCAATATCCAAGATCTTCCTTCTTCAAGAAGCCATTTAAGGTCATGACCCAAGGGTGGTTGTTTGCTGAGAAGAAAGAAGACCCAAGACTTAAAATAGACTGAATAGCTTCTGTTGTTATTTAAGTTTTGTAATTGTTCTTGGTAAACAATTAGGGGCCGGTGTGTAGGAACCATTTTCCTGGTGTCTGTTGTCACAGGTGTTGTCTATTAATCACCATAGGTGGCGGTGTGGTGAGAGTGCGCTAGGTAGGTTTTAAATGGCACAGGTGACTCTGGTGTGTAATCAGCTGTGGGTGATGGGGTGATCACATGGTTTTCACCGCACGCACATCAGCTCGCTCCCTAGCCTGCATGCTTGTTTGCACGATAGCTCGTTTTACTTTTCGCCAATCTGCTCCTGTCACAAATCATGTTTTTGCTGGTTTACTGTATGATAGAGACTATTATTGTAAGACAACATTGGAGCATTGAATAAATACGAACATCACTTGAAAGTAAATGCGATGCTTGGAGTTTCTTTGGAAGCGTGTCAAAAACAGGTCTCCTCTAGTCACCCCACGAGTGGCTGAATGCCAATGGTCACTACAGAGGGCTTGTACTTTTTGTAAATGAAAGGTGGTGTAATCTCGGACACATGTATGTAAAGAAACATCTCTGCAGCCCAGATATTGAACTGGTCGCAGTGAGCATGCAACCTTATGACTTGCCAAAAGACCTCACATGTGCCATTGTAATTGCTGTTTACATTCATCTGTCAGCTGATGCAGCGGCGGCCTGTGATGTCATCAGCTCCACTGCTGCCACTCTATTGGCCCAGCAACCTGACACATTTGTGGTCATCACAGGAGATTTTAACCATGTCTCACTGGACAAAGCATTACCAAATTTCCACCAGTTTGCTGACTGTCCCACCAGAGAAAATAAAACGCTGGATCTCCTGTATGCCAATGTCAGAGATGCATTCAGTGCCACAGCTCTACACCCTCCCCCCCTCACCGGGCAGATTCAATCACACACGGACTGTGAGAAGGTGGACACAGGAGGCTGCTGATGCACTACAGGACTGCTTCGAAACGACGGACTGGGATGTACTTTGTAGGTCACACGGGACAGACATAGACAATATGACTGACTTCATCACAGAATACATCAAATTCTATGAAAACACAACCATGCCAGTCCAGACCGTGCGCTGTTTCCCCAACAACAAACCATGGATCACCAGTGACCTGAAAGCACTTCTTAACAACAAGAAGAGGACTTTTAGGTTTGGAGACAGGGAGGAACTGAGGAGAGTGCAGCGTGAACTGAGAGAGTTGCTGAAGAGGTGTAAAAATAATTACAGAAGGAAGCTGGAGGATAAACTCCAGCAGAAAAACATGAGGGATATTTGTACTGGAATGAAGCATTCCCCTTTAAGGGGAGAGACAGACAGACATTGGAGAGCCTTGAGAAAGCTGATGAGCTGAATCTGTTTTTTAATAGGTTCAACTCACTGTCTGCCCCCCCCCACAACACAGCCAGACCCCCACACACCCCTCCCTTCATTCCCCTGTGCAATGCCTCCCTCCCCCCTTACCCCCCTCCTCTCCACTGAAGACATCAGCACCACCCCCACATCACAGTGACTACAGGCCAAGTTAAGAAACAGCTAGAGAGACCTCACCAGCAGAAGGCTGCGGGCCCTGGTGGCATCTCTGCCTGGATCCTGAGGACCTGTGCCAACCAGCTAGCTCCTCTACTGAAATACCTGTACAACCCAAGCCTGAGTCTGGAGAGAGTTCCCGTGCTTTGGAAGACATCCTGCCTGGTTCCTGTCCCCAAGAAGTCCTCTCCACCAAACCTGAACAACTAGCGACCAATTCCCCTCACATCTCATGTGATGAAGGTCCTGAAGAGACTGGTCTTAGCCCACCTGAGGCCGTAAGTGAAGACGTGGCTGGACCCTCTACAGTTTGCATATCAGCCTCATTTAGGAGTTCAAGAATCTGTCATCTATCTGCCGCAACAAGCCCATTTGCACCTGAATGGAGAAGGAGACACTGTGAGAATCAAGTTCTTTGATTTCTCCAGTCAGTGCATTTAACACCATTCAGCCACTGCTGCTGGGTGAGAAGCTGTGGGTGATGGGGGTTGACAGCTCTGTGATCTCTTGGATTACCTACTACCTAACAAGCAGGCCACAGTTTGTTCGGCTGGGCAGTGTCCTGTCTGATGTGGTGGTTAGTGATACAGGAGCTCCACAGGGGACTGTGATTTCTCCTTTTTTCTTTATTTTATACACCACTGACTTTCAGGACAACTGAGTCATGCCACCTGCAGAAATTCTCTGATGACTCGGCTGTTGTTGGGTGTATAAGAAGAGGAGAGGAGGGGAAGTACAGGGCACTTGTAGACAGATTTGTGGAGTGGACAGAGCAGAATCACCTGAGGCTGAATGTCAGCAACACCAGAGAGATGGTGATTGACTTCAGAAAGAAGAGGACGCCTTTACAGCTATTGCAGATTTTTTTTTGGGGGGGGGGTAGTGGAGGACTACAAATATCTGGGTGTCATGATCAGCAATGGACTGGACTGGAAATCTAACACTGATGCTGCATACAAGAAGGAGATGAGCAGATTCTACTTTCTGAGGAAGCTGAGATCCTTTAACCTGTGCAGTGAGATGCTGGAGCTTTTCTATCAGACTGTCATTGCCAGCGCCATCTTCTTTGCTGCTGTCTGTTGGGGTAGCAGTATCAGAGCCAGCAACACCAACAGACTTGACAAGATTATCAAGAGGGCTGGCTCTGTAATTGGTCTTAGTCCGGAGACCTTTGAGACTGTGGTGGAGAGGAGGACACTGAACAAACTGTTATCCATCATGGACAACCCTGATTACTGAAAGGGTTAATGTATAGTTAGTGCCAGAATAATAATTCTGTTTGATCTCCCATTATGCTCTACACATATTCCATACAAATTCTGTTTGCATGCTTATGAACAAGTATGTTATGGTATATTGATAACAGGAATGAGACAAAGGTATAGAGCTCTCTCTGTCTTTTCTCTCTCTTTTAAGTCAGGTCTTTCACATTAGATACACACCCAGACTCAACACCCACGCACTGTTGATAGCACATTCTAGTGTCTGTGTTCAGTGGATGGCCTGTTCCCGCCATCGGTAGATTAGCCAATCAGATAGTCGCGTACAAGCCCATCCCATTGTACTGGCTCGCCCAACCTGAGGGGATAATTGTAACCTGCACCCGGAAGTCGGCGTTCAGTCTGACCACGCTCCAGAGGGAGCTGCGTCACGCTGCACCCGGCGCTGCTTGCTTTACATGTGACTTCTAAATAAATGTACCATCCTTTAAATTGAAGAAATCTCCGGTTTGTTCTTGGACCTTTCAATCAAAGAATCGGGTATTTTTCTAACAATTGGTGCCGTGACCCGGATTGAGTTACTTCGAGACGAGCCAAAAAACTACATCGGAAGGACCCTTTTACAGACCACTGTGGCGCGCCTGAATAAAAAGGTAAGCAGAGCCTTTTGTCTACAAAATTCTGCAGTTTGGCCACTCTAAATTTACAGTTGTCTGATTAAGGGGTATATCCGATCTCGAAATTTATCATTTGGTTGGGAGTCACATGTAAAGTTTAAACAATAGTTTGAAAAGTTAAAGAGTGCACGTGTTCTATGTTCAGTCTGAGATAGAACAGGCCGCGGTCAATGGATATATATTACGGGTATATAGTCCATCAAATAAAACCATTTTGGAGTCAGTCTGAACCAAAATGACGAGACTTAGGAACTAGAGTGACTAATAATCACCCTGGTATGTCTCCTCAAATGAAAAGAGCCAGGTTTTAGCAACCTGATGCCGGGGGGAGCCATTGAAAGCGTTCGACCCGATGCCACTCTGGGAGTGAAGCCGCAATCATTTAATTTGCTGGATACAAGACACCGCTTGTTCTTGGGGCCGAAACAGACCCCTAGGGAAAGTGTCCGCTGTATATCAGAGTTAAATTAAGCTATCGCTTCATAGGGGGACCTGCCGAGGCCTCTGTGAAAGTAGCCTCTGTTTAACAAAAGATTAAATGAATCGGCGAGGTTCAGGGATGCAGTCTGAACCCAGGACTTAATAAGACTTGGGCAACGGCCGTGCCAGTCTTCTCAAATGAAAACAGTCAGGATTAGAACCTGATGTATTCTGGATGCAGTCTGTACCAGAATAAAGAGACTTAGGGAAGCAGAGTCTTCGTCTCCTCAAATAAAGGACCCGGATTAGCCAGGGAGCCAACAAATTTCAGTTACAGTCTGTGCTGAAATAAAGAGACTTAGGGAAGCGGAATTCAACCGTCTTCGTCTCCTCAAATATGGGAACAAGGGTTAGCCTGGTCCCGAATGTCTGTAATTCTGTGTTTATAAGGGATAAAAATGTGATTTGAGAAATACCAGGGGTTGGAAATATTAACTAATGGCGGCCTCCGGACCGCATGGTCAGAACAAAGGGAAGTAACCCCCACCACCGAGTGGAGGTGCGATTGGTAAAACAGGTTACTGAGAGGAGAATTATTTGAGGTAACAGCATTAAAATGAAGCGCTAAATTAAAGTTGTAAAGCTGTGGTAGTGTGTGTGTATAGCTGGGATTAAGGAGGCAGTGCTCCATTTTTCTTAAACTTAAAAAAAAAAAAAAAAAAGCACATGGTTTGTGAACAATAGGCTCAGAGGCCATTTTGCACGTGTCCCATTTACTGCGCATGCGAGGGCGCCATTTTGAATCACCTTCAAGCTGTGGCACAGTGCCTCCATCGTGTGGCCAAATATAGGAGGTGCACTATTTCGCGAAATTACTGCCAACAAAACTTAAAACCTTAATAATAAATCTGGAACTTTATCTCTCTGGTTGAAAGGAAGGCTTTAAAAATCCATGCATGGTGAATAACAACAAAAGACCTCAGGGACCTGCTAAAATGCAGGTTTGCCCATAATGAGGCAAAGCATACCCGTTCGGCTTGGAGAGATAAAAGGTTCAACTTTAAAATTAGGCAGAGGGAACTGGAGAATAAGGAGATTTATTCCTCAACAAAACTGTAGGAAATCCTTCACTATATAAAGGTGAGAGAATTTAAATGAAAATTGCAGGTTGGTGCAGATAAGTAAAAATATAAATGAATTAAATTATAAATACAAAATAATTGAATAAATACAATAAACTAAAATGAATGAATGAAGTAAATAGGAGTTATTGTTGTGGAGATGAGTGGGCAGAATATGGAAACGGAAATTTGTTTTTGAAGAAAATTGAAAACTGATGAAATGTTAAAGTTTTGTGCAGGACGCAAGACAAAAATATGGAGAAACGATTGGAGGAAGAAAAAACGTAAGAATAAGAGACTTATGCTGCAACGGTGAGAACAAATGCAAAATAATCAATAAACACGATATAACAGAAAAGGACAAAAACACGCTGTTTAATAGCTTGTTTCTCTCCATTAAATTTGAGACAGTGTTGGCTGTGGACGACCCCTCCCCCAGCGGCTGCCTCCTCCTTCACGCAGTGCTCCCTCCTCCCTCCACTTCGCTGTCCCACTCCAGCAATCAAAGAAAGCAAAACAATGGATCAAAAGAGGAACAATTGAGCACACCAGCAGAGTGAGTCCTCACACATCTGATATTGTATAGTATTCCTGTATATGTATCAAGCCGCTGAGGCCGGTAGAAAATTAAGGTTGTTGTTCTCTATTTGTGAAATGTGGGGTGATTCATCACTCAGTTGATATCTGTACTGTATTCCTGTGTGTGTATCAACCAGCTGAGACTGATTAACACCTATATGAAATGTCTCTAGCCTGTAAGCCCGGCTCCCTGGGGTCGGCGCTATCCTAGACAAGGGCTAGATGGTTGACAAAGGTCCCAATCACAGATCAAAAGAAAGGAAGGGAGAAATTTGCCAGATGGGTCAAACAAATGCAGGACAGAGGAATGTTCGCAGGATGTGAAAACAGCCCCCCCACCAGGGAGACCTAGCTATACAGTATTGTTGCCTTCCATATCAAAGATGTGCCAAGACCACATACTGAGCAGACACAATACATGACCAATCTTCAAAAAAAGCCATATCCATGCCCCATCTAAGTTGACCTGTCAGTATCAGCTGCATGACCACAGGAGGTCAGAATAGTCAGAGGCCCCCATGGGACTAATACTTCCTATGTTAAGCAATTTGGCCACTGAGCTCAAACACCCACAAGGGCCCCCGAGGGGTCCCCCAAAATTAGCAACACAACAGGTATCCTTCCCTACAGGATGTTGAAAAAGAACCGGCTTTGATATTAAGCCGTTCTGTTTCAAGGGGGGAGAGGTCAAGATGAGAGGTCAAGACAGGAACAGATAGAAAAGTTACTAGTCCACTAAGGTTTGAAGGCTCCATTAAAGGAATAGAACAATGTATCAAGGAAGAGCTGAGGACCCCAAGACGAAAGATGATGACGAGGAAGACCATTCTGCCATCACAGATTATTTGTAAACACAGTGTGCTAATGATAATACATAAATCATACATAGCTCACCACACGGATGTAGGGGTGTGAGACTTATAGGGTTCTTGCGTTATTTATCTCCATCATGCTAATTACGGTTAGGTAATCTGAATAAGGGAGAAGGTTAGAAGCTCTGAATGCCTGAATACAACAATGCATGGATATGGATGTCTCCTAATGTTGAACAATATTGTTTACTATGTTTACTACCTACCCACTGAACATATAGGTCCCATCACCCAACACACACCCCAACACAAACACCACATGCAGATTTCATATAGTCAACAATCACACACTCAAGGCTACTGGGAGATAACTTACAACAACACATAGATAACTACAGTTGTAGTGAATAAGGATAAAACTTTACAAGCTCCATGCATTGTGATGGCAACCCCTCAGACCATTATTGGTCCTGCCCCAGCTGAGCCCTTTGTATCGGCACTTGATCAAAGGTGTAGGGTACAGGGAAGATTCATGCCGGAGAGCACCAGACCATCACGACGTGTGCCCGTGACACTGAAAAGGTCGTAGGGCGAGTGACTGTATGACTTCAGTCCCCAGAAGAAGAATGGACTGGTACCCGAGCGCATCCACCGCACCTCCAGCATCCAGGGTGGAGCCAGGAGCTCGAGCCTTACCAACACCAGCGTGTCCACCTCTTTCCAGCGACAGGGGGGTGGCATCCCTGGGACAGCATCACTGAGCTGTTCACTGGCTGGACTGGATGTTACATACCCTCTGCTGCACCCACCAGACTGTCCTGTAGACCTCATGGGATGAGGTGTGCCTCTGAGAGCGGGGACACAGTTGTTTCGTTCCTGTGTCACCAAGATGGAACTGTGCTCCACAGCTGCAGATACGGGAAGCAGACACAGAGGAAGGTCAAACCTCTGTCGCAACCGTGTGATGAGTGCAGCTGAATGATGTGAGCCCTGGCAAGGGTCAACCGGTGGACAAAGGTTTTGTGGACCGATTCTATTCGACCCTGTGACCCCTACATGGTCCACTCCACTGGACAAAGAACAATGATCATTAGGAGACCTCGAGGAGGGTACAGGACCTGGTGACAGTTCACCTCTTAGACATCGCTGCACCGTGCTAAGGTGTCCACAAGGGGGGAGGCACGGGTAGCAGAACCAATGGTGCAAGCCTCTTGGGTTGACACACAATGTAGGGACCTGCCTTATTCACCATCTGTTAATTGCTAGAGTGTCTCACACCATACATGGTTGACATGATAAAATCATGTCAAAGGGGGGATTGAAAGGGTTAATGTATAGTTAGTGCCAGAATAATAATTCTGTAAGTGATCTCCCATTATGCTCTACACATATTCCATACAAATTCTGTTTGCATGCTTATGAACAAGTATGTTATGGTATATTGATAACAGGAATGAGACAAAGGTATAGAGCTCTCTCTGTCTTTTCTCTCTCTTTTAAGTCAGGTCTTTCACATTAGATACACACCCAGACTCAACACCCACGCACTGTTGATAGCACATTCTAGTGTCTGTGTTCAGTGGATGGCCTGTTCCCGCCATCGGTAGATTAGCCAATCAGATAGTCGCGTACAAGCCCATCCCATTGTACTGGCTCGCCCAACCCGAGGGGATAATTGTAACCTGCACCCGGAAGTCGGCGTTCAGTCTGACCACGCTCCAGAGGGAGCTGCGTCACGCTGCACCCGGCGCTGCTTGCTTTACATGTGACTTCTAAATAAATGTACCATCCTTTAAATTGAAGAAATCTCCGGTTTGTTCTTGGACCTTTCAATCAAAGAATCGGGTATTTTTCTAACATTACCCCTCCACCACACATTGGACAGACAGCGGAGCACTTTCTCCAGCAGACTGCTGCAGCTTCACTGCCGAACTGTTAGATACAGGAAACCTTTCCTGTCACATGCCATTTCACTGTACAATAACTCACTCTGAAGTTGAATCTTGGTCATAACAATGCTGTTATACTGCACTTTACAGTATAACTGGTACCTCGAATTTCACCCTGTGCCTCATAATCTTTCTTTGTACATTTGGTACTATCCATAGATTTATAGGGAACATCATCTATTTAACCTAGTAGTAGCCTTTGTAGTATATAAAGTTCTCTAAGCATTTTTACTTCCCTGCGTAACTTCTTTTTCTATTATGCTGTGTGTGTTTCTGTTGGTTTGAGTCGTCTACTGTCATGCTGCTGTTACACTGTAATTTCCTAGTTTGTATCTATCTATCTATCTATCTATCTATCGATCTATCTATCTATCTATAAATAAATGCTACCATTATCGTCAAAGGAGCCAGCTACATTAGCATTTAAAGCAATATACACTCTATGTGCAACACATCAGATTGATTGTCTTTGATTAATTGTCTATGTTTATTGCACTGTCCCTGTCAAATAAACTAATCTACTACTATGTTATAAAAAAAAAACATACCTTTTTGGGGAGAGCTTCTTCCGCATGTGCAAAATGGTCTACAATAAGTAAATCCTGCAGCGTTTTGAACAAAGCATGTTGGACTTTTCATTTTGCTCTGGGAGATGTGTCAACGTGTGAAAAGAGCATCATCAGGGCTCTTTAAGCCCATATTTCAGCCCATATACAGTATATGAACTGCAATGTTTTCACAAGCCATTGGGCTCAATTCCTACTCCTGAGGTCTTGTTAAATCAAACTTTAGTCTGTATGTCTGTCTATGTTTCATTCATTTAAAGTTTCATATGAAATGAAACTTTCAGGCTTTATCGTGAAGTGAAAATTATCTTCTTGTGTGCTGCAGCATCTGGTCTGAGCTCCACAGAACTGATGGGAAAAAAAAGACTTCCATATGTCCAACCATCAATCGGTTATTTTTTAAGCTCCTCTAGCTTCGAGCACATCGCACTGGATATCTCTCTTGCATCTTTAACTTCAGTGAAGCTTTGAAAACCTCAGTGTCAGAGCTTCAAAGTGACTTTTTCTTCTGATATTATATCTGAAAATGTGGTTGTGTTTGTGCATATGCCGGCTGATATTCTCTGCAGCAGCTCACTGTATTTATGGGGGAGAAAATAATTCTCCAAGGAAAATAAATTGCTGACAACTGGTTTGTTTCAAATCCATGTCAACTGTAGGGATCAGTGCTGGTGGGCTACTTTCTACCACCATGGCCCTTCTTTGTCCCCAGTGACTGGAGACTAATGATGCACATGCTCCTGTTCCCACTAGATTCTGAAAAAAAAAAAAAAAAAAAAAAAAAGCAAACCTTAACACCTCAGATGCCACTGTCTGCAAAGTTTTAAAGTTTTCCTCCAGGGGAAGAAGATGAGGTAAACTTGGAAATTTTTGACAAGTAAGGCAAATGTGAGCCTTCTGTCTTTTCTTTTTAACAATAGCTAGAATTGGGGGCTGCCCTTATTAAGGTATCAAATGCTATACTATAAGTGAATTTAGGCGAGGCTCCTGTCTTAATCCGGCCATATCTTAGTGCAGCTTTTGTGTGGCTGAATTCTTTACCTGGGCATTAAGGAGCCTGCTGTAAATTAGTTCAGCTTCTATAGTGTAAAAACCTTTTCTGTTGGAACTGAAAACTAATGAGAAGGTAATCCTCTGCAGACAACAACAGGACAGGGTTCATCCAAGTTCAGCACAGGGTCCTGTACTGCCTCTCCCTCACACAATATCTCCTGGCTTTCTTTTTATTCTATATATTAAGTCACTACACATTTGAATATCTTGTACACCACATTTGTGTTTCCAGGGGTGACATTTGGTCCTTTTCTCCCAAGCAGAATTTAGACTGTACTGAAATCCTCTTTTAAGAGCGAATATTCAGCACAAGACAAAGATGGTGTATTCCTTATCATAAAAGGTTATGTATGAGGGCTGCTCATTAAAGACTTCCCCTGACTCATTCACCATGGACTGAGAGGAACCAAACTTGTCACAGCTATCAGTCTTTCTCTACATTGGAACCACCAAGGGTCACACATTTCTCCCATCACTTTATGCAGCTGTGGAGACCTTACCTGTAGAAGTCTGCAGGTTGTGTCAGAAGCAGGGCTGAACTGGCAATCTGGCATACTGGGCATCTGCCCAGTGGGCCGATGCACATGTGGGCCAATGGGTCGTCATCAGTATAATTATGTAACCACGGCTTCAAGGACCGCTGCGCCCTGGCCTTTGAGATACTGACAGCAGCCCATTTGTTTATTTTCATTACTGATGCTGGACTGGCCAATCAAATCTCTTAACGCACCTCCAACACCCCCATCCCTTCCTTCCCAGTGCCCACCGGCCCCTTTCGGAGCTGAGTTGAGTGTGGAAGAAGTTATGTGGCAGCAGAAGTGTTGGATGAAAATGGACAAATAAAAGCCTAAAAGTGGAGTTGAAAAGATTAGGCGAAAAAAATGTAAAAAAAAAAAAAAAAAAAAAGGAAAGAAATAGATGCCACTAAATGTATTAAAATAAAGGACATATTAGTCGGTAAAAAAAGCTCTAGACAAAATCTTTGGTGTTGTGGTGACCCACCACAATCTACTTGGACATTCAGAACACTCAGCTTGAGCATGAAACAGAACAATTGGCATACGGGCAGAGAGCCCCTCGGGGGACAACCAGTTAATCACGTGATTGATATGTATGGACTGATATCAGTATGTAAATGTGCCTTGCATTCTCTTTTGTCCTATTGTTATACATCCCCGGAGCAAAGAGAGGAATTCCGTTGCCAGTAATCAAGCAATTGATATGTGTTGACTGTTATGTAAATGTACCATGCATTCTCTCTTGTCTGTATAAATGTGTTCACTCACAGCGCACTAGAAACGCACTCAGGGCTCACTCACAGCACACAGACAGAGCGTTGAGTGAGTCTTGTGATGGAGGAATAAAACACCTTTAACCTTCAGCTTGCCGTGTCCGCCTGCACTTATTTTTTCCTCCATAGTGTCAAATTTTATGTTTTAGTCTACTAATTCTGATATAAAGTCAAACTTCTGAGTGTAATGGAATGCAGCATCAGATTACATCGCCCCAGGCCCTCCCTATCCAAACAGCAGGAAAGGTGAGGGGACAGGAGGTTCCTGCAGCTCCTCTACAGATAACATCTTAAGATCGCATAATGATGTATGACAC
The DNA here is from genome assembly GCA_020510985.1 of Pholidichthys leucotaenia. NCBI lineage: Eukaryota > Metazoa > Chordata > Actinopteri > Cichliformes > Pholidichthyidae > Pholidichthys > Pholidichthys leucotaenia. Next base: position 212,646,801 of record CM035842.1, read on the forward strand.
CAGCCTCAGCTTGAATATTCTGCAAAGTTATAAATAGTTTTTGGGTAATAGTATAGAGTCGCTCAGTCAAAATATGTAATTTTGATCAATAAAACTTTAGCCACCGCTCTGTCTCATGCCCAGGCTTCTAGAAATGTGGGCAGGGTTTGGTTTCAGATTGACTCCGAACTGATTGGATAATATGTGGCAATATGGCATCAGTAACCACAGCGCTCCATGTGCAAAACAAGGAAGCGAAAAGGGACAAATTTGACTAGAAAAAGATAATACTTAAGATTTAATTCTTAAAAAATTATACCATAAAGTTGCTGTGATTGCATAGGTCTAATGGATAATTCGGCATGGAGATCACGAGGTGCGGGTTCGCTGGGGGAAGGGGGGTGGAGCAGCAGTTGAACCGCCGACAGCACGGGTAAAGCAACAGCCGAGACTCCCATTAACCGGGCAGGCTGAGCTTGGCTACCTGTGAAGGACTGTGATCCACCAGTTCAGCTCCTGCTTCTCCAATACCTGTGTCCGACCGGGCGCTCCACGGTCCTTCACGAGGAGGCATGCCCAGCCTGCCCAATCAGTAGTAGACAGGAGCACCTGCTTCTGCTTCGCCTGTGTGGTACCACTGTACTATGCAGGACCGCGAGTCCCCCCTCCTGCACGAGTATCTAAAAATTAAAAACTTAATACCGCCATGATTGCGGAGCGGAATGGCCAGAATGACAATGATCAAACGCAGGACACAAAAACACCCAAATTGTCACGGGTGGTCCTCGCGGACCACTAATGAGATGCTATAGGCCAGCCAATGAGTTTGTATATTTATAAATAAAGACAAGGATGACAAAGTAAACCGCCACGTGGGTCGAAACAAGAACAATGACTACCGCACTGACACAGTCACGAATAAGCATAAGCTAAGGGAGAAACTTAGAGGACTCAGAGAATAACAGGATGACTGGAGCCGAACGTAGGGACCCCAGCCGAACGCTGTACGAGAGCAACGTCCATCGTATGTGTGAGGCCGCAGCCTGGAGTAACCGCAGCTGCTCCCTTAAATAGGGCGTCATCTGCTGAATTAAACCCAACTGTCATTGCTGAGCTCCGCTCTGACAGCCGGAAGCTCCGCAAAGACGCTGTCAAAATAAGAGCTCTGGGAAACTACAGAAATAAACAGGCTGGAAGGGAAATACCGCATGACCTGAGCGCAGATGAGATCGGCGCTCAGACCACAACACAAATAACAAAATAAATCATTTTTAGATAAATATTTATTGACAAATGGGCAACACTGATGCAGCGGTTGCTGTCAAATGGGTCCTTCTGCTGTGTGTAATAGTTAGATGTACTTTATTGATGTTGGGTGTTTTGTAGTTAATTTGGTTGATTACTGTTTTAAAAAACCTTTTAATAACAAAATATTGCTAAAATATAAACTGATGCACTACAATGGGTCTCAAATATTTTTAAACGTGTCCTGTTATAGTACTGCATGAGTTTTTTTGACGGCACACTGAAGAAATTCAATATTTCACTGAACTCCATCACTGAACAGAGATATAAATTAAAAAATAATTATAATGATGACTGAACAACTGCCATTCCCCAAAGTGAAGATTCACTATTATGAATATGATTGAAAAAAGATCAGACAGATCAGTGATCTGACAAACAAATAAAGGATCTGAAACAGTCACTAATATTGGATGCCCCATTCATTTTCAATATTTAGGTATTCTGTAATTAATATTCACACAGTCAAATAAATCTTAATCCCATTTACTCCCTTTCATATTTCTCAAAGTCTAACATGTGATTGCCTACATATAGGCTTCATCTCTATGTATTCCACTTTCAAACACAGCCTACATTTGGGTCTGGAAAGCCTGATTGGGATACCTGTTTCAGACAGAAATAGTTGGTTCTACGAGCATGCACTAGTATTAGAAGATTTACAGGAGGCTGTGAATTACTCAAGTAACAGGAGGGGCCTTTACTTCAGCCTCTCAAAATGTCTCTGCACATCCCTGTGATGTTGTTCATGGGACGTATTATTCTGTGACATGGGTGGTGGCTTCACCTTTCTGGTTCCGCCTCCACTCGGGGTATAAGAGTGCTGTGGGGAAGAGGGGCGGTCTCTTTGACCACCTCTCTGCCTGACGGGAGTGTCTATATCATTTGTGTGAGTCCGCAATAAAGTTGTATTCAGTTCCACTCTAAGTCTTGTCATTCATCCTCAGTTATAGACATAGCATTTGGCAACAAGGGTAAAAGTATGGATGCAGGAGTTGCTACCATCCGGCCATTTCTGGAGCTTCCCAGCAAGCCGCCGGTCCCTTGGGTGAGATGGTTCGCCGCATTCTAGAATTACCTAGACGGCAGTGGCTCAGGAGGTAGAGCAGGTTGTCCAATAACCACATGGTTGGCGGTTCAAATCCCGCCCTCCCCAGATATCCTGCCGTTGTGTCCCTGGGCAAGACACTTCACCCCAATTGCTCCTGGTGGGTCTGGAAGCGCCATGTTAGGCAGCATGCCACCATCAGTGTGTGAATGGGTGGATAGCAGGATCTGTAAAGCGCTTTGGTCATCAAGAGATGAGAATAAAAGCGCTATATAAGTGAATGCCATTTACCATTTTTACCATTTTACCTAGTGGCTCTGATCCTTGGTGAACTAAAGAAAATGCGGGCTTGGGCAATACTGGTTCATAGTTTGGGTATGGAAGGACAGCGTATCCTTGCTACCTCGGGTGCTAGTGATAGCTTTGAGGACGTTGTTGAGCTAATGGTGCGACATTTTCGCGTCCCTGAGAATGTTATCATCCGGAGGATCCATTTTCGGCAGTGCCACCAGCCGACCGGCGAGTCGGTACAATGATATGTTGCGGACCTGTGTCAGCTAGCCGGGGACTGCCAGTTTGGGACGTTGGAGGAAGAGATGGTCCATGACCAGTTGATGGAACACACGCTTTGCTTGATGGCGAGGTTGAGGCTCTTCACGCACTCCAGCGAATTAACACTAGCCATGGCTGTCGAGATAGCTCAACAATGTGAAGCAGCGGATAAATTGTAACGTGACCTTGGTGAGAGAGCTACACTTTGCCAGTATGAATCACAATCAACGGCGCAGGCTGTGGACCAGGACAGCAATGATGACGTGCAGGAGGAATACGCTACCGCTTTGAAGATAAGGTCCGCCCTGGGATCGCCCAGGTGTTTGACTTGTGGGTCCAACAAGCACCACTTCAAGGCTAGAGAGTATCCAGAAAGAGGAAAACACTGCAGCAAATGCGGACTTCTGCATCATTTTGCCAGGGCCTGTAGTAGGTTTGAGCAGGGTGAACAGCGACGCAAAGTAGACTCCTCCACTCCAACTCCCACGGTTATCCACGCCGTCTCCCCGAGCACCGATGGTTATACATACTGTATGGTGAAATTGGATGGGGTGGAGGTGCCGCTGCTGATTGACACGGGCGCAGTGAGGTCTGTGTTGAATTGGCCCACCATGAGGAGTTTCTTCCCATATTACCAAAGAAGAGGTCATTCACTGCCGCTATGTGGGTATGGTGGAAAGAGTTTAGCCATGGTGGGATTGGTGGAACTGATGGCTCAGTACAAGTCGGCAGAGGTGTCCAACCTGCAGTTTGTGGTGACCGCCAGCGGCGAGAACATTATGGGCTGTGACCTTTTTTATGGACTGGGCCTCACCATCACCAGCGGTGTAGGAGAGGAGTAGCTCAGGTAGGTTCATTTTGTCTTCTTTTAGTTATTTACCTTTTGTTCTTATTAAAGACAAAAATAGAAAGGAGATGTTTTTACCTTCTTTACATGTTTCGACTGTTCACTGCAGCCTTCATCAGAAGTGTCAGCTGATTGCTGCGAGGTGTCATTGTATCAGCTGACTTTCGTAGGTGGGGCCAGCCCAGCAGACCTGTCAGATCCACCGAGCCGGCCCCGCTTTCCGCCGTCTGATGGTCTCTGGAGAATGTGGTCCCAGGTGTGGAAAAGCATAAAGGCCCCCTCATCCCGGTTCATGCTATCTTTTCCCTGCTTCCTGATTTCTATGGCCTCCTTGATCCAGCGTTTGTGTCTGTTGCTCTCCGATCCAATAATTTGTGCATTGTCCCAGTCCATGATGTGATTATTTCTATTGCAGTGATCTGATATTGCTGATTTTAATGTTTCTTGTTCTGCCTTTTCTTTTTGTGATCTTGTGAGTCGTCCTTGTGTTTCCTTCTCACATTCCTTCTGGTGTTCTTTTTTCCTTGTGGTGAATGATCTTCCAGTTTCTCCAATGTAGGTTTTGCTGCATGATCTGCATGATATTTCATATATTACATTGGATTTTTTGTCTTGTTCTGGTTTGTCCTTGGGGTGTACTAACAACTGTCTTAATTTTTTGTGTGGTTTTAATGCTATATTTAATTTGTATTTTTTCATGATCCTTTGAATTGGTTCCGTTATCCCTCGGATGTATGGTATAGTTATGGTGTCCTTGTTTTTGATTTCGGCTTTTGTTCTGTGTCTTGCTTCCTGTTTGTTTTCTTTGTTTTTGACTTGCTGTTTCCCTTTGTTTATGGCCCATACTGGATATTGGCAGCGTATGAGTGCATGTTTTATGTGGTTTTCCTCCTCCTGTCTGTCTTCTTGGTCTGTGATGGTGGTGGCCTGTTCATATAACGTCCTGACAGGTGATAGTTTGTGTGCTGTGGGGTGTTCTGATGTCAATAGTAGGTATTGATCTGTGTGGGTTGGTTTCCTGTAGACTGTGATTTTTATACTGCCATCATCGTTATGGTGAATTTTCATGTCCAGAAAGGCTATGGTGCCATTTTCTTCCTCTTCGTGTGTGAATTTTATATTCCCAGTGCTGTCTGTGCTGTTCAGATGGTCAGGGAGTTCTTGCGTGTGTCCTTTCCTTATTTTCTCCAGAATGTCATCCACGTATCTCTTCCAGAGGGTGGGTTTACATTGTGTGGGTGCTGTGTTGATGGCTTTGTTTTCCAAATCCTCCATGAAAAAGCTGCTCATGATGGCTGATAGTGGGTCTCCAACTGCAAATCCTTCTTTTGGTCTATAGATTTTTTCTCTGTATTGAAAATAGGTGGATTTTGCAACAAATTGTAATAGTTCAGATATGTCGTCAACTGTGAGATTGGTACGTCTTTTTAGGGTTCTGTCATTTCTGAGGCGTTCTTGCACTCTGTGTATCAGGAAGCAGGGAAAAGATAGTATGAACTGGGATGAGGGGGCCTTTATGCTTTCCCACACCTGGGACCACAATGTTTATATGTGCATTCCATGTAGGATAAGTTCATATATTCTTGGCATGTTTCTGTGAGCAATTATTGGCCTTCAGAGAATTCAGACTGAGGGTCAGTACATGTGTAAAGGATGATCTAAGCTACATTGATAATCTCTTTGACATGCTCTGCTTTAAATCTGTGTTCCAGGAATGCACAGGTTAAATTTGAACTATAACTTTTCTTTTATTTCTTTTTATAATAAATGTACCTAAATCCAATATTCCACCTGATCTTTGACTTTGAATAATTTAAGCTCAGAATTATTCTAACATTTTGGTGCTCCAAACAGCGGATCCACGTATCTCCGTCTTTCTGGCACCTCGGCCCGATTTCAGCAAGTGCACAGCTAATGAAAGACATTCCCAGGCTGGGTACAAGGTTCAGTGTTACTGCAGTGAAGGCATTTCGAACCGGGGTGATGGAACTGACTGGGTGACGGAGCTGAGAATCCTACAGGCGGCTTAGATGTAAGTACATTTGTTGAGTTTATGGACAATGAATTCGAGTCCCAGTGAGTTAAATACGCGTATGATGTTATATGGGTTTGGCCCGGACCGCTTTGACACTGCAAAGCCTGGTTAAGTTTCTCATTGCGACTAAATCACTGGTTCCCCTGCCACGGTGAAAATACCGGGAGGTGGAGGCAGAATTTGTTGCTCTCGAAACTTTGTGTCAGCGACGGTTAAGGTTCGGAAGTTGCGCGCAAATAAATTGTTCAGGGAAAATTCGTGCCTCACCGCAGCTGCTTTATTGCTCAATACCTGGGCTCTCGGCATACCGTGGAAGGTTACGTGACTGCTGAAAAATATTGGTAGATTTTTATTTTTAAAGTTTTGTTGTAGCGCTGGATAAAAGTTACTGCAGTTGGTCTGTTTTTGTTTCTGTGTCTCGTGAAATCTGCTCCGGTGTGAGAGAGACGGAGTTCTCCATGTAAGCGGAAGGTGCAGGTTACATGGAGCTGTAAAATTGTGGTTTGTCATTTTTTCTGGTATTTGTGGAGCATAAACGAGTTGGTTAATTACTTATTATCCTTCTGGGAAATGATTAAAATTGTGGATGTTTGCAAATTATACTTTTGGGTGAGAAATTCTATTGTGTTTTCATTGCGGTAGAAAAAAAGTTGACATGAGAATGTTGGGTTGCCAGATTTGTTTTTCCAAGTATTTTGGGTTGCCATTTCAAGCTTGTTTTAAGGCTATCATTCTGTTGCTCTAAGTAAACAGCTGCCCGAAAGTAACCTTGGAGAGATAACAGGACTGCGCTGCATGTGTGTATGTGTGGGCCCTTGTGTTTAACAGTGAGTGAGTGAGAAGAAGAGAAAGAGGAGTGAAAGAGAAAAAAATCTATATATGGGTATTTTTGCGAAGCTTTGGGGTTTTTACAATTTCTTTTTTGTGAGGTTTTCCTTTTTCAGTCTCAATTTTGCGGGTTTTGACTCTAATGTTGCCTACGTGGTAAACTATTTACATATTTTTAAAGCCAGTATTTTCATTTCCTCCAGTTTTCTTTGGAAAATGAAAAACATTGAGCTATTTTTAAACAATTTTTTGACGTATCAGTAATTTTTATTGACTCAGTTGCCTTATCTCTCTGACTGAAGCATAACAGCAAACTTTACGGGGAAAAAGGACGCAGGACTAACGATCTCAAAGGGGTTTTCCTTCCCTCTGTTCCCCGCGCTTGCCAAACAACCAGCCTCTGGGACCCAGCAAAACAACGTTGCCTTGCCACTGTTCATGCCCCTCTTGTCGACACCAAAGGCGGCTAAACCAATAAGTTAGTACAAAGTACAATTGCATGCATGTTCATCAATGCTACCAGCATGACAATGATGAAATTAACAAATTAACAATTGACTGAAAATTACGATATCATGCTGTCACTTAATAATGCCCAATCACTGAAGGCTTTATGTACACTTTATATTACATGATTCAAAGCATAGAAGAGGTTGATAATTACTGTGTATGTGCATATGATTTACCAGAGACTACTGACTATCAAACAGAGGTCTTGGTAATTCTATGTCATATTGTTGCTTTGCTTCAATAATACTAAACTCACTTTTTAATAAATGACTGTGTGCTTATTTACATTTTGATCCTTTCACTGTCCATGTAAACAAAAAAGGGGGTGGGAAGAAGGCTCAAGGTCTGAAGGATTGCAGGATTTAGAGAAAAAAACAACAACAACCATTCTGACCTTGCATGTCCAGGCTCAGAATGTCGGGGGGGGGGGGGGGTTCCTGTGCAATAAAATCCTGAACACAGAGTGTTGCTTTATGACCCCTGCCACTCAGGAAAGAGATTAGGGCTGCACTTTGCAGTTACTCATGTGTGTAACTACACATTTTAATCTTTTAAGTTACACACCACAATTGCTAATTCTGAAAGTTGCATTGATGTAAGGCTTCTACTATATGACACTGTTTTATTTAAAAAGTGATCTTAAAGTAATGCTGACTTGTGCACATTGGTAAAACATTTACTGATTCACTGAATTTTTAGAAAATACTTGTGAATAGCAAAATCACATTATTCAAATTATGGAAGCTTTAGGTGTAATTTAAAGGGTTTTTTTTTCTGTTATTCTCCATTCCTGTTCATGTTTTCGTTTTTCAACAGGAAAGGGAAAGCATTTACAAAATCTTTAGCTTTCACCAGGATTTAGATTTGCCAAATCAACAAAGTAAAAAGATAGGAATCATAACATCGCCATTACCTTTCAATTTAATAAATCCTTGGTGACATATACAATATGTAACAAAATAATAAAATCAATAATTCATTTGTGTTTCTTAACATTAAACGTTATAATAAACAATGTGAAACATTTAAGGGACACAAACTAATGATGATAACTGGAACACTAGCAAAATCAATTTATGGGGTGATAAAATTTGCACTCCTGTTGATATAAATCCTGACGTGCTGACTGGGGTAGCCTTAAGGCTTCCCCCAAAATTTTTTTTACAGGATGACACCGAGATTTGATCTTTGTGGGAGATGTGAGGAGGCCGGACAGTGTGTGACAGACATGATCATGGCTCATTGGCTGGGGCACAACAGCAGCATGAAGGGGGGAAAGACGTCACGGAGGACCTCACAGTTAAGCTAAGTAGAACAAATGACATTGACAATGACATAACGCATATCAATTTTAAATGACTTTGACTTTAAAAATGTAGTGTTTATATGACTTCACACTGCAGGATACATCTGACACATTGCAACCTCACACCTTGCAATGATGCCCATCACTAAATAATGGTGTGACAGTATCACATTTCAGAAATGTGACAGTTATAAGGAATACTTGTGTTGTATGACGATGACTGCTACAGACCTGGCCTGTGCTCCCGGTGCTTGGCTTCAGTTGAGCCGGGCCTCGGGACTACAGTCCACACCATAATTTACCGAGAAATATATAAAATAAGGCATTCCTTGTACAAAATTAAGCCAAATTCTAATTAGGCAATATGTCCACCTTTCCATTGACTGAAGGAGTGTGGCACAACCTTTTACAAGGATTCACTTACACAAATTCAACCTGTCTGTGTTCAGCTGGACAGAGAGATGTGGTCTTAGTGACTAACTCAGAATGGTTACAATAGAAGCTAAATTTCATTAACTCTGCACAGACAGCTGTTTTACTTGTAAACTAGGTCAAGAGACGACACACACAAAAGAAGCTATGACTATTGAAACCTCATTTTGAAGGAGCTACACTACTCACAAATTTTCATCTAAATTAAATGTGTGTAACACATAAAAAGTGGTAACACGTTTCCTTCTAGTAAAAAGACACCACCCATCAAGCAAATACCCTGTAACTTTGATGCATGTGCGTCTCCAAGCATCGGGGGGGGGGGGCTACCAAAGAAATTAATTAGCAACAAATAATTAGCAAAATCCTCAGAAAAATGCTTCCGGTTATGGCTGCCACGTAGGACGGACGTGTCTCGCTCTGCTCTGCGCCTGGAAAAAAAAAATCGGCAAATAACTCTCTCATTTGGGACAGAACGTATCCCAGCATTTGGGCGAGGATATGTCGGCGAAGCCTAAGGCTGGAAAACCAGGAAAAGGAAAAAGCGAGCCGCCGAAACAGTCCAAATTAACGGACTTTCAGGTCTGTGACGCAGCAAACAAAACTCCATATATGGCGGAGGAGGCTGGCAACGCTGCGATTTCTGCGGGGAATGGCGCAGATGCGCTGATGGCAGCCATGAGTTCAATGAGAGCGGACTTTTCCTCTAGATTTGATGGGATTATGACAGCGTTGGAAGGAATAAGAAAGGAATTGGGTGACTGTGTAGAACGAACGGCGCAGATGGAGCTCCGTCTCGCTAGTGCTGAAGATGACGTCACCCGTCTTCAATTAAAGGTGCGCACTTTGGAAAAAAAAAATAAATCTCTGGAAGATAATATTTTGGATTTGGAATCTCGGTCGAGACAGAATAATTTGAGGCTGGTGGGTCTTCCAGAGGAATCAGAAGGTCGGGACGTATGTTCCTTTCTGGAAAAGTGGATTCCGGAGGTGCTGGGCAGCGAGGAGTTGCAATCAGCAGTGGTTTTGGAAAAAGCACATCGTATTGGCCCACGGAGAGATAAGGGACCGCCGAGGACCTTAATTATGAAGTTTCTTAGCAACAGAGACAGGATGAAGATCTTCAACGCTGCACGTGCTAAAGGAGAGATTAAACACCAGGACCAGCAGGTGCGGTTCTACCCAGATTTGGCCACAGGAATCCAGCAATTGAGGAAGCAGTTTGATCCCGTACGTAAGGAGCTGCGCAACCTTGGGATTCGTCATGGTGTAATCTATCCTGCGAGACTGCTGACCACGTATGAGGGCAGAACCCACATCTTCAAGACCCCAGAGGAGGCGCAGGAGTTCATCAAGAAGATCAAAGAAGAAGAAGAGACTGGTGGGAGCTAAGCATGAACAAAATATAAGGTAGAATAATTAAGCATTTGCACAGGCATCTGACTGACTTGAAGTAAATAGTAAGTTTACAAAATATAGATTGTATTATATATTAAAAAAACAAAACAAAAACAAAACAAACAAAAAAAAAAAACTATGATGTACAAAGTTGTTAAAAATTTTGGAGTTAAGTTGGAAAACTACAGAGGAGAGTTAATGTTACGTCATTAAAAGCAGTAGAGTTAGGGTGATTGGGAGGATGAAGAAGGAGTGGCTTAGGCTGTTCCCCGTGGGTGTGGAACGGTCGATGGCTATATCGGGAGACAGAATTTTTCTTTTGATTTTGGGGGGTTTGCCACAAGTGTGGGAAGGGGAAATTTGTTTGTGTGTAGTTTGTAGGATGAATGTTCAACCACTCATGTTTTTGCTTCTCTGTATGAGCATGTTTACACTGCAAGGTAATCCCAAACTCTCTATTGATCATGGACCAAAGTGTTAATCTTAATTTAACTTCATGGAATTGCAGAGGTCTACAAAATTTAAAAAAACTTAAACAAGTTATGAATAAAATAAAGGACATGGGTTCAAGAATTGTGTTTTTACAAGAAACTCATCTGATAGAGGAGGATGTTAAAAGAATTAGGAGTAGATGGCAGGGAAGTGTATTCACCTCTTCATTTTCATCCCGAGCCAGGGGAGTTATGACTCTCATACATAAATCAGTTCCTTTTCAAGTGAAAAATGTAATTGGAGACAAATTTGGAAGATATGTAATCATTCAAGGTTCTTTGCTATTAGAAAATATAAATCTTGTGAACTTATATGGTCCCAATATAGATGATCAGAAGTTCTTTGCTAATTTATTTCTCATCTTATCATCACTTACAGGGCAACATATAATAGCTGGGGATTTTAATTGTACATTGAATCCAGGTGTGGATAGATCAACAGGACTGGATTGTACGCACATTGGATGTAGGATGACTATTAATCATTTTATGAAAGAATTGAGATTGTTAGATATATGGAGAGAAATGAAACCACAAGTTAAAGCCTATTCTTGTTATTCCAGTACCTACAAGACATTCTCACGTATTGATTATTTTTTGATTTCCACAGAATTAAGGTCCAAGATTCAAAACTGCTTTTATGATAACATTGTGATCTCTGATCATGCACCCTGTTGTCTAATATATGTAGATAAAAAATTGACAAAGGAATCAGGTAGATGGCAATTTCAGCATAAATGGCTTCAGGATGAGGAATTTGTCAAGTATATAGAAAAACAGATAGACGAGTTCTTTGACATCAATACTACACAAACATCAGCATGTGTAAAGTGGGAGGCTTTCAAAGCTTTTATTAGGGGACATATTATTAGTTATACAGGATGAAAATCTAAGAAGACTCGAGAGGAGAGAGCTAAATTGGAACATAAAATAAAAAATCTTCAGGAAAAAGTGTATGCAGGAAGTGACCCAAGGTTGGAGAATGAATTACTGATTTTGAGAGCTGAATACGACAAAAAATCAGCGAATAGAGCTGCCTCGAGTCTTCTAAGATTGAAACAATCTTTTTATGAACAAGGTGAAAAATCAGGAAAATTATTAGCATGGCAGATTAAACAATTGGAAATTAAAACACCAATTACCAGTATTATAAGTAAGGGACAGGTAGTTATAGATCCTTTAGAAATTAATAGAGCCTTTAGAGATTACTATGAAAAATTATATGATACCAAAAATGAACCTGATTTAACAAAACTAAATGGGTTTTTGAACGAACTATCTATACCGTGTATTCCAAATGAAAACAGGGAGATATTGGAGTCTAAAATTAGTCAAGAAGAAGTTGGGCTAGCCATTGATAATATGAAATCAGGAAAAAGTGCAGGACCAGATGGTCTTCCAGTTGACCTTTATAAAAAATTTAAGAATAAATTAATAAAACCTTTTTTGGAAATGGTTTTAGAAGCATTTCAAAATAATAATTTACCATCATACATAAATAATGCCTTAATTATACTGCTGCCAAAACCAGGTAAGCCCTCTAATAAATGTGAAAATATGAGACCAATAAGCCTATTAAACGCCGACCTTAAGATAATCTGTAAAATTTTAGCAAGACGAATACAAGAAATTTTACCAAATATTATTAATCGAGATCAGAATGGCTTTATAAAGGGTAGACAAGGCTTCCATAATGTAAGAAGACTATTTAATATTATTTATTTTAATAAAGAAGCACCGGATACAGCTCTCCTATCATTGGACGCCGAAAAGGCCTTTGATAGAGTTGAATGGCCCTTTCTTTTTGAAGTCCTACAAAGGTTTGGACTTGGAAATAATTTCATAAAATGGGTTCAAATAATATACAATAATGCTACAGCAGAAATCCTAACAAATAACAATATTTCAAAACCAATAAAAATCAATAGAGGATGTCGACAAGGCTGTCCACTTTCACCTTTACTGTTTACTATGGCAATTGAACCTTTAGCGATAGCGATACGTTTACATTCACAAATATATGGAATTAAAGTTGGACCAACAGAACATAAAATCTCCCTGTACGCCGATGATATAATTTTGTTTATGTCGAATCTAAAAAAATCAATTCCAACCTTGTTGAATTTAATAAAGAATTTTGGGGAAATATCAGGATATAAAATAAATAAAACTAAATCTTCAATATTAATGCTAAATGAGACCCAGAGAAATTACCCAGCCCCTGAGGTAAATCAATTCAATGTTGTAAATCAGTTTAAATATTTAGGAATCCAAATTATGCCTAAGCTAGAATCAGTCGCCAGTGTCAACTATGAAGCCTTAATGTCAGATATCAGTGAGTTAACTCAGAGATGGATGTCACTACCAATGTCGATGATCGGGAGAATCAATATACTTAAAAGTAATATTTTACCTAAAATACTTTATTTATTTCAATACATTCCCTTATCACCACCTTTAGATCTATTCTCAAGAATAAAAAAAAAGTTAGTGGAATTTATATGGAACAACAGGAGGGCTAGATTACGTTTGTCTTTATTATATTTACCATTTGATCGTGGAGGTCTGAAATGTCCAAATTTTATGTTGTATTATTGGTCGGCACAACTGAGGTCTATGACATATTATTTTTCATCAAATGATCTCCCTCACTGGACTGAAATGGAATCATACAATTTACCTTTACCTCTTCCCATATTCATATACTCAGATTCGGCAAAAAAATTACAAAAACAAGTTAAAAATCCATTTGTAAAGCATATGATCAAAATATGGTGTGAAGCTAAAAACTATTTAAAAGAACCACAGTTATTGTCACAATTTAGTCCAATATGGGGTAATCAATATTTTAAACCAGGGAGAGCGGACGCTGTATTTAAAGTATGGAATTTAAAAGGGATACAAAAGATTCAGGATTTATATTTGCCATGTGCAGACAACATAATGTCTTTTGAAGAGCTGAGGATCAAATTTAATCTCAATAGAACACATTTTTTTAAATATCTTCAACTTAGAAACTTTATTCGATCAAATCAAAATAAAGCTCTCACTCGACCTATTTATTCATCCTTGGAAAAAATGATGATGAAAGATAGTAAAAGAAAGGGTATTATTTCAGAGTTTTATAACTCATTGACACTATCTTCAAGTGAAAATTCACTGAAAAGATTAAACTACTGGAAAGAAGATCTGCAAATTGAAATTTCAGAGGAACAATGGGAATTGGCTTGTACAGAAGCTCAAACCAAATCAATAAATGCACGCCTTAAATTGATACATTTCAAATGGTTAATGCGGATGTATGTTACACCGGAGGAGTTAAATAGATATAACAAAAATATACCAGATACATGCACAAAATGCATGGAAAATAAAGGAACCCTATTTCATTGTTTATGGGAATGTAGATTAATAAGAATGTTTTGGGAAGAGGTGAGGGTAACAATTGAAAAAATAATCTCAAAACAAATCATATTGAATCCTAAACTGTTTTTGTTGGGTCTGTACCCAGAAAAGCATAATTTTAATAAAAGTGAAAGAACATTCATAGACCTCAGTTTGCTTAATGCCAAAAAATGTATTGCACTATTATGGAAAAAGACTCATAGACCAGATGTGACTCAGTGGTTAAGACAGATGTTAACAAACCTTCCATTAGAAAGAATAACATATATACTAAAATCAAAGGAAATTGTGTTTGAGAATATATGGAGACCTTTTATTGATTATGTAAAAAATTTAAACATAACTCTTGAAGAAGAAGGTGAATGATGTGTGTGGACCTTGTAAATTTCAAACTGGTGAACATAATATGTATACTTATGTATTGGATTGTCTAGACTAAACAGAGGAGCATTGTTGAAGATTTGATTTTGTTGGTGGTTGTTGGTGTTTTTAGTGCATTTTTTTTTTTTTTGTAGTACTTTAGTGTTAGTGTTTGATTGTTTGTATCATGTTTGTTAAAAAAAAAAAAAAGGTTCAATAAAGATATTGTGGAAAAAAAAATCCTCAGAAAAATAGATAATACATAAAAATTATCAATAAATGATCAATAGTGTAGAGAAAAATATAGATGAAACTGCTTGGTAATGAAATCACAACATTCAATAGAAGTTATATTTACATCAATAGATTTTCAGGCATTTAAGAAAATCATGTGCTGAAAAATATTTGCAGATTATTGCAAAAAGAAAGATCATGTTTATAAGAAATAAGGTAAACTGATAAGGAAGAAGAAAACCATGCAAATTTATGAGAAAAGTTCCAAATGTCTAAGGAAGGTCCAATTTATGCTGAATTTATGCTTACTGTGGGACTCAATTTAGAATCTACTACAAAGACTGGGCTGCACGGTGGCGCAGTGGTTAGCACTGTGGCAGCACAGTTTACCCTCGGCCGGGGGATCGCGGGGATCATGAGACCGTGGGTTCGATCCTTGCCCCCGGCCAACAGTGATCTGTGTGGAGTTTGCATGTTCTCCCCGTGTTGCGTGGGTTTTCTCCGGGATTTCTCCGGTTTCCTCCCACATGCCAAAAACATGCAGGTTAGGGATACGGGGCACTTGTGCACGCAGCGACCGGCAGCTGGTGGCTTGTCACCAGACTGCAAAACAATATCTACCTACGGGTACAAAATAAGTAATAAAAAAAAAAAAAGACGATACAGATTTTTACTCAATTAAGAGAACAATGCTTTAGGGAGCTCATTCTGTTAAACTTACAACCGTGAGACCTTATTAAACATCAAGGTACTGCACGCTGCAAGAATCGCGGCGTTCGGTTGTGATTTGGCCACGGACATTATGTATATTATTGATTTGATTTGATAAACAGTCTTTTCAAAACCTTTGCATGGATCTCATTGAGCTAAATAAGAGTGAAGGTGAAAATGTTTAGAAATTATTGACATACTTATTGAATATACAAAGGCTTTCCCCTGCATTAATCTGAATACTGCTATGGCAGCACTGAAACAATATCAATGTTTAAGAAATAGCTGAAATGATTTACTTAGATAATGGAAAACATTTGATGGAATACACTTTGTAAGTAAAATCATGTCACATTTAAGTACAGTTCCTAAATTATTAGTATCAAACATTTACCTAGGAAACCATTTAGCTTACCATCAACAATCTACAGGATTAGTATAATACACAAATAAGAAAAATAGGGAAATTGTGAATGGCAAACCCTATTATTGAAGCCATTTAACTTAGGTGATGAGGAAGGGTTTCTGGGTGATTACATGCAAAGAATGACAACTAACAGCGATGTTATCCATACTGCCCTTCCCAGGAGGGACCATGTGTCGAAGGAACCGTGGGAGGTGCACCCATCTTGGCTGCACGGTGGTGCAGTGGTTTAGCACTGTGGCAGCACAGTTTACCCTCGGCCGGGGGATCGCGGGGATCATGAGATCGTGGGTTCGATCCCAGCCCCCGACCAACAGTGAGCTGTGTGGAGTTTGCATGTTCTCCCCGTGTTGCGTGGGTTTACTCCGGGATTTCTCCGGTTTCCTCCCGCATACCAAAAACATGTAGGTTTAGGGCGCTCGCGCACGCAGTGACCAGCAGCCGGTGGCTTGTCACCAGACTGCAAACCAAATCTACCTACGGGTACAAATAAGTAACAAAAAAAAAAAAAAAAAAAAAATCTTTTGGGCGAACCAGGGGATCTGGTCATCACAGGAAACTGGAGCAAAACTCCCTGGCAAGGACAGCACAAAGGTTATCCTGCTGACCTAAACAGCCACGGAAAATGAAGGACGTGGCACTTGGGTGTATTTAATGTTATATCCCACTTGAAACCCTCAGCAAGAGACTGTTTATATACATTGCATACTTATTAAAAAAAAAAAAAAGAAAAACAACAAATGACTGTTTAACTGTTTCTCTATGCAAGTGTCAGCTGATGGCGCTGGCATCCAGCAACGACCTTTGCTATAGAAAAACAGGCTGTTTGTTTATCATGATAGGGGAAAAAATACAAGGGAAAGAAAAGTGTGGTTAGTGTTGTTACCTGATCATCCTCATCCTCCTCGTAGTAATACTTAGTGTTGGTTGTTATTAAGTTGTTCCATTGCCTATACACTGTTGAGAATTATTATGTTTACTCCTCAATAACACTAACAGTTGGACAGATTATCTTTTATTGCTAAAATGATGCAGCTACTACAGGATGTTTGGTTTCTTAAGAGAGGCTATGTACAGAAATAACATAGCAAACTTCACTTTGAATCACACCTGGCACAACACATCACTCCACTGATCAGAAACATGATGACACTCCTTACTCTGCGAATGCAAGGTTAATTTCATCAGGGAACTCCTCTTTTTGAAGTGGTGATGTCCCTTTCCAGCAGCTTAACACTCTCTAAGTGTACAACAGCTTACAGTGCGTCTCTCCCCTGTACTGCTACCCTGCTTGACCAACGGAGTGAGCAAGTGTTATACCAAGGATCTACATTGTCAAAGGTCATTGAAGGTCAAGGTTACTGGGTGTATTTGCACCTGGCCAGGACACTGGGCAGTTTTGTGTCCCCCATTTTGGCAACTGACCGTACCCTCATCATGTCGGCAGGGCAGGTGGGCAGGGTGAAGAGAGATGCTTTTCTACCACATCATGCCATTTTTGGAGCATGGATGCGATTTCAGATGGAAAGTACAGGAGTGAGGTTTTTGTTCACTGTTTCTTTGAGTGAGAGTGGATACGAATACCTTAGGGATTAAAACATTTAATTATAGGCTACAATTATTTACAAAATTATAACAAAGGATAGAATGGTTCTTGGCTGAGTAATTGCCACCCGTAGGGGTGTGTGCCTTATTATAGGAGGTTATTGTTTTACTTCTATCCATGAAAATGATGCAAATGGTCATATTAATACTTGTGTTTCTCTTCATGGAGAAGTCTCATCATGAACTTGGTAATGATTTTTATAACTTCGGACTTTTCTTGTGTGAGTCCTGTACCCATAAATACCAAACCTAAAGAGTGTACCTTCAGAGATTCTATGTGTGTGCGGAAGGCCATGCTTTGTAATCTCTCTTTGAAATCTCAAAATGGCCATTTGAGGTTAAATTTGAACTGTAACTTTTCTTTTATTTCTTTTTATAATAAATGTACCTAAATCCAATATTCCGCCTGATCTTTGACTTTGAATAATTTAAGCTCAGAATTATTCTAACAATGCTGTATGGGACGAACCTTGGCCTAGTATTCTGGAAGATGAGCAGAACCAACCCTACCCAGGGTCATCGCAGGAGGCTTCCGGTGCCAGAGCCCAGGTAACCCTAGCTGAGGGAACTGGGCAGCATAGTGGGATGCCCGTGATGGCGGATGGAGCCGAGTGGATGGCCCATTCTGCTTCCGGATTTCGGCTGGGAGGTACTGAGGATCAGGGGTCACAACAGCTTCACCGACAGCCAAAATGAAAGCAAGCGGGGCAGGACCAGCTGGCATGGTAAAACGGCGTGCCACTCAGGGACACTGGAAGCCGAGTCGGGCTCCTCTAGGGGTCACTGATGTGGTCCAACCCAGGGAGGACGCCCAGTCAAGAGGAGTGCTGGGCAAACGCAAGCAACAGGACAACCAGGGGCGGCTGCAGCTAGTGGCAGTTTGGGAGGATGGCCACCTTCAGCTGTCTAATGGCTCATGGCAGCATCTAACGAGCTGTGGCACACCAAGCAGAAGGAGGTGTTCGGACCACAGCACGGGCCATCCCTGGGCATGAAGAGAAGAAGGTGCTTCGGAGGGGAACCGTCTGATTGTTTTCCAGGAGGTGGTTCCTCTACTGGGGCAGACTGATGTTTGGGGTGATATGATTATCGCGTGGTGTTCATATGAATGATAGTTGAGTATTATGTTTGGTTGGTTACTGGGAAATAACCTGTTTGTATATATGTTCTGTTAAGGGGATTGTTTTAGGTTATTTATTTTAGGAGCATGGCAATTTTATGTTAAAGGACTGTGTTTTAGCAGAGACGGTGACATTGTTGTAGACCCAAAGAGCCGACACGACTTGAGAATGATACAATTAACCGTTTATTGAATACAGTGAGAGTGTGTGAGGGCGTGTACGCGTATCTGTATATGTGTATTGTGTGAAGGTGGATCAGCTGGGAGCGAGCAGAGCACCACACAACCTGGCAACCCTATGGAGAGACAGAGAGGGAGTTAGATGCTGTCTAGGCAGGGTTTGCACCAAATAGTTCTGCGCTTACTGTTTGTAAGCGCACAGAAAAGAACAAGCAGATGGAGAGATGGGTGGAACACTACTACAACCTCTACTCTAGACAGAACACCGTGACACCGTCAGCCCTTGATGCCATCGACTGCCTGCCATCCATGGACGAACTTGACACCGAGCCAACCATCAACGAACTTAGCAAGGCCATTGATAGCTTGGTCGCTGGCAAGGCACCCGGCAACGACGGCATACCCCCCGACCTGATCAAGTACTGCAAGACCGCCCTACTGCTGTCATTGCATGACGTCCTCTGCCAGTGCTGGAAGGAAGGTGCCGTACCACAGGACATGAGGGACACCAAGATCATCACCCTCTACAAAAACAAAGGGGAGAGAAGTGACTGCAACAACTACAGGGGTATCTCCCTCCTCAGCGTTGTTGGCAAAGTCTACGCACGAGTTGTTCTCGTTCGTCTACAGAAGCTTGCCGAACGTTTCTACCCCGAGTCTCAGTGTGGCTTCCGCGCTGAGCGATCGATGGTAGACATGATATTCTCCATCCGCCAACTCCAGGAGAAATGCAGAGAACACAACATGCCCCTGTACATCACCTTCATCAACCTCACCAAAGCGTTCGATCTGGTCAGCAGAGAGGGCCTTTTGAAGATCCTGCCAAAGATAGGATGCACACCAAAGTTGCAAAGCCTCATCGAATCGTTTCACACCAACATGCAGGGGATAGTGCAGCACAATGGCAACGTCTCAGAGCCATTCAACATACGCAGTGGAGTGAAACAGGGCTGTGTACTTGCGCCAACCCTCTTTGGGATTTTCTTTGCTATGCTCCTGAGGCATGCCTTCAGCACAGCAACAGAGGGAATCTACCTACACACAAGATCTGACGGCAGGCTTTTCAACCTCGCCCGCCTGAAAGCCAGAACCAAAGTACGCAAGGCTCTAATCAGAGATATGCTGTTCGCAGACAATGCTGCAGTCGCAACCCACACACAGCAGGAGCTTCAGACCCTGATGGACCGCTTCTCTCAGGCATGCAAGGACTTCGGGCTTACCATCAGCCTGAAGAAGACTAACGTCTTGGCGCAAGGCACGGAAGCACCACCAACCATCACCATCGACGACTACGAGCTGGAGGTCGTGAATCAGTTCACGTACCTGGGGTCCACAATCAGCAACAACCTCTCCCTTGATACAGAGATCGACAAGAGGATTGGAAAATCAGCCTTCACACTTGCTTGCCTCACCACACGAGTGTGGGAGAATCCCAAACTCTCTGTCAAGACAAAGATGGCAGTGTACAACGCCTGCGTCATCAGCACACTGCTCTATGGGAGTGAGACATGGACAACATACGCCCGGCAGGAAAAGAGACTGAACTCCTTCCACTTGCACTGCATTCGCCACATCCTGGACATATCCTGGCAGGACAAAGTGCCCAACACAGAAGTTCTGTCCCGCGCCAGCCTTCCCTCCATGTTCACTCTACTCAGGCAGCGCAGGCTTCGCTGGCTAGGCCACGTTCACCGTATGGAGGATGGCAGAATCCCCAAAGACGTCCTCTACGGAGAACTGGCGACTGGCAGGAGAGACGTTGGCCGCCCACAGCTGCGCTTTAGAAACGTCTGCAAGAGAGACATGAAGGCCCTGGAGATCAACACAGAGCGCTGGGAGGACCTTGCAACGGACCGCTCCAAATGGAGAGGCACCCTGACCAGACAGCTCAAGGCGGGTGAAGAGAGACTGACTGCTGCAGCAGATGAAAAAAAGACCCGCAGGAAGAACCGCCACAGACCCAGCAGCACGGAGACCACCCACAAGTGCGACCTGTGTGACAGGGACTGCCATTCGCGCATCGGCCTGTTCAGCCACAGGCGGTGCTGTTCCAGTAAAGTAGACGTTTAGGATTCTCTTCCATGGTCATCATAGACCGACAGAGGCCGACGACTGTTTGTGATGGTGAAGAGGAGCACAGGTTAGCTCGGTAGCTTCGGCCAGGAGGATAGTGCCAGCAGGCCCGCAGGAGATGATGAATGTCGGTGTAGAAAGCCGGTGAGTCCGCCATCAGGTGGAAAGAATCCACCGCCACGGATCTCCGCCTGTGCACAGGGGATCATGGAAAGGTGAGTGGAACAGATGGGAGCTTGCTTGGAAGCGGGGAGACGAGGAGTCCAGTAGGAGAAGGACGGACAGGAACTTGACGAGGCTAGGAAGCTCGGCGTGGAAAAACTTGATGAGGCTAGGAAGCTTGACGTGGAGTAGGAGAATGCAGGTGTCATGCAAAGGAGACAGACAACTCCGCGCCAATCACAGGACCTGATGGAATAAATAGCCAGACCAGGATGAAGAGCAGGTGTATGCACAGGTGCAGTTAATTGGCAGCCATGACAGTACTCCCCCCCACGACTCGCTTCTCAGCGGTCGTTCCAACCTTCCTGGTGCGTCCGGTGGAAGTCCCTGATGAGCTGCTTGTCCAGCACGAAGGAGGGATGCACCCTCCATTCCGGCCCGTAACCCTCCCAGTCCACCAGATACTGTAGGCCACAGCCCCGGCGACGGACGTCCAGGATGGCGGTGACTGGCCACGCCGGTTCGCCGTCGATCACCATCGGTGGTGGTGGAGTCCTGGGAGGAGGACACAACGGGCTGGAGCAGACGGGCTTGACCTGGGAGACATGGAAAGTTGGACAGATGCGGAGGGAGGGAGGGAGGGAGAGTTAAGCGCACAGAGACAGGATTAATGATCCGGCTGATGGGAAAAGGCCCAATGAATCACTGCGACGTCTTCTTCCTTTCAGCCTTCAAATTAATGTGTTTTGTAGACAGCCATACCTGTTGGCCCACCCGATAGGCGGGAGCCGGAACTCTGTGACGGTTGGCCACTACAGTGTTGTGCTCCGTCGTACGTTGCAACGCCGCCCTGGTAGCCCTCCAGATCTGACGGCAGCACTTCAGGTGCGCACGAATGGAGGAAACAGTAATGTCCCCCTCCTCCTCAGGAAACAGTGGGGGATTGTAGCCCAGCGATGCTTTGAAGGTAGACGTGCCGATAGCAGTAGAAATAGTAGTGGTGTGAGCATATTCAATCCAGGGAAGGTGAGAGCTCCATGACGATGGCTTAGCGGTGGCAACGCACCGCAGCGCAGCCTCCAGCTCTGGTTCGTTTGTTCACACTGCCCATTGGTCTGTGGATGGTAGCCTGACGATAGACTTGCCGTAGCCCCCAGAGCGTTACAAAAAGACTTCCAGACCTGGGAGACAAGCTGGGGGCCCTGGTCAGAGACAACGTCCAAGGGAATCCCATGCAGCCTAACCACATGCTGGACAAGAAGGTCCGCCGTCTCCTTAGCTGTGGACAGCCCCCGCAGGGGAACGAAATGGGCAGCCTTGGAGAATCTATCGACCAGGGTGAGAATAGCCACATGCTGATTGGACATTGGGAAGCCAGTAATAAAATCCAAAGCCACGTGGGACCATGGTCTGCCGGGGATAGGAAGGGGGTGGAGCAGCCCAGCTGGTGGGGAGGAAGATGTCTTACTAACGGCACACTGGGGACAGGCTCGGATGTACTCCCCCACGTCCTTCTGGAGGGATGGCCACCAAAATGTCCTCTGAAGAAGGGCCACAGTACGTGCCCTCCCTGGGTGATATGCGAGCTTGGATGAGTGATCCCACTGAATAACTTCCCCCGAACGGCCGATGGGACAATCAGTCTACCCGCTGGCCTCCCGCCCGGGTCGGCCTCATCAGCCTGTGCTATCAGGACCCTGTTCTTGATACCCCAAGAGAGGGCGCCCACAACACACAATGAGGGGAGGATAGGGTGCTCGGTCATCTCCGCTGTTTCCGGGGCAAATTGACGGGACAGGGCGTCCAGCTTTGTATTCTTAGACCCGGGGCAGTAGGTAATAGTGAAGTCGAATCTTCCAAAGAACAGGGACCAGCGAGCCTGCCATGCATTCAGACGCTTGGCAGTCCGAAGGTACTCCAGGTTTTTGTGGTCAGTCCAAACGATGAACGGCTGGGAAACGCCCTCCAGCCAATGACGCCACTCCTCCAAGGCGAGCTTGGCAGCCAATAGCTCCCTGTTGCCGATGTCGTAGTTGCGCTCAGCCAGGGATAGGTGACGAGAGAAGAACACACAGGGACGTATCTTGCCATCCTCCGGGAAGCGCTGAGACAGGACCACCCCAACCCCCGAATCCGATGCATCCACTTCCACCAGACATTGGAGAGCGGGGTCCACTTGCATCAGAATAGGGGAGGATGAGAACTTGGCCTTCAGATAAGCAAACGCCGCAGCCGCCTCCTCCGTCCACCGGAAGGGCACCTTAGTAGAGGTCAGACTGGTCAGAGGAAGAGCAATAAGACTGTAATTTTGAATAAAGTGGCGGTAGACATTAGCGAAGCCCAGGAACTGCAGGAGCTGCTTCCTGGACGATGGAGTGGGCCATTCCACCACCGCCTTTACCTTCACCAGGTTGGGGATGATCTCGTTGTGGGCGATCACGAACCCAAGCAAAGACGTTCGAGAGACATGAAACTCACATCTCCAACAGCCGCTGCAGTACCTGCCTCATGTGCACACGATGTTCATCCAGAGACGGGGAAAAAATCAGAATATCATCCAAGTAAACAAATACAAACGTGCCCAAAAAATCTCTCAACACGTCATTAATCAACTGCTGGAAGACGGCAGGGGCATTGGTCAGCCCGAACAGCATGACCAGATACTCAAAATGCCCACTAGGGGTCCGGAATGCCGTCTTCCATTCATCGCCCTCCCGGATCTGCACCAGATGGTAGGCATTGCGCAGATCCAACTTAGTAAACCAAGAGGCTCCCTGGAGGGAATCAAAAGCGGAGTTAATGAGTGGGAGAGTGTATTTGTCCTTGATGGTTATATTATTTAACTCCCAAAAGTCAATACACGGCCTTAGTGAGCCATCCTTCTTGCCGACAAAAAAGAACCCCGCCCCCACCGCTGACGATGACGGCCAGATTATGCCTGCGCTCAAGGACTCCTGGATGTACTGATCCATAGCTGCGCGCTCCGGGCCAGACAAGTTGTAGAGTCTACTAGAGGGCAGCGGAGCTCTGGCTCGGACATTGATAGCACAATCATACGGGCGGTGAGGGGGAAGGGAAAGGGCCTGGGTCTTACTGAAGGCAGCCCCTAAGTCATGATATTCAGATGGAACCTTGGACAAATCGGGAGGAGGAGAGACAGGGACACCCAGATGCACGGATGGCGAGCACGCAGTGGACTGTAAACAAGCACTCAGGCAGAAGGAACTCCAGAATAAAACACTCCCTGAATGCCAGTCAATCGAAGGGTTGTGGAGACGAAGCCAGGGATAGCCGAGAATAACCGGGGTGGAGGACACCAGCAGAACATACACTCTTTGCTCCTCTCGATGATTACCTGATATGATTACTGACACAGGAGCGGTCTGATGGGAGACCATGGCCAAAGGGGCTTTAGACAGAGCAATGAGTTTTAAGGGGGTCTCTAGTAACTGGACGAGAAACCCCAACCGGGTTGCCAGCTCCCCAGAAATAAAGCTCTGCTCGGCCCCTGAATCAATGAGTGCATGTAGTATGCTTGTCTCTCTATGACCATAACTGAAGCGGATAGGAATCAGAAAACAAGAGAGGGGATTTTTGCGAGGTGAGTCCGTGAGTCCCCCTACTGAGATGCACGGACTCCCCCTTTTGGCCGTTTGGGACATGACTTGATCTCAAGCTCCTCGCTCCCGCAATAAAGGTACAACCCCAGCTCCCGGCAGCGCTGTTTTTCTGCCAACGATAGCTTGAATCCACCCATCACCATAGGTTCCGGATCCTCCGGGGAATCAGCAGAGGGTGGGGCCAGCACGGGGAGCTGTAGGGAGTGGCGGAACTGACTACCCAAGCAACCAGAAGTTCTCCGCTCGGCCGCCCGCTCCCTCAGTCTATTATCAAGGCTAATAGCTAGTAAGATGAGTTCATTTAGGCTAATGGGCTTATCTAAGCGGGCTAACTCATCCTGCAGGTTAGGGCACAGGCTCCGAACAAAAGTGCTGCACAATGAGGCATCTTCCCACCCCACCTCCGTGGCTACCACCCGGAAGTCAACAGCGTAATCGGCAACGGCTCTAGCCCCTTGCTTAAGATTCAACAGCCGGGAGGTAAGTACACTATCTCGATCAGAGTGGTCAAACACCTCTTTAAACTCGCTGACAAACTGTGCATAGGTTGGGGATGCATAATTAGCCCTAGCCATAACAGTGTAAGCTTCCCCTAATTTGCCACAAAAATGGGTGGGAGTTGGGATGGGAGTAAGCCGTAATGGGGCACCTGGTGTAGCCTGACTAGCGGTGGAGCTAGCAGGAGCAGAGGAGCTAATGGGAACTGAAGGGAAAGCCTGTGGGCTAACCAGGCAATCCAACCTGTCTGTTACCTGAGCTAGCTGTGTCAGGATAGTCTGCTGTTGGTAGGCTAACTGGTCAACTCAAGCCTCTAAGTTGTTAACCTTGTGCGCTAAAGCACTGTCTGCTGGGTCGTGTTGGCGAAGTCGTACTGACATGGTTGTAGACCCAAAGAGCTGACACGACTCGAGAATGACACAATTAACTGTTTATTGAATACAGTGAGAGTGTGTGAGTGTGTGTATGCATATCTGTATTGTGGAGTGTGTGAAATAAGAGGCAGATTCATGGACATACGGTTTATTACACACTTCACATCTCACAAGCACAGAACAGAGTGAATCATTTCAACAAGCTCTCCTCAGTTAACTCAATTCTCTCTTCACACGTTTCATGGCATTTCCTATCACACAGCATGACAGTTACATTACACTGCATTCAACCCAATATGTCCCTGACTCCTTCCTGCCATCTCGCCAGGAACCCCCTGGGCATTGTTCTCTCATGCCTATTCACTGTCTCCCTCTGAGATGCTAAATAATCTGACTTCCCCAAGGTCCTACACCGCCCCCCCCCCCCCAGCATCTTAGATAGAACATCAGTCCACACGCTTTCTTGGCTTCAGTCTCCTCCCATATCTGCTGTAACTGGGGTTTACCGCCTCTGTGGCGCTGCTGTGCCGGTGGGGGGCTGCTGGGAGTGTGTCTGACTGCGGGTGGGCCGTGGCGAGGTGGGGGGGGGGGCTTCGCTCTGTCCGTGTGGCTGCTCTGGTGGATCGCTTCCCTGGGGAGCTCTCCGTGGGGGTCTTCCACGCCGAGGGGCCCTAGCCAACAGCACTTGCTCGTCCGCTGCTACAAAGGCGGGTTTAAGTCTGTCTATGCCAATTTTCTCCCGTCTACCCCCCAAGTCTAGCAAAAAAGGCTTATTCCCTGTTTCCAACACTCTGAACGGTCCATCATAGGGTGGGCGCAATGGCGGGCGGTGGGCGTCGTGTCTGACGAACACGAACTGCGTGTTCTTCAAAGTTTTAGGCACAAAAGCACGTGGAAAACAGTGGTGGGCCAGGCCCGGCAGCGTGCCTGTGTTTGCGCTACACTGCAAAAGCTGAGACGGGGAGCTGTCCGGCGCGGGATTATCTGGCAGAAATTCCTCGGGCAGCCGTAGGGGCTGCGCAAAAACAAGCTCTGCCGGGGAAGCTTCCAAATCCTCTTTTGGCACGGAGCGCAACCCCAATCAAACCCACGGCAACCTGTCCACCCAATTTGCATCTGTCAATGAAGCCCTGAGTGCTGCTTTCAGTGATCTATGAAAACGCTCGCATAAACCATTGGCCTGTAGGTTGTACGCAGTTGTGTGATGAATTGCAACACCCAGGCTGCGGGCCATCGCGGACCAGAGTTCGGAAACAAATTGAGGGCCCCTGTCGGACGTAATGTCCGACGGGACTCCAAAACGCGCCACCCATGCTGTTAAAAAAGCGCGTGCCACGTCCGCGGAGGTGGTTGCCGCCAGCGGGACTGCTTCTGGCTAGCGCGTGGTGCGGTCCACCACTGTCAGGAGGTGCGTGCACCTCTGTGATGGCGGGAGGGGGCCCATGAGGTCCACGTGAACATGGTCAAACCTCTTAGCCGGTACCGGAAACGGCTCCAAGGGAGCCTTCGTGTGTCTGTGTACCTTGGTTCGTTGGCACGCCACGCAGGTCGCAGCCCACTCTTTTACTTGTTTGCGTAGGCTCGGCCACACAAACTTCTCTCCCACCATTTTGACCGAC
Source organism: Pholidichthys leucotaenia (assembly GCA_020510985.1). Taxonomy (NCBI): domain Eukaryota; kingdom Metazoa; phylum Chordata; class Actinopteri; order Cichliformes; family Pholidichthyidae; genus Pholidichthys; species Pholidichthys leucotaenia. Next base: position 212,673,917 of record CM035842.1, read on the forward strand.
GCGCGCACTCCTGGGTGCGCTAGAGTGTGAACCAACTCAAACACGCGGCGGTGCCACATGACCAGGACCACTGGATGCGGGCGTCCCGTGGAGACATCGCAGATTAGGGGGGGCATGCCGTCTTGCAGCACCTTGCTCTCCAGCCTTAACCCTGTTGGTCCAGACTGGAGCGCGCGCACGTCTGCATCGCTAATCTGCTCCGCAGCTGTGGCAGCGTAATCTATCCCCATGTAGAACGGGGCCACCACGGCGCGCGAGAGGCAGTCCGCCACCACATTCGGTTTACCAGACACATGCTGAATATCGGTAGTAAACTCTGAGATCGCGGCCAGCTGTCTCTGCTGCCGGCCCGACCACGGTTCTGAAACCTTGGCCATCGCAAACGTTAGTGGCTTGTGGTCCACGAACGCGGTAAAACTGCGCCCTTCCAGCCAGAATTGGAAGTGGCGTATGGCCAGGTGAAGAGCCAGCAACTCTCTGTCGAACGCGCTGTATTTACGTTCACTGTCGCGCAAAGTTCTGCTGAAAAAGGCGAGTGGCTGCCAAGCCCCGGCGACACGCTGCTACACGACAGCCCCTATAGCCATGTCTGAAGCGTCGGTGGTAAGCGCTATCCGGGCCGCCGGGTCTGGATGCACCAGCAATGCGGCGTTTGCCAGGGCTGCTTTAACCTCCGAGAACGCCCGCTCTCTCTCCGGGGTCCATTCGACCTCATCCGCGGGTTTCTGTCTCTTGAGCGCGGCGTACAATGGCTGCATGAGCCGTGCCACGCGGGGAAGGAAACGGTTATAAAAGTTCACCATCCCCAAAAATTTTTGCAGCCCCCTGACCGTCTGAGGCCGGGGAAAATTTGCTACAGCGCGCATTTTGTCGGGCAATGGGATCGCTCCTTCCGGAGAGACGCGGTGCCCCAAAAAATCAATCTCCGTCACGCCGAACTGGCATTTCACCAGGTTGATTATTAACCCGTGCTCCTCCAACCTCCGGAAAACTGTCCTGAGGTGGGTTTCGTGTTCGTCTTCGGACGCACTGGCTACCAGGATATCGTCCAGGTAGACGAACACGAATGGCAGATTGCGCAGCACTGCATCCATCATGCACTGGAACGTCTGTGCCGCGCCTTTTAACCCGAATGGCATGCGCAGGAACTCGAATAAACCGAATGGAGTTATTACCGCTGTTTTGGGTACGTCCTCCGTGCGCACTGGGACCTGGTGATAACCGCCGACCGGGTCTATTTTGGAAAAAATGCGTGCTCCGGCGAGGTGAACGGAAAAATCCTGTATGTGGGGAATCAGGTAGCGGTCGTGTGCTGTGGCGTTGTTCAACCTGCAGAAATCACTGCACGGTCTCCACGATCCCTCAGCCTTAGGGACCACGTGTAGCGGGGATGCCCATGGGCTGTTCAAACGCCTGATGATGCCCAACCTTTCCAGGTTGGTGAACTCCACTGGCGCTATGGCCAGTTTAGCTGCGTCCAAGCGCAGGCGGCCCGGTGGTGGTGATAAAGTGCTCCAACCCGTGTTTAGCGATGGCCGCCGAAAACGTCGGGACCGTGAGTGCTGGGAACTGAGTGAGCAGTGCGTGGAACTTACCGCCTGGAGTTGTGACGCTGGCTTGTGCTGTTGGCCGTGTCCCTCGAGCTATACAGGGGAGAGATTCAAAGAACAGTGCATTAACCATGCGTCTGTTAGCAACATCCACAAGTAAACCATGCGCACACAGAAAATCAGCGCCCAGGATCGGGCAGCACAGTGCTGCTATGATAAAAGTCCACTCACACGAGCGGCCATGTAGAGATAAGGCCAGTGTTCTCTCACCGAACGTCTTAATCTCCGAGCCGTTTACTGCCACAAGTTTGGGGCCGCTAGGTCCTGCCAGCCGGTCAGCGTAGGACGGCATGATGACGCTCTTCTGGACTCCGGTGTCAACGAGGAAGCGTCTCCCTGAGCGTGAGTCCGTCATGTAGAGCAGCTTGTTCTCTTCACCGGCGGTCGGAGCTGCTACCGACTGCCGGCCTTGGCGTTTCCTGAGCACTTGAACTGGCATGGTGGCGAGCATCTGCGCACGTTCTCTCCGAAGCGGCGGTGGTAGAAGCAGAGCGCGTCTCTCTGGCGCTCCTTGGCCCCTGCTGCCGCTACCGTCGGTGGCTCCTCGCCTCCTCTGGTCGTCTCGCTGGGCTCCGCCGCCGCCGCGTTGACAGTGATCGTCCGGGTGGTGAGGATGATCCGGTGTGCCTCCTGGGCTAGCGCATGGTAGTCATGCGCGGCTAGCAACGGCAAATTGGCCAGAACCGCTCTCACCTCCGTTGGAAGGTTCCGGAGGAAAAGGTGGGCAAACAGAAAGTGCCCGTCGTCTGTGCTCATTAACGCCAGCATCTTCTCCATCAGGTCGATGGCCGAACCATCGCCTAACTCGGTCCGCCCCAGGAGCCTCTCCGCTCTCTCACATTCCGAGAGCGTGTAGCGCTGGGTCAGCGCAGCCTTGAGCGCCTCGTATTTGCTGTGGGCTGGAGGCTGATCGAGCAGGCTTGCTACCTGCTGGGCTGTGCGGGCGTCCAGCGCTGCTACTACATGGTAGAACTTGGTGTCGTCTGCTGTTACTCCTCGGAGGGCGAACTGGGCCTCGGTGTGGTGGAACCAAGAGCGTGGGTTGTGCTGCCAGAAGTCCGGTAGCTTGACTGAAACCGCACACACGTTGCTGGGGGCTCCAATCCGGGCTGTCTGTGGGATGGCTGCTGCGTCGCTGGGGTTTCCCGACCAGGCCGGCTCCAGGGTTCTTGCCTCGTGTTCCATAATTCGTCTGGGGTCACCAGTGTGGAGTGTGTGAAATAAGAGGCAGATTCATGGACAGACGGTTTATTACACACTTCACATCTCACAAGCACAGAACAGAGTGAATCATTTCAACAAGCTCTCCTCAGTTAACTCAACTCTCTCTTCACACGTTTCATGGCATTTCCTATCACACAGCATGACATTTACATTACACTGCATTCAACCCCCTATGTCCCTGACTCCTTCCTGCTATCGCGCCAGGAACCCCCTGGGCGTTGTTCTCCCATGCTTATTCACTGTCTCCCTCTGAGATGCTAAATAATCTGACTTCCCCAAAGTCCTACAGTATATGTGTATTGTGTGAAGGTGGATTAGCTGGGAGCGAGCAGAGCACCATACAACCTGGCAACCCTATGGAGAGACAGAGAGGGAGTTAGATGCTGTCTAGGCAGGGTTTGCACCAAATAGTTCTGCACTTACTGTTTGTGATGGTGAAGAGGAGCACAGGTTAGCTCAGTAGCTTCGGCCAGGAGGATAGTGCCAGCAGACCTGCAGGAGATGATGAACGTCGGTGTAGAAAGCCGGTGAGTCCGCCGCCACGGATCTCTGCCAGTGCACAGGGGATCACAGAAGGGTGAGTGGAACAGATGGTTGCTTACTTGGAAGCGGGGAGAGGAGGAGTCCAGTAGGAGAAGGCCGGACAGGAACTTGACGAGGCTAGGAAGCTTGGCGTGGAAAAACTCGATGAGGCTAGGAAGCTCGACGTGGAGTAGGCAAATGCAGGTGTCATGCAAAGTAGACAGATGACTCCGCGTCGATCACAGGACCTGATGGAATAAATAGCCAGACCAGGATGAAGAGCAGGTGTGCGCACAGGTGTGGTTAATTGGCAGCCATGACAGACGGCAGAATAATCCATCAAGCCGTGTGGGGGTGGGACGGTAGTCCACCTGTTCCCCCCTAGCTTTAGTTGTTTTGTGTGACCTTGGTATATTTCTGTTCCATTTTAGTGTGTGATTCGGGTTCCAAATTGGGGAGGGTCTCAATTGTATGTGTGTTTTGGACCATTTTGAAGGGGGGAAAATGTGATGTTGTTCATGGGATGTATTATTGTGTGACACGGGTGGTGGCTCCACCTTTCCAGTTCCGCTGCCACCCGGGGTATAAGAAGGCTGTGGGAAAGAGGGGTGGTCTCTTTGACCACCTCTCTGCCTGATGGGAGTGTCTGTATCATTTGTGTGAGTCCACAATAAAGTTGTGTTCATTTCCACTCTTCTCGTCATTCACCCTCAGTTATAGACATAACAATCCCTGCAATTGTTGTAAGGGGAGAAGCTTTATGTTATGAAATTATTGCTAGTTATGTATCTTTTAAACAAGAATGTGATCATGTGACTAATTATTCTATGGCCCTGTTTTGCATGTTGCCTACTACTCAGCTTTATGTTGCTTTGGGGAATGGCACAATACTTGCACACATTTAACTGGACCGTCTGTGCTGATGTTGTTTGATCAATCATGGTGGGCCGCCTGGACCAAAAATGCCAGGGCTGATTTTTTGTTCCAGTCCAGCCCTGATCAGAAGCCACGACTTTGTAACGTATGATTGTAATGTATGTAATGTAATGTATGAAAATATTATTATTATTGTGTGTTATGGGTGATTGCTACGCCTTTCTGGTTCCGCCACCACCCAGGGTATAAAAGGAAGACGCAGAAGATGCACGGTCTCTTTTACGACCAGACCTCTGCCTAGACGGGAGCACCTTTGTGTTCCGTGAGTTGGATAATAAAGCTAAGTTCTATTGCACCTTCGGCCTCGTTATTGAAGTCACGGTTATGGACATAACATTTGGCGACAAGGATAAAGCTATGGATAAAGGAGTTTCTAGCATTCTGCCATTTTTAGAGCTCCCAGGCTGCAAACCACCTTGCCCAGTAGTGCTAACCACTCCGCCACTCCCGGTGGCAGAGTGGTTAGCACTGCGGCAGCACAGCAACTTACCCTTGACCAGGGGATCCTGGGTTTGATCCCAGCCCCCGACCAACAGTGATCTGTGTGGAGTTTGCATGTTCTCCACGTGTCTGTGTGGGTTTACTCCGGGATTTCTCCAGTTTTCTCCCACATGCCAAAAACATGCAAGTTAGGTTAATTGGCATCAAACTGGGGATTCTACATTGTCCTTAGGTCTGACTGTGAGAGTGAATGGTTGTCTGCCTCTCTGTGTTGGCCCTGCGATGGACTGGCGATCTGTCCAGGGTGGACCCTGCCTCTTGCCCAAAGATGCTGGAATAGGCTCCAGCCCCCCGGCGACCCGAAAAGGATTAAGCGGAAGAAGATGAATGAATATTAACATGTTAATGGCTGTGATGTTAATGTGTGCACTAACCAGGCTGCGTTGTTGTTCTCTTGATGTGATGTATTATCACATCAATTGTGGCAATATCAGAGACGTGGCTCAGTGAAGAGAAAGGAGTGGATTTTACCATGGATGGCTATGAATTAAATTATATAAATAGAAAAGTGAAAAAAGGAGGAGGAGTTGCAATTTATGTTGACAAGAGCTTGAAATGCAAGGTTGTTGAAAATCTGTCAGTAACTGTGGATGATTTATTTGAATATATTACAATAGAAATCTGTCTGGACAATGTGAAGAATATAGTAGTGAGCTGTGGATATAGAACACCTGGATCAAACATTGACTTATTTAAGGACTGGATGGAAAAAATGTATGCAAAGCTAGTTCATAAAGTTATGTTCATCTGTGGGGATTTCAATATAGATCTGATGAATTCAAAACAACACAGTTTGACAGAAGAATTTAAGATAAGATAAGATAAGATAAGATAAGATAAGCCTTTATTAGTCCCACAACGGGGAAATTCCAGGATTGCAACAGCACAGGGATAGCAACACTCAGAGCAACAATCAGAAGGCAAGAAAAAAAAAACAAAAACAAGCAAGCAAGAGCAGCTAATATACATATGTACATATTACTATAAAATATATATATACACACACACACACACACAGACACACAGTGCAGAGCATTGTAGCTGGATGGAATAAATATATGAATATATGAACACACAGTGCAGAGCATTGTAGCTAGATGGAATAAATATGTAAATATATAAACACCCACAGTACGGAGCATTGCAGCTAGGTGGAATAAATATGCAAGTATATAAACACACACAGTGCGGAGCATTGCAGCTAGGTGGAATAAATATGCAAGTATATAAACACACACAGTGCGGAGCATTGCAGCTAGGTGGAATAAATATGCAAGTATATAAACACACACAGTACGGAGCATTGCAGCTAGGTGGAATAAATATGCAAGTATATAAACACACACAGTGCGGAGCAATGTAGCTAGATGGAATAATATGTAGATATATAAAAACACAGTGCGGAGCATTGTAGCTAGATGGAATAAATATATAGATATATAAATATAAACACACCCAGTGCTGAGCATTGTAGCTAGATGGAATAAATATGTAAATATATAAACACACACAGTGCAGAGCATTGTTGCTAGGTGGGATGAAACAGCATAACCGTCTATTTAGTTATCCTACATGGTATGATTATGTGCCCATACATATTCTCACCCTCCATAGCGACCGGTATGTTCCTAGTTGTATGCCGGAGAGGACCATTGTGTAAGTCTATTGCATCTTTTGCATTCAAAAAAAACTATTAGTTTGTTACGTCTTTTTGCTATCTCTGCGAGCAGCCCTGCTTAGGTTGTACAGTCTGACAGCCGTTGGTTACCAACACAATTGTACCAACACAATGTACAGTATTGGCTTACATCCAACAATTACCAGACCTAGCAGGATCACGTCACACAGTGCCACACTAATAGATAACATATTCACAATCATTATGGAAAATAATATCAGGAGTGGGCTTTTATTGAATGATATCATTGACCACCTGCCGATTTTTGTTGTCTATCAATGTGATTATAGGAAGAAAAAGTATACCAAAAATATTAAATATAAAAGAATAAGAACTGAAGAATCTATGTACAGTATTTACTGGCAAAGGAATTATTAATACAAGACTGGAAGATAGTTTATGATGAAAACGATATAAATAAAGCATATGATAATTTTTTACAAATATTTCAATCATTGTACAATAAAAACTGTCCTATAAAACAATACAGTGACAGACAACAAAAGAAAAATATTCCTTGGGTCACCAAGGGGTTAATAAATGCATGTAAAAAGAAGAATACATTATATAAACAATTCATGAAGTGCAGAATGTCATGTGGTGGCTCTCGCGAGCCACCATAAGACGCCACACAGTCACCAGTGAGTTTCAGTGAGTTTTATTACGGTGAAAAGTGACAACACAAGATGCAGGGGCAATGACACATAAGTCTACACACATCCGGAGGCGTAAGGCTAAACAGCTCTCTTACAGGTCCATAGAGGAGACGGTCATACACAGGCAAGGTTGACGGAGTAATGACTACACAGGCTGCTGAGGCAGAGACACACAGAGGTCTACTCTCACCAGGAGGGGTAAGGCTAACAGCTCACTTACTGGTCCAGGGGAAGCGACGGTCAACCACAGGCAGACGAGGTAGGTAACAATCCAAAGCATTCGCAGCTCAGACGAAGAACGACTGACACTGCTGCGTCTTACCGCCACCAGTGCCGGGCTTAAGAAGGCGAAGCACTAACGACGATAATTACAATCAGCTGACCGGCCGTTGACAGGCGGAAGCCCCACCGAGCACTTTCACAATAAGAGCCCGGTGAGGCCAGAATACAGCCCGCAACTGTCAAGGCCGGCAGCGAAACATAACTTAGCCCGAGCGCGATCAGAAGCCGCGCTCGGGTCATAACACAGAATGGTGGAGGCTGAGATCAAATATAAAAGATATAAAAATAAGCTTACTAATATAATGTGGATCTGTAAGAAAGAATATTACAACAGAATATTAGAGGATAATAAAAATAACTTAAGAGGAATATGGCAAGTACTCAATGGGATTATTAGTAATCGACCTAAGAATGCTAATTATCCAGAATATTTTATTGAAAATGGCAATTTGATAAATAATATGGAGGATGTGGTCAGTGGTTTCAATAAATTTTTTGTATACGTTGGTCCTGAATTAGCAAAATCAATAGTGACACCAGAAACAAACAACAGTGGTTCTGGAAATGAAATAGAAGATAGAAATCCAAACACAATCTTTTTGGGTGCAGTTACTGAAAAGGAAATTATCGAGACTCTTGAGTAAATTTAAGAACAAAAAATCAACGGACTGGAATGAAATTGACATGACAATAGTGAAAAAAGGAATTGAAGGAATTGTTAAGCCACTCACCCACATCTGTAACCTGTCATTTCAAACTGGTACATTTCCAAACAAAATGAAAATAACAAAAGTAATACCTCTATACAAAACAGGAGACAGTCATTATTTCACAAATTACAGGCCGGTCTCTTTACTCTCACAATTCTCCAAAATACTTGAAAAAAATCTTCACTAAGAGACTGGATGATTTCATTGAAAAACACAACCTCCTTACAGACAGCCAGTATGGTTTTAGAGCAGATAAATCTGCTGATCTGGCACTGATCAAACTTATAGAAGAAATTACTAGTTGTATAGATAAAAAAAAAGTTTGCTGTAGGAGTATTTATAGATTTAAAGAAAGCTTTTGACACCATTGACCACAGAATACTACTAAGGAAACTGGAAAGGTTTGGGATAAGAGGGGTCGGACTGAGTTGGGTGGAAAGTTATTTAAGTAACAGACAACAATTTGAACAAATTGGTGAGCACAAATCACCCTTCATGGACATCACTTGTGGTGTGCCCCAGGGGTCAGTTTTGGGACCCAAACTCTTTATTTTGTATATAAATGACATATGCCAAGTATCAAAAATTCTGAAATTTATTTTGTTTGCAGATGACACAAATATCCTTAGCACTGATGAGAATTTGCAGCAGGTTTTAGAGGTGGTCACAATTGAAATGAAAAAGTTAACGCAGTTGTTCAACAAAAATAAATTATCTCTAAATCTGAAAAAAACAAAGATTATGTTGTTTGGAAATTATAAAATAAATCATGAAATAATGGTAACAATTTTTTTTTTTTTTTTTTTTTTTTGTTACTTATTTGTACCCGTAGGTAGACTTGGTTTGCAGTCTGGTGACAAGCCACCGGCTGCTGGTCGCTGCGTGCGCGAGCGCCCTAAACCTACATGTTTTTGGTATGCGGGAGGAAACCGGAGAAATCCCGGAGTAAACCCACGCAACACGGGGAGAACATGCAAACTCCACACAGCTCACTGTTGGTCGGGGGCTGGGATCGAACCCACGACCTCATGATCCCCGCGATCCCCCGGCCAAGGGTAAAACTGTGCTGCCACAGTGCTAAACCACTGCGCCACCGTGCAGCCAACAATAGATGATACCAGAATAGAAACAGTACAGGAAAATAAGTTTCTGGGGGTGATGCTAGACAATAAAATCTGCTGGAAACCTCACATCAGTCACATCCGGGCCAAGTTGGCAAAATGTATAGGGATACTGGGGAAGACAAGACACATCTTGGACTATAAATCATTGTTCTTACTGTACATTGTTCTTACTGTACTGGGCTGCACGGTGGCGCAGTGGTTAGCACTGTGGCAGCGCAGTTTACCCTCGGCCGGGGGATCGCGGGGATCATGAGATCGTGGGTTCGATCCCAGCCCCCGGCCAACAGTGATCTGTGTGGAGTTTGCATGTTCTCCCCGTGTTGCGTGGGTTTACTCCGGGATTTCTCCGGTTTCCTCCCACATGCCAAAAACATGCAGGTTAGGGATACGGGGCGCTTGCGCATGCAGCGACCGGCAGCTGGTGGCTTGTCACCAGACTGCAAAACAATATCTACCTACGGGTACAAAATAAGTAATAAAAAAAAAAAATCACTATTTCTACCTTATCTTAACTACTGTGTAGAAGTCTGGGGAAACACCTACAAGACCAACCTACAGCCAATATGCACATTACAAAAAAGAGCTATAAGGATAATAAATAATGTAGGATATAGAGACCATACCAGTTTGTTGTTTTTAAAGTCACATGTCATAAAGTTCATTGATTTAGTTAAATTTAAGACAGCACAAGTAATGTACAGGGCAATTAATAATCAACTCCCAACTAATAGGCTATACAAAAAATATTTTTAAAAAAAGAGACAATGATTATAATTTGAGAGGAGACTTAAACTTTACAAAACCCAAGATACGAACAACCAAGAAAAGTCTGTGCATATCTGTCTGTGGGGTGGATTTGTGGTACAGTCTGGAGCCGGAACTGAAACTATGTACAAACAGAAATCAATTCAAAAAGAGGTATTTTGGGACCTTGGGGAAGTCAGGTTATTTAGCACCTCAGACAGAGACAGGGAATAAGCATGGGAAAACAATGCCCAGAAAGGACAGAGGGGGTTGAATGCAGTGTAGTGTAGATATCATGCTGTGTGAGAGGAAGTGCCATGAAACTTGTGAAGTGTGACTCGTGATATAGAGAGGAGAGCTTGCTGTAACCTTTCAGTCCATTCTGTGCTTGTGAGATGTGAGTGTGTAATAAATCGTCTGTCATGAATCTGCCTCTTCATTTACACACTCCACACTGATGACCCAAGACGTATTATGGAACATGAGGCAAGAACCCCGGAGCCGGCCCAGTTGGGAAGCCCCAGCGACGCAGCAGCCATTCCACAGACAGCCCGGACTGGAACCCCCAGCAACGCGTGTGCGGTTTCAGTCAAGCTACCGGATTTCTGGCATCACAACCCGCGCTCTTGGTTCCACCACACCGAGGCCCGGTTCACCCTCCGGGGAGTAACGGCAGATGACACCAAGTTCTACCATGTGGTAGCAGCGCTGGACTCCCGCACAGCCAAGCAGGTAGTGAGCCTGCTCGACCAGCCACCAGCCCGCAACAAATACAAGACGCTCAAGGCTGTGCTGACCCAGCTCACCCGCGCCAGGAGCCTCTCTGCTCTCGGAATGTGAGAGAGCGGAGAGGCTCCTGGCACGGGTGAGCCGGGTCAGTGCAGCCTTGAGCGTCTCGTATTTGTTGCGGGCTGGTGGCTGGTCGAGCAAGGCTCCTGGCGCGGACCGAGTTAGGAGATGGGTCGGCCGTCGACCTGATGGAGAAGATGCTGGCGTTAATGGGCAAGGATGACGGGCACTTTCTGTTTGCCCACCTTTTCCTCCGGAACCTTCCAACAGAGGCGAGAGTGGTTCTGGCCATTTCGCCGTTGCTGGCTGCGCGTGACTACCGTGCGCTAGCCCAGGAGGCAGACAGGATCATCCTCACCACCAGGGTGATCACAGTCAACGCGGCGGCGGCGGAGCCCAGCAAGACGACCAGAGGAGGCGAGGAGCCACCGACGGAAGCAGCAGCAGGGGCCAAGGAGCGCCAGAGAGACACGCTCTGTTTCTACCACTGCCGCTTCGGACAGAACGCATGCAGATGTGCACCACTATGCCAATTCAAGCGCTCGGGAAAACGCCAAGGCCGGCAGTCGGCAGCAGCTGCGACCCTCGGTGGAGAGAACAAGCTGCTCTACATGATGGACGCGCGCTCGGGGAGGCGTTTCCTCATGGACACCAGAGCCCAGAGGAGCATCATCCTGCCAACCTACGCCGACCGGCTGGCAGGACCTAGCGGCCCCGAGATGTTGGCAGCAAACGACTCGGAAATTAAGACCTTTGGTGAGAGGACACTGACCTTATCTCTACACGGCCGTACATACGATTGGACTTTTGTCGTAGCAACACTGAATTACCATATCCTGGGGGCTGATTTTCTGTGTGCACATGGTTTACTGGTTGATGTTGCTAACAGGCGCCTGGTTAATGCACTGTCCTTTGACTCGCTCCCCTGTATAGCCCGAGTGACCCAGCCAACAGCACAAGCCAACGTCACAGCTCCAGGCGGTAAGTTCCACATACTGCTCACTCAGTTCCCAGCACTCACGGTCCCGACGTTTTCGGCGGCCATCGCTAAACACGGGGTGGAGCACTTTATCACCACTACCGGGCCGCCCGTTTTTGCAAGACCTCGGCGATTGGACGCAGCTAAACTGGCCATAGCGTGTGAGGAGTTCGCCAACCTGGAAAGGTTGGGCATCATCAGGTGTTCGAACAGCCCATGGGCATCCCCGCTACACATGGTCCCTAAGGCTGAGGGATCGTGACGACTGTGCAGTGATTTCCGCAGATTGAACAATGCCACAGCGCACAACCACTACCCGATTCCCTACATACAGGATTTTTCCGTTCACCTCGCCGGAGCACGCCTTTTTTCCAAAACAGACCTGGTCTGCGGTTACCACCAAGTCCCAGTGCACACGGAGGACGTACCCAAAACAGCGGTAATAACTCCGTTCGGTTTATTCGAGTTCCTGCGCATGCCATTCGGGTTAAAAGGTGCGGCACAGACGTTCCAGTGCATGATGGATGCAGTGCTGCGTGATCTCCCGTTCGTGTTCGTCTACCTGGACGATATCCTGGTAGCCAGTACGTTCGAAGACGAACACGAAACCCACCTCAGGACAGTTTTCCGGAGGTTGGAGGAGCACGGGTTAATAATCAACCCGGCGAAATGCCAGTTCGGCGTGACGAAGATTGATTTTTGGGGGCACCGCGTCTCTCCGGAAGGAGCGATCCCGTTGCCCGACAAAGTGCGCGCCATGGCAGATTTTCCCCGGCCTCAGACAGTCAGGGCACTGCAGGAATTTTTGGGGATGGTGAACTTTTATAACCGTTTCCTTCCCCGCGCAGCGCGGCTCATGCAACCATTGTACGTCGCGCTCAAGAGACAGAAACCCGCGGATGGAGTCAAATGGACCCCGGAGCGAGAGCGGGCATTCTCGGAGGTTAAAGCAGCCCTGGCAAACGCCGCACTACTGGCGCATCCGGACCCGACGGCCCGGATAGCGCTCACCACCGACACTTCAGACATGGCCATAGGGGCTGTCGTGGAGCAGCGCATCGCCGGGGCTTGGCAGCTGCTCGCCTTTTTCAGCAGAACTTTGAGCGACAGCGAACATAAATACAGTGCGTTCGACAGAGAGTTGCTGGCTCTCCACCTGGGCATACGCCACTTCCAGTTCTGGCTGGAAGGGCGCAGCTTCACCGCGTTCGTAGACCACAAGCCACTATCGTTCGCGATGGCCAAGGTTTCAGAACTGTGGACGGGCCGGCAGCAGAGACAGCTGGCCGCGATCTCAGAGTTTACTACCGATATTCAGCATGTGTCGGGTAAACCGAATGTGGTGGCGGACTGCCTCTCGTGCACCATGGTGGCCCCGGTCTACGTGGGGATAGATTACGCAGCCATGGCCGCGGAGCAGATTAGCGATGCAGACGTGCGCGCGCTCCAGTCTGGACCAACAGGGTTAAGGCTGGAGAGCAGGGTGCTGCAAGATGGCGCCCCCCCCCCCCCAATCTGCGATGTCTCCACGGGACGCTTGTGTCCGGTGATCCTGGTTGCGTGGGGCCGCCGTGTGTTTGAGTCGGTTCACACTCTGGCGCACCCAGGAGTGCGCGCGTCAGTCAAAATGGTGGGAGAGAAGTTTGTGTGGCCGAGCCTACGCAAACAAGTAAAAGAGTGGGCTGCAGCCTTCGTGACGTGCCAACGAGCCAAGGTACACAGGCACACGAAGGCTCCTTTGGAGCCGTTTCCGGTACCGGCTAAAAGGTTCGACCATGTGCACATGGACCTCATGGGCCCCCTCCCGCCATCACAGGGGTGCACGCACCTCCTGACAGTGGTGGACCGCACCACGCGCTGGCCAGAAGCAGTCCCGCTGGCGGCAACTACATCCACAGACGTAGCACGCACTTTTTTAACAGCATGGGTGGTGCGTTTTGGAGTCCCGTCGGACATTACGTCCGACAGGGGCCCTCAATTTGTTTCCGAACTCTGGTCCATGATGGCCCGCAGCCTGGGTGTTACAGTTCATCGCACAACCGCATACAACCCACAGGCCAATGGGTTATGCGAGTGTTTTCATAGATCACTGAAAGCAGCACTCAGGGCTTCACTGACGGATGCAAATTGGGTGGACAGGTTGCCGTGGGTTTTATTGGGGTTGCACTCCGCACCAAAAGAGGATTTGGAAGCTACCCCGGCAGAGCTCGTTTGTGCACAGCCCCGACGGCTGCCCGGGGAATTTCTACCAGATAATCCCGCGCCGGGCAGCTGCCCGTCTCAGCTTTTGCAGCGTAGCGCAAACACAGGCACGCTGCCGGGCCCTGCTCACCACAGTTTTCCATGTGCCTTCGTGCCTAAAACTTTGAAGAATGCGCAGTTCGTGTTTGTCAGACACAACGTCCACCGCCCTCCATTGCGCCCACCCTATGATGGACCGTTCAGAGTGTTGGAAACAGGGGATAAGCATTTTTTTGCTAGACTTGGGGGGGGGGGGTAGACGGGAGAAAATTGGCAAAGACAGACTCAAACCCACCTTTGTAGTGGCGGATGAGCAAATGCTGTTGGCCAGGGCCCCTCAGCGTAGAAGACCCCCACAGAGAGCTCCCCAGGGAAATGATTCACCAGAGCAGCCACACGGGCAGAACGAAGTTCCCCCCCGCCTCACCACGGCTCACCTGCAGTCAGACACGCTCCCAGCAGCCCCTCACCGGCACAGCAGCGCCACGGAGGCGGTAAACCCCAGTTACAGCAGATATGGGAGGAGACTGAAGCCAAAAGCGAGTGTGGACTGATGTTCTGTCTTAGATGCTGGGTGGCGGGGGGGCGGTTTGGGACCTTGGGGAAGTCAGGTTATTTAGCACCTCAGACAGAGACAGGGAATAAGCATGGGAGAACAATGCCCAGGAAGGACAGAGGGGGTTGAATGCAGTGTAGTGTAGATATCATGCTGTGTGAGGTGAAGTGCCATGAAACTTGTGAAGTGTGACTTGTGATATAGAGAGGAGAGCTTGCTGTAACTATTCAGTCCATTCTGTGCTTGTGAGATGTGAGTGTGTAATAAATCGTCTGTCATGAATCTGCCTCTTCATTTACACACTCCACAGTATAAACATTATTTGCTGAAAGGATATATGTTAGAAGGGTAGTATTTATATGTACGATTCACTATGCTCACTCTGGGACACTATGGAATGGTGGGTAGGACAGTACTGTGTATATCTGTGTTGTTTGAGGCTGGCTGGTTTTGATGTATGGACATCAATGTATGTTAGGATGGATGGGTGTTAATGTTGATATGTACAAAATACAGTTAATTGTTTACTTGGGGTCTTAAATGTGGTAATTTGTATATAATTCACATGGGTGTATTTATGGAAAAGAGGAGATGAAATTAATAAGTGTTCACTTCTTCCTTCTCCCTTTCGAACACTGTATACTGTCACCTTATTGCATTTGTCATTTGTTTTGTTTTTGTTTTACTTTTTTGTTCGAAATAAAGTATCTATCTATCTATCTATCTATCTATCTATGTATGCATGAAAGTGGCTACAGCCGTGGACAAAATTGTTGGTACCCCTCTGTTAATGAAAGGAAAAACCCACAATGGTCACAGAAATAACTTGAATCTGACAAAAGTGGTAATTAATAAAAATTCTATGAAAAATAACCAATGAAAATCAGACAATGCTTTTGAATTGTGGTTCAACAGAATTATTTTAAAAAACAAACTCATGAAACAGGCCTGGACAAAAATGATGGTACCCCTAGAAAAGATTGAAAATAATGTGACCATAGGGACATGTTCAACCAAGAGGTGTCCTCTAATTAACATCACAGGTGTCTACAAACTTGTAATCAGTCAGTCGGCCTATTTAAAGGGTGACAAGTAGTCACTGTGCTGTTTGGTGACATGGTGTGTACCACACTAAACATGGACCAGAGGAAGCAAAGGAGAGAGCTGTCTCAGAAGATTAGAAAGAAAATTATAGACAAGCATGTTAAAGGTAAAGGCTATAAGACCATCTCCAAGCAGCTTGATGTTCCTGTGACTACAGTTGCACATATTATTCAGAAATTTAAAATCCACGGCACTGTAGCCGACCTCCCTGGACGTGGCCGCAGGAGGAGACTGATAATACGAATGGTACCAAAAGAGCCCAGAACAACCTCTAAACACATTCAAGGTGAACTCCAAGGTCAAGGTACATCAGTGTCACATCGCACCATCTGTTGTTGTTTGAGCCAAAGTGGACTTCATGGGAGACGACCAAGGAGGACACCACTGTTGAAAACAAATCATAAAAAAGCCAGACTGGAATTTGCCAAACTGCATGTTGACAAGCCACAAAGCTTCTGGGAGAATGTCCTATGGACAGACGAGACAAAACTGGAAGTTTTTGGCAAGGCACATCAGCTCTATGTTCACAGACGCAAAAATGAAGCATACCAAGAAAAGAACACTGTCCCTACTGTGAAACATGGAGGAGGTTCTGTTTTGTTCTGGGGCTGCTTTGCTGCATCTGGCACAGGGTGTCTTGAATCTGTGCAGGGTACAATGAAATCTCAAGACTATCAAGGTATTCTAGAGAGAAATGTGCTGCCCAGTGTCAGATAGCTTGGTCTCAGTTGCAGGTCATGGGTCTTGCAACAGGATAATGACCCAAAACACACAGCTAAAAACACCCAAGAATGGCTAAGAGCCAAACATTGGACTATTCTGAAGTGGCCTTCTATGAGCCCTGATCTAAATCCTATTGAACATCTGTGGAAGGAGCTGAAACATGCCGTCTGGAGAAGGCACCCTTCAAAACTGAGACAACTGGAGCAGTTTGCTCATGAGGAGTGGGCCAAAATACCTGCTGAGAGGTGCAGAAGTCTCATTGACAGTTACAGAAATCGTTTGATTGCAGTGATTGCCTCAAAAGGTTGTGCAACAAAATATTAAGTTAAGGGTACCATCATTTTTGTCCAGGCCTGTTTCATGAGTTTGTTTTTTAAAATAATTCTGTTGAACCACAATTCAAAAGCATTGTCTGATTTTCATTGGTTAATTTTCATAGAATTTTTATTTATTGCCACTTTTGTCAGATTCAAGTTATTTCTTTGACCATTGTGGGTTTTTCTTTCATTAACAGAGGGCTACCAGCAATTTTGTCCACGTGTGTATGTGAAGTGCCCTTTCTAAAAAAAAAAAAAAAAAATTCTTTTTCCAAGGGGTTTGTGCTGGAATGTGCCATGATGTTAATATGTGTGAATTGCCCGAACCATGTAATTAATATGTTTCACATGCAGCTCCTATGTGAATTGCCCATCCATCCATCCATCCATCTTCTACCGCTTTTCTGGAGGTCCGGGTCGCGGAGGCAGCAGTTCAAGCAGAGAAGCCCAGACTTCCCTCTCCCCAGCCACCTGCTCCAGCTCTTTAGAGAGGATACCAAGGCGTTCCCAGACCAGCTGGGAGACATAGTCTCTCCACTGAGTCCTGGGTCTGCCCTGGTGTCTCCTCCCAGTGGGACGTGCCTGAAACACCTCAAGTGGGAGGCGTCCAGGAGGCATCCTAATCAGATGCCCATACCACCTCAACTGACTCCTTTCAATGTGGAGGAGCAGCGGTTCTACTCTGAGCCTCTCCCGGATGACTGAGCTCCTCACCCTATCACTGAGGGTGAGTCCAGCAATCCTACGGAGAAAGCTCATTTCAGCCGCTTGTATCCGCGATCTTGTTCTTTCGGTCATTACCCAAAGCTCGTGACCATAGGTGACAGTCGGAACTTAGATTGACTGGTAAATCGATAGCTTTGCCTTAGTACTAAGCTCCCTCTTCACCACAACAGACCGGTACAACGTCCGCATCACTGCAGATGCTGCTCCAATCCGTCTGTCAATCTCTCGCTCCATATTCCCCTCACTCGTGAATAAGACCCCAAGATACTTAAACTCCTCCACTTGGGGCAGGAGCCTGTCCCCAACCCAGAGAGGACAATCCACCTTTTTCCGGCTGAGGACCATGGACTCGGACTTGGAGGTGCTGATTCTCATCCCAGCCGCTTCACACTCAGCGGCAAACCGTCCCAGCAAGAGCTGTAGGTCATTGCTGGATGAAGCCAACAGGACAACATCATCTGCAAACAACAGAGATGAGATCCTGTGGTCACCAAGCATGACACCCTCCATTCCCTGGCTGCGCCTAGAAATCCTGTCCATAAAAATTATGAACAGGATTGGTGACAAAGGGCAGCCCTGGCGGAGTCCAACTCTCACTGGGAATGGCTCCGACCGAGTGTTGGCAATACAAGCCAAACTCTCACAACGGTCATACAGAGACCGAATAGCTCGTAACAACAAGCCCGATACTCCATACTCCCAAAGCACCCCCCACAAAAAACCACGAGGGACGCGGTCAAATGCCTTCTCCAAGTCCACAAAACACATGTAAACTGGTTGGGCAAACTCCCACGAACCCTCAAGGATTCTCGAGAGGGTAAAGAGCTGTTCTGATGTGCCACGGCCAGGACGAAAACCACATTGCTCCTCCTGAATCCGAGGTTCGACCAACGGCCGGACTCTCCTCTCCAGTACCTTGGCATAGACCTTCCCAGGGAGAGGCTGAGGAGTGTGATCCCTCTAAAGTTGGAGCACACCCTCTGATCCCCTTTTTTGAAGAGAGGAACTACCACCCCGGTTTGCCATGCCAAAGGCACTGCCCCCGACCTCCACGCAATGTTGCAGAGGCGTGTCAACCATGACAGCCCTACAACATCCAGGGCCTTGAGGTACTCATGGCGAATCTCGTCCACCCCCGGGGCCCGGCCACCAAGGAGATTTTTAACCACCTTGGCGACCTCAGCCCCTGTGATAGGCGAGTCATCCCCCTTGTCCCCAAACCCTGCTTCCTCCGTGGAAGGCGTATCAGTGGGATTGAGGAGATCCTCGAAGTATTCTTTCCACCGCCCGACGATATCCCCAGTCGAAGTCAACAGTGTCCCATCCACACCACACACAGTGTGGACAGGGAGCTGCTTTCCCCTCCTGAGCCGCCGGATAGTTTGCCAGAATCTCTTCGAGGCCGACCGAAAGTCTTGCTCCATGGCCTCACCAAACTCCTCCCATACCCAAGTTTTTGCTTCAGCAACCACCCGAGCTGCACTCCGCTTGGCCTGCCGGTACACCTCAGCTGCTTCGGGAGTCCCACAAGACAACCAAGCTTGATAGGACTCCTTCTTCAGCTTAATGGACCCCCTCACCACTGGTGTCCACCACTGGGTTCGGGGGTTGCCACCACGAGATGCACCGACCACCTTGCGGCCGCAGCTCTGGGCCGCCGCTTCAACAACAGAGGTGGAGAACAGAGGTGAATTGCCCAGTTTTTTTTTTTTTTTTTTTTGGAGAGGTGGAGGTGGAGGTGGAGAACAGAGGTGAATTGCCCAGTTTGTCTTAATTAAAAAAAAAAAGAAGAAAGACAACAAGCCCAACGATGTTTATGTTATTGTAATTATTACATGTTTGATGTGTGCTCTGCCCGGGTAATGGGGTGAGTGTGGTGAAAGGGGGGCTGTCACAGCAGGGTGTGAATGTACGCATTAACAGGTTTGTTTAGTGATTTGGAGTATTTCTGTTCTGTACATATGTTTTGAGATTGCTTTATGTATTATATTAGGAACACGGCAGCTTTCTTTGTCTTACGGATTGTATTGTGACAGAGACGGCAGAATAACCCGTCTGGCTGTGTGGGGGTGGTACAGTAGTCCACCTGTCCCCCTCTAATTGTAGTTTTGTGTGCATGGATATGCCCAGTTATTATACCTGCTGTTAGTGTGTGATTCGGGTTGCAAATTTGGGTGGGTCTAAATGGTGTGTGTTTTGGACTTTTCTATGGGGGGGGGTGTAATGTATGAAAATATTATTATTTTTGTGTGTTATGGGTGACGGCTACACCTTTCTGGTTCCGCCGCCACCCAGGGTACAAAAGGCCAACCCAGAAGAGGCACAGTCTCTTTTACAACCAGACCTCTACCTAGATGGGAGCGCCTTCGTGTTCCGTGAGTTGGATAATAAAGCTAAGTTCTATTGCACCTTCAGCCTCGTTATTGAAGTCACAGTTATGGACATAACAGACTTGACCTCAGAAATCAGCGTTTCATCGTCTTGGAAGTGCTTGTCCTTCAAAAATGACTTCATGGTTGCAAAGAGGTGGAAGTCAGATGGTGCAAGGTCGGGAGAGTAAGTGGGGGTGAGGAAGGATTTCATAGCTGCAGGACCGTCCTTCTGTCTTGTCATTGTCATGCCACGCCTGTCAGTTTTCATGGTCTTCTGCTGTTTCTGCAGCAGTGAAGTGTACTAAGTTCCAGTGGCGTTTTCTCCCAGAAGCCAAGGGAAGCCAAGCTTCCCCTCTTTTTCAGGCTCTGTCATCATTAAGTACAGTATATATTACATATATCATGTATAATACATTATATAAATTCAATAGAAATAGCATCTGATAATATGAAAAAACAGTGAACTATCAAAATGCTTATTTATGGTATTTTACGGTTTTGATTGTCACTGATTTGCCAGAGAAAGATCCTTCTCATTTCCCAGACTATGTTAGAATGGGGGAAACAGCGCCTCCATTACATGTACTGAAATATATGGTGAGATGTGGTACTGCACTACTAGGGGAGGATTTGAGAGCCAGAAAGGGTGAAGTTGCTTAGCTTTGTGAAAAAAAAACTACCAAAATTAACCAATGAAACAAGGCCACAGGCACGCCGCTGGTCGGGTGACATTAGTCAGTTGTGTGCTAAAGCCAGCCGGTGTAAGTTTGCTGAGTCCACATCAGACCAATCGAATCATCAGGGCTCATTAACGTCAGAGGCCAGTGGCGTTGTTAGCAACGTTAGCACCACTATGGAAGGGCAGGATTTTGAGTTTTTAATAAAAAAAAAAAACAAAAAAACTCCTTTACCAAGCTACCACTGGAGCAGCAACTCCAAATTAAATCTGACGGCAGGCCAATGCCAAAACTAGATCTGCACATGTAGAGAAAAGGGGGCATTCGTGGAACACGTGGACAAGGAAGGCGTGTAAACCAGGCCAGAATACCCACTGACTGCCGTCATGGAGGAGCTAAAAACCAGGGGAAATCCTGTGACATGGTGACTGAGCATTCTGCCACCATTAAAGACAGGACAAAGGCCTTCCTCTTCAGATAGGGTGAGTCCAATGTTTACTCCTCTTTATGGGCTTTCACTGTTAACCGAACTGCCTAAATAATTACCTGTGCAGTTTTAATATGGTTACTGAATTTTTATCTTTGCTTTAGCTACATGTGTTTCTCAGGCAGTTGTGTTGGTTATTTAATTGTGGTTGCTGACATGCAGAAAAACTGCATGGCTGTGTCTGTGTGTAACCTCATCAGGTGTGCAACTGCATAATTAGTATTTTCAGAATAGTAATTAAACTTTGTAAGTCATGTGTTGTTTAACACACATGCGCCCCATAGTAACGTGACAGAGCGAATGAGGAGAGAGAATGTACAAGTTGCATCTGTAAGCTACAACAGAATTGTGTTCCAAATAGCGAAATGAGCTGATGTATGTAGTGTTACGTTTGTGGCCCCAACCCCAGTAGCAAGCAGTGGTCTCATTTTGTTTCACTCAGCTTCCTCAAAAATTTTCCTCCAACCACACCACTGGTAAGTCCTGGTAATTGTGGTACCATGTGTCAGGAAATCCATCATCAGTACTTCATGCTGGTCCCAAATGAGTGAGTAATAATGTAGTTCTGTGGAGAAATGTGGAAGGACGAGGCTGAGTTTATTTCTCAAGTCCAGTTTTATTCACATTCACATTCTCCAACATCCAAAAACAGAAAGAGAGTGAATCCCCCAACATCTGTCCCTTTTATACCCCCAGGACATCAAAGCACACAGTCACATTGTCTTTTAATCCCAAATCACAATGCATCCCCCTCCAGGTCTTCTCGCCTCCACCTAAAGTCCTGGTGGTCAGGAAATCCCTCAAGTTCATCTCTTTGCATACACCCTAGTTCCACCCTATGCAGGACATACTGAATGCACTGAGGAGCTCATTTAGCAGCAGACTACATCATCCCAGGTGCACAACCGAGAGGTTTCGTAGGTCCTTCCTACCAACGGCTGTCAGACTGTACAACCTAAGCAGGGCTGCTCGCAGAGATAGCAAAAAGACGTAACAAACTAATAGTTTTTTGAATGCAAAAGATGCAATAGACTTACACAATGGTCCCCTCCGGCATACAACTAGGAACATACCGGTCGCTATGGAGGGTGAGAATATGTATGGGCACATAATCATACCATGTAGGATAACTAAGTAGACGGTTATGCTGTTTCATTCCATCTAGCAACAATGCTCTGCACTGTGTGTGTTTATATATTTACATATTTATTCCATCTAGCTACAATGCTCAGCACTGGGTGTGTTTATATATTTATATATCGACATATTATTCCATCTAGCTACATTGCTCCGCACTGTGTGTGTTTATATACTTGCATATTTATTCCACCTAGCTGCAATGCTCCGTACTGTGGGTGTTTATATATTTACTTATTTATTCCATCTAGCTACAATGCTCTGCACTGTGTGTTCATATATTCATATATTTATTCCATCCAGCTACAATGCTCTGCACTGTGTGTCTGTGTGTGTGTGTATATATATATATATATATATTTTATAGTAATACGTACATATGTATATTAGCTGCTCTTGCTTGCTTGTTTTTTTCTTGCCTTCTGATTGTTGCTCTGAGTGTTGCTATCCCTGTGCTGTTGCAATCCTGGAATTTCCCCGTTGTGGGACTAATAAAGGCTTATCTTATCTTATCTCTTATCTTAAAAGGCCAGATTTCACATCCTCCTGTTACCCCTAGGAGGTTCAGTCCTTTTGTTCCTCTGAGACGTGAAGCATACAATAAGCATACAGTAATATACATGTGAAGCATATGAAACCCACATATGTGCACCACATGACCCCCCCCCCCCCCAAACGTCTAAGATGGAACAACATAACCACAGATTGCATGTCATAATAAAATCACTACATCTCAGTCCACGTGCCGCTTGGGCCTCAGCCTTCTCCCATATTTGCTGTAAGCAGGGTGTACCACCTCCGCGGCGTCTTCCTGCTGTGGAGCTGCTGCCTGAGGATGGGAACTGTTCGTCAACCTCTGTGGGTGTTCTGGGGAATGCTCTCTAGGGGGTCTGCTGCGCCGAGGAGCTTCAGCCAACTGCACAACTTCGTCAGCTACCACAAAAGCGGGTTTGAGCCTGCCATCATTTCTTTTCTGCCCCCCAAATCTAGCAAAAAATGCTTATCCCCTGTTTCCAGCACTCTATATGGTCCATCATAAGGTGGGCGTAAAGGTGGACGATGGGCATCATGTCTGACAAAAACAAACTCCGCATTTTTTAAAGCCTTAGGCACAAAAACACGCGGAAAACTGTGGTGAACAGGGCCAGGTAGCGTGCTCGGGCCCGTGCTATTCTGTAACCGCTGAGCCGGGGAGCACTCTGGCACTGGATTATCTGGGAGAAATTCCCCGGGCAGCCGAAGTGGCTGTGCGAAAACTAGCTCAGCTGGGGAGGCTTCTAAATCCTCTTGAGGTGCAGAACGCAACCCCAATAAAACCCATGGTAGCTTGTCCACCCAATTTGCATCTGTAAGCGACGCTCTGAGAGCCGCCTTCAGTGACCTGTGAAAAGGTTCGCATAACCCGTTAGCCTGCGGGTTGTACGCGGTCGTGCGGTGGATCGTTGCCCCCAGGCTGCGGGCCATCGCTGACCAAAGTTCGGAAACAAATTGAGGGCCTCTGTCGGACGTAATGTCCGACGGGACTCCAAAACGCGCTACCCATGCCGTTAAAAACGCGCGCGCCACCTCCTCGGCTGTGGTTGACGACAGCGGAACCACTTCCGGCCAGCGCGTGGTGCGGTCAACCATTGTCAGAAGATGTGTGCACCCTTGTGAGGGCGGGAGGGGGCCTACGAGGTCCACATGGACATTGTGGAGAGCGTGAAATGAAGAGGCTGAATTTATTTCTCAATTCAGGTTTATTAACAATCACGTGTGTCCAACATCCTCTCAAACAGAAAAGAGAACTAACTTCCCACATCTCCCCTTTTTATACCCGGGACATCGGAGTACAGAATCACATTGTCATTCACTCCCCAGAGACAATACATCACCCCCCCCCCCCAGGTCCTCTCTTCTCCACCTAAACCCCGGTGGTCAGGAAGTCTTCTCAGAGTCATTTCTAAAGACACATTTCACACCCTCCTGTCATCCCCAGGAGGTCCAGACTTATTGTTCCTTCTAAGACGTGAGGTAACATCCATCCATCCATCCATCCATCCATCCATCTTCTACCGCTTTTCCGGAGGTCCGGGTCGCAGAGGCAGCAGTTCAAGCAGAGAAGCCCAGACTTCCCTCTCCCCAGCCACCTGCTCCAGCTCTTCAGAGGGGATACCAAGGCGTTCCCAGACCAGCTGGGAGACAGTCTCTCCACCGAGTCCTGGGTCTGACCCGGGGTCTCCTCCCAGTGGGACGTGCCTGAAACACCTCAAGTGGGAGGCGTCCAGGAGGCATCCTAATCAGATGCCCATACCACCTCAACTGACTCCTTTCAATGTGGAGGAGCAGCGGTTCTACTCTGAGCCTCTCCCGGATGACTGAGCTCCTCACCCTATCACTGAGGGTGAGTCCAGCAATCCTACGGAGAAAGCTCATTTCAGCTGCTTGTATCCGCGATCTTGTTCTTTCGGTCATTACCCAAAGCTCGTGACCATAGGTGAGAGTAGGAACGTAGATTGACTGGTAAATTGACAGCTTTGCCTTAGTACTAAGCTCCCTCTTCACCACAACAGACCGGTACAACGTCCGCATCACTGCAGATGCTGCTCCAATCTGTCTGTTGATCTCTCGCTCCATTTTCCCCTCACTCGTGAACAAGACCCCAAGATACTTAAACTCCTCCACTTGGGGCAGGAGCCTGTCCCCAACCCGGAGAAGACAATCCACCTTTTTCCGGCTGAGGACCATGGACTCGGACTTGGAGGTGCTGATTCTCATCCCAGCCACTTCACACTCAGCGGCAAACCGTCCCAGCAAGAGCTGTAGGTCATTGCTGGATGAAGCCAACAGGACAACATCATCTGCAAACAACAGAGATGAGATCCTGTGGTCACTAAGCATGACACCCTCCATTCCCTGGCTGCGCCTAGAAATCCTGTCCATAAAAATTATGAACAGGATCGGTGACAAAGGGCAGCCCTGGCGGAGTCCAACTCTCACTGGGAATGACTCCGACCGAGTGTTGGCAATACGAACCAAACTCTCACAACGGTCGTACAGAGACCGAATAGCTCGTAACAACAAGCCCGATACCCCATACTCCCGAAGCACCCCCCACAAAAATCCACGAGGGACGCGGTCAAATGCCTTCTCCAAGTCCACAAAACGCATGTAAACTGGTTGGGCAAACTCCCACGAACCCTCAAGAATTCTCGAGAGGGTAAAGAGCTGGTCCGATGTGCCACGGCCAGGACGAAAACCACATTGCTCCTCCTGAATCTGAGGTTCGACCAACGGCCGGACTCTCCTCTCCAGTACCTTGGCATAGACCTTCCCAGGGAGGCTGAGGAGTGTGATCCCTCTAAAGTTGGAGCACACAGTGATATACATATGCAGCCTAAGCATCTCAACAGTAATATACATATGCAGCTTAAGCATCTCAAATATGTGTGCCAAAGGCCCCCCCCCCCCAAACGTCGAAGATGAAACAATACAACATAGTCCAGACAACATGATAAAATCACAAACATCAGTCCATATGCTGTCTGGGCTTCAACCTTCTTCCGAACTTGCTGTAGGCGGGCTTCGCCGCTCCTGTGGCGCCATCCTGCAGTGAATCTGCTATCTGAGGATAAGAACTGTTAGTCAATCCCTGAGAGGACTCTGGGGCCTGCTCCCTGGGGGGTCTGCCGCGTCGAAGTGCCCTCGCCACTTAGCAGGGGGCCTGAGGTATCAGTCACTTCAAGTTTTTGCAAAAGTTTGATTTTTGGTACCAGGTTGAAGCTTAGGGTCTAAGTAACAATTTTGGTCCGAGTGGACAAAGATCACATGGAGTCTTCATACATTCCCGCCATTTTCCAAGATGGCCGCCATAAAAATCTAATAATGTCAATATCTCGGAAACTATTCAACCTAGAAACATGAATTTGGTGTCTATAACTAGGTTTTCATGGTCAAGGAATCAGATAAAACCATTTCTGACAACATCAGAGTATTTATTTGTCCCGAAATGGTAAATTACACAACAAACGTTATAGTACAATGTAGCAGAATTATGCATGTTAACAATTGAACACATACGAACGTAAATTCTATAAAATACCATGAATATAAACCGAACAGTCTATTTTCATTGCTCTTAGTGATATTTCATTGATTAGGTAAGTGCAACTAAAAAATCATTACTCATTCTCACTACAATCATGGTCATTTAGTTAGGACATTTGCACTTGCATAAACGTGAGCAGTTCAAGTCAGCCTTTTTGCACTTGCATGATGAGCAGGGTTTTGTGCATGCGCATTTTACGTCTAGATCAAACACATCCCTGGCAAGGGGCAACGTGGTCCATATGGGAACCAGTTGGCCATCTTTTTCCATCCAGCCATGATTGCTTGGGACTAGTGCCAGTGGCTCGTGCGCTGTAGTCCAGATGCTCGCCTGGAAGACACTCCTTTTGAGATGTTGGTCGAGCGCATCACTTGTAGGGGGTATTCTTTCCACATCCCGAGTCCTGTGACAGAAAACTCTCATTCGAACAAGGTCAACGTTGGTGTCGTTAGTGATGGGTTCGTCGGAGTACATTTTGCAAACAAAGTGACTCACCACTTCCCTCAACTCTGGCGATGTAAGAAACGGGGTGCTAGCAATTGTCGCAAACTCACTCAAGAGGGATGGAACCTCATCTTTCCGCTTGAAGCAGTATCGCTTGCCTTTGTATTTGAAAGATGACGTGCTGTCTGCCTCAAGTTTGGGTGTGACAACGTGCAAAGCCTTGGCTCTGTTTCATGCATTCACTGGGTCAATGTTGTTGAGGGATATCATGTTGACTGTCTTTCCTGTTTTGAAAGAAATCCAGATGTTTGACTCCGGATTCACCGCCTTGATGTGGTGGAAGTTACACAGAAGTATTACGACAATGTCTGTGTCGCCAGTATAGACCATTCCCAGTGATGAATATTGGAGGGCATGAAGAAGATGTACCAGGACACGAGTATCTGCCTCCTCATGATTACATCGTCCCATGGGCGGTCCATTCCCTGCATTGAGGACTTGGTCACCAGAAGTTATATAAACCTGTTTGCCATCTTGGAATGGTGTTTGCACAATGCTTGTTGACAGGAATGAAAAGAGCTCTTTTTTATTTTCGGCATTAGACAAAAAGTTTTGCCAATTTCCAGGCACTTTGTCAGAACCAGATACTCACTGTCGTGTGCCTTTTCCTCGCTTTTCTCTTGTGGTCGCTTTGATTGACATTGAGCGATACTGATCCCATACAGTATCCACTCTCGCTGCTCTTTTCAACTCATGCTGGATTCTTGGGCAGAAAACTTTGGTGAAATATTCAGCAAATGTTTTGCCTTGGACAGCTGTGCCAGGAAGAGAGTGGATCAGTGCACCGCCATCAATAACGATGACCCCATAATCATCTGGTGCGACGAGCTCCGCATCCGCGGATAGTCCGGTACTTGCACTTGCTTCCATAATGCACGCCAATAAATCTGGCTTGTTGCAAGAGTTGATGGACCCTTCAGAAGCCAGTGCAGGTGGTGATGAGGAGGATTCGTGACAGAAAAATTCCTCCAAATTTCCACCCCGGCTATCAACCATAATGAATGCTTGTCCATACAGATCTGTATGTTGTTCGAAGTGCTGCACCTTCTTCTGAACTGCTGTCTTTTTTCGAGTTTTCTCCTCATGGAACAGCAGGAATTTGTTTTTCTTGATCGGAGCTTGCAGCGGTACATTATTTGTGTCCAGCACATTCTTCCGAAAGTGGTCATACTGCTCTTCTCCTCTTGATTCTAAGACGCGGACAGATGTGGTGGCGGACTTGTCAACACACACTTTGTCTAATGTAACTAGATCTGCACTACTCTCTTCAAAGGGATTCCCTCTGCTTTGCAGCACATCCATGAGATTTGTGACATGACGCCTAAAGCAGTGCTGGGATGTACTTCCTTCCTCGTGATGAGGGAGCTCTTGACCTCCGTCGTCATCTACATCACTGAATTGCTCTAGAACTCGGCTAATTTCTGGACCAGTTGCAATCCAGCGTTCTAGCATCTCAGGGTTCTCTGTGATCCCGATCACTCCCCCAACTCCTTTCACCCGTTTGTTGGCCTGCTCGTGTGCTTGATCAATCGAAATGGAAGAGTAACGATGATTGCTTCGACTTATTGTCCAATGACCTGCTTCAAACTCCTCTTGGATGCTAGATGGAAGACTTTCAAGGTCTCTGATGAATACGGAAACCCACCTTGCATAATTCTGGTGATAAGAATCTGACTGTACTATATATACTACATATAATATTATAATAACGTTTGTTGTGTAATTTACCTTTTCGGGACAAATAAATACTCTGATGTTGTCAGAAATGGTTTTATCTGATTCCTTGACCATGAAAACCTAGGTATAGACATCAAATTCATGTCTCTAGGTTGAATAGTTTCCGAGATATTGACATTATTAGATTTTTATGGCGGCCATCTTGGAAAATGGCGGGAATGTATGAAGACTCCATGTGATCTTTGTCCACTCGAACCAAAATTGTTACTTAGACCCTAAGCTTCAACCTAATACCAAAAACTAAACTTTTGCAAAAACTTGAAGTGAAAATGAAAATTAGCTCATGGTGGGAACCCCACTAACTTGCACAGTTTCACCAGCCATCACAAAAGCATGTTTAAGTCTGTCTATAGCAGTTGTTTCCCTCCTGTCCCCTAAATCTAGCAAAAAATGCTTGTCACCTGTTTCCAGCACTCTATAAGGGCCGTCATAAGGTGGTCGCAGGGTTGGGCGCTGAGCCTCATGCCTGACAAAAACAAACTCGGCGTTTTTTAAAGATTTAGGTACAAAAACACACGGAAAAGTGTGATGAACGGGGCCCGGAAGCATGTCCGCTCCCGTGTCGTTCAGTGACCGCTGAGCAGGGGGACGCTCTGGCGCCGGGTTATCAGGAAGAAACTCCCCTGGCAGCCGGAGTGGTTGCGCAAACACCAACTCAGCTGGGGAGGCTTTTAAGTCCTCTTTAGGTGCAGAACGCAACCCTAATAAAACCCATGGTAGTCTGTTTACCCAATTTGCATCCGTCAGCGACGCTCTGAGGGCTGCTTTCAATGACCTATGAAAACGCTCGCATAAACCATTAGCCTGGGGGTGGTACACGGTAGTGTGGTGGATTGTTATCCCCAGGCTGTGGGCCATCGCTGACCAAAGCTCAGAAACAAATTGAGGCCCCCTGTCGGACGTAATATCCGACGGGACCCCAAAACACACTACCCAAGCCGTTAAAAACGCGCGGGCCACCTCTGCGGCTGTGGTTAATGCCAGTGGGACCACTTCAGGCCAACGTGTGGTGCGGTCCACCATTGTCAAAAGATGCGTGCACCCCTGCGACGAGGGTAGGGGGCCTACGAGGTCGACATGCACATGATCGAACCTCTTGGCTGGGATGTGAAACGGCTCTAAGGGGGCTTTTGTGCGTTTGTGTATTTTGGCCCGCTGGCAAGCCATGCAGGTTCTTGCCCACTCCTTAACGTGCTTGCGCAGGCTCGGCCAAACAAACTTCTCTCCTACCATTTTTACCGACGCGCGCACCCCCGGGTGTGCCAGAGAGTGAATCGAGTCAAAAACACGGTGGTGCCACGCGGCCGGCACTACCGGACACAGTCGTCCTGTAGAGACATTGCAGATTAGGGGGGGCATACCATTTTGCAGCCTCCTGCTCTCCAGCCTTAACCCTGTTGGTCCAGACTGGAGCGCGCACACGTCCGCGTTGCTACCTTGATCCGCAGCCATGGCTGCGTAATCTATCCCCACGTGGACTGGGGCCGCGTACGCTTCCGCGCTGCTATTTTGCTCTGCGGCCGCGGTAGTATAATCTACCTCTGCGCGGACTGGAGCGGTTATAGCGCGAGAGAGGCAGTCTGCCACCACTTTAAGTTTACCCGCTACATGTTGAATATCAGTAGTAAATTCTGAAATCGCTGCCTCTGCTGCCGGCCCGACCATGGTTCCGTAACTTTGGCCATCGCAAAAGTGAGCAGTTTGTGGTCGACAAACACGGTGAAACGCCGACCTTCTAGCCAGAACTGGAAGTGACGAATGGCTAAGTGGAGCGCTAACAACTCCCTGTCGAACGCGCTGTATTTTCGCTCGGCCTCGCGCAAGGTCCTACTGAAAAAGGCCAGTGGCTGCCAAGCCCCGGCAACCTGTTGCTCCACTACCGCCCCTATGGCCACATCTGACGCATCAGTGGTGAGCGCTATGCGGGCCGTTGGGTCTGGATGAGCCAACAACGCAGCGTCCGCAAGGGCGTTTTTACCTCCGAGAATGCGCGCTCCCGCTCCGGGGACCATTCGATTGCATTTGAGGGTTTTTGTTTTTTAAGCGCGGCATACAATGGTTGCATGAGCTGCGCTGCGCGGGGGAGGAAACGGTTATAAAAATTCACCATTCCCAAAAACTCCTGTAGTGCTTTGACCGTTTGTGGCTGGGGAAAATCTGCTACTGCGCGCACTTTGTCCGGCAGCGGAACTGCTCCTTCTGGAGAGACGTGGTGCCCCAAAAAATCAATCTGCGCCGCCCCGAACTGGCACTTCGCTGGGTTGATTATTAACCCGTGCTCCCCCAACCTCCGGAAAACCACCGTGAGGTGCTTTTCGTGTTCTTCTTCGGACGCGCTGGCTACCAAAATGTCGTCCAGGTAGACGAACACAAAAGGGAGATCGCGTAACACCGCGTCCATCATGAGCTGGAAAGTTTGCGCGGCGCCTTTAAGCCTAAACGGCATGCGCAAAAACTCAAAGTCCGAACGGAGTTATTACCACTGTTTTGGGAATGTCCTCAGCGCGTACTGGGACTTGATGATAACCGCGGACTAAGTCTATTTTAGAAAAAATGCGCGCCCCCGCCAGATGAACTGAAAAATCCTGAATATGGGGAATTGGGTAGCGGTCGTGCGCTGTGGCGTTGTTCAACCTGCGAAAATCACCGCAAGGTCGCCACGAGCCATCAGCCTTAGGGACCATGTGAAGCGGGGAAGCCCATGGGCTATTCGAACGTCGGATGATGCCCAACCTTTCCAGGTTGGCGAACTCCTCGCGCGCGATGGTCAGTTTAGCTGCATCCAAGCGCCGAGCTTTTGCAAAAACGGGGGGACCAGTGGTAGTGATAAAGTGCTCCACCCCGTGTTTAGCAATGGCTGCTGGAAAAAGTAGGAACCGTTAGTGCTGGAAACTGAGTGAGGAATGTGTGAAACTTACTGCCTGCTGTGGCGACGTTGGCTTGTGCTGTGGGCGGGGACACTCGAGCTGCACAAGGGATAGAGTAAAACGAGAGTGCATTAACCAAGCGTCTGTTGGGGAGGTCAACCAACAACCCATGTGAGCACAGAAAATCAGCACCTAACATGTTGAAACCCACCGTCGCTATAATAAAAGTCCACTCATATGTGCGGCCGTGCAGGGACAGAAGTAGAGTCCTTTCACCGAAGGTCTTGATGCTCGAGCCGTTTGCCGCTGATGCTCCGTGACTCCCGGGGCCCGCCAGCCGGTCAGCGTAGGTTGGCATGATGAAACTCACTTGGGAGCCTGTGTCCACGAGGAATTGCCTCCCAGAACGCGCATCCGTCAGGTAGAGCAGCTTGTTCTGTTCACTGAGGGCCGCAGCTGCTACCGACTCCCGGTCCTGGAGTTTCCCTAGCTCTTGAACTGACACGGCGGTATACACTTGAGTGCCCTCTCTGCGAAACGACGATGGTAAAAACAGAGGTCGTCTCCTCCGCGGTGTCGTGGCTTCGCCGCCGCCGTTGTTGGTGTATCTGCCTCCGTCGCCTCTGGCCCTTTGCCGTTCCCGGTCGTCGCGCCGAGGTCTGCTGCTGCTGCAGTGGCCGTGTGCCGTCCGCTGGCGTTGAGGATCCGCTGCGCCTCCTGGGCTAGCGCGCGGAAGTCCCGCTGGGTCACAAACTGGGAGCCCGCCAGGGTCGCCCTCGTCTGCGACGGTAGAGTTCTCAGGAAGATGTGAGTGAAGAGGAAATCGTCGTTGTCTGAGCCTCTCAGCTTCAGCATGTCTTCCATCAGGTCAACAGGCGTGCTTTCTCCCAAGTCGTGCAGGGCCAGGAGCCTCTCAGCTCTCTCCTGGGCTGAGGGAGGGAAACGCTGGATGAGGGCAGCTTTCAACCCGCCGTATTTGTCGCCAGCGGGTGGGCGCTGCACCAGGCTCCACACATGTCGAGCTGTACGGCTGTCGAGTTTGGCAATGACGTGGTAAAACTTTGTGTCATCTGCTGTTATTCCCCCGAGAGCGAACTGGGCTTCGTCCAGGAGGAACCATGAGTCCGGGTTGTCCTGCCAGAATTCTGGTAGCTTGACTGAGACTGCGCTTGCCCGGCTGGTCCCTGGCGAGTCTGGTTCGGGGGAATTGTCTCTGCCCATTATACGTCTTAAGGTCACCAGTGTGGAGAGCGTGAAATGAAGAGGCTGAACTTATTTCTCAATTCAGGTTTATTAACAATCACGTGTCTCCAACATCCTCTCAAACAGAAAAGAGAACTAACTTCCCACATCTCCCCTTTTTATACCCGGGACATCAGAGTACAGAATCACATTGTCATTCACTCCCCAGAGACAATACATCACCCCCTCCAGGTCCTCTCTTCTCCACCTAAACCCTGGTGGTCAGGAAGTCTTCTCAGAGTCATTTCTAAAGACACATTTCACACCCTCCTGTCATCCCCAGGAGGTCCAGACTTACTGTTCCTTCTAAGACGTGAGGTAACAGTGATATACATATGCAGCCTAAGCATCTCAACAGTAATATACATATGCAGCTTAAGCATCTCAAATATGTGTGCCACAGACATGATCAAACCTTTTAGCTGGAATGTGAAATGGCTCCAAGGGAGCTCTCGTGTGTCTATGAACCTTGGCCCGCTGACAAGCCATGCAGGCTGCCGCCCACTCTCTAACTTGTTTGCGCAGGCCCGGCCATACAAATTTCTCTCCTACCATTTTGACCGACGCGCACACTCCCGGGTGTGCCAGAGAATGGATCGAGTCAAAAACGCAGCGGCGCCACGCGGCTGGTACCACAGGACGCGGCCGCCCAGTGGAGACATCGCAGATTAGGGGGGGCATACCGTCTTGCAGCACCCTGTTCTCCAGCCTTAACCCTGTTGGTCCAGACTGAAGCGCGCACACATCCGCGTCGCTAACCTGCTCCGCGGCCATGGCTGCAGAATCTACCTCTACGCGGGCTGGAGCCGCCACGGCGCACGAGAGGCAGTCCGCCACTACATTAAGTTTACCCGCCACATGCTGGATATCGGTAGTAAACTCCGAAATCGAGGCCAGCTGTCTCTGCTGCCGGCCCGACCAAGGTTCTGAAATCTTGGCCATCGCGAAAGTCAGCGACTTGTGGTCAACGAATGTGGTGAAACGGCGTCCTTCCAGCCAGAACTGGAAGTGGCGAATGGCCAAGTGGAGAGCTAACAACTCCCTGTCGAATGCGCTGTATTTTCGTTCGCTGTCGCGCAGGGTCTTGCTGAAAAAGGCGAGCGGTTGCCAGGCTCCGGCTACATACTGTTCCACGACCACCCCTATGGCCACATCTGACGCGTCAGTAGTGAGTGCCATGCGGGCCGCTGGGACTGGATGTGCCAACAACGCAGCGTTTGCCAGGGCTGTTTTGACTTCAGAGAACGTGCGCTCTCGCTCCGGAGACCATTCGACTTTATTTGTGGGTTTTTGTTTTTTTAGTGCAGCATACAATGGTTGCATGAGCTGCGCTGTGCGGGGGAGGAAACGGTTATAAAAATTCACCATTCCCAAAAACTCCTGTAACGCTTTGACCGTTTGAGGTTGGGGAAAATTTGTTACTGCGCGCACTTTGTCAGGCAGAGGAACCGCTCCTTCTGGGGAGACGCGATGCCCCAAAAAACCAATCTGCGTCACCCCGAACTGACACTTCGCTGGGTTGATTATTAACCCGTGCTCTGCCAACCTCCGGAAAACTGCCGTGAGGTGGTTTTTGTGTTCGTCTTCGGACGCGCTGGCTACCAATATGTCGTCCAGGTAGACGAACACGAAAGGGAGATTGCGCAAAACCACGTCCATCATGCGTTGGAACGTCTGCGATGCGCCTTTAAGCCCAAACGGCATGTGCAAAAACTCGAAAAGCCCGAAAGGAGTTATTAGCGCTGTTTTGGGTATGTCCTCAGCGCACACTGGGACCTGGTGGTAACCGCGTACCAAGTCTATTTTAGAAAAAACGTGCGCCCCCGCCAAATGAACTGAAAAATCTTGGATGTGCGGGATTGGGTAGCGGTCGTGCGCTGTAGCATTGTTCAACCTGCGGAAATCACCGCAAGGTCGCCACGAGCCATCAGCTTTCGGGACCATGTGAAGCAGTGAAGCCCATGGGCTCTTCGAACGCCTGATGATGCCCAACCTTTCCAGGTTGGCGAACTCCTCGCGCGCTATGGTCAGTTTAGCTGAATCCAAGCGCCGAGCTTTTGCAAAAACGGGCGGTCCGGTGGTAGTAACAAGTAACAAAATGTTCCACCCCGTGTTTAGCCACGGTCGCCGAAAATGTTGGGACCGTGAGTGCTGGGAGCTGAGTGAGGAGTGTGTGGAACTTACCACTTGCAGCTGTGACGTTGGCTTGTGCTGTTGGCGGGGCCACTCAAGCTGTACAGGGAATAGAATAAAAAGAGAGTGCATTAACCAGGCGTCTGTTAGCAAGATCGGGCTGCACGGTGGTGCAGTGGTTAGCACTGCGGCAGCACAGTTTACCTTTGGCCTGGGGATCGTGGGATCGTGGGTTCGATCCCAGCCCCCGACCAACAGTGATCTGTGTGGAGTTTGCATGTTCTCCCCGTGTATGCGTGGGTTTACCCCGGGATTTCTCCGGTTTCCTCCCACATCCCCAAAAAAACATGCAGGTTAGGTTAATTGGAGACTCAAAAGTGGCCCTTTGTGTGAATGTGTGTGTGTGTGTGTGAATAGTTAAAAGGGATGGCGCCGTATTGTGGCTGCTTCATCCATCTAGGTGGTGGATGACCCTTAATTTCTGTAAAGCGTCTTTGAGTGTCTATGATAAAGCGCTATATAAATCTGATGCATTGATTGATTGATTGAAGATCGACCAACAAACCATGTGAGCACAAAAAATCAGCCCCTAACATGTTGAAATTGACTGCCGCTATGACGAAAGTCCACTCGAATGTACGGCCGTGTAAAGACAGAAACAGAGTCCTCTCACCGAAGGTCTTAATCGCCAAGCCGTTCGCTGCTGACACCCCGGGACCACTGGAAGGCGCCAGCCGGTCAGCGTAGGAAGGTGTGATGAAACTCAGCTGGGAGCCTGTGTCCACGAGGAAATGCCTCCCCGAGCGCGCATCCCTCAGGTAGAGCAGCTTGTTCTCCTCTCCGAGGGCCGCAGCTGCTACCGACCCCCGGTCTTGGTGTTTTCCCGAGCGCTTGAAATGGCACGGTGGAATGCACTTGCGTGCCTTCTCTGCGAAACGGCGATGGTAGAAGCAAAGGACGTCGTCTGCTCCGTGTTTCCTGGCCCCTGCCGCCGCCGTCGTCGGTGAGTCTGGTGCTGCAGCCTCTGGCCCCCTGCCATCTCCGGACGTTGCGCCTAGCTCCGCAGCCGTAGCCGCGCGCCGTTTATTGGCGTTGACGAGTCGTTGCGCCTCCTGGCCCAGCTCATGGTAGTCTCGTCGGGCCAACAGTGGTGAACTGGCCAGGGTCACTCTCACCGCTGACGGTAGGGTCCTGAGGAAAAGGTGGGTGAAGATGAAGTGATCATCTTTGGAGTCTCTCAAACTCACCATCTTCCCCATCAGGTCTGTCGCTCTCAAATTCAGTCAGCGCCAGGAGCCTCTCTGCTCGCTCCTTCACCGAGGGGGTGAAGTAACGGATGAGTGCAGCCTTCAACGTGCTGTACTTGTCGCTGTCCGGCGGGTGGTTGATCAGGCTCTCCACTCGCTGGGCTGTGTGGTTGTCCAGCTTTGCAACCACATGGTAGAACTTTGTGGCGTCTACCGAAATCCTCCGGAGGTTGAACTGCGCCTCGACTGCGTTAAACCAGGAGCGTGGACTGTTCTGCCAGAAGTCCGGTAGCTGAACTGTGGCTGCATTCGTTTGGCTGGCTCCTGACGAGTCTGGCTCGGGAGAATCGTCTCCGCTCATGATACGTCTTAGGGTCACCAGTGTGGAGAAGTGTGGAAGGACGAGGCTGAGTTTATTTCTCAAGTCCAGTTTTATTCACATTCACATTCTCCAACATCCAAAAACAGAAAGAGAGTGAATCCCCCAACATCTGTCCCTTTTATACTCCCAGGACATCAAAGCACACAGTCACATTGTCTTTTAATCCCAAATCACAATGCATCCCCCTCCAGGTCTTCTCGCCTCCACCTAAAGTCCTGGTGGTCAGGAAATCCCTCAAGGCCATCTCTTTGCATACAAAAGACCAGATTTCACATCCTCCTGTTACCCCTAGGAGGTTCAGTCCTTTTGTTCCTCTGAGATGTGAAGCATACAATAAGCATACAGTAATATACATGTGAAGCATATGAAACCCACATATGTGCACCACAGTTCCATTGTTTCTACTGGGCTTTAGTCTCTGGATCTTAATGATGGATCCATGTTTTGCCCTGCATGATTAGTCTGTAGAAGAAGTCTTCCTGGTTTTCTTGACACATGGCCTGATAGCACATGACTCATTTCTGCTTCAGGAAAAGTATGTGAACCGGGGAATCCATCATGCAAACAACTTCCACATGTGCAAATTGGTCATCAGTGATTTTTTTTTTTTTTCCCCACAGACCCCACACTGATCTAGACATCTTAAAGTAGTTGGCGAATGGTTATGCGGTAATTCTAATGGTGGTGTCCACATAAGTGGCACACTGTGGTTGCCCGGGAATGTACAGGACACTGATGATCAACTGGCTCCATTATCACATCTGTAATTTCCCAGTTTGGGATCAATAAAGTACATCTATCTAAGCACCTGAGAATGAAGTAATAACGTTGAGTTACTATGCTTTGAAATGCCCTTATATCATGCGTTTATGAAGACTGTTAGACACCTAGTGAGTGAGGCACAACAGATTCCAGATGTGAGGAGTGAGTGGGAGTGTGTGTTCAGTCTGATCAGGTTACACTGAGAGATTGTGGGATTAGAGTTGAGCAGAAACGCCCACCATTCCTATAAAACTTATGTAACATCCATGGATAGGTCTCCAAGAACCGTCGGTTTTCGGGAC
Source organism: Pholidichthys leucotaenia (assembly GCA_020510985.1). Lineage (NCBI taxonomy): Eukaryota > Metazoa > Chordata > Actinopteri > Cichliformes > Pholidichthyidae > Pholidichthys > Pholidichthys leucotaenia. The sequence goes on from CM035842.1 coordinate 212,711,275, forward strand.
ATGCAGTGGTGATGCCCAAGGGCTTTTCGAGCGCCGAATAATGCCCAATTTTTCTAGGCTGGCAAACTCGTCGCGTGCTATGGCGAGCTTGGTCGCGTCTAAGCGCCGAGCTTTGGCGAAAACAGGTGGGCCTGTTGTGGGGATGAAGTGTTCAACCCCGTGTTTCGCCACTGTCGCTGAAAATTTGGGAACTGTGAGTGCTGGAAATTGGGTGAGGAGTTGGTCAATCTTACCTCCTGCTGTGGTGATGCTGGCCTGCACGGGTGGTGGAGAGACTCGAGCTGAGCAGGGGATAGAAGAAAATGATAGTGCATTAACCAAGCGTCTATTTTGCAAGATCAACTAACAACCCATGTGCACACAAAAAATCTGCGCCCAACAAGTTAAAACTCACCGCCACTATAATAAATGTCCACCTATAGTTGCGGCCGTGAATGGACAGAGGAAGGTTTCTTTCGCCGAAGGTGTCGATGATCGAGCCGTTAGCTGCCATCGCTCCGTTTCCATGGGGTCCCATTGCCCGGTCTGCGTTGGACGGGGTGATGAAGCTCACCTGAGCTCCGGTATCGATGAGGAACTGCCTCCCGGAGTGTCCATCAGTCACATAGAGCAGCTTATTTGTTTCGCCGAGAGCCGTAGCTGCTAACGTTTCTCGGCTTTGTCGTTTCCCGAGCTCTTGAAATTGCAGGGGGGCACACATTTGTACGCCCTCTCGACGAAACGTTGATGATAATAGCAGAGGTCGTTCCGCTTGCTGCGCCTTGGTCGCGTCGCTGCCATGGTGGATGGGCTCTGCTCTGTTGTCTGCGGATCTCCGCTGCTCTGGGCTTCCGCGCCGAGATCTGCCAATGCTGCTGTGGCCATCTATTCGCCGCAGGAGTTGGTGAGTCGCTGCGCTTCTCGGGCCAGCGCGCGGAAGTCCCGCTGGGTGCTGCACCGTATGTTGGCCAGGGTCCCTCTCATGTGCGGCGGCAGAGTGCTGAGGAAGATATGTTGGAAAAGGAAGTTGTCATTGTCTGCCTCCCTCAGCTGCAGCATGTCCTCCATGAGAGCCATCAGTCTGTGTCCTCTGTGGCCGTAAATCGCCAGAATCTTCCCTGCTCTTTCCTCGGCCGAGGGGACGAAGCTCTCGATGAGTGTCGCCTTCAGTTCTTTGTACTTGTCGTGGGCGGGCGGCTGTTGTATTACGCTCCGCGCGCATCTTGATGTGGCGGCATCGAGTCTGGCGACGATGTGGTAGAATTTCGTTTCGTCCACCGTTATTCCTGCCAGTGCAAACTGAGCCTCAGCTTGCTGGAACCACGAGCTCGGGTCGCTTTGCCAGAACTCTGGGAGTTTGACGGTGACGGCGCTTGTCTGGGCCGCCTCTGATGTGTCCACCGGGCGAGAACGCCTTTCTTCCGTTCTCGCGGCGGGGCTGAGGACGGTGCTCGGTTGAGCCCTCTCTGATGATTCTGCTGTGGGGGAACGTCTTCCATCTGTTCCCCTGCCTGCGTTGGCGACGGCGTCAGCCTGGGTCACCTCTGATGAGCCTGTAGCGGGAGAACGTCTTTGGTCCATCCTCACGTCTGGTCACCAATGTAGGGAGCTTGAAATGATGAAGCGATGTGATTTTATAAATCAAGTTTTATTATCAGCTTCAGTCCCTAACATGTCTCATCTGGATGCAGAAGCAGAATGAAGAGATCGAGCGCAGTCAGACCTTCATACTTATACCCACACTCAACAAAAGACATTGCATATCAAAGCTGACATCATGCATTAGCGTAATCCCTCTCCATTGTCCTCTCTCTCCTCCACCTGACCCTGGGTGGTCGGGAAGTTCGATCCGGTCTCCACCGTTGCGACTCCGTCTGCTCCTTGATCTTCGCCGGTGGTCGAGACCTCTTGTCCTGCTCTGAGACGTGAGGTCATTCTACATATGTAATCTCTAAACACTCCACTTATGTCTATACATATGTAGGTATGGATTATATGAATAATATAAGCTACAGACTTCGGGTTATGGCGGCCACGTAGGAAGACGTGTTTCACACTGCTCTGCTCCTAAAAATAAAAAGTAGGCCAAAACTCTCTTAATTGGAACAAAAACCTATCCCAGCGTTTAAGCGCGGATATGGTAAAGACTAAGGCTGGGAAATTAGGCGGAGGAAAAAGTGATTCGACAAAACAATCCAAACTAACAGACTTCCACGCTCGTGATGAAGCAGAAAAATCTCCAGAGACTATGGCTGAGGAGGGAGCCAGCGGCGGAGCGGTAACTGCTGAGGAGGTTCAAGATTCAAAACTGTTTCTATGATAACATCGTGATCTCTGATCATGCACCCTGCTGTCTAACATATGTAGATAAGAAATTGACAAAGGATCCAGGTAGGTGGCATTTTCAGCATAAATGGCTTCAGGATGAGGAATTTGTTAAGTACATAGAAAAACAGATGAGTTTTTTTGATATCAATACTACACAAACATCAGCATGTATAAAGTGGGAGGCTTTCAAAGCTTTTATAAGGGGGCATATTATTAGTTATACAGGTTCAAAATCTAAGAAGACTCGAGAGGAGAGAGTCCAATTGGAACGTAAAATAAAAATTCTTCAAGAAAAGGTGTATGCAGGAAGTAGCCCACAGTTAGAGAACGAATTACTGATTCTGAGAGCTGAATATGACAAAAAAAATCAGCGAGTAGAGCTGCCTCAAGTCTTCTAAGATTGAAGCAAACTTTTTATGAACAAGGTGAAAATTCAGGAAAATTATTGGCATGGCAGATTAAACAATTAGAATTTAAAACACCAATTACCAGTATTATAAGTAACGGACAGGTAGTTATAGATCCTTTAGAAATTAACAGTGCCTTTAGAGATTATTATGAAAAACTTTGATACAAAAAATGAAACTGACTAAACAAAACTAAATGGGTTTTTGGATGGATTATCTATACCGTGTATTCCAAATGAAAACAGGGAGATACTGGAGTCTAAAATTAGTCAAGAAGAAGTTGGGCTAGCCATTGATAATATGAAATCAGGAAAAAGGCAGGACCAGATGGTCTCCCAGTTGACCTCTATAAAAAAATCTAAGAATAAATTAATAAAACCACTTTTGGAAATGGTTTTAGAAGCATTTCAAAATAGTAATTTACCACCATACATGAATAATGCCTTAATTATGCTGTTGCCAAAACCAGGTAAACCCCCTAATAAATGTGAAAACATGAGACCAATAAGCCTATTAAATGCTGACCTTAAGATAATCTGTAAAATTTTAGCAAGACGACTACAAGAAATATTACCAAATATTATTAACCGAGATCAGAATGGCTTTATAATGGGAAGACAAGGCTTCCATAATGTAAGAAGATTATTTAATATTATTTATTCCAATAAAGAAGCACCGGATACAGCTCTCCTATCATTGGACGCCGAAAAGGCCTTTGATAGGGTCGAATGGCCCTTTCTTTTTGAAGTCCTACAAAGGTTTGGACTTGGAAATAATTTCATAAAATGGGTTCAGATAATATACAATAATGCTACAGCAGAAATCCTAACAAACAGCAATATCTCAAAATCAATAAAAATCAATAGAGGATGTCAACAAGGCTGTCCACTTTCACCCTTATTGTTTACTATGGCAAGTGAACCTTTAGCGATGGCAGTACGTTTACATCCACAAATATATGGAATTAAAGTAGGACCAACAGAACATAAAATCTCCCTGTATGCCGATGACATAATTTTGTTTGTCGAATTTTAAAAAATCAATTCCGACCTTGTTAAATTTAATAAAGAACTTTGGGGAAATATCAGGATATAAAATAAATAAAACTAAATCTTCAATATTAATGCTAAATGAGAACCAGAGAAAACACCCAGCTCCTGAGGTAAATCAATTCAATGTTGTAAATCAGTTTAAATATTTAGGAATTCAAACTTTGCCTAAGCTAGAATCAGTCGCCAGTGCCAACTATGAAGCCTTAATGACAGATATTAATGAGTTACTTCAGAGATGGATGTTACTACCAATGTCGATGATTGGGAGAATTAATATACTTAAAAGTAATATCTTACCAAAAATACTTTATTTCAATACATTCCTTTACCACCACCTTCAGATCTATTCTCAAGAATTAAAAAAAAGTTAGTGGAATTTATATGGAACAATAGGAAGGCTAGATTACGTCTGTCCTTACTATATTTACCATTTGATCGTGGAGGTCTGAAATGTCCAAACTTTATGTTGTATTACTGGTCAGCACAACTGAGGTCTATGACATATTATTTTTCATCAAATGATCTCCCTCACTGGACTGAAATGGAATCATACAATTTACCTTTACCTCTTCCCTTATTCATATACTCAGACTCGGCTAAAAAATTACAGAAACAAGTTAAAAATCCAATTGTAAAGCATATGATCAAAATATGGTGTGAAACCAAAAAATATTTAAAAGAACCACACTTATAATTGTCACAATTTAGTCCAATATGGGGTAATCAATATTTTACACCAGGGAGAGCGGATGCTGTATTTAAAGTATGGAATTTAAAAGGGATTCAAAAGATTCAAGACTTATATTTGTCACGTTTAGATAACATAATGTCTTTTGAAGAACTGAGGATCAAATTCAATATTAATAGAACACATTTTTTAAATATCTTCAGCTTAGGAATTTTATTCGATCAAATCAAAATAATGCTCTCACCCGACCTACTTATTCATCCTTGGAAAAAATTTTGACGAAAGATAGTAAGAGAAAGGGTATTATTTCAGAGTTTTATAACTCATTGACACTATTCTCAAGTGAAAACTCACAGAAAAGACTGAATTATTGGAAAGAAGACCTGCAAATTGAAATTTCAGAGGAACAATGGGAATTGGCTTGTACAGAAGCTCAAACCAAATCAATAAATGTACGTCTTAAATTGATACATTTTAAATGGTTAATGCGGATGTATGTTACACCAGTGGAGTTAACTGTGGCGAACATATTTTGACTGCATAGGTATAGCACAGGATTGAGATGCTTAGAATTACATATGTATTCTGTGACCTCACGTCTTTGAAGGAACAATGTGTCTGGACCTCCTGGGGATTATAGCAGGAGGTGGAGGTGCCTTTGGCAAGGACTCTGAGAGGACTTCCTGACCTCCTGGGGTCAGATGGAGGACGAAGGGACTTGGGGGGATGTGATAATAATGTGATTCTGTCTTTGATGTCCCAAGTATAAAAGTGGGGGTTTGGGGGAGTTCGGTCTCTTATTCTGTTGAGATGAAGCTGGAGATGTGAGATCGTCAATAAACCTGAACTGAGAAATCATTCAACCTCTTTATTTCATGCTCTCCACAATAACAAAAACATACCAGATACATGCACAAAATGTATGGAAAGTAAAGGAACCCTATTTCACTGTTTATGGGAATGTAGAAAAATCAGAATGTTTTGGGAAGAGGTGAGGGTAACAATTGAAAAAATAATTTCAAAACAATTCACATTGAACCCTAAACTGTTTTTGTTGGGTCTGTATCCAGAAAAGCATAACTTTAGTAAGAGTGAAAGAGCATTCATAGACCTCAGTTTGCTTAATGCCAAAAAATGTATTGCACTACTGTGGAAAAAGACTCGTAGACCAGATGTGACTCAGTGGTTAAGACAGATGTTAACAAACCTTCCACTAGAAAGAATAACATACATACTGAAATCAAAGGAAAATGTGTTTGAGAATATATGGAGACCTTTCATTGATTATGTAAAGAAATTAAACATAACTTCTGAAGAAGGTGAATGATGTGTGTGGACCTTGCAAATTCCAAATTGGTGAATGTATAATATGTATACTTACGTAATAGATTACCTAAACAGAGGAGCATTGTTGATGACTTGCCTTTGTTAGTGGTTGTTGGTGTTGTTAGTACATTTTTTTTTGTAGTTAGTGTTTTTTTTTATTTTTAAATTACTTTAGTGTTAGTGTTTGATTGTTTGTGCCATGTTTGTAAAAAAAAAAAAAAAAAAAAGGGTTCAATAAAAAATATTGAAAAAAGAATGAAAAGATGCCACGTCTTTTGATGGAAATGTAAACACTCCAAAACTTAAAGTGAAGAAATTGTGGCAGGCTAGTCCAGCTTACTCAGATTAAAAAGTGTTCCTTTAATTTTTTGGAGCAGTATATATAGTAGAGAGGACATGTACAGACGTAGACAAAATTGTTGGTACCCCTCTGTTAATGAAAGGAAAAACCCACAATGGTCACAGAAATAACTTGAATCTGACAAAAGTGGTAATTAATAAAAATTCTATGAAAAATAACCAATGAAAATCAGACAGTGCTTTTGAATTGTGGTTCAACAGAATTATTTTAAAAAACAAACTCATGAAACAGGCCTGGACAAAAATGATGGTACCCCTAGAAAAGATTGAAAATAATGTGACCATAGGGACATGTTCAACCAAGAGGTGTCCTCTAATTAACATCACAGGTGTCTACAAACTTGTAATCAGTCAGTCGGCCTATTTAAAGGGTGACAAGTAGTCACTGTGCTGTTTGGTGACATGGTGTGTACCACACTAAACATGGACCAGAGGAAGCAAAGGAGAGAGTTGTCTCAGGAGATTAGAAAGAAAATTACAGACAAGCATGTTAAAGGAAAAGGCTATAAGACCATCTCCAAGCAGCTTGATGTTCCTGTGACTACAGTTGCACACATTATTCAGAAACTTAAGATCCACAGGACTGGAGCCGACCTCCCTGGACGTGGCCCCAGGAGGAAACTTGATGAAAAATGGAAGAGACGGATAATACGAATGGTAACAAAAGAGCCCAGAACAACCTCTAAACACATTCATGGTGAACTCCAAGGTCAAGGTACATCAGTGTCACATCGCACCATCCGTCGTTGTTTGAGCCAAAGTGGACTTCATGGGAGACGACCAAGGAGGACACCACTGTTGAAAACAAATCATAAAAAAGCCAGACTGGAATTTGCCAAACTGCATGTTGACAAGCCACAAAGCTTCTGGGAGAATGTCCTATGGACAGATGAGACAAAACTGGAATGTTTTGACAAGGCACATCAGCTCTATGTTCACAGACGCAAAAATGAAGCATACCAAGAAAAGAACACTGTCCCTACTGTGAAACATGGAGGAGGTTCTGTTATGTTGTGGGGCTGCTTTGCTGCATCTGCCACAGGGTGTCTTGAATCTGTGCAGGGTACAATGAAATCTCAAGACTATCAAGGTATTCTAGAGAGAAATGTGCTGCCCAGTGTCAGACAGCTTGGTCTCAGTCGCAGGTCATGAGTCTTGCAACAGGATAATGACCCAAAACACATAGCTAAACACTCAAGAATGGCTAAGAGCTAAACATTGGACTATTTTAAAGTGGCCTTCTAAAGGCACTTTTCCATTAGCTCAGCACACCTCGACACGTCTTGATTCACTTCAACATGGTTCGGCTCGCCTTTGTCTCCATTACAACCGTGTTGAGCTGGGGTGGGTGGGATTTCTATAACAGCGAGGCGGCGCCACACTCCCGTGACATAGAACACGCGACCCAAGCAAAACATAACGCATACAGCTGTAAAAGGCCACTCCTCGGTCTGTGGCTTTTTTCACCGTAAATGCCAAAAAGGACCGCCAGACAAGGGTACAGGCAGCGAGATGAAACACTCTGGAATAGTTCTGCAGCTTCTGGGAGAGCCAAAGGTGTGAGGATACAAACTAGGTCATATATGACTGTAAGCTAATGTTGCTAATGCTAGTTTGCTATAAGTACGTCGTACTACACTTTAATGTCTGCAAGTTATCGCTGTTAGGTACTAAAATATGTACGCTGTGTGTGTTTCAGATGGCTCTGTGGGGAAATTACTGCTTCATTCGGTCTGTGCGTTCAGCACAGCCTGTCACGGATGTCATCAGCCTGTCACTGATGTCAGCACAGCTTCACAAACGATCAGTAGTTATAGAGCTTAAGAATGTCTGTAGAAACGTTTATTTCCTGTACAACAAATTGCTCCGATCTGCGTGAAACTCATGGAGAGATTGTTGAGACATCATGCACGTACCTGCTTCTGCAGCAGAGTCTGAGATGGTCATAGAAAAAAATGATCAGCTGACACAACTTGATTGCCATGTTAATAACTATATTAGCCACAAAATATATATTCAAAAAGTAAACATTACTGAGTTAGGTATTCTAAGATATATTTGACAGTTATCATGCATTTTAGGCCAAAACAAACTTGATCTAGGATTAAAAGCAATTAAAATAATGCAGTCACAAGGTTACATGGAAAATACTTGATTTACTAGATACATGTACTGTAGAAATACTGTATATATTCTCTGCATCAACAATGTACTAGACATGCATTCATGTCGTATTGCACTGGGAATTGCACTGACAATAAACCTGTGAAGTTTTTGCAGATGTCTCTTTTTTTAATATGTGAAGGTTACCACCATGTGGCATAAATTAAATACTGAAAGATTGGAAAAGCTAAGAATAATCCAGCAGTTTGAGAAATCACTTTTGGTTTGGTGTAAGTCTGTCAACAGAATTATGAACCATAAAGCAGTTTGTGTTAAAATGTTAAATCCCATTAAACCTAATCCGGGGGCTTCCAATCATGTCATGGGGGGCCAAGACCCTGCAGGTTCTCTCTTCTACCCAGTCTCTTCAGCAGGTGTTCTCACTGATCAGTCAGTGGAAGAAGTTCAGTGGAATCTGCTGTTGAAGACACTGTTGGGAGGTAAAGCCTGCAGGGTCTTGGCCCTCCATGGCACATGATTAGACACCCCCGCCCAAACTCATTATAATGAAGAGCAGATGCTAATATGACCCAGAATTCCTCCATATACTGGTACTGTCACTAAAGTATGCAGGGTCTTCTGTACAGTCTTCTAACAATACAGTCTTCAGTTAGTAAAATAATCATTTTGGTTACTTTTTTCTTAAAAATGAGCCATTATTTTCAAGGTCACCGATAAATCCTTTGTACAGTTGACTCTTTTCCCACTGGTGTTTTAACAGACAAAATAGAAAATCATGATGCAAACACATAAGTCACTAAATTGTTTATTACAATCAGCAGCAAATTCCAGAATATTCAGAATGTGCAAAATTCAAACTGTAAAAAAAAAACAAACTGGAATGGTCACACACGGCAGCCACGCTGCCTCATTGAGAAGCAACTGGATCGGCCCATCGTACTGGTCCTGGTTCAGCAGATCTTCAGCCTGCATCTCTGTAAATAGTGAGGCAAGGTCCAATTGTGGTGGACAGTTTCCCTCTTGCCTAGACAAAAGACAAATGGGTGGTGGTTAATTAAAGCAAGTTTAAAACATATTTGGCAAATACACTTGTTGCTAAAAGCCAGTGGTGGAGTGTGAATTAATGAATTAATCTTTATTTCGGATTGATTAAAAGTAAAGATTAAAAGAAAATAGAATAATATAACAAAGGGGAAAAAAATCTTAACAAGGTCAAATTAAACAATAACTCCTCTGATTATACAGTTCAACATAGGTTATCTGAAATGGGTGATGGCTGAAGCTGCAGCTTATATTGCCCACCATATTCCATCCACGAATTCAAAAGAAAAACAAAACAGGAGGGATTACAATTTAAATGTGACAATAAAGTACTTCGTTGTTGTATTTAACCACAATTTTCATGTAGCTGCGCTTCAGTAGATTTTACAAGGGCTGCGTTACATTTAAAATCATCTCTTTTTACTGTGGCCTCAGCAATCAGAATGAATTAATACATTCACTTGAATGGAATCTAGTACTTTAACTGAAGTTGTGCATCACCGAGTGTGGAGTCGCTCAGTCAAAATATGAAGTTTTTATCAATAAAAGTTTGTCTTGTCTGTAAAAGTGTCTCTTCTTGCCCTGGCTTCATGTGTGGGCGGTGTTTTGTACTAGCATTGCTAAAATATAAAAGGAAGCACTACAATGGGTCTCAAATATTTGTAATGTGTCCTGTTACTGCATGAGTTTATTGATGGACTATAAACTACACATATAAAGTAAATTATATTGATGACTGAACATCTCACATTTGCCAAAACATAGTTATGAACATAACTCACAAAGGATCACACAAGTGATCTGACAAAAAAATACATTAACAAGCGGTTTATTTTACAGTTGATGTGCCATATTCACACAATCAAATAAATCTCAGTTCAGTCCCTTTTATATTAAGTGGAAATTGTGCTACTTTGGTTTTGACACTTTACCTATAAAAGCAAAGGATTTCAGTACGTTCCACAGTGGCGAGGTCTGCTGTGGGCTGGCTGATTTCCTCCTGCCTAGATGAATGACAGAAATGGATGATGGTTACTTTCAAGCAAGTTCAACACTTATACAGGCACATCTCAAAAATTAGAATACCATGAAAAAATTCAATATTTTTTTCACTCATTTCAGAAAGTGAAACCCATATATAGATTCATTACAGGGACAGTGATGTATTGCAAGTGTTTATTTTAATATTGATGATTATGGCTTCAGCCCATATTAACCAACACCTCAGCGGCCAACATTTAAATTTAAAAACTATTTTTTAAAGTTAATTTTATGTAATATTCTAATTTTTTGCCAAATTGATTTTGGGGTTTTCAGGGGCTGTAAGCCATAATCATCAAAATTAAAATAAACGCTTGAAATATATCACTCTGTGTAATGAATCTATATAATATACGGATTTCACTTTCTGAAATGAGTGACAAAAAATATTGAAGTTTTTCATGACATCCTAATTTTTGGAGATGTAACTGTATTCGGGAAATATACCTGTGAAATTCAGTGGTGGGATGTGACATGCTTCATTTCCCTGACAAGCACTGCAGGATCCACAGAATAGGTGTGTGTGTCTATTCTGAGGCTTTAGAAAATTATATGAATGACTTTATAAATCACTGGTTTGAAAAAGCAATTTTAATATGACAAGATTTCGGCTCGTGTGGTCCATTTCACCAGTATCCACAACAGGGAGGCTAACCCCTGGCATGTGGAAACACATTCTAGCATTAAATTGCACACAATTTAATGCGCAGCACAAAAGTGCAATACAAAACAAAAGCCAGGACTAACCAGGATTAGTCCTGGCCAGGATTAACATATTTCATCGTTTTGCTCTCACAATCGAATATTTAGGAGAAAACAAGCGCGAATCAGCAGTTGGTACTAGCTAGCTACTAGCAAAAAAACGTTAGCTAAAACGAGTTAGCCAGCACAAAACGGCGCTGTATGGCTCAAAAAAAGTGAGCTTACCACCAACAGGATAAATAAGCAAACAGATGCACATTATTACAAATCACTCACCATCGATGGTTCTCTCACGATCGTCTTCAGCTTGCCCATAGTCCGGTTTCTATGCTGGCCAGCCATCTGTATCGGTCCGGGTCACTCCTCACTGTGGATCTGCCACCAAGCAGAGAAAACTCTGCACCTCTTTGTTGGACCATGGTGTAGAGTTCCGCAAAACCTACAACGCTGTCTGTATTAATATCGTATTTACTCCGTGACCGAGTTAGTCCATGAAATATTGCATATGGTGGTTGTGTATCAGGAGACAGCGAAGACGGTCGCTTTCGTGACGTTAAGACCTGACCAATCAGCGGCGACCAGTCTTTTAACGTCACAACACGTTACGACTCGGCATGACTGTACCCTGCCCTTGAGCGGGGCCGAGAATCGCGGCTGTTAAACCGTGTTGGGGCTAGTGGAAAGACTTACAAAGCGTGCTGAGCTGTACCGTGGCGTGCTAAGCTGGGCTAGTGGAAAAGGCCCTTATGAGTCCTGATCTAAATCCTATTGAATATCTGTGGAAGGAGCTGAAACATGCTGTCTGGAGAAGGCACCCTTCAAACCTGAGACAACTGGAGCAGTTTGCTCATGAGGAGTGGGCCAAAATACCTGCTGAAAGGTGCAGAAGTCTCATTGACAGTTACAGAAATTGTTTGATTGCAGTGATTGCCTCAAAAGGTTGTGCAACAAAATATTAAGTTAAGGGTACCATCATTTTTGTCCAGGCCTGTTTCATGAGTTTGTTTTTTAAAATAATTCTGTTGAACCACAATTCAAAAGCATTGTCTGATTTTCATTGGTTAATTTTCATAGAATTTTTATTTATTACCACTTTTGTCAGATTCAAGTTATTTCTGTGACCATTGTGGGTTTTTCTTTCATTAACAGAGGGGTACCAACAATTTTGTCCACGTCTGTATTACACATTTTACAGATTTTAGCATAGCTTTTTAGCCATTAATACATAAGCTATTTATTAATTTCATTGTTTGCCTGACAGAGACCAACTACTGTATTGTACTGTAGCCTATCATAGTTTTCTGTTCATGCTTTTAAGTTACACTAACTTGTTCTTACGCTAACACACTTGTTCTGTTCGTGAGGTGTGGCTGTCTCTATGGAGATGTTGAGGTATGTATTTTTACAACATTAACAAAAAATGCTGAGGCTTACAGCAAATGCTAACCTGGCCAACTCTCAGCACTTTGTGGAGCATCCGCCCCACAACCGGAAGGTCGGGGTTCAAGTCCTGGCCGGGTCATGCCAAAGACCATATAAAAATGGAACTTCTGCTGTCCAGCGTGGTGCTCACCAAAAATGGAACAGAGGAGGGAAATGTGGGCGGCAGTGGTTCAGGAGGTAGAGCAGGTTGTCCAATAACCAGAGGGTTGGTGGCTTGAATCCCGCTCTTCCCAGACATCCTGTCATTGTGTCCCTGGGCAAGACACTCTACCCACCTTGCCTCCAGTGTCCATGACACTGGGTATGAATGTGTATAAACGTTGAGTAGTGGTCAGAGAGGCCGTTGGCATGGATTGGCAGCCACGTTTCCGTCAGTCTGCCCCAAGGCAGCTGTGGCTACAGTAGTAGCTTACCACAATCAATGTTTGTCTGGAGTGAATGAATAATGGACTAACTGTAAATGCTTTGAGATGTCACTTGACATGTAAAGCACCGTGTAAATCTAATCCATTATTATCATTATTATTATAACCTTGGTCCCAAGGTTGTCATAGCCAGGGGTGGAAGTGGGGATAAGCTCCCACTATCTACAAAGTGCTCCCATATGGTGTGCATCTCTTACAGCCTCTGACAACTAAGTCCAGCTCCTGGTGTGCTCGTTGCAGGACTGCTTCTGCTGACAGGAGAAGGGGTGAAGGCGGGTTTCTGGCGCCTTAAAACCAAATTGCTTTGGGTAGGTGGGGCTCGATAGCTGGGAAGGCAACTCACCTACGGGAAGGAAAACCCTGATTTCAAACCTCCGCTGCCTTGCGGTATACCTGCTCACGGGAAAGGCTTCGGGAGTCAACCCTGAGAAAAAATCCGGAGTCGGAGCCCCTAAGGCAGTTCATCGTTGTCTACAATGTCGCTCTGGCAGCTCCTGTGACGGCGCTGGAACCATGTGTACTGGCTTTTGCCTTTCCATTGGATCATTTCAGCGACGTGGAGAGGGGGGACTTGCTGCATGGGTAACGGCTTCTCCTCCATATCAGCTTACCCAGGCTTTGCACAATGGAGAGGACACTCCAGCTTCACTATGCAGCATCGATACAACACGGGAAGCAGCAGTCTACCGGATATAAGTCTTCGCTCGATTGGCGTAGAGCTCGACGCCAGGGGCTGCTTCCGACGGTGGGAGGGGCCATGGTGCTCCACTGGGCAGCTTCCGCCCGCCTTAAGCTGGGCAGCCCCCAGCCAATAAGGTGCTGCCTCGCCACGGACCGTTAACCTCACTGGGTGCGTGGGGTCTAGGGTGAAAACCGACAAGCGGTTCGATAACCTCGCACCAAGCAACAAGAACAAAAAGAAGAAAACACCTTCCCTAAAGATGGGCACATGAAATGTCAGAACAATGACACCAGGTTTCTCTGACGATCTTCAGGAAATCCGCGATGCTCGCAAGACAGCAGTCATCGACATGGAACTGAGCAGACTGCAGATGGACATCGTCACTCTCCAAGAGACCAGGCTCGCAGGGTCAGGATCTGTGAGAGAGAGGGACTTCTCCTTTTTCTGGCAGGGGAAACCACCTGATGAGACCAGGGAACATGGAGTTGGATTTGCGGTTAGGAACACCCTCCTGGGATCCATTATTCCACCCACAGAGGGAAGCGAACGCATTCTGTCCCTTCAGCTTCACTCCTCAGAGGGGACAGTCAGTTTAATCATTGCCTATGCACCAACACTGACGTCTACGGCGGAAGCTAAAGACAAATTCTACGACGTCCTCAGTACCGCCATAGAGAAAATCCCAAAACAGTAGCCATTGTTCATCCTCGGCAACTTTAACGCTAGAGTTGGTGCCGACTACAACTCTTGGCCTTCTTGTTTGGGCCAGTTTGGCATAGGAAGGATGAACGAAAATGGACAATGCCTACTGGAACTCTGTTGCCATCACGGTCTCTGCATCACAAACACATTCTTTAACACGAAGCCCCAACACAGAGTCTCCTGGAGACATCCAAGATCCAGGCACTGGCACCAGCTTGATTTGATTCTCACCAGACGCAGCTGTCTACCCAGCGTCCAGATCACGCGAAGCTACCAGAGTGCTGACTGTGATACAGATCACTCCCTAGTATGTAGCAAGGTCAAACTGCGAACCAAGAAAGTGCACCGCACGATAAAGGAAGGCAGACCTCGCATTGATACAAGTAAGACGCACGACCAGGAGAAAGTGGAGGAATTTGTACGCATGCTTGAGGAATCTCTCCCAGGCCGTTCTGGCGCTAGTGCCCAAGAAAGGTGGCAGCACTTCAGAGATGCCATGCACAAGGCTGCCATGACCACCTTTGGCAAGAAAACCGGCAGGTCAGCAGACTGGTTCGAGGGTCACTTTGATGAAATGATCCCAGTAATCGTGGAGAAGCGGAACGCCTTGGTAGCTTATAAAGCCTGCCCCAGTGAACGCAACCTGCAAGTCCTCCGGGCCGCCCGTAGCAAATTCCAGCAGCGTGCCAGGCGATGCGCCAACAACTACTGGCTTCAGCTCTGCTCCCAGATACAGCTGGCTGCAGACACGGGCAACATCAAGGGGATGTACGATGGAATCAAGCTGGCCTTGGGCCCTATACAGAAGAAAATCGCTCCCTTAAAGTCTGCCACAGGGGAGGTAATCCAGGATCGGGCACAACAGATGGAGCGCTGGGTAGAGCACTACTCTGAGCTGTATGCCAGGGAGAACATAGTCACTGACAATGCCCTGAATGCCATCAAGTGTATGCCTGTACTGGGGGAGTTGATGGAGAACCGACCATCGATGAACTGAGCAAGGCCCTTGACTCCCTTGCCACCGGCAAAGCCCCCGGGAAGGACGGCATCCCTGCCGAGGTTCTGAAGTGCTGCAAAGGGTCACTGATCACGGAGCTGCATGAAATCCTCTGTCTGTACTGGAGAGAAGGCGAAGTGCCGCAGGACATGAGGGACGCCAACATCGTCACACTATATAAGAACAAAGGTGACAGGAGCGACTGCAATAACTACCGTGGCATCTCTCTCCTCAGCATTGTTGGGAAGCTGTTCGCTCGTGTTATCCTCAAGAGGCTTCAAGTTCTGGCAGAGAGAGTCTACCCTGAATCGCAGTGCGGGTTCCGAGCCAACAGGTCTACAATCGACATGGTGTTCTCTCTCAGACAGCTGCAGGAGAAATGCAGGGAACAGAGGCAGCCACTCTTCGTAGCCTTCATTGACCTGACGAAGGCTTTCGACTTTGTTAGTAGGGATGGCCTCTTCAAAATCCTCCCCAAGATCGGATGTCCGCCCAAGCTGCTCAGCATCATCCGATCATTTCACGATGACATGAAAGGCACAGTCGTCTTTGATGGCTCAACTTCATCTGCCTTCGATATTAGAAGCGGAGTGAAACAGGGATGCGTTCTCTCACCGACTCTGTTCGGAATCTTCTTTGCCGTCATGCTGAAACACGCCTTTGGTTCTGCCAAAGAGGGCATCTACCGTAGAACCAGATCGGATGGAAAGCTCTTCAACCTCTCCAGACTAAGAGCAAAGTTCAAGGTCCAGCTAAAATGTCTGCGTGACTTCCTCTTCGCAGATGATGCAGCAATCACCGCCCACTCAGCCGAGGACCTTCAGCAGCCCATGACTCGTTTTAGCGAGGCTTGTCGCGACTTCGGACTCACCATCAGCCTGAAGAAAACACAGGTCATGGGACAAGGCATGGATTCTCCACCCAGCATCAGTATCTTCGATCATGAACTAGATGTTGTCCATGACTTCGTCTACCTGGGATCCACTATCAATGACTCCCTCTCTCTCGACACGGAGCTCAATAAGCACATCGGCAAAGCAGCTACGACCATGTCCAGACTGACAAAGAGAGCGTGGACCAATGGCAAACTGACAGAGCATACCAAAATCCAGGTCTACAGAGCTTGCGTCCTCAGCACCCTCCTGTATGGCAGCGAGTCCTGGACCCTGCGAGCCCGACAGGAAAAGAAGCTCAACGCATTTCACATGCGCTGTCTCCGTTGCATCCTACGCATCACCTGGCAGGACAAAGTCACAAACAACAGCGTCCTGGAGAGAGCTGGAATCCCCAGCATGTACACGCTGCTGAAGCAGAGACGCATGCGCTGGCTGGGGCATGTGATATGCATGGACAATGGCAGGATCCGCAAGGATCTCCTCTACGGTGTCCTAGCTCAAGGCAAACGTCCATCAGGCAGACCCCAACTGCGTTACAAGGATGTCTGCAAAAGGGACTTGATGGCCATGGATGTCGACCTCACCACGTGGGAAGCTGTAGCCTCAGACCAGACGGCCTGGATGCAGATTGTGCAGAAAGGCCTGTCCAGTTTTGTACAGTCACTTATACAGCAAGCTGAGGCGAATCAACAGAGGAGAAAGCCCCAAGACCAGGCAGATTGACCAGCAACGGACTTCACCTGTGTCCAGTGGGGCGAGGATGGCCACTCCCGCATCGGACTTTTCAGTCACACCCGACACCGACGCTGCATCAAAACCACCCAGAGCGCAACTCCATAGTCTTCCGAGACTGACAGATGCCAGCGAGAGAATTACTTGAAGGACAGGAGACGCAGAAATGCTGCTGGTCCTTCTGTGACACATTGTGTACAGCGGAGCAGAAGGCAGGGTAGGCAGAGCTCATGCACCGGCCTTACAGAATTAATTGGATGTCAAAATATAGTTATTGAATATTGGTGTGTCTGTGGGGGAAAATCACCTTTAAATACCTTTAAAAAAACAAAACAAAACAAAAAAAAAACAAACCTCCAGAAGGGCACTTCAGAGGAGAGAGGGAAATGGGCAGGTGCTAGAGCACCACTTGGGGGGTTTATCTGTGCATGTGCCTGCCCCAGGTTATACTAATGTTGGCTGTTCTGTACTCATCTTACGGGGGGGGGGGGCTGAAAAGTTATTAGTGGTCAAATTTGGCCAAATGTGGTTTATTTTTCAACAAAGTCTCCCCTTTAGTCCACACTCTTCTTCCATCAGTGCTGCAGCGCTTGGATCCCTGCGGTTGAAAAATAAACCACATTTGGTCAAATTTGACCACTATGAATTTTTCAGCCCCCTCCCCCCTTCCCGTATATTGTGTTTAAGTCATGTGACAAGTGAAGACTGATTGATGGTTGGAGTCGTAGAAGGCTAGTGCAGGTGCTGACAGTACCTGTGTCTTTGGCTTTCTGCAGTGCCTTTCCATGGAGGTCGCCCCATGACCACTCACTCTGCTTTAGAAGTGCATTGACTGGATGCAGCGTGGATGAGAGGACTGGCAGGAGTTTTCCCACGTAATTAATTAGTCCCAGAATTTTGTGCAACTCTCCCATGTTGGCAGGGCTGGGCATCTCTCTGATGGCTCCAACTTTACTCTTGTCAAGCTTCACGCCACCTGGACTGATAATATGCTCAAAGTAGCACAGTTCAGTCTTATTAAAGTGACATTTTGCTTTGTTTACTGTATTTTTGGGACTATAAGGCGCACCGGATTATAAGGCGCGCTATCAATGAACGGTCTATTTGATGGTCTAATTTCATACATAAGGCGCACCGGATTATAAGGCGCATTAAAGCGAGGTAGTCGGAGCCGGGAAAAATTTTTTTTTTGCGTGCATGGAAAGAAAATCCTATCTATAGTCATTATAGAGACACATACAGCGCGATTGTCTGCGAGTGTCAATGACCTGTTCCATGAGCAGGCGGAACGTTTTTAGTCCGTGGCTGTTTACATCGCCATATTGGCCAGAATACTTGTTCGGTACTCGCTCGGTAATCGATACGGCTCGCTCTCCGGCCATAAATACGTATTTACAGCCGTATTTACTGCTCCCGTTTACAGTTAAATGGGAGCAGTTTCGATGCCGAAATTTCACATACAAATCCTAATATACGTGTTCTATACACCATCGGCTTTTGGGTATCGACTACCTCGCGAGGTAGTCGGATCTGGGAATTTTTTTTTTTTTTTTTTTTTTTTTTTGGGTGCATGGAAAGAAAATCCTGTCTTTAGTCATTATAGACGCATATAGCGCGATTGTCTGTGAGTGTGAATGACCTGTTCCACGAGCAAATGTACGTTTTTGGTCCGTGGCTGTTTACATCGCCTGGATACTCGCTCAGTAATCGATATGGCTCGCTCTCCGGCGGCAGCCCCGAGAAGTAAACAATGCAAACAAATGCCGGGACGCTTGAATTCTTTCGTCCCGAAAATATCATTTTTGAATATTAATTACAGCTAAACAGGAGTAGTTTCGATCCACGATCCATTGGCAGATAGTGGCGTAACTCGCTAACAATTTAACTTTGAACGACCTGTTGACACCAATATAGCGGTTGGAGTTCTTTGGTTAATCCACCTGGAATGATGGCAAGCTCCGAATTAGTTTGCGTCACTTGGGTTTTGACAGTATCTGTGAGATGGGCGCGCATGGAGTGGCAGATCAATAGGGATGGAGATTTGTGGAAAAAGCCATCCGGCCATTATGTTGAAGCACATATTACTCCGCGAGGCTCCTGACTACCGTAATGCTCCGACAATCCATCAAGCGGTTCGGCTTCGTAACTTACCAAAGTCGTACTAAAACTTTTTTGACAGATTTTTGAGTGCCGTGTACCACATAAAATCGGTTCGAGGTCAGTAAGCACAACCAGAATTAATACATAAGGCGCACGGGATTATAAAGCGCACTGTTGATTTTTGAGAAAATTAAAGGATTTTAAGTGCGCCTTATAGTCCAAAAAATATGGTAATTTCAGGCCTGACTTCCTGATGGCTGGCAGAACTGCCCCTAGGTGGCGGTCATGCTCCTTCTTACATGACCTGAACACCAGCTCCTCGTCTATAATGACGACCTTCCCTTCATGGTCCTTTAGCAGATCAGACATTAGTCTCTGGAAAATTTCTATTGCTGAAGAGATACCGATGGGCAGACAGCGGAAGCAAAACTTGCCTATCAGCGTGATGAAGGTTGTTAGTTTCCGACTGCTGGGTTCAAGGGGCCAATTTGGGTATGATGTTGACAAGTGTTGGCAGCATGTCGTTCTCGCTTAACAGCTTTGTTCAGGCACGTGAGGTCTACACATACTCTCACTTGGTCTTTGCTGAGTCACCTCTTCTATGATGCCCACAGCCAACATTCGCTTCAACTCGGCTTCAACTTTGGGGAAGAGAGGAAACAGAACTTGGTGAAGTGTTGTTGTGGCGTATGGCTCAGCATTTGCTTTGAGCTCAATTTTCACCGGATAGCATTTCATCAGTCCTATGTCCCAAATACATCATTGAATACTTTGGTGTTGACTGTTCCAAGTCTCACATCGAAGCCCGTTTTCTTTGCAGCACATCTTCCCAGCAGGTTCTGTGTGAACGGTCTGTGAATAACTGTGACCCACTATGAATATTTTTGGCCTTTATAGTAAGTGTCTGCAAGGAGTTTACCGATGTGTTTTACTTCCCCTCCAAGGCTGGAGGCATTTGGTCTCGTTCTGGAGAGGTGAGGCTTGTGTGGGAGGCTGTCATATGAGCGCTGGGACACTCTAGTGATGTCAGCCTGTGTGTCGATCTTAAACTCCATGGGTTGGCGCTCACTCACCATTCTTCATCTGAACCAGGCTGTTTTATAATAGTAATTTCTGCCTCTACAAAAAAAAAAACAATGAGTCTGTGCTGTTTGAGCTTTTTTGTGTCAACACTTCATTCAGCATTTTGGTTTTGCATGCAGCCTCAAAGTGTCCCATTTTGTTGCACTTGCTTTGTTACGAGCTGGACAATGGTCGTTTTTATCATGTTTTCTGTCGCACTGTGTACACACGTTTGATCTTGACTCACTTATTTTTGGGTTGTTCTGACAGCTGTCACTGCCCCCTTTTGGATGTGGTCGCTTCCTGCATCTCACTGCATTCACTGAGATGTCATTGCTGGTGCCACCGGTTTGCCGTTTAACCTGCTCACTCTGTTTGGCTTTCTTGAGAGTGAGGTCTGGCTCTAACTGTAGCTTTTGAGACACCTCTTTGTCCAAAATGCCAATGACAATCCTAGATGGATAGATAGATGTACTTTATTGATCCCAAACTGGGAAATTACATCATCCTGTCGCTTATTTGCTCATCCTTAGCTATTCCAAATTCAGAGGTGGGCTAACTTGTACAGGCTCCTCACGAAAGCCTCAACAGTCTCATGGAATCATGTGCAGTTGTGGATAATGTTACATTTGGGTGCACGCTTGGCTATCACAGTCTCATAATCAAACAAGCTTTGGTCCCCACTGTCATGCATGAAGGACTCGTAGATAGGCTCCGCATTCTTGCCCTTAGTGTACAGGAGGGAGTTAAAGCTACAGTCACAAAGATTCTTAGGAACAATGGGTTTGTAAGAGTCTCCCAGTTCCTCCAAATCCTGGAGTTCACAGACATTGGTGGAGGGAGGCATAGTTTCTTATTTCTAATTGCTGTTCAATTCGCAAGAGCAACTTGAGGCATTCTTCAGAAATGAGCTGCTTTTCTGTCGTACAGTGGCCCTAGAGTTCTTACATTCTTTGTAAGGGTGCCTTGGGATCTTCCTACTGCATACTTACTGCCATTTTACTCATGGCACTATCAAGTCGTTGGTAAGACAATCTTATAGCTTTTGGCACATCTTGTCAGCACAAATGTTGCACAAATCACATACTTCTGCCTTATGAGTGCCTCACTGCCGCCTTATCCACACTGTACAAATCACCGTACAAATGGGGATTTGTAGGCCGTTTCCTACGACCGCTGTAAGGGGCCCTCAAGAATTCTTGAGGGCCCCTTACAGCGGTACATATCCAGGGCCCCTGGATATGTACCGCCCCTGGATATGTACCGCTGAATTGTACAAGGCCCCTTACAGCGGTACATATCCAGGAGCCTTGTACAATTGTCACTAACAGCTCATAGTAATGCGCTTACACATTAACAGCGTCAGCAACATCAACAGTGTCCAGGCAGGAGCACCATATATACTGTACGTATAAACAAGGTGCATCTTGTGATGTCACATTCCAGCGATTACAGAAGCCTCAATGATACAAATACTTTACATTACAGTTTTAAGTAAATATTTTCTGCCAGTGGAGCAAGAAAATTTTACTTATCAAACTGCTTAAAACAAGTTAAAAATATAACTGGTAAAAACAAATTATAGAAAACTGTACAAGAAAAAATATCTTGTCAGAGAAAAACCAACAATTATATCCTTGATTTAAGATATTGGCAGCTCGGTGGTGCAGTGGTTAGCACTGTGGCAGCATAGTAAAAAGGTCACCGGTTCGATCTCACCCCTGACCATCAGTGACCCTTCTGTGTGGAGTTTGCATGTTCTCCCCGTGTCTGCGTGGGTTTACCCCGGGTACTCCGGTTTCCTCCCACAGGCCAAAAACATGCAGGTTAGGATAATTGGAGACTCTAAATTGGCCTTAGGTGTGAATGTGTGTGTGAATGGATTGGTGCCGCACCGTGGCTGCCTCAGCCATCCAGGTGGATGCCCGGAATTTCCCTCTGGGATTAATAAAGTATACAAAATAAAAAAATATTCTTTCTTACTGAGATTTCATTTTTTGCAGTGTACCCAAGCCTCCCTCAGCAGCACCTCACCCTTCCTCGTGGGACTGTATTTCTGTGTTTTCAGAGTTTACATTGCTCCTTGATTCTGCGTCTCACCCTTCAGATATTCACCCTAGTCTCTTTCTTTGGTCAATGCTGCTGCATGATATCATCTGTATGTTCTGTCACCCAGTAGCTTCATTTGTTGTTAAAGTTTGTGGTTTTGCCCTTTATTCTCACGTGGTGGCTGCATGCTAACGTTGAAACATACAATCTCCCCAGAGTTTCATTTCACTTGAAACATTCATTGAGGTCACTGACGAAAAATTGTTTGTGTAGGTTTTAATCTTGTGAAATGTGTCTATTTGCCATCAAAAACATATCAAAACACCCACTTTTCTTTTTCTCATCTTTCTCTCCAAGAAGCCATTTTAACCCTTCCATGTCTGCGTTTGTCATAAACGTCACTAGCCTTGATGCCCACCTGCCGCTCTATTATTGGCCAACCTAGCTGTCTGTCATGTAGATGAGCAGGAAGCCAAAGGCGTTATCTTAAGAGCTAGCAGTGGTACTAGGAGGCTCGCTTACCAAGTGTGATTTATATTATTTTCTTTAGATTTCAGTCACCCTACCAGATGTCCCTGTTTCCACCTGGTTCACTAATCCACAATTGATAATGTATCTCGCGTCGTTCTGGTTGATTTTATTATTACCTCCGCCAAGGGAGTGGTGTGTCTTGTGGTTAATAACAGAAAGGGCAGAGGGTGTGTCTTAACACTGTTATTTAACAATTCCTCAGCTCAGAGTACAGCAAAGGTTCATGGCTTCGCTCATGCCATGTGGAGACCTCCAGAGAGCAGTACAAGTGCACCCCCATCAGGACTGGCTGATACTGAGTCATTCATGTAGCTCTGATTACATGTAATATACCACACCCCCTTCTCAAGATGTAGGTTCCATAAACTCACTTGCATTACATCAAACGGTATGCTCAGTATTTTTCCACACTTTGTACACAAACCTTTTTTCACCCTTGCTGTATAACAACTAGCAACATTTCAAATATATTTCAGAATTAATAACATCATTATTATTCAGAACTATGTGAAGTATAATAAACATAATTTCTGACAGACTCAAGTGGTTCTTTGCATTGACACCCTTGATCTTTACATTTTCTCTAGTAACCTTTTTGGTGGTTTGATAGCTCTGTTAGACCTTCTAATGACTGTTCCTTGTGGGTTATCTTGAGCACTTACAAGCTGCTCATCATTCTGGCAAGGAGCAGAATCTGAGTTGTCATTGTCCTGACTGTTTTCTCAGGTTTAGGTACATGATTGATTGATTTTATTTATTTGAACATCAAGACAAAAAACATTTTAATACAAAAATCAAAACCAAAAAAAAAAAAAAAATGCCTTGTTCAAAAGGAGTGGGAAGAAGCCAGCGCTTATGTAGTCCCACCCCTTCTCTGTACCCAATAAATTATAATATCATTCTAGTCATTATCCATCCCACAATTACATTCATTATACAATACCATAATACATCTTATAATTAAATTATGGAATAGAAATAATACAACAATGATAGTTTATATTGACAATCAGGGCTTCCTCTGGTAACATTTCTCTGTGGCGGCCCACCGCCCCAGAAAATTTACTGCCGTGCCAAGAAGGAGATATGAATTTTAGAAAAATATACGAAGCAATGACTTTCTGTAAGCGCGCACTCAAACAACGCGCGTGGCCGCCATCCATGCAGAGTTTAGAAGCGCCCCGCCCACGCAAGCTTTCCAGTCAGTCAGCAGGCAGTGTCTTGCTAGTGGCAGCAGCATCTTTGTGGAAAAGGAGTGAAAACCGGGAAGTCAAACAGCAGAAATGGACTCTATTTGAAGAGAAACTTTGTGAAGAAGTCCGCTGTTTCTTCGTTGGTGAAAATCCTGGCGCGTCGGGCGGGAGTGAAACTACAAATGATGGTTGTGTGCATGCATCAACCGCTTGGCCTGGGTAGATGAAAAAAGTGAACATGTACAGCACCGTGTGCGTGCCGGGCTCGTCCAAAGCGTATGTGGACCAAGGCGGACTAGAGGGGAAATGCAGCATGAATAAGGCTTGACTGTCTGACAGAAACGTGAGTTTATTAAAGTACTTTAAACGCGGAAAAAAAAATCAGAAGCGGTTTGTAAGCACTATCATGGTTTTAACCCGTTGGAAAAGGGAGCAATAATGGAAGAGTTGCTTAGCTAAGAGATGTGGTTAGAATTCAGATGCAGCCAGCTTCATATGAAGGGAAAGGCAAAGGGGACTACTAAATTGCTGAGGATATATTTCACCAGCCACTACAATATTAAGTTATGTTGTGGAGGAACAAATAAGTTCAGGTGAGATGCAATGAGCTGAAAGGTTGCAGAGTTTTATTCCTCCATCATCATGAGACACACTGTAGCGCTGTGGCTGTGTGTTTTGTGTGTGTCGTGTGTGTGCTGTGTGCGTCCTCCCTGAGGCATGTAAAGTAAGCTCTTTTATACAGACAAGAGAGAATGCATGGCACATTTGCATATTGATATACATATCAGTCAATACATATCAATCGCATGATTAACTGGCGCCGGACTTCCTCTCCTTAATCTGGGGATGTATAACAATAGTCATTGTTCTGATTGTCTCCTAGGGGCTCTCTGTCCGTATGCAAATTGTCGTCTGCTTAGTGTAGGCTGGCTGAGTGTGAAGATTGAATGTCCATGTACAGTAGATTGTGGTGGGTCACCACAGGGCTCTCCCCAGAGCACTCAGTAGGGGTTGTGACCCCCCCCCCCCCCCCGGTTTGGCTCCAGCTCCGGTAGAACTGTCAGAGGGTATGTCAGTCCGTGAGGGGGACGGGGGAGGGGTGGAAAGGGCAGTGTGCTCCGCTCCGAGTTCCAGCACGTTGAACAGCCGTGGATCATGGGCGCACGGGCCGGTGTGCAGTCGTGCGTAATGGAACCAGACGGCGATCGGCCGGCTTAGGGAGTGAGGTGCGGGAAAAGCTCTGTGCAGGAGGAGGGGGAGGGTGGGAGTAAGCGAGTGCCGGCCCGGGACGTCAAAGGTGTCTGGGCCGCGCAAAAATTGCGTGTGGATCCACGATGGTGAGGGACTTGTCCCGGTAAACCTGGCGGAGATTCACAGCGGCTGTGAAAAAAACATTTTGTCTGACTCCTCCTGCGGCTCGATCCAACGAGGATCTGGGGAATGCAATCGGTCCAATTCCCCAAGGATGCGTAGTGGCTGTGATAAACTGAAGCTGTGTCAGGGACTCGGCAGTTTGGCTTTAGGTGCGGAAGCAGCCCTAAAGCCATCGGGGAAAGCAATCGGCTAAATTCCCATTGTGCGCCGCGGCTGAGAAATCCATACAAAGTCTTGTGTGCGGGTTGCACGTCCGCTCCAGGTGCGTGAGCAGCCCTGAAGGTTCCGAGGGTGGCTATCGGCTGTTTTTCTCTGGCATGTGCAGCGGCGGGGGATGATGTATCAGTCTGTGGAGCTGGTTTGTTCCTGGTGCGTGGTGCGCGCCTGGCGCAGTGACCACATAGCTGGCAGTTGCGCTGTCCTCGTAATCCTGCGGAGTGCGTGGCTTCTGTGCACGGGAGGTCCGCTGTCCGGAGTTTAGTCAGAGTCGGGGAGCTCGGTGGAAATCAACGCAGCCGGCATCGATGATTGTCCCCATTCAGGCTGCTTCCTTCGTCCGCATGCGTTGTTCATGGTGCGTTTTGGTCCCAGCGCTGCGCTCCAGGGAGGATGAAGAGGTTGCAGGCGTTCTCTGGTCCGCTGCGTCCACAGTGCGGTGAGAGGGAGCAGACGGTCATTCTCCCTCGTCAGGTCACCAGTGTGGAGGTTCAGGCGAGGGTCGCACCATGACGCGTTCTGGGGCTTTCCCGGTTGGGGTCATCTCCGGGGTGTTTGCCTCGTGTTCCATTCGTTGTCAAGGGTCACCAGTGTGGAGGAACAAATAAGTTCAGGCGAGATGCGACGAGCTGAGAGGTTACAGAGTTTTATTCCTCCATCATCATGAGACACACTGTAGTGCTGTGGCTGTGTGTCCTGTGTGTGTGCTGTGTGTGTCCTCCCTGAGGCATGTAAAGTCAGCTCTCTTATACAAACAAGAGAGAATGCATAGCACATTTGCATATTGATATACATATCAGTCAATACATATCAATCGCGTGATTAACTGGCGCCGGAATTCCTCTCCTTAATCCGGGGATATATAGCAATAGTCATTTGTTCTGATTGTCTCCTAGGGGCTCTCTGTCCGTATGCAAACTGTCATCTGCTTAGTGCAGGCAGGCTGAGTGTGAAGATTGAATGTCCATGTAGATTGTGGTGGGTCACCACAATGTTCCCAATTATGTACCTGGCAAGTTAAGATGACCGAAATTCACGAAGTCAGTGACTTTAATCCGTCAGCAGCCTTGAGACAAACTAAACGTGTCAGCATTTGGACTTCAAAATAAGGGAGGTGGTGAGATTTCTAAAAAAAAAAAAAAACAAAAAACTATAAATATATAGAAATATTATAACTGAAATAATGGAATCTTTGGTCATTTAAGTTAATTTAAATCATTAAATACAATTTTATTAATATTTTTTTCTTTGTAATGAGAGTTAAATTATTGTTCTGTTCTGACTGCAAAGTTATGGTCAAAAATATAAATTGTTATAAGGAAAAACAACAACAAAAAAAAAACCACAGTCTGTTTCAAATTTATTTAAATAACAGTAATTTTATTAAAAAAAAACCCAGACACTTCCGGTTATGGCTGCCACGTAGGACGGACGTGTCTCGCTCTGCTCTGCTCCTGGAAAAAAAAAATCGGCAAATAACTCTCTCATTTGGGACAGAACGTATCCCAGCATTTGGGCGAGGATATGTCGGCGAAGCCTAAGGCTGGAAAACCAGGAAAAGGAAAAAGCGAGCCGCCGAAACAGTCCAAATTAACGGACTTTCAGGTCTGTGACGCAGCAAACAAAACTCCATATATGGCGGAGGAGGCTGGCAACGGTGCGATATCTGCGGGGGGAGGCGCAGATGCGCTGATGGCTGCCATGAGTTCAATGAGAGCGGACTTTTCCTCTAGATTTGATGGGATTATGACAGCGTTGGAAGGAATAAGAAAGGAATTGGGTGACTGTGTAGAACGAACGGCGCAGATGGAGCTCCGTCTCGCTAGTGCTGAAGATGACGTCACCCGTCTTCAATTAAAGGTGCGCACTTTGGAAAAAAAAAATAAATCTCTGGAAGATAATATTTTGGATTTGGAATCTCGGTCGAGACAGAATAATTTGAGGCTGGTGGGTCTTCCAGAGGAATCAGAAGGTCGGGACGTATGTTCCTTTCTGGAAAAGTGGATTCCGGAGGTGCTGGGCAGCGAGGAGTTGCAATCAGCAGTGATTCTGGAAAAAGCACATCGTATTGGCCCACGGAGAGATAAGGGACCGCCGAGGACCTTAATTATGAAGTTTCTTAGCAACAGAGACAGGATGAAGATCTTCAACGCTGCACGAGCTAAAAAAGGAGAGATTAAACACCAGGACCAGCAGGTGCGGTTCTACCCAGATTTGGCCACAGGAATCCAGCAATTGAGGAAGCAGTTTGATCCCGTACGTAAGGAGCTGCGCAACCTTGGGATTCGTCATGGTGTAATCTATCCTGCGAGACTGCTGACCACGTATGAGGGCAGAACCCACATCTTCAAGACCCCAGAGGAGGCGCAGGAGTTCATCAAGAAGATCAAAGAAGAAGAAGAGACTGGTGGGAGCTAAGCATGAACAAAATATAAGGTAGAATAATTAAGCATTTGCACAGGCATCTGACTGACTTGAAGTAAATAGTAAGTTTACAAAATATAGATTGTATTATATATTAACAAAACAAAACAAAAACAAAACAAACAAACAAAAAAAAAACTATGATGTACAAAGTTGTTAAAAATTTTGGAGTTAAGTTGGAAAACTACAGAGGAGAGTTAATGTTACGTCATTAAAAGCAGTAGAGTTAGGGTGATTGGGAGGATGAAGAAGGAGTGGCTTAGGCTGTTCCCCGTGGGTGTGGAACGGTCGATGGCTATATCGGGAGACAGAATTTTTCTTTTGATTTTGGGGGGTTTGCCACAAGTGTGGGAAGGGGAAATTTGTTTGTGTGTAGTTTGTAGGATGAATGTTCAACCACTCATGTTTTTGCTTCTCTGTATGAGCATGTTTACACTGCAAGGTAATCCCAAACTCTCTATTGATCATGGACCAAAGTGTTAATCTTAATTTAACTTCATGGAATTGCAGAGGTCTACAAAATTTAAAAAAACTTAAACAAGTTATGAATAAAATAAAGGACATGGGTTCAAGAATTGTGTTTTTACAAGAAACTGATCTGATAGAGGAGGATGTTAAAAGAATTAGGAGTAGATGGCAGGGAAGTGTATTCACCTCTTCATTTTCATCCCGAGCCAGGGGAGTTATGACTCTCATACATAAATCAGTTCCTTTTCTTTTTTTTCCACAATATCTTTATTAAACCTTTTTTTTTTTTAACAAACATGATACAATCAAACACTAACACTAAAGTACTACAAAAAAAAAAAAAAAAACCCTAAAAACACCAACAACCACCAACAAAATCAAATCTTCAACAATGCTCCTCTGTTTAGTCTAGACAATCCAATACATTAGTATACATATTATGTTCACCAGTTTGGAATTTACAAGGTCCACACACATCATTCACCTTCTTCTTCAAGAGTTATGTTTAAATTTTTTACATAATCAATAAAAGGTCTCCATATATTCTCAAACACAATTTCCTTTGATTTCAGTATATATGTTATTCTTTCTAATGGAAGGTTTGTTAACATCTGTCTTAACCACTGAGTCACATCTGGTCTATGAGTCTTTTTCCATAATAGTGCAATACATTTTTTGGCATTAAGCAAACTGAGGTCTATGAATGTTCTTTCACTTTTATTGAAATTATGCTTTTCTGGGTACAGACCCAACAAAAACAGTTTAGGATTCAATATGATTTGTTTTGAGATTATTTTTTCAATTGTTACCCTCACCTCCTCCCAAAACATTCTTATTAATCTACATTCCCATAAACAATGAAATAGGGTTCCTTTACTTTCCATGCATTTTGTGCATGTATCTGGTATATTTTTGTTATATCTATTTAACTCCTCCGGTGTAACATACATCCGCATTAACCATTTGAAATGTATCAATTTAAGGCGTGCATTTATTGATTTGGTTTGAGCTTCTGTACAAGCCAATTCCCATTGTTCCTCTGAAATTTCAATTTGCAGATCTTCTTTCCAGTAGTTTAATCTTTTCAGTGAATTTTCACTTGAAGATAGTGTCAATGAGTTATAAAACTCTGAAATAATACCCTTTCTTTTACTATCTTTCATCATCATTTTTTCCAAGGATGAATAAATAGGTCGAGTGAGAGCTTTATTTTGATTTGATCGAATAAAGTTTCTAAGTTGAAGATATTTAAAAAAATGTGTTCTATTAAGATTAAATTTGATCCTCAGCTCTTCAAAAGACATTATGTTGTCTGCACATGGCAAATATAAATCCTGAATCTTTTGTATCCCTTTTAAATTCCATACTTTAAATACAGCGTCCGCTCTCCCTGGTTTAAAATATTGATTACCCCATATTGGACTAAATTGTGACAATAACTGTGGTTCTTTTAAATAGTTTTTAGCTTCACACCATATTTTGATCATATGCTTTACAAATGGATTTTTAACTTGTTTTTGTAATTTTTTTTGCCGAGTCTGAGTATATGAATATGGGAAGAGGTAAAGGTAAATTGTATGATTCCATTTCAGTCCAGTGAGGGAGATCATTTGATGAAAAATAATATGTCATAGACCTCAGTTGTGCCGACCAATAATACAACATAAAATTTGGACATTTCAGACCTCCACGATCAAATGGTAAATATAATAAAGACAAACGTAATCTAGCCCTCCTGTTGTTCCATATAAATTCCACTAACTTTTTTTTTATTCTTGAGAATAGATCTAAAGGTGGTGATAAGGGAATGTATTGAAATAAATAAAGTATTTTAGGTAAAATATTACTTTTAAGTATATTGATTCTCCCGATCATCGACATTGGTAGTGACATCCATCTCTGAGTTAACTCATTGATATCTGACATTAAGGCTTCATAGTTGACACTGGCGACTGATTCTAGCTTAGGCATAATTTGGATTCCTAAATATTTAAACTGATTTACAACATTGAATTGATTTACCTCAGGGGCTGGGTAATTTCTCTGGGTCTCATTTAGCATTAATATTGAAGATTTAGTTTTATTTATTTTATATCCTGATATTTCCCCAAAATTCTTTATTAAATTCAACAAGGTTGGAATTGATTTTTTTTAGATTCGACATAAACAAAATTATATCATCGGCGTACAGGGAGATTTTATGTTCTGTTGGTCCAACTTTAATTCCATATATTTGTGAATGTAAACGTATCGCTATCGCTAAAGGTTCAATTGCCATAGTAAACAGTAAAGGTGAAAGTGGACAGCCTTGTCGACATCCTCTATTGATTTTTATTGGTTTTGAAATATTGTTATTTGTTAGGATTTCTGCTGTAGCATTATTGTATATTATTTGAACCCATTTTATGAAATTATTTCCAAGTCCAAACCTTTGTAGGACTTCAAAAAGAAAGGGCCATTCAACTCTATCAAAGGCCTTTTCGGCGTCCAATGATAGGAGAGCTGTATCCGGTGCTTCTTTATTAAAATAAATAATATTAAATAGTCTTCTTACATTATGGAAGCCTTGTCTACCCTTTATAAAGCCATTCTGATCTCGATTAATAATATTTGGTAAAATTTCTTGTATTCGTCTTGCTAAAATTTTACAAATTATCTTAAGGTCAGCGTTTAATAGGCTTATTGGTCTCATATTTTCACATTTATTAGAGGGCTTACCTGGTTTTGGCAGCAGTATAATTAAGGCATTATTTATGTATGATGGTAAATTATTATTTTGAAATGCTTCTAAAACCATTTCCAAAAAAGGTTTTATTAATTTATTCTTAAATTTTTTATAAAGGTCAACTGGAAGACCATCTGGTCCTGCACTTTTTCCTGATTTCATATTATCAATGGCTAGCCCAACTTCTTCTTGACTAATTTTAGACTCCAATATCTCCCTGTTTTCATTTGGAATACACGGTATAGATAGTTCGTTCAAAAACCCATTTAGTTTTGTTAAATCAGGTTCATTTTTGGTATCATATAATTTTTCATAGTAATCTCTAAAGGCTCTATTAATTTCTAAAGGATCTATAACTACCTGTCCGTTACTTATAATACTGGTAATTGGTGTTTTAATTTCCAATTGTTTAATCTGCCATGCTAATAATTTTCCTGATTTTTCACCTTGTTCATAAAAAGATTGTTTCAATCTTAGAAGACTCGAGGCAGCTCTATTCGCTGATTTTTTGTCGTATTCAGCTCTCAAAATCAGTAATTCATTCTCCAACCTTGGGTCACTTCCTGCATACACTTTTTCCTGAAGACTTTTTATTTTATGTTCCAATTTAGCTCTCTCCTCTCGAGTCTTCTTAGATTTTGATCCTGTATAACTAATAATATGTCCCCTAATAAAAGCTTTGAAAGCCTCCCACTTTACACATGCTGATGTTTGTGTAGTATTGATGTCAAAGAACTCGTCTATCTGTTTTTCTATATACTTGACAAATTCCTCATCCTGAAGCCATTTATGCTGAAATTGCCATCTACCTGATTCCTTTGTCAATTTTTTATCTACATATATTAGACAACAGGGTGCATGATCAGAAATCACGATGTTATCATAAAAGCAGTTTTGAATCTTGGACCTTAATTCTGTGGAAATCAAAAAATAATCAATACGTGAGAATGTCTTGTAGGTACTGGAATAACAAGAATAGGCTTTAACTTGTGGTTTCATTTCTCTCCATATATCTAACAATCTCAATTCTTTCATAAAATGATTAATAGTCATCCTACATCCAATGTGCGTACAATCCAGTCCTGTTGATCTATCCACACCTGGATTCAATGTACAATTAAAATCCCCTGCTATTATATGTTGCCCTGTAAGTGATGATAAGATGAGAAATAAATTAGCAAAGAACTTCTGATCATCTATATTGGGACCATATAAGTTCACAAAATTTATATTTTCTAATAGCAAAGAACCTTGAATGATTACATATCTTCCAAATTTGTCTCCAATTACATTTTTCACCTGAAAAGGAACTGATTTATGTATGAGAGTCATAACTCCCCTGGCTCGGGATGAAAATGAAGAGGTGAATACACTTCCCTGCCATCTACTCCTAATTCTTTTAACATCCTCCTCTATCAGATGAGTTTCTTGTAAAAACACAATTCTTGAACCCATGTCCTTTATTTTATTCATAACTTGTTTAAGTTTTTTTAAATTTTGTAGACCTCTGCAATTCCATGAAGTTAAATTAAGATTAACACTTTGGTCCATGATCAATAGAGAGTTTAGGATTACCTTGCAGTGTAAACATGCTCATACAGAGAAGCAAAAACATGAGTGGTTGAACATTCATCCTACAAACTACACACAAACAAATTTCCCCTTCCCACACTTGTGGCAAACCCCCCAAAATCAAAAGAAAAATTCTGTCTCCCGATATAGCCATCGACCGTTCCACACCCACGGGGAAAGCAAGTAAGTACAGGTTTTTACTTAGCACCTGATCGAGAGAAACGGATGGCATTTCCGGATTCAGCGGTGCAAAATTGTCTTAAATCAGTTGAAAAAACACAGACAACTTACAAAAAAATTATTTTTGTAACCCTGTGTTATCTTTGCTGTCTTCACCACTGTCTGCAGGCATTTACGGTCCAGGGCAGTAGTGCTGCCGTACCACGCAGTGATGCAGTTGGTCAGGATGCTCTCGATGATGCAGCTGTGGAAATTGTTGAGGATCCTGGGGGACATGCCAAACTTCTTCAGGATCCTCAGAAAGTACAGCCGCTGTTGAGCTCTCTTAACCAGGTCTGTGGTGTTATGTGCCCATGTAAGGTCCTCGCTGATGTGGATGCCCAGGTATTTAAAGCTGCTCACCCTCTCCACCTCAAGCTCCCAAATGAACAGCAGCCGATGGGGTCTCCTCTTCCTGTTCCCCATGTCCACTATCATCTCCTTTGTCTTGTCTGTGATGAGAGTGAGGTTGTTGTCTTCACACCATGACACCAGGCTGGTCACGTCCCTTCTGTAGGATGCTTCATCACCACCAGTGATGCATCCTATCCCTGCTGTGTCATCTGCAAACTTTAAGATGATATTGTCCTTGTGGGAGGCAACACAGTCATGGGTGAAGAGGCTGTAGAGGATGGGGCTGAGAACACAACCCTGTGGGACACCTGTGTTTGCGATGATGCTGGCTGAGGTCCTGTTACCCATCCTGACAGACTGGGGCCTGCCAGTCAGAAAGTCCAGTAGCCAGTCACAGAGGGTGGGGTGCAGGCCAAGTGAAGACAGTTTGTCAGTGAGTTTGTGGGGGATGACCGTGTTGAAGGCGGCGCTGTAGTCGACAAAAAGCATCCTGATGTAGGAGTCTTTATCTTCCAGGTGGGAGAGAGAATAATGGAGTGCAGCAGCAATGGTGTCTGAGGTGGACCTGTTGGGCCGGTAGGCATACTGCAGGGGGTTCAGGGTATCCGGTATGCTAGTGCAACTTACTGCTCACCGCTATGATCAGCTGCTCCAGTTGCCATAATATACAGGCTGAAACGTTGTTTAAACTGCTTCCATTGCTCTTGCACATTACCTGTCAGCTTGAGTGGAGAAGGAGGCTTTTATTGATCCATCTTCTATTTGCGCTAGCAGTTAATTTTACTTAGCTTTTCTCCAAGGTCGGCTCCTTTCACTGTCACACTCGTTCATAGGCGAGTTCTGTCACTCCTGGTACCATGTCATGTCTTGTGGTTAATAACAGAAAGGACAGCAAGTGTATCTTAACACTTTTATTTAACAATTCCTCAGCTCAGAGTACAGCAAAGGTTGATGCCATGTGGAGACATACAGAGAGCAGTACAAGTGTGCCCCCATCAGGACTGGCTGATACTGAGTCAGTCATGTAGCTCTGATTACACGTAATACACCACAGGAAGGACAGAGGTCATGTTTTTAGTGGCGTTGGTTTGTCTTTTAGCAACATAACTCAAAACGTTATGAATGGATTTTGATGAAATTTTCAGGAAAGGTGTGTAATACCGCGGGAAACAGATGATTAGATTTTAGTGGTGCTTCAGATCACGATGTGGATGCAGGAATTTTTTGAATATTATTTTATATACTAATCTGGCGCTTTTCATGTACTGCCCCTTTAAGACATGTCCATTCAGTTATATGCGTAGTCACGCCATAGGGCCACACGTCTTGGCAACCTGGAAGTCAAACACCGCAGAAAAAGTATTAGGGGGTGTGTCCATCAAACTAATTTTTCCTGCTGTGGGTGACTATTTTCTGTTCATTCTCTATGTAGTCCAACATTTACCATTGGTGTTGAAAAAAGTTCAACTTGTCAGACTACTGTACAACTGCGCTCATCAATGTCAGACCTTTCTAAGCAGCCAATCAGAATTAAAGAAGGGCAGGACATAGGATGCCGCGACAGGAAGACGAGAACGGGAGGTGACAATGGAGGAGGTGGAGGCTGAACTTTGCTGCATCAAACAATCTGAATTTGTAGTACTGCAAATTTAAATTTGTAGTAACTGCAAAAAAAATGGTATGCGCGTAATAATTATGAACTTTGTCAGTAAACTGGAATGGAGAAGAGAGGAGGAAAAAAAAAAAAAAAACGACCTGAAAGATTCAATAAACCATGATGTTGATTTAAGGTGGAATTGCCCAGCCCCAATGTATGGTCAATACATCAATTGACATGATCATCGGCAGCACGGGGCTCCCCCAGGGAACGGTTTTGGCTCCCTTCCTGTTCACCCTTTATACTGCGGACTTCTCACACAACACAACACACTGCCATCTGCAGAAGTTCTCTGACGACTCTGTGATTGTTGGCCTCATCTCCAACAGAGATGAAGCTGAGTACAGAGGACTTATCCAGGACTTCGTGGTCTGGTGCCATTGGAACTGCCTCTAGATCAACGCGAGAAAAACTAAGGAGCTGGTGGTGGACTGTTGCAGGCAAGGACAACCCCTCACAGCACCAGTAAACCTACGGGGAACAGACATTGAGATGGTGACATCCTACAAGTACCTGGGTGTTCATTTGAACAATAAACTAGACTGGTCACACAATACTGACGCACTGTACAAGAAGGGACAGCGCAGGCTGTTCCTACTGAGGAGGCTCCGGTCTTTTGGTGTACAAGGGGTGCTCCTGAAGACATTCTACAATTTGGTGGTGGCATCAGCCATCACTTTTGGAGTGGTCTGCTGGGGCAGTGGCATCACAGCAGCCGATAGGAAGAGACTGAACAAACTGATCAAAAAAGCTAGCTCTGTCCTGGGGCAGCGCCTTGACCCAGTGGAGGAGATAGGAGAGAGAAGGATGGTGGCTAAACTGTCATCTCTGCTGGAGTCCGAGTCCCACCCTATGCAGGACATACTGAAAGCACTGAGGAGCTCATTTAGCAGTAGGCTACATCATCCTAGGTGAGCGACTGAGAGGTTTCGCAGGTCCTTCCTACCTCGGCTGTCAGACTTTATAAGCTAAGCAGGGCTGCTCGCAGAGATAGTAAAAAAAAAAAAAAAAAAAAAACCCCAACAAAAAACGTTATGACCTAATAGTATTGATTGCAAACAATGCAACAGACTTACACAAAATGGTCCCCTCCAGTATACAACTTGGACAATATCAGTCGCTACGGAGGGTGACAATATGTATGGGTACATATTCATACTATGTGGGGTAAGTAAATAGACGGTTATGCTGTTTATTCCGTCTAGCTACAATGCTGCTATTGTTATTATTATTATTATTATTATGTAGTCATATTGTTTTTGCTGTTGTTTCTCTGTCTGTTAATAATAATAATGGATTGCATTTATATAGCGCCTTTCATTCAAATTTTCAGCGAAGGTGTGTAAAGGCACAATGAACACATGATTAGATTTTGGTGATGATCTCAGAACGCATACCTCCACCAAGGCTCTTATCTTCTCACAGATGTTAGCAACAATCCTCTAAAACTACTGGATGGATTTGGATGACATTTTTACTAGAGGTGGTTCTTGGCCCAAAGATGAACTCATTAGATGTTGGAGGTGATCAGTGAGTGCATACCTCCACCAAGGCCCTATCTCGCAATGTACAGATGGATGGTGATATGGATGGACAAAGCGACGGAGGAGAGGACAAATGCAGGTTGGGATGGAGTCTTGGCAGAGGTATGCGCTCTCTGAGTGCCCTCTAGTATTTTCACTGTGATCTGTTAGCATTAGCTTGACTATGTGTTTGGAGTTTGTCAGTAATTGAACTAACAGTTCGCTTCAGTGGAGAGGAGGTGATGGACAAGCCACCTGGCCTTAGCTTAACTGTTGATCCAGCTGGTTTTGATCACTAGTTTCTATAAATTTTATTCACCCCCAAAGGAATCCTTGTTCTTCTGCAACTCTTGATAAAATGCGTCATTCTTCAGCATTATTGTAGCTTATTTTCTTGTAGTATTATCTCTAACTGGGACCAGAAGCAGCTTAGATGAAGTTTGCAGTTTAGCGACTCCTTCACAAATGTTTCTGGGACTGGTCATAGGCTGTCATATCCCAGTATCAACCACTGAAACCACACACTCCTGTCAACCAGTGATGCTTTATTTCATTCACTCTTTAAGACAAATTTACAGTGATTGGCTCAGGCAAGATCTGAGCAAGGAGCTAGCCAGCTAAGATTAGCAACGGTGATGTAAGAGGAAGGGCGGCGTTAGAGTGGGGGGAAAAAGTATTTAGTCAGCCACCAATTGTGCAAGTTCTCCCACTTAAAAGATGAGAGAGGTCTCCAATTTTCATCATAGCTATACCTCAACTATGAGAGACAAAATGAGAAAAAAAAAAATCCAGAAAATCACACTGAAGGATTTTTAATGAATTAATTGGTAAATTCCTCGGTAAAATAAGTATTTGGTCAATAACAAAAGTTCATCTCAATACTTTGTTATATACCCTTTGTTGGCAATGACAGAGGTCAAACGTTTTCTGTAAGTCTTCACAAGGTTTTCACACACTGTTGCTGGTATTTTGGCCCATTCCTCCATGCAGATCTCCTCTAGAGCAGTGATGTTTTGGGGCTGTCGCTGGGCAACACGGACTTTCAACTCCCTCCAAAGATTTTCTATGGGGTTGAGATCTGGAGACTGGCTAGGCCACTCCAGGACCTTGAAATGCTTCTTACGAAGCCACTCCTTCGTTGCCCGGGCAGTGTGCTTGGGATCATTGTCATGCTGAAAGACCCAGCCACGTTTCATCTTCAGTGCCCTTGCTGATGGAAGGTTTTCACTCAAAATCTCACGATACATGGCCCCATTCATTCTTTCCTTTACACGGCTCAGTCGTCCTGGTCCCTTTGCAGAAAAACAGCCCCAAAGTATGTTTTCATCCCCATGCTTCACAGTAGGTATGGTGTTCTTTCTCCTCCAAACACGACAAGTTGAGTTTTTACCAAAAAGTTCTATTTTGATTTCATCTGACCATATGACA
Organism: Pholidichthys leucotaenia; assembly: GCA_020510985.1. Lineage (NCBI taxonomy): Eukaryota > Metazoa > Chordata > Actinopteri > Cichliformes > Pholidichthyidae > Pholidichthys > Pholidichthys leucotaenia. Next base: position 212,749,095 of record CM035842.1, read on the forward strand.
TTCTCCCAATCCTCTTCTGGATCATCCAAATGCTCTCTAGCAAACTTCAGACGGGCCTGGACATGTACTGGCTTAAGCAGGGGGACACGTCTGGCACTGCAGGATTTGAGTCCCTGGCGGCGTAGTGTGTTACTGATGTAACCTTTGTTACTTTGGTCCCAGCTCTCTGCAGGTCATTCACTAGGTCCCCCCATGTGGTTCTGGGATTTTTGCTCACCATTCTCATGATCATTTTGACCTCACGGGGTGAGATCTTGCATGGAGCCCCAGATTGAGGGGCTCCATGCAAGTATAACCAGTAAGACCATACAGTGGTCTTGTATGTCTTCCATTTTCTAATAATTGCTCCCACAGTTGATTTCTTCACACCAAGCTGCTTACCTATTGCAGATTCAGTCTTCCTAGCCTGGTGCAGGTCTACAATTTTGTTTCTGGTGTCCTTTGACAGCTCTTTGGTCTTGGCAATAGTGGAGTTTGGAGACTGACTGTTTGAGGTTGTGGACAGGTGTCTTTTATACTGATGATGAGTTCAAACAGGTGCCATTAATACAGGTAACAAGTGGAGGACAGAGGAGCCTCTTAAAGAAGTTGTTACAGGTCTGTGAGAGCCAGAAATCTTGCTTGTTTGTAGGTGACCAAATGCTTATTTTACCGAGGAATTTACCAATTAATTCATTAAAAATCCTTCAATGTGATTTTCTGGATTTTTTTTTTCTCATTTTGTCTCGCATAGTTGAGGTATACCTATGAAGAAAATTGGAGACCTCTCTCATCTTTTAAGTGGGAGAACTTGCACAATTGGTGGCTGACTAAATACTTTTTTTCCCTACTGTAAATGCGGTCTTAGAGCTTTAAAGAGACATGCACTGAAACCAGACGTTATGAGACAGGTTGCAAAAGATGATTCATAATGATGCTGCAATAATTAAAGAAAATTTGACCAAAATATGTTGCAAACATTAAATTAAGACCTGTGTGAGCCGTTACAATGTGGAAACAGTGCAGTCAATGACCCCTTGAAGAATCTGAACACATCTGGTACCACTGCTGCTAATGTTCCTTTTTTCCTCCTTAAGTCAAGTGTCTCTCCAACATCTGATGGCCACCTAAAGGAATTCACCCACTCCACTTCTCATTAGTTCCATTATTGATAGGTATTTGTCAGCGCGGGCATCCCGCCAAGTCTCCTGGCTGGAAACCAAACCCTGAACTCATGTCGCTCTACGTCTAAACATCCCCCTGGGTGAGCTGTCCGATGCCATCCCCTCTGTGTGTGTGTGTGTGTGTGTGTGCGCGCGCGCGTGTTCTTTCTTTTCTAAAGCGTTCAATTACACTCAAAAAATAACCTCTAAAAGCACACATTTCTTGGTGCTAAACACCTCAGCTGAAACATCCGAGGTGTGCGTGTGTGTGTGCGCGTGTGCTTGTCATTATGCTGTGTTTTATATCCTGCTCTGTCCAAATCAAATTCAGACCTCGGGGCATCCAAATCAATAAAGGCATAATGGAAGTCAGCCATGGGTGAAAGAATACAATGACATAAAAAAATGAAATGGACTCAGATTGGGTGCAAACACTACTCAAATATTCAGTCAGATCGGCACCATCCAAAGATACAAATGGGCACCAGTAACACATATATTAGCGGTGACCTTTAAGTCTTCAGCGCTGCCTACAGTCAGTCAAAACTAAAGGTCACAAATGAACATTTTTTGTTAAGAGAGAGGTAAAAGCAGATGCATTAAAAGATGAAGAGACACAATGCTCTCAGAATCCTAAATGATGCAGCAGATGTAACTGAAAGTCGAGGTTTTTAACTTGTTTTAATAGAAAAGGGAAAGTAAAATGTTGCAAACTAATTTGTAATTTATGAGTAAACGACACAAACTGCCCTCCGTGGAGCACCACCTTATCATGGTAGAGGGATCTGAGTGCCCAAATGATCCCAGCAGCTGTGGTGTCAGGGGCAGCTTGCCTCTGGTAGGGTCTCCCAAGGCAAACTGGCCCTGGATGAAGGGCCAGACTAACAGCAGTCCAGTGGCTCTCCATGAAAAACATTACATCAAGGACCCAGTGTACCAAAAGAGGCACATGGGTCCTCCCTCCAGTGGGCTCACCACCTGCAGGAAGGATCTTGGGGATCATGGTGCTGTGTGAACCAGGCTGCAGTCTGGGTTACTGGACTGATGCCCCTGTGACCGGAGTCCCAGATAAGCGATAGAAAATGGATGGGAGGATGGATGGATGATATAAAATTACAATTTGCAATAGAAGTTTCAAATTTACAAGAGAAAAGTCACAAATTTATGTCCATCCATCCATCTTCTACCGCTTTTCTGGAGGTCCAGGTTGCGGAAGCAGCAGTTTGAGCAGAGAAGCCCAGACTTCCCTCTCTCCAGCCACCTGCTCCAGCTCTTCAGAGAGGATACCAAGGCGTTCCCAGAACAGCTGGGAGACAGTCTCTCCAGCGAGTCCTGGGTCTGCCCTGGGGTCTCCTCCCAGTGGTACATGCCTGAAACAACTCAAATGGGAGGCGTCCAGGAGGCATTCTAATCAGATGCCCAAACCACCTCAACTGGCTCCTTTCAATGTGAAGGAGCAGCGGTTCTACTCTGAGCCTCTCCTGGATGACTGAGCTCCTCACCCTTTCTCTGAGGGTGAGTCCAGCAATCCTACAAAGAAAGCTCATTTCAGCCATTTGTATCCACGATCTCATTCTTTCGGTCATTACCCAAAGCTTATGGCCATAGGTGAGGGTAGGAATGTAGATTGACTGGTAAATCGACAGCTTTGCCTTAGAACTCAGCTCCCTCTTCACCATAACAGACCGGTACAACGTCCGCATCACTGCAGATGCTGCCCTGATCCGTCTGTTAATCTTTCGCTCCATTCTCCCCTCACTCGTGAATAAGACCCCAAGATACTTAGTTTAGTTTAACAGTTTATTCACACACACACACACACACACACACACACACACACACACACACACACACACACACACACACCACACATTATCAACAGCATGAATGAATTAGACTATGAATTATCAACAGTATGCATAACAGTATACAATAGGCTTTTTTTTCACATTGTTTTGGAGTGTGAACGGGTCATCCCAAATAAGCTATTTAAAGCTTTTAGTAGGGAGCCCAATTCTACTATAAAATGATGACGGAAATCAGTTGGATGTCTTTGTGTACAGGAATAAACAAACATATGACAGATATATAGCACATAATCCCAGCATTTGTTTACACTGAAATAGTAAGTGAGTTCAAGATATATGGTCAAGTTATTAAATACTATTGGAGTGAATCAATATATAAAATAAAATTACAATGGAGTATCAACTCATCAGTGAGCAAGTTTGTGTAACAAATAGCAGATTAATTATATAATGATAGGAGTTGTGTTTTTAGTTTTTTTCTTGAAGATGGAGATGGAAGGTGACATTTTTAGATTCTCATCAAGCTCATTCCAAATCTGCGGTCCTCTGCACACAATACTAAATACACAATATTAAAAATACATGGACAATAATCAACAGTATCCTTGGAAATAAAAGCAGAAATACCAGCTACCCAACTAACACTCCAAAAAATAATAAATCGACTCCGAATGTGAATATAGCTTCACCTGCAGATGAATTTAATAATTTTTTTGTTAACATTGGACCTAAACTGGCCCGAGAAATACCCACTACGGTGCCAACAGGTGATTCAATATGCAATAACACTGCTATAAAGACACCATCTTCATAAAGAACACAGACGAAAGAGAGGTCATTGAAATTGTTAAATCGTTCAAAAGTAAAACATCTACTGACTGGGACTTCCGGTTATGGCTGCCACGTAGGACGGACGTGTCTCGCTCTGCTCTGCTCCTGGAGAAAAAAAATCGGCAAATAACTCTCTCATTTGGGACAGAACGTATCCCAGCATTTGGGCGAGGATATGTCGGCGAAGCCTAAGGCTGGAAAACCAGGAAAAGGAAAAAGCGAGCCGCCGAAACAGTCCAAATTAACGGACTTTCAGGTCTGTGACGCAGCAAACAAAACTCCATATATGGCGGAGGAAGCTGGCGGCGGTGCGATGTTTGCGGGGAATGGCGCAGATGCGCTGATGGCTGCCATGAGTTCAATGAGAGCGGACTTTTCCTCTAGATTTGATGGGATTATGACAGCGTTGGAAGGAATAAGAAAGGAATTGGGTGACTGTGTAGAACGAACGGCGCAGATGGAGCTCCGTCTCGCTAGTGCTGAAGATGACGTCACCCGTCTTCAATTAAAGGTGCGCACTTTGGAAAAAAAAAATAAATCTCTGGAAGATAATATTTTGGATTTGGAATCTCGGTCGAGACAGAATAATTTGAGGCTGGTGGGTCTTCCAGAGGAATCAGAAGGTCGGGACGTATGTTCCTTTCTGGAAAAGTGGATTCCGGAGGTGCTGGGCAGCGAGGAGTTGCAATCAGCAGTGGTTCTGGAAAAAGCACATCGTATTGGCCCACGGAGAGATAAGGGACCGCCGAGGACCTTAATTATGAAGTTTCTTAGCAACAGAGACAGGATGAAGATCTTCAACGCTGCACGTGCTAAAGGAGAGATTAAACACCAGGACCAGCAGGTGCGGTTCTACCCAGATTTGGCCACAGGAATCCAGCAATTGAGGAAGCAGTTTGATCCCGTACGTAAGGAGCTGCGCAACCTTGGGATTCGTCATGGTGTAATCTATCCTGCGAGACTGCTGACCACGTATGAGGGCAGAACCCACATCTTCAAGACCCCAGAGGAGGCGCAGGAGTTCATCAAGAAGATCAAAGAAGAAGAAGAGACTGGTGGGAGCTAAGCATGAACAAAATATAAGGTAGAATAATTAAGCATTTGCACAGGCATCTGACTGACTTGAAGTAAATAGTAAGTTTACAAAATATAGATTGTATTATATATTAAAAAAACAAAACAAAAACAAAACAAACAAAAAAAAAAACTATGATGTACAAAGTTGTTAAAAATTTTGGAGTTAAGTTGGAAAACTACAGAGGAGAGTTAATGTTACGTCATTAAAAGCAGTAGAGTTAGGGTGATTGGGAGGATGAAGAAGGAGTGGCTTAGGCTGTTCCCCGTGGGTGTGGAACAGTCGATGGCTATATCGGGAGACAGAATTTTTCTTTTGATTTTGGGGGGTTTGCCACAAGTGTGGGAAGGGGAAATTTGTTTGTGTGTAGTTTGTAGGATGAATGTTCAACCACTCATGTTTTTGCTTCTCTGTATGAGCATGTTTACACTGCAAGGTAATCCCAAACTCTCTATTGATCATGGACCAAAGTGTTAATCTTAATTTAACTTCATGGAATTGCAGAGGTCTACAAAATTTAAAAAAACTTAAACAAGTTATGAATAAAATAAAGGACATGGGTTCAAGAATTGTGTTTTTACAAGAAACTCATCTGATAGAGGAGGATGTTAAAAGAATTAGGAGTAGATGGCAGGGAAGTGTATTCACCTCTTCATTTTCATCCCGAGCCAGGGGAGTTATGACTCTCATACATAAATCAGTTCCTTTTCAGGTGAAAAATGTAATTGGAGACAAATTTGGAAGATATGTAATCATTCAAGGTTCTTTGCTATTAGAAAATATAAATCTTGTGAACTTATATGGTCCCAATATAGATGATCAGAAGTTCTTTGCTAATTTATTTCTCATCTTATCATCACTTACAGGGCAACATATAATAGCAGGGGATTTTAATTGTACATTGAATCCAGGTGTGGATAGATCAACAGGACTGGATTGTACGGTCATTGGATGTAGGATGACTATTAATCATTTTATGAAAGAATTGAGATTGTTAGATATATGGAGAGAAATGAAACCACAAGTTAAAGCCTATTCTTGTTATTCCAGTACCTACAAGACATTCTCACGTATTGATTATTTTTTGATTTCCACAGAATTAAGGTCCAAGATTCAAAACTGCTTTTATGATAACATCGTGATTTCTGATCATGCACCCTGTTGTCTAATATATGTAGATAAAAAATTGACAAAGGAATCAGGTAGATGGCAATTTCAGCATAAATGGCTTCAGGATGAGGAATTTGTCAAGTATATAGAAAAACAGATAGACGAGTTCTTTGACATCAATACTACACAAACATCAGCATGTGTAAAGTGGGAGGCTTTCAAAGCTTTTATTAGGGGACATATTATTAGTTATACAGGATCAAAATCTAAGAAGACTCGAGAGGAGAGAGCTAAATTGGAACATAAAATAAAAAGTCTTCAGGAAAAAGTGTATGCAGGAAGTGACCCAAGGTTGGAGAATGAATTACTGATTTTGAGAGCTGAATACGACAAAAAATCAGCGAATAGAGCTGCCTCGAGTCTTCTAAGATTGAAACAATCTTTTTATGAACAAGGTGAAAAATCAGGAAAATTATTAGCATGGCAGATTAAACAATTGGAAATTAAAACACCAATTACCAGTATTATAAGTAACGGACAGGTAGTTATAGATCCTTTAGAAATTAATAGAGCCTTTAGAGATTACTATGAAAAATTATATGATACCAAAAATGAACCTGATTTAACAAAACTAAATGGGTTTTTGAACGAACTATCTATACCGTGTATTCCAAATGAAAACAGGGAGATATTGGAGTCTAAAATTAGTCAAGAAGAAGTTGGGCTAGCCATTGATAATATGAAATCAGGAAAAAGTGCAGGACCAGATGGTCTTCCAGTTGACCTTTATAAAAAATTTAAGAATAAATTAATAAAACCTTATTTGGAAATGGTTTTAGAAGCATTTCAAAATAATAATTTACCATCATACATAAATAATGCCTTAATTATACTGTTGCCAAAACCAGGTAAGCCCTCTAATAAATGTGAAAATATGAGACCAATAAGCCTATTAAACGCCGACCTTAAGATAATCTGTAAAATTTTAGCAAGACGAATACAAGAAATTTTACCAAATATTATTAATCGAGATCAGAATGGCTTTATAAAGGGTAGACAAGGCTTCCATAATGTAAGAAGACTATTTAATATTATTTATTTTAATAAAGAAGCACCGGATACAGCTCTCCTATCATTGGACGCCGAAAAGGCCTTTGATAGAGTTGAATGGCCCTTTCTTTTTGAAGTCCTACAAAGGTTTGGACTTGGAAATAATTTCATAAAATGGGTTCAAATAATATACAATAATGCTACAGCAGAAATCCTAACAAATAACAATATTTCAAAACCAATAAAAATCAATAGAGGATGTCGACAAGGCTGTCCACTTTCACCTTTACTGTTTACTATGGCAATTGAACCTTTAGCGATAGCGATACGTTTACATTCACAAATATATGGAATTAAAGTTGGACCAACAGAACATAAAATCTCCCTGTACGCCGATGATATAATTTTGTTTATGTCGAATCTAAAAAAATCAATTCCAACCTTGTTGAATTTAATAAAGAATTTTGGGGAAATATCAGGATATAAAATAAATAAAACTAAATCTTCAATATTAATGCTACATGAGACCCAGAGAAATTACCCAGCCCCTGAGGTAAATCAATTCAATGTTGTAAATCAGTTTAAATATTTAGGAATCCAAATTATGCCTAAGCTAGAATCAGTCGCCAGTGTCAACTATGAAGCCTTAATGTCAGATATCAGTGAGTTAACTCAGAGATGGATGTCACTACCAATGTCGATGATCGGGAGAATCAATATACTTAAAAGTAATATTTTACCTAAAATACTTTATTTATTTCAATACATTCCCTTATCACCACCTTTAGATCTATTCTCAAGAATAAAAAAAAAAGTTAGTGGAATTTATATGGAACAACAGGAGGGCTAGATTACGTTTGTCTTTATTATATTTACCATTTGATCGTGGAGGTCTGAAATGTCCAAATTTTATGTTGTATTATTGGTCGGCACAACTGAGGTCTATGACATATTATTTTTCATCAAATGATCTCCCTCACTGGACTGAAATGGAATCATACAATTTACCTTTACCTCTTCCCATATTCATATACTCAGATTCGGCAAAAAAATTACAAAAACAAGTTAAAAATCCATTTGTAAAGCATATGATCAAAATATGGTGTGAAGCTAAAAACTATTTAAAAGAACCACAGTTATTGTCACAATTTAGTCCAATATGGGGTAATCAATATTTTAAACCAGGGAGAGCGGACGCTGTATTTAAAGTATGGAATTTAAAAGGGATACAAAAGATTCAGGATTTATATTTGCCATGTGCAGACAACATAATGTCTTTTGAAGAGCTGAGGATCAAATTTAATCTCAATAGAACACATTTTTTTAAATATCTTCAACTTAGAAACTTTATTCGATCAAATCAAAATAAAGCTCTCACTCGACCTATTTATTCATCCTTGGAAAAAATGATGATGAAAGATAGTAAAAGAAAGGGTATTATTTCAGAGTTTTATAACTCATTGACACTATCTTCAAGTGAAAATTCACTGAAAAGATTAAACTACTGGAAAGAAGATCTGCAAATTGAAATTTCAGAGGAACAATGGGAATTGGCTTGTACAGAAGCTCAAACCAAATCAATAAATGCACGCCTTAAATTGATACATTTCAAATGGTTAATGCGGATGTATGTTACACCGGAGGAGTTAAATAGATATAACAAAAATATACCAGATACATGCACAAAATGCATGGAAAGTAAAGGAACCCTATTTCATTGTTTATGGGAATGTAGATTAATAAGAATGTTTTGGGAGGAGGTGAGGGTAACAATTGAAAAAATAATCTCAAAACAAATCATATTGAATCCTAAACTGTTTTTGTTGGGTCTGTACCCAGAAAAGCATAATTTCAATAAAAGTGAAAGAACATTCATAGACCTCAGTTTGCTTAATGCCAAAAAATGTATTGCACTATTATGGAAAAAGACTCATAGACCAGATGTGACTCAGTGGTTAAGACAGATGTTAACAAACCTTCCATTAGAAAGAATAACATATATACTGAAATCAAAGGAAATTGTGTTTGAGAATATATGGAGACCTTTTATTGATTATGTAAAAAATTTAAACATAACTCTTGAAGAAGAAGGTGAATGATGTGTGTGGACCTTGTAAATTCCAAACTGGTGAACATAATATGTATACTAATGTATTGGATTGTCTAGACTAAACAGAGGAGCATTGTTGAAGACTTGATTTTGTTGGTGGTTGTTGGTGTTTTTAGGGTTTTTTTTTTTTTTGTAGTACTTTAGTGTTAGTGTTTGATTGTTTGTATCATGTTTGTTAAAAAAAAAAAAAGGTTCAATAAAGATATTGTGGGAAAAAAAAAAAAAACATCTACTGACTGCGATGGTATTGATATGCTACTAGTCAAAACTGTTATCGAATGCATAGTGAAACCACTGACGTATATCTGTAACCTGTCTCTCCAATCAGGTATATTTCCCAATGCAATGAAAATAGCTAAAGTAATTCCAATTTACAAGACAGGCGACAGAGGGGAACTCTCCAACTACAGACCAATTTCACTATTACCGCAATTTTCCAAGATACTTGAAAAAATATTCTATGAGAGAATTGACAACTTCATACTGAAGAATGATTTATTGTGTGAGCAGCAATATGGGTTCAGACACAAAAGGACAACAGCATATGCCTTAATGGAATTTACAGAAAAAATATCAACAGCCATTGAAAATAAAGAGTATTCAGTTGGAGTATTCCTGGATCTTAAAAAAGCATTTGATACAGTAGATCACAATCTATTATTAAAGAAACTACAAAATTGTGGTATCAGAGGGGTAGCACTGTCCTGGTTAAGAAGTTACTTAAAGAATAGATATCAGTTTGTATGTGTTAACAACAAAAACTCAGAGCTACTGAAGGTCACCTGTGGAGTCCCACAGGGTTCAGTTTTGGGACCATTATTATTCAATATGTATATAAATGATATATGTAAAATTTCAGAAAAAATGGACTTAATATTGTTTGCTGATGACACTAACCTGCTATGCAGTGGAAACAACTTGGAACAACTTCTGGATACACTCGGAAAGGAATTAGGAAAGCTGAAACTGTGGTTTGATTCAAACAAATTAACGCTCAATTTAAGCAAGACAAAATTTATAGTCTTTAACAACCATCACAACTACCCAGTACCCAAACTCAGTGTAAATGGTGTAGAGATTGAAAGGGTATCCAAAACTAAATTCCTTGGAGTAATAATTGATAACAAACTGTGTTGGAAGCCACATATTAATTATATAAAAGGTAAAGTATCCAAATCAATTGCAATATTACACAGAGTGAAAAATTTGCTGAATCAACCCACACTATACACCTTGTATCATTCATTAATACTCCCATACATGACATATTGTAATGAAGTATGGGGAAATACATATAAAACAAACATATATCCACTCGTTATGCTTCAAAAGAGAGCTATTAGAATAATCAACAAAGCAGCTTACAGGGAACCAACAAACCCACTTTTTCTTAAACAAAAAACTCTCAAGTTGAAAGATCTGATCGACTTTAAAACCGCAATAATAATGTTCAAAGTGAAGAATCTATCACTGCCCGCAAATATCCAAAAGTTGTTCCAAACAAGGGAGAAACGATATCACTTCAGAGGAACATGTATATTTCAAAAGCCTACAGTGAGAACAACTACCAAGCAACACTGTATTTCAGTGCAAGGTGTCAGATTATGGAACGATTTTGGACCTGAATTAAAATCATGTACAAAGCTTGGACAATTTAAACAAAAACTAAAGGAAGAAATACTCCAAACATATTTACAAGACGACATGTAAACTCACATAAGGATTGACATTTCCAGCCTGTGTTGTGTTATAGCTTAGTTTTTCTTTTTTCTCTGTGACACTATGTCTTAGATTTGTTTTTGAATAGTAACCGCTTAACTTAGACTAGCTCAGTTTTCTTTTTCTCTCAGTCATATTTTGTCTTAGCCTTGTTTTAAATTGTAATCGCTCTTGTCTTGTTTTCTCTTTTTTCTCCTTTGAATTCTTGGATGGAATATGGGTGGGCAATATAAGCTGCGGCTTCAGCCATCACCCATTTCGGATAACTCACGTGGAATTGTATAGTAGAAGGAGTCTTTGTCTAATTTGACCTTGTTGTTATATTATACAGTTTCTTTTAACCTGTAATGTACTATCCGAAATAAATTCATTCATTCATTCATACTAAACTTGGTGGACTTTAGTCTTCGTTTTTTCCCAGTAATTTGGTTTTGTATTTCTAGTGATATAGGTGTGCATGGGAAGGAAGGTTGGAATGAATTCACATAATTTATAGTTGAGTTTGTGGACAACCTGATACATTATACAGGCATTGTGGGAGTAATTATGTTCAGCAAGTCATAGAAGATTATTACGATGGAAAAGATGACTAGGAGGAGAATTATATTCAGACCATGATAAGGCACATATGACTTTCATTTGGAGAATTTTTAGCTTTTTTAAGTGAGTTGGAAATGTTACCCCATATGATATTGCAGTAAGTGAGGCTCAAATAAAGTGTTATATAGAGGGAGAAGTGCTGAAAGTGGTAGAAAATGTCTCACTTTAAAAAAACAGAGCAGTGTATTTGGCCAGTTTCTTGGTTAGATCGTCAATGTGACATTTGAAATTGAGAAATTTGTCAATGAGGACCCCCAAGAATTTTATAAAGCTAACTCTTGTAATAGTCTGTCCATTAATTTTGGGGCAAAGTTCCTTGGTGTCTGGCTTTTATTGGAACGGAATACAATATAATTAGTTTTACTGATATTAAGTGAAAGTTTGTTACACTGAAGCCAGATGTCTATTTTCATAAGTTCACTATTTGTTATCTGTTCAAGTTCATTTGGATTCGGGTGAGCAAAAAATAAATTGGTGTCATCAGCAAACAGTACTTTATGTAGTAGAGATGAGGAGTTAGCAATGTCATTTATATTCAAAATGAATAGAACTGGTCCTAAAATGGAACCCTGGAGAACCCCATGGTTGATGGGTTTATATGATGACTTGTGGTTATTTATATAAACATACTGAAGTCTTCCAGACAGAAAATTAATAAACCAATCTAATGCAAGGCCTCTGATACCGTAATGTTGTAATTTATTAATTAGGATGTCATGGTTAATGGTATCATATGCTTTAGACAGGTCTAAAAAAATGCCAATACCATAGTTGCCTCTTTCAATTGCATCATTGATTTTTTTCACTTAGGTCAAGTATTGCCATGTAGGTAGTGTGTTTCTTTCTGAAGCCATACTGAGATGGTATAATAATGTTGAGCTTCTCAAGGTAACTGGTAAGTCTGTTATAAACTACTCTTTCCAAAACCTTTGAGAGAGTAAGCAGAATGGATATTGGACAATAACACTGGTCAACACCAAATTTATTGTCTCAGTTTTTTTAGCTGATTGAGGACAATTTTTATGTGCTGAATCCAAAAATCACATTGGCTTTGCTCAGTCAGGTCAACGTTTTGAATTATGGCCACATGTTGTTTTATATGTTTTTGTTTACATGTACAGGTATTTTCGCTTTATATAATGCAAAATTCTTTTTTATGTCTTGAAATTCTCTGAATTTTGAACAATGATGACATAACATTCAATTTACATGTACTTATCTTTATATAAAGGTAAGTACATGCACAGTACTAAGTAAGTACAGGTTTTTACTTAGCACCTGATCAAGAGAAACGGATGTCATTTTCAGATTCAGCTGTGCAAAATTGTCTTAAATCAGTTGAAAAAACACAGACAACTTAAAAAAATTATTTTTGTAACCCTGTGTAATTAGTCAAATCATTCTTATCACCTGATTTATAAATTGGTATAATTTGTACAATTTTTGCTATTTGTGGCACTACTCCAGAGATTCGAGACAGATTAATGCAGTAGGTAAGAGGTTCCAGTATTAAATTAAAGATACTTTTCAAAATTTTGCTGGAAATTTCATCAGCTCCAGCAGAGTTTGAGTTCTTCATGTCCTTGATGATTTTCCATACTTCCTCAGAATCAGTTGGCTTCAGGAAGAAAGAATTCCAGTAGTTTCCTGATAGATAGTGTTTGAAAGAGGCAGCCTAGTGTTGGTTAATTTTATTAGATAAATTTTGTCCAATGGAGACAAAATAATTATTAAATTTATCAGTGAGTGTGGCATTACTGGTGAGATTACTGACCACGTTATTGGTCGGAAGTGTGGGGATTTTTTGGTCCCTATTTAGAACCTTATTTAGTATTCTCCAGGATTTCTTGGAATCACCCTGTGATGCGTTTATAAGTTCTGCATAGTAATTACTCTTACTCTTTCTAATAATATGTGTTAATTTATTTCTATAATTAGTATATTCATTTTTATTAATATTTGGATTTTTTTATGTAGCGTTTATATAATTTATTTTTGTACTTAATACATTTTAGTACACCCTTAGAAAGCCATGGATGTTGAATAGTATGATTACATGTGATAGTCTTGACAGGAATTGTCCTCTGTATGGATTCTGTTATTCCCTTGGTCAAGGCGTCAAACGCAGCATCAGCATCACGACAACTGTAGATTCTATCCCATGCCTTGACATGCAAGTCCTCACTTGGTCATTGTAAGGTTTCTTCATTTAAGTATTTTATTTTTAGTTTGTTGCGAGATCAAGGGCCTAACGGCAAGGTCAAGAAACGGAACAATGGGGAAGTGATCAGAAATCTCGGAGAGCATGACTCCAGATACCAGTGTGGAATTGCAAATGTTTGTAATGAGATTATCAATAATGGCCTTGGTGGAGTGAGTGATTCTAGTATAGGTATTAATGGTAGGGTAGAAGGAAGAGGACTGTAGTGTATTCGTAAAGTCATTTTTAGCTGCATCATCCCTGGAGAGGTCAATGTTGAAGTCTCCAAGGAGGATACAACTTTTATTTTTGTTGTTGATTGAGAATATAATTTCTTCCAGGTGGGTAGTGAGAATATTAAGGTTGGTGTTCGAGGGGTGATAAATCACACCTACAATTAAATTTTTCCCATTTTTGACATGTATCTCAACAAAAAGAGTCAATATAACAGTATTCCATGACAATATCATCATAAACACCAACATCATGTCTACAAGAGATATACAGAAAGACACCACCACCAGATCTGTCACATCTGTTCTTTGTGAACAGTTTATAACCATCAAGGTTTAAGCTGTCGATGTATGACTTATCATTCAGCCAAGTTTCACTACAACCAATTACATCAAAGCTGCAGCCTGTACTGGTAAGGAAAGTAACTCGATCACGATGATGTTTATTCAAGCTCCTGATGTTTAAATACATGAAAAAAATAATTGTATTGGTTTTTAATGGATGTTAATTGCTCAGGAATATACTGATCACAGCTTATATTCCTATTATAGTTCATAAATTGTGTCACATCCACTCCTTCTTCATTAGATTCATTGAAAATCATTATGCACAATAGCTGATGAAATTTACTGGGATCACATAGCAACAATACACACTTAGAGACATAGGCGTAGACAAACCCTCATCCACATGGAAGACGGTCGGAAAAACACACACACAATCACACACACACACTCAAATACAGCACAACAGTCCATTAGTCTGAGAGCACAGAGATTCTGGCCTCGTCACACCAGACCTACCCAGTCAAACAAGCAGAATTTAGGCCAATTCCCAAACCAAAATGAATATACGGATAAGAGGGAGAGATATAAGGAAGAGGGAAAGTGAGTAAAAAAAGAAAATAAATCATTCACCGTCTTTCAGGTTCATCAGTTGTCATGGCAGCGGGGACGCGTTGATGATGTCATCATCACACGCCTTGTGTTTACGCTGCTAGAGAGACAGAGTGCAAAAGTCCCAGTGGCTCCTCCTGAGGTTCAGCAGTGATGTTTTTGTCGCCTCCAGTTAGCCAATATGTGATTTGAGGATTCCTATACAGTTTTCCATCGATGTAAAGTTTATCAATGAACAGCTGAGCGTTCGATTTACCGTTTCTTGCCTCCATCACGATTGGGTAGAGCAGCCTCCGTCTGTTCATGATCTCAGGTGGAAACTGATCATTGATGGAGTAGTTGGTACCTTTGAGCTCTTTACCCTTAGACATGACAGCAGCTTTCATCTTGGAATCGGTGGTTTTGGCCACAATAGGACGGGGCCTCCTCTGTTGGTCGGCTTTGGTCCTTCCGAGGCGATGCACTCTGGAGAAGCGAATAGCCACGGCCTCCTCCGGCTTAATTTTCAACTCGTTGACTAGGAATGACTTTAGAAGTTCTTCTGATTTTTGGTGAGTTTGATTTTTTTTTACTTCTGGAAGTCCATGTATAATGATATTGTCCCTCATGCTCCGACACTGCAGGTCAAGTACGTTTTTTGCCATGAGAAGTTTATCTTTTTGGAGTTTGGCTGTCATACGTTTGAGGTTGTTTACTTCAAGCCTGAGTGACGCATTATCAGCCTTGAGCACCTCGATCAGTGAGTTGTTGTATTCCACGGCTTGCTTTAGTTCATTAATATTAGTTGTCAGCTGATCGAGGAAGTCAAGCTGTCACAGGATGGAGTATTGTCCATTTCGCTCAAGCTTGGTTTAGTCCGGGTGGATTTGGACGCTGGTTTGCTGCCAGGCATGCGTTGTTGTAATACTGTGCATCAATATAGGATTGCAAATCCTCTATCGGCTCATCCACAGATGAATCGAGTTTGTTATGAGTTAGTCGGTCACTTCTCCGACTAAGTTTTATGCCATAATTTGGGAGATTTTGGCAAAGAGGTCAGCTCAGCTCTGCTCAGCACTTCCTGCAGTTGGCTATCTTGAAAATGAAAACTCCTCTACTTGGGGCAGGAGCTTGTCCCCAACCCGGAGAGGACAATCCACCTTTTTCCGGCTGAGGACTATCGACTCTGACTTGGAGGCACTGATTCTCATCCCAGCCGCTTCACACTCAGTGGCAAACCGTCCCAGTAAGACCTGTAGGTCATTGCTGGATGAAGCCAGCAGGTCAGCGTCATCTGCAAACAACAGAGATGAGATCCTGTAGTCACCAAGCATGACACCCACCATTCCCTGGCTGTGCCTAGAAATCCTGTCCATAAAAATTAAGAACAGGATCAGTGACAAAGGGCAGCCCTGGCGGAGTCCAGCTCTCACTGGGAATGAGTCCGACCGAGTGTTGGCAATATGAACCAAACTCTCACAACGGTCATACAGAGACAGAGTAGCTCATAACAACAAGCCCGATACTCCATACTCGCGAAGCATCCCCAACAAAAAACCATGAGGGACGCAGTTGAATGCCTTCTCCAAGTCCACAAAACACACGTAAACTGGTTGGGCAAACTCCCACGAACCCTCGAGGATTCTCGAGATGGTAGAGAGCTGGTCCGATGTGCCACGGCCAGGACGAAAACCACATTGCATCTCCTGAATCTGAGGTTTGACCAACGGCCGGACTCTCCTCTCCAGTACCCTGGCATAGACCTTCCCAGGGAAGCTGAGGAGTGTGATCCCTCTAAAGTTGGAGCACACCCTCCGGTCCCCTCTTTTGAAGAGAGGATCCACCACCCCGGTTTGCCATGCCAAAGGCACTGCCCCCGACCTCCACACAATGTTGCAGAGGCGTGTCAACCATGACAGCCCTACAATATCCAGGGCCTTGAGGTACTCAGGGCGAATCGCGTCCACCCCCGGGGCCTGGCCACCAAGGAGATTTTTAACCACCTTGGCGACCTCAGCCCCTGTGATAGATGAGTTGTCCCCCTCATCCACAAGCCCTGCTCCGTCTGTTGAAGGCGTCTCAGTGGGATTGAGGAGATCCTCGAAGTATTTCTTCCACTGCCCGACAATATCCCCAGTCGAAGTCAGCAGTGCCCCATCCACACCATACACAGCATGGACGGGAAGCTGCTTCCCCCTCCTGAGCCGCCGGACAGTTTGCCAGAATCTCTTCTAGGCTGACCAAAAGTCTTATTCCATGGCCTCACCAAACTCCTCCCATACCCAAGTTTTTGCTTCAGCAACAACCCAAGCCGCACTCCACTTGGCCTGCCAGTACACCTCAGCTGCTTCGGGAGTCCCACAAGCCAACCAAGCTTGATAGGACTTCTTCTTCAGCTTAATGGCCCCCCTCACCACTGGTGTCCACCACTTGGTTCGGGGGTTAGCCACGAGATGCCCTGACAACCTTGCGGCCGCAGCTCTGGGCCACCGCTTCAACAATAGAGGTGGAGAACATTGTCCATTCAGACTCCATGTCTCCAGACTCCCTCGGAATGTGGCTGAAGTTCTCCCGGAGGTGGGAGTTGAAGACCTCCCGGACAGGGGCCTCAGCCAGATGCTTCCAGCACACCCTCACTATACGTTTGGGTCTACCAGGTCTGAATGGCATCCTCCCCTGCCATCGGTTCTAACTCACCACCAGGTGGGGGGTTTGCGTGCCCCAGTGATCCCAGGAGCTATGTTGTCTGGGGCAGTTTGCCTCTGATAGGGTCACCCAAGACAAACTGGTCCTGGGTGAAGGGCCAGACTAAGAATGATCCAACAGACTCTCATGATAAATTCTAGATCAAGGATTCAGTGTATCCCGCCCAGTATGGGGTTATTGGGGCCCCACCTTGGAGCCAGGCCTGGGGGGTGGGGGTGGGGGCTCGATGGCTAGCGTCTGGTGGCCGGGTTTCCACCCATGGGACCCGGCCGGGCTCAGCCCGAAGGAGTTACATGGGTCTGCCCTCCAGTGGGCTCACCACCTGCAGGAGGGATCATGGGGGTCCGGTGCTATGTGGATTAGGTGGCGGTCAAAGGCGGAGACCTTGGCAGACTGATCCCAGGCTTCCTAAACTGGCTTTTGGTACGTGGAATGTCACCTCTCTGGTGGGGAAGGAGCCCGAGCTGGTGTACGAGGTCGGCCTCACCTCAACACACAGCTCCGGTTTCGGAACCAGTCTCCTGGAGAGGGGCTGGAGCTTGGTCTTTTCTGAAGTTGCCCCGGGCGAGAGGCGACTAGCAGGGGTGGGTATTCTTGTATCCCCCCACCTTGCTGCCTCTATATTGGAGTTTTTCCCGGTGGACGAAAGGGTTGCTTCCCTGCGCCTTCGGGTTGGGAAACGGGTCCTGACCATCATTTATGCCTATGCACCAAATGATGTGTCAGAGTACCCACCCTTTTTGGAGTCTGTGACTGGGGTGCTGGAGGGTGCTCCTCTTGGAGACTCCATTGTCCTACTGGGGGACTTCAATGCGCATGTGGGCAACGACAGTGATACCTCGAGGGGGGTGATTGGGAGGTTTAAAATCCATCCATCCATCCATCCATCCTGTACCGCTTTTCCGGAGGTCCGGGTCACGGAGGCAGCAGTTCAAGCAGAGAAGCCCAGACTTCCCTCTCCCCAGCCACCTGCTCCAGCTCTTCAGAGAGGATACCAAGGCATTCCCAGACCAGCTGGGAGACATAGTCTCTCCACCGAGTCCTGGGTCTGCCCCGGGGTCTCCTCCCAGTGGGACGTGCCCGAAACACCTCAAGTGGGAGCCGTCCAGGAGGAATCCTGATCAGATGTCCATACCACATTTTCAGATGTTTAAAAACAAGGTAAAATTGGCTCCCTATACGTTGTTGTTTACTTAATTCTTTTTTTTAATTTTATCTTATTTATTTATTTTTTTTTTTTTTAGGGTAAAACGTTCATATTATGCAGGATTGAAGCCAGTTGTATGGGAGCATTCTGTTAGGATGAAAATAGAGCAGGAGATGGAGCGGTTGCTGTTTTTTTGCAACCGGCTGGAGTGTTGTTATAGGTTTGGTTGTTGGATTTTTTTATTTATTTTTTTTTTTTTAATTTTTATTTTTTTATTTATTTATTTATTTTTTTTGTTTTTTTGTTATGGTTTTATTTACACCCCCCTTACCCCTTCCTTTTTTTTTTTTTTTTTTTTTTTTTTTTTTTTTTTTTTTTTACCTGTATCTCACTTTATTCTTCTTTGGGCTACACAACATAATATATGAATTTTACTCTTTGAATGAATAGTAATCTTACTTTGGTAAGCTGGAATGTGAAGGGGTTGAACCATCCAATTAAACGAAAGAGAGTCATGTCACGTCTAAAGCAATTTAAGCCTGGGGTACTGTTTTTGCAGGAAACCCATTTGCAGGATTCCGACCACTTGCGTTTGTCAAAATGTTGGTCAGGACAATTTTTTCATTCAAATTTTAAAGCTAAGGCCAGGGGCGCTGCTATTCTTATTGATCGAAATATCCCATTTATTCCCTCTAATGTTGTATCAGATAAAAATGGACGATTTGTAATAGTATCAGGTAAACTTGGCGATAAACATGTCACTTTGGCTAATCTGTATGCACCGAATTTTGATGATGTGCACTTTTTTCGTAACCTTTTTTCGCAACTTCTAGATTTAAATACTCATTCTCTAATTCTTGGGGGTGACTTTAATTTGTATATGGATCCGATCTTAGATCGCTCATCTTCAAAACCTGCTAGTCTTAATAAATCTGCAACTTATGTTAAGTCTTTTCTTGAGGAATATAGCCTTACAGATCCTTGGCGTTTTTTACATCCTAACGGCAGGGACTATTCTTTTTTCTCTCACGTACACCATACTTATACCAGAATAGATTATTTTTTTGTTGACAATTTATTAATTAATAACCTTTGCTCTTGCAGTTATGATAGCATCTCGGTTTCTGATCATGCCCCTCTTGTACTTAAAATGATCCTCCATGGATGTGACTCCATGAGAAAGCATTGGAGATTGGATCCATTATTACTTACAGATGAAAAATTGGTTGCGAATATTTCTTCTAAAATTAATTTTTTTTTGAAAGAAAATAAAACTCCTGGTATGTCAAATAAAACGATATGGGAGGCTATGAAGGCATTTCTTAGGGGGGAATTTATTTCATTGGCAGCATTTAAAAGACAATCCTTAATACAGGAACAGAAGGTTATTTTAGATCAAATCCTGGACATTGACAGACAATATGCTCAATCTCCATCACCCGCTCTGTACAAGGAACGTATGACATTACAAACTAAATTTAATTTACTTTCTACTCGACAAATTGAAGGTTGTTTAATAAGGAACAAGAGTGAATTTTATGAACATGGCGAAAAAACCAGTAAACTTCTAGCTAATCAACTACGTGGTATTAGAGCTAAGCAAATTATTACTGGAGTTAGGACAGATAAAGGAGAGGTGACATCTGACCAACAAGCGATTAATGATATTTTCAGGTCATTTTATTCCAAATTATATACCTCAGAATATACAACAAACTTAAAGGATTTGGAAATTTTTTTTGATTCTATTGATATTCCTTTGATTTCTTCAGAATCTCGGCAAATTTTAGAAGCTCCCATCACAAAAGAAGAAATTCAGCTGGTAATATCATCCATGCAATCAGGAAAATCTCCAGGACCTGATGGGTTTTCCGCTGATTTTTTCAAAAAATTCTCTGATGACCTCGCCCCTTTCCTTTGTCAAGTTTTTACAGAGTCGCTTGACTCTGGTACACTTCCTCCTTCATGCTATCAGGCCTGTATCACTGTGTTGCTTAAAAAGGATAAGGATCCTGTTGATTGTGCTTCTTACAGGCCTATTTCCTTGTTAAATACCGATGTTAAAATTTTGTCAAAGTTGTTAGCTTCAAGGTTGGAAAAGATTCTTCCTTTTATAATTTCACAGGACCAAACCGGTTTCATTAAAAATCGCCATTCTTTTTTTAACTTGCGGCGGTTGTTTAATATTATTTATACTCCTCACCACAACATACCTGAATGTCTTATTAGTTTGGACGCTGAAAAGGCATTCGATAGGGTTGAGTGGGAGTATTTGTTTTTTACTTTGGAGAGGTTCGGTTTTGGTCCTTCCTTCTGTTCCTGGATTAAACTTCTCTATGCTAGTCCTTTAGCTTCAGTGTTAACTAATTGTCGCTATTCTGACTATTTTAGACTTTACCGTGGCACGAGGCAAGGCTGTCCTTTGAGCCCGTTGCTCTTTGCCTTGGCAGTTGAGCCGTTAGCTATTGCAATCCGTGGGAGCCGGGACTTTCTAGGCATTCGTAGGGGTGGCATTGAGCATAGGGTTTCACTCTATGCTGATGATCTTTTATTATTTCTCTCCAACCCACTTACTTCATTACCTGCTATACTTAATATTTTGGATAGTTTTAGTAGGTTTTCTGGTTATAAAATTAATCTTAATAAGAGTGAACTGTTTCTGATTAATGAAAAGATTCAAGTTCAGGATTTTGAAAATTTTCCTTTCAAGGTTGTTATTGATCATTTTAATTATCTTGGGATATGTGTCACTAAACAATTTAATTACTTGTTTAAAAATAATTTTCTCCCCTTACTTGACCAGTGCAAGTTAATACTTTCCAAATGGTCCCCATTATCCTTGTCTTTAATTGGCAGAATCAATTCTGTAAAAATGATGTTACTTCCAAAGTTTTTATATTTGTTTCAATGTCTCCCCATTTTTATTCCTAAATCCTTTTTTAAGTCTTTGGACTCTCTGATTACCTCATTTATTTGGAATGGTAAACATCCGAGATTGAGGAAAGTTTTTCTTCAAAGACCCAAATCAGTAGGTGGCATGGCTCTGCCTAACTTTCAATATTACTACTGGGCAGCAAATATCAGGTGCATGTTATATTGGAAACATTTTTATCTGGAACCCAAATCACCTATTTGGATCCTTATGGAGTCACATGTGGACAATCAAACTTCTCTACCGGCAATTTTAGGTTCACCACTTCCCCTTGCTTTGTCTACACTGGGTAATAATAAAGTAGTTCGTCAGTCTCTTAGAATTTGGTCTCAATTCAGGAAAAATTTCGGTCTTCAGTTTTTTTCCATTAGAAGTCCAATTGCCGCAAATCATTTATTTACCCCATCAACTATTGATAGTGCATTTCATATATGGCACAGAAAAGGTTTAAAATCTTTTGCGGATTTATATTTTGATGGTCAATTTGCAAGTTTTTCTCAACTTTCCACCAAATTCGACATCACTTCTATACACTTTTTCCGCTTCCTCCAGGTCAGACATTATGTGCAAACCATGACAAAACAATTCCCTCAAAAACCTTCTGATAATCCTCTAGATGATTTTTTATTAGTTAAACCAACTTCTAAGGGGGTAATGTCAGTTTTATATAATTTAATTTCAAATTTACAATCTTCTTCTCTGGCCGCTATCAAATTGAACTGGGAACAAGATCTTAATTTTACTTTTACTGATGAACTGTGGGACTCTATTCTTGGCCAGGTTCACACTGTATCAATGTGTGCTCGTCACGCTCTTATTCAATTTAAGATTGTACACCGGATGCACCTGTCCAAGGTTAAGTTAGCACGTATTTACTCGGATATAGACCCAACTTGTGAAAAGTGTGGTAGCGCTCCTGGCACTTTGCTTCACATGTATTGGTCCTGCCCGGCATTGATGAATTTTTGGCATTCTGTTTTTATCACTATGTCTGAAGTCCTGCAATATCAAATTAAACCTGATCCATTATGCGCCATTTTTGGTGTGGCTCCAGAACCTGTCTTGCCAAGTTCCAAATTAAAAGTATTCAAATTTTCATTATTATTGGCCAGACGTGCTGTATTACTGAAGTGGAAAGACTCTTCGCCCCCTTCACATTTACAGTGGATAAAAGATATAATGTCCTGTTTGGATTTAGAAAAAATCAGATATACAGTCTGTGGCTCTGAAAACAAATTCTATAAATTATGGCGCCCGTTTCTTGATTTCTTTGAAAGACCCACGATTATAGTTTCTGAGTAGCTCATATCCCCTTTACCCCAACCTCATTTCACACACATAATTTTTCTTTGTATTTTTTTTTTTTTTTTTTATTGTTTATTTAAAGGTTTTTGTGCTTTGAAGCATTTACATTTGTTGGCTTTAAGTTCTAGTTTTTTACTGTTTGGTTGAAACAAAAATGAAAATTTCTAATACTTTGTATTGTATTGATACTTCAATTAATAATAATAAAAAGACCTTTGAAAGAAAGATGTCCATACCACCTCAACTGACTCCTTTCAATGTGGAGGAGCAGCGATTCTACTCTGAGCCTCTCCTGGATGACTGAGCTCCTCACCCTGTCTCTGAGGGTGAGTCCAGCAATCCTACAGAGAAAGCTCATTTCAGCCGCTTGTATCCGCGATCTCGTTCTTTTGGTCATTACCCAAAGCTCGTGACCATAGGTGAGAGTAGGAACGTAGATTGACTGGTAAATTGACAGCTTTGCCTTAGAACTCAGCTCCCTCTTCACCACAACAGACCGGTACAACGTCCGCATCACTGCAAATGCTGCTCCAATCCGTCTGTCAATCTCTCGCTCCATTTTCCCCTCACTCGTGAATAAGACCCCAAGATACTTAAACTCCTCCACTTGGGGCAGGAGCCTGTCCCCAACCCAGAGAGGACAATCTACCTTTTTCCGGCTGAGGACCATGGACTCGGACTTGGAGGTGCTGATTCTCATTCCCTCTCAGCCCCCCTCATGGATCATCACCTTATCGTGGTGGTGGGGTTTGCATGCCCTAGTGATCCCAGGAGCTATGTTGTCCGGGGCAATTTGCCTCTGATAGGGTCACCCAAGACAAACTGGTCCTGGGTGAAGGGCCAGACTAAGAACGATCCAGTAGACTCTCATGATAAATTCTATATCAAGGATTCAGTCTAACCCGCCCGGTATGGGGTTACCGGGGCCCCACCCTGGAGCCAGGCCTGAGGGAGGGGCTCGATGGCTAGCGTCTGGTGGCCGGGTTTCCACCCATGGGAACCGGCCAGGCTCAGCCCGAAGGAGTTACATGGGTCCGCCCTCCAGTGGGCTCACCACCTGCAGGAGGGAACATGGGGGTCCGGTGCTATGTGGATTAGGTGGCGGTCAAAGGCAGAGACCTTGGCGGACTGATCCCAAGCTTTCTAAACTGGAGGTTTAAAATATTATTGATAAAAAGTTTCCAAAGTAGCGTAAAATATGAATAAACTAGGACAGTAAAACCTGACATTCTGTGCTGGTGATGGTAGTTGTCTTATTGTCTGGGGAGTGTCTTTATATGTCAGTTAATCATCACTGTAAGAGATGTAAATGTATCAGAATCAGCATCGGCAATCAGCAGAACCTGTGTTCAAGATACCAGCATAGCAATTATCAGCAGCCAACTTCTAATATTGGGCCTCACTAAAATGTACTACTTTTTTCCTTGTATATGTGAGATGTACTGTCATGGATCTGGGTGAGCACTGCAACAGTTTGCTTTGTATTGCCCTTTGTTGTTGCTTCGCTCTCCAGGATCAGTGTGAACCTTCACTGACCAGCAGCTGGACAGTTGACCACACCTGCCTGACGACTCTCCAGTTCTACTGAAGCTTCACTCTCAGGCTGTAGTAGCTTGGCTTTGTGATGCTTGGAAACCTTCTTGCCTCCCGTATCCTGCTCCCCTATAGCTCCAGTGCACTCACCCAGCCAACCTGCGTGCTCTTCCCTCTCCTGTTCGGACACGACCTCCTGGACTCTTGCCTCTCTGAAACATCCAAGTAAGGAACAATAACCACCGTTCATAATTGCACTTTGACCCCCCCGAGGGTCAAAATCAAACTTTCGGTCGGCCTTGAAGAGATTCTGGCAAACTGTCCGGCGGCTCAGGAGGGGGAAGCAGCTCCCTGTCCACACTATGTGTGGTGTGGATGGGGCGCTGCTGACTTCGACTGGGGATATCATCGGTCGGTGGAAGGAAAACTTTGAGGATCTCCTCAATCCCACTGATACGCCTTCCACAGAGGAAGCAGAGCTTGTGGACGAGGGGGATGACTCACCTATCACAGGGGCTGAGGTCGCCAAGGTGGTTAAAAATCTCCTTGGTGGCCGAGCCCCGCGGGTGGACGAGATTCGCCCTGAGTACCTCAAGGCCCTGGATGTTGTAGGGCTGTCATGGTTGACACGCCTCTGCAACATTGTGTGGAGGTCGGGGGCAGTGCCTTTGGCATGGCAAACCGGGGTGGTGGTTCCTCTCTTCAAAAAAGGGGACCGGAGGGTGTGCTCCAACTTTAGAGGGATCACACTCCTCAGCCTCCCTGGGAAGGTCTATGCCAAGGTACTGGAGAGGAGAGTCCGGCCGTTGGTCGAACCTTGGATTCAGGAGGAGCAATGTGGTTTTCGTCCTGGCCGTGGCACATCGGACCAGCTCTTTACCCTCTCGAGAATTCTCAAGGGTTCGTGGGAGTTTGCCCAACCAGTTTACATGTGTTTTGTGGACTTGGAGAAGGCATTTGACTGTGTCCCTCGTGTTTTTTTGTGGGGGGTGCTTCAGGACTATGGGGTATCGGGCTTGTTGTTACAAGCTATTCGGTCTCTGTATGACCGTTGTGAGAGTTTGGTTCGTATTGCCAACACTCGGTCGGACTCATTCCCAGTGAGAGTTGGACTCTGCCAGGGCTGCCCTTTGTCACCGATCCTGTTCATAATTTTTATGGACAGGATTTCTAGGCGCAGCCAGGGAATGGAGAGTGTCATGCTTAGTGACCACAGGATCTCATCTCTGTTGTTTGCAGATGATGTTGTCCTGCTGGCTTCATCCAGCAATGACCTACAGTTCTTGCTGGGACGGTTTGCCGCTGAGTGTGAAGCGGCTGGGATGAGAATCAGCACCTCCGAGTCCATGGTCCTCAGCCGGAAAAAGGTGGATTGTCCTCTCTGGGTTGGGGACAGGCTCCTGCCCCAAGTGGAGGAGTTTAAGTATCTTGGGGTCTTATTCACGAGTGAGGGGAGACTGGATTGAGAGATTGACAGACGGATCGGAGCAGCATCTGCAGTGATGTGGACATTGTACCGGTCTGTTGTGGTGAAGAGGGAGCTGAGTTCTAAGGCAAAGCTGTCGATTTACCAGTTAATCTACGTTCCTACTCTCACCTATGGTCACGAGCTTTGGGTAATGACCGAAAGAACAAGATCGCGGATACAAGCGGCTGAAATGAGCTTTCTCCGTAGAATTGCTGGACTCACCCTCAGAGATAGGGTGAGGAGCTCAGTCATCCGGGAGAGGCTCAGAGTAGAACCGCTGCTCCTCCACATTGAAAGGAGTCAGTTGAGGTGGGATGGACATCTGGTTAGGATGCCTCCTGGACGCCTCCCACTTGAGGTGTTTCAGGCACGTCCCACTGGAAGGAGACCCCAGGGCAGACCCAGGACTCGGTGGAGAGACTATGTCTCCCAGCTGGTCTGGGAACGCCTTGGTATCCTCTCTGTAGAGCTGGAGCAGGTGGCTGGGGAGAGGAAAGTCTGGGCTTCTCTGCTTGAACTGCTGCCTCTGCGACCCGGACCTCTGGAAAAGCGGTAGATGATGGATGGATGGATGGATTTTAATCTTTGGTTGCTTAATGATCCCGTTTCAGCATGGAGCTAGGATCTTTTTTACGAGGGGAGCCTGAAAAGTTCTTGGTGGTCAGATTTGACCAAATGTGGTTTATTTTTCAACCGCAGGGGTCCAAGCACTGCAACACTGATGGGAGAAGTGTGTGGACCGATGGGGAGACAATGTTGAAAAATAAACCACAATTAGTCAAATCTGACCACTATGAACTTTTCAGGCCCCCCCCCCCCCCCCCAATACTCCATACCGGAGTGGTGGCTCAGTTGGTAGAGCATCCGCCCCACACCTGGGAGGCAGGGGTTCAAATCCTGGCCAGGTCATGCCGAAGACCATATAAAAGCAGAACTTCCTGCTGTCCAGCTTGGTGCTCAGTAATAATGGAATGGAGGAGGGAAATCTGTGGCGGCGCCTTGCATGGCAGCGGCCCTCTGATTCTATATATGGGGTGTGTGTGATTAACACTGTAGATAGGAAAAACACAATTTCGTTCTTCTGTACATGAATGAATGAATGAATGAATGAATTTATTTCGGATAATACAGTACAGGTTAAAAGAAACTGTATAATATAACAACAAAGTCAAATTAGACAAAGACTCCTTCTACTAAACAATTCCACGTGAGTTATCCGAAATGGGTGATGGCTGAAGCCGCAGCTTATATTGCCCACCCATATTCCATCCAAGAATTCAAAAGAAAAAAGAGTAAACAAGACAAGAGTGATTACAATTTAGAACAAAGCTAAGACAAAGTGTGACTGAGAGAAAAAAAAACTAAGCTAAGTTAAGCGGTTACTATTCAAGACAAATCTAAGACAGAATGTCACAGAGAGAAAAAAAAAAAAAACTAAGCTACAACACAACACAGGCTGGATATGTCAATCCTTATGTGAGTTTACATGTCGTCTTGTAAATATGTTTGGAGTATTTCTTCCTTTAGTTTTTGTTTAAATTGTCCAAGCGTTGTACATGATTTTAATTCAGGTCAGAATCAGAATCAGAAAAAGATTTATTGCTAAGTACATTAACAGATCACTGATAACATACGAGAGAATTTGACTTGACACAGAAAATGAACCTGCATTTCCAGTGACACGGCTGCATCGGGAACGCGCCTGCCAACAGGATGGTACAGATAAGAAATCATACAATGGGAAGGAGCAAAAAAATCATTGAATTCAGAATATTGACCATAAGTAATCAATATTATGATTACAAAGACAAAAAAAGCCCACGATGCACATTCAAGACCAGAGTTCACAGGACACAAGGAGAGCAGTGAATGTTATCTTGTTGTCAGTTTCTGGGTCAGTGTGGATGTAGTGTTGAAGCAATGTTGTATCAATATGAGCACAAGGACACTTTGGCAGAAGATGTTTTGTCTGGCTGCAGCAATTGTCCTTGGCAATTGTCCCAAGCAGCTACTGTCCAGAGGCCGTGTGCTCAGTGTTTTGAAAAACAAAGACTGGGGATTATCAGGAGGATTTTTATAAGGGAAATTGAGCCAAATAGACTGATCACAGAGAAAGAACTTTATTTTCTTCTGCAGATTCAGTGCTTAATCCTTCATTGCGGGGCTTTGAGTCCGTCGTGGATAGACTTAAGCGTAACCATGATGTAATCCACCTTCCGAGACAGTTCTCCATTTGTCGCTATCAAAGTCTCCTCCATTTTTCCAATTTGATGGATGCACCTCGCGTGGCCAGCATTTTGATAGGTTGTATCCATCTTCAGCAACTTGCGGTACACCAGGACAATCCCAGTTCCAATCAGAACGATCCCAGTCACCATTATTACGAAGATATACAAATCTTCAATATCTTCGATAGAGAGATTACTCAGGCACAAGATCCTCCAAACACTTGTCACCCGTAAATAGCCCGCTGGAGCCGTCCCTGCGGGGCAAACAGCTTCCCCCGGAGCATTATTCCTTGTTGAAAAAATAGTGTCAATTGCGTTCAAAGCCCAGCTTATCAATTCCATAATTTCTTTCGATAATCAGCAGTAGACGCAGACAGACAACAGCAAGCTGGGATCCAGTTAATAGGGAAGTGGGGAGCTAGAGCAGAGAGAAAAGAGAGAAGCGTCTACTCTCCTTGAAGAGCGGAAGTGAAGGTCCATAATCGTTCCATAATCTGACTCCTTGCACTGAAATACAGTGTTGCTTGGTGGTTGTTCTCACTGTAGGCTTTTGAAATATACATGTTCCTCTGAAGTGATATCGTTTCTCCCTTGTTTGGAACAACTTTTGGATATTTGCGGGCAGTGATAAATTCTTCACTTTGAACATTATTATTGCGGTTTTAAAGTCAACCAGATCTTTCAACTTGAGAGTTTTTTGTTTAAGAAAAAGTGGGTTTGTTGGTTCCCTGTAAGCTGCTTTGTTTATTATTCTAATAGCTCTCTTTTGAAGCATAAAGAGTGGATATATGTTTGGTTTGTATGTATTTCCCCATACTTCATTACAATATGTCATGTATGGGAGTATTAATGAATGATACAAGGTGTATAGTGTGGGTTGATTCAGCAAATATTTCACTCTGTGTAATATTGCAATTGATTTGGAAACTTTACCTTTAATATAATTAATATGTGACTTCCAACACAGTTTATCAATTATTACTCCAAGGAATTTAGTTTCAGATACCCTTTCAATCTCAACACCATTTACACTGAGTTTGGGTACTGGATTGTTGTGATGGTTGTTAAAGACTATAAATTTTGTCTTACTTAAATTGAGCGTTAATTTGTTTGAATCAAACCACAGTTTAAGCTTTTCTAATTCCTTCCCGAGTGAATCCAGAAGTAGTACATGATTGGTTGTATGGTTGAATGACAGTAATGGGTGATTTAATTTAATTTGGCCTAATATTATTGTGAAAAGGACTAAAGGGGAAGTATGGTTACCTTGGTGTGTTCGCCTAGATGGGGGGTAGCTTGGCCGCCGCTGGGCAGCTCATCCTTGCTGTATCTGGAGAACGCTCGACCTGCTCACTTCTCTTGTCTTGGCTGTGGTCTCAGCACTGCTGGGCGCTGTGCATGCTGCTGCTGCTCAAGGTCTTTGTCTTCAGTTGTGTCTTTGTCTTGTTTGGCCTTTGTGCGTTTGGTTTTCTTTTCTTTTTCGTTTTTCTTTGTCCCTTTTTTCTTTGTCTTTTCTCCTTTTTTGTCTTTCTTTTTTCTTTTTCTTGTTCTCTTTTTGCTTTTTTCTCTTTTTTCATTTCTTTTTGCTTCATGGGTTCCTCATGTTATTTTTTTCTCCTGCTAGCATCGCTGTGTGGAGGCAGCCATAGTTTTTTTGAGTGTACACCCAATGTGTTGACGTCATTCCCTCACTCTGTGGGAATATTTGATCAGTTCTAAATATTATTTTTGCCAATGCTGATAAATAATTTTAGATCATTTATCAGACGATACCGATAGTGTGCCAATTTTATTGTGCATCCCGAGTAAATTTATGGGGAAAAAGATGCTAATTTATGTGTAAAAAGGGAAAAAAAAAATCATACAAAAAGGTTTCATTTGTGTTGTATTCAAAGTCCAGTCTTGTGGCTTTTTTCAGCATCAGCATGTTGCCATTTATAAAAAACATTTTCTTCAAGGTGCACTCCGGCCGCTCTAAAACACCTCAAAAACAAATGTGTATTGCCCAAAATAGTATATTGTGGCTTTTTACCCACACAAAAAAAACTTTCATTGCCTTAAAATTGCTTGGAAAGAGATTTTAAATCTTGCACCTATTAAAGTACGTGCAGCTCTATGAATAATCTAATTAGCGGCCTGCAGAGCTTGCATATGATCGGTTGCTGTGACTCCTAGTGGGTGGGCTGCTAGTCTGTTCAAGATGCTTCTGGACGTTAAAGTTTTGCCTGTACCTTCAAAAGTAAAAAGTGAAACGTTTTTCTGAAAACAGTCGAGGCGAGAGATAAATGTGTAGTTGCCAAATATGTGTTTACTTTTTACTAACAACCAGTCCCCATCCGCCAGCAACTGAGCAGGGAAGGGAGGGGACCCAATTTGAATGTGGCTGCTCTCCGCTCACATTGCAGTGGCCCGTCCACTGGCAAAGTGTGCCGAGAGCAGCTCGATTTGAAATTGCCCCCCGCCTCTCTCCGCTCTCTCTACTCTCTCTCTTTGCTGCCATCCCAACCCAATCTGCCTCAGTCCTGCTGCTCTCCAGCTCCTTCCTCTTCCCTTGTGCAACCCCTGGATTCTATAGCTGAACAGCCCTAAACCGTTTCCCATTCATTTTCAATGGTAGTCCAGAACCACTATGGATGTAATATATTTTCCACCACTGTGGTCCGTGTGGCGTTGTTGCCACTTTGTTGACTGCAAGTCTCAAATTTTCCATTGAAAAACTTCTGCCGGGGAGAGAAGACGGATCAACGACTACATTTTGAACACTCCCTGTTCATTTAAAGCTAAGACATGTTTGAAATAAAAGATGACATTAAAGGTCTGATGACACGATTTTGACTTCATCTAATTTTTCAACACATAATTTCAATATGACAAAATAGGTGGGTTTGTGCAGTTCTAAGTCAAACAGGCTTTTTTTCACGCGAATATCCAGCGTTTCTAAGAGTGCCACATCACCAATTGTGTCAGTGGCTGGAAACCCCCCTGGCGATGTTGTGATGTCATCGACAGAACACAGCACTTGGCAACCCATTGTACACGCAGGATGGAAGTGGTAGAAAACATCAACGATGGTTCCAGCACATGTAGTCTGGAATTGGTTTGTGTTGTCCAATCTTCAGACGATTATAGTTCAGAAGAATGGGATGACAATGAAGAATCTGGGGGCATCAGACTGTATAGGTTTGAGCCGTGCCGAGCGGACATCGTGCCTAGCGAATCAGACTCAGAGAGTGACGGTGGTGAGGCAAACATGCCCGCAGCAGCAACAAACACATGGCAGGGGAACACCGAGTGGTATGCTTTTGTTACAGATATTGCAACAAATTATTTGTTCATAAATATAATTTATTTAAACCCAATTTTTCAATAAAATCATAGCAGTGTATTTATAATAAAATTGAAATATCTACCTGATACTTTCAATCCCCCCCCAAATAAACAAATCAAAAGATACTATTTTTTATTTTTGCAGATGCCAGTGTGGTCTGTGTGTGAGCATGACGACAGAGGAGGAGAGTATTTGCTGTCAGGAGCAGGGCATGTCATGACCCTCCGTGCGCTCTTACGCAGCATAAGAGCGCACGTAGAGGAAGGATGAAATAACGAGGATTTACGTGCAGGGTTCACTACAACACATTTAATACAGAAAAACAATTCCCAAAAAGGTTTAGACATACAAAAAACACAAACACAATTACTGATGGCGTTCGGGGGCCGGCATCGCCCAGCGAACGAATGAGAGGAGATGTGTTAGCCACAGGTGCATCCCAGAGCCGACATCGCTTCAAGGACGCACGAGAACCATGGCGAACATGGAGTGACTAACACGTCATGAGAGTGCTGAAAATACTGGCAGACTTAGCAGCACGGATGACAATACTATGGACCAGCAGTGCGTGACTAGCAAATGGCCGCTAAGTACATAAACTGCTGGTGATGGTATGATGAGAAGCACCTGGGTGAGGACCGGGAAGGATGATCAGCAGGAGGGGAATCAGCTGGTGATAATGAGAGAGGGGGTGTGGCTGGCCTCCTCATGGATCGTCACCTTATCGTGGTGGGGGGGTTTGCGTGCCCCAGTGATCCCAGGAGCTATGTTGTCCAGGGGCAATTTGCCTCTGATAGGGTCTCCCAAGACAAACTGGTCCTGGGTGAAGGGCCAGACTAAGAACGATCCAACAGACTCTCATGATAAATTGTATATCAAGGATTCAGTGTACCCCGCCCGGTATGGGGTTACCGGGGCCCCACCCTGGAGCCAGGCCTGGGGGAGGGGCTCGAAGGCTAGCGTCTGGTGGCCGGGTTTCCACCCATGGGACCCGGCCGGGCTCAGCCCGAAGGAGTTACATGGGTCCGCCCTCCAGTGGGTTCACCACCTGCAGGAGGGATCATGGGGGTCCGGTGCTATGTGGATTAGGTGGCGGTCAAAGGCGGAGACCTTGGCGGACTGATCCCAAGCTTTCTAAACTGGCTTTTGGTACGTGGAATGTCACCTCTCTAGTGGGGAAGGAGCCTGAGCTGGTGTACGAGGTTGAGCGATACCGGCTAGATATAGTCGGCCTCACCTCAACACACAGCTCCGGTTCCGGAACCAGTCTCCTGGAGAGGGGCTGAAGCTTGGCCTTTTCTGGAGTTGTCCTGGGCGAGAGGCGACAAACAGGGGTGGGTATTCTTGTATCGCCCCACCTTGCGGCCTCTATATTGGAGTTTTCCCCGGTGGACGAAAGGGTTGCTTCCCTGCGCCTTCGGGTTGGGAAACGGGTCCTGACCATCATTTGTGCCTATGCACCAAATGATGTTTCAGAGTACCCACCCTTTCTGGAGTCTGTGACTGGGGTGCTGGAGGGTGCTCCTCCTGGAGACTCCATTGTCCTACTGGGGGACTTCAATGCGCACGTGGGCAATGACAATGAAACCTGGAGGGGGGTGATTGGGAGGAACGGCCTGCCCGATCTGAACCCGAGTGGTGTTCAGTTATTGGACTTCTGTGCTAACCACAGTCTGTCCATAACGAACACCATGTTCAAGCATAAGGGTGTCCATATGTGCACCTGGCACCAGGACACCCTAGGTCGCAGGTCGATGATCGATTTTGTTATCGTATCATCAGACCTGCGACCGTATGTCTTGGACACCCGAGTAAAGAGAGGTGCAGAGCTGTCAACTGATCACCACCTGGTGGTGAGTTAGATCCGATGGCAGGGGAGGAAGCCATTCAGATCTGGTAGACCCAAACGTATAGTGAGGGTGTGCTGGGAGCGTCTGGCTGAGGCCCCTGTCCGGGAGGTCTTCAACTCCCACCTCCGGAAGAACTTCAACCACATTCCGAAGGAGTCTAGAG
This sequence comes from Pholidichthys leucotaenia, assembly GCA_020510985.1. NCBI lineage: Eukaryota > Metazoa > Chordata > Actinopteri > Cichliformes > Pholidichthyidae > Pholidichthys > Pholidichthys leucotaenia. Next base: position 212,782,509 of record CM035842.1, read on the forward strand.
ACATGGAGTCTGAATGGGCCATGTTCTCCACCTCTGTTGTTGAAGCGGCAGCCCAGAGCTGCGGCCGCAAGGTGGTCGGTGCATCTCGTGGTGGCAACCCCCGAACCAAGTGGTGGACACCAGTGGTGAGGGGGGCCATTAAGCTGAAGAAGGAGTCCTATCAAGCTTGGTTGGCTTGTGGGACTCCCGAAGCAGCTGAGGTGTACCGGCAGGCCAAGCGGAGTGCAGCTCGGGTGGTTGCTGAAGCAAAAACCCGGGTATGGGAGGAGTTCGGTGAGGCCATTGAACAAGACTTTCGGTCGGCTTCAAAGAGATTCTGGCAAACTGTTCGGCGGCTCAGGAGGGGAAAGCAGCTCCCTGTCCACACTGTGTATGGTGCTGATGGGACACTGTTGACTTCAACTGGGGATATCGTCGGGCGGTGGAAGGAATACTTCGAGGATCTCCTCAATCCCACTGATATGCCTTCCACAGAGGAAGCAGGGTTTGGGGACGAGGGGGATGACTCGCCTATCACAGGGGCTGAGGTCGCCAAGGTGGTTAAAAATCTCCTTGGTGGCCGGGCCCCGGGGGTGGACGAGATTCGCCCTGAGTACCTCAAGGCCCTGGATGTTGTTGGGTTGTCATGGTTGACACGCCTCTGCAACATTGCGTGGAGGTTGGGGGCAGTGCCTTTGGCATGGCAAACCGGGGTGGTGGTTCCTCTCTTCAAAAAAGGGGACCGGAGGGTGTGCTCCAACTTTAGAGGGATCACACTCCTCAGCCTCCCTGGGAAGGTCTATGCCAAGGTACTGGAGAAGAGAGTCCGGCCGTTGGTCGAACCTCGGATTCAGGAGGAGCAATGTGGTTTTCGTCCTGGCCGTGGCACATCGGACCAGCTCTTTACCCTCTCGAGAATTCTTGAGGGTTCGTGGGAGTTTGCCCAACCAGTTTACATGTGTTTTGTGGACTTGGAGAAGGCATTTGACCGCGTCCCTCGTGGATTTTTGTGGGGGGTGCTTCGGGAGTATGGGGTATCGGGCTTGTTGTTACGAGCTATTCGGTCTCTGTACGACCGTTGTGAGAGTTTGGTTCGTATTGCCAACACTCGGTCGGAGTCATTCCCAGTGAAAGTTGGACTCCGCCAGGGCTGCCCTTTGTCACCGATCCTGTTCATAATTTTTATGGACAGGATTTCTAGGCGCAGCCAGGGAATGGAGGGTGTCATGCTTGGTGACCACAGGATCTCATCTCTGTTGTTTGCAGATGATGTTGTCCTGTTGGCTTCATCCAGCAATGACCTACAGCTCTTGCTGGGACGGTTTGCCGCTGAGTGTGAAGCGGCTGGGATGAGAATCAGCACCTCCAAGTCCGAGTCCATGGTCCTCAGCCGGAAAAAGGTGGATTGTCCTCTCCGGGTTGGGGACAGGCTCCTGCCCCAAGTGGAGGAGTTTAAGTATCTTGGGGTCTTGTTCACGAGTGAGGGGAAAATGGAGCGAGAGATCGACAGACGGATTGGAGCAGCATCTGCAGTGATGCGGACGTTGTACCGGTCTGTTGTGGTGAAGAGGGAGCTTAGTTCTAAGACAAAGCTGTCGATTTACCAGTCAATCTACG